>OW971881.1:8588125-9815000 GCA_943193645.1 Acentria ephemerella
AGATTCCCAATTCTTCCACGAAATATAATACTTTGTAAAATAAACAATTGTTTTTGTTTATTAGGATTAACACATACGACCACATAACTAGTCAAACTCCATTCGGTGGATTCAAGAATTCTGGCTTTGGAAGAGAAATGTAAGTTATCAGCAAATAAAAAAAAATCTTATTAATTCATTCAATTCCATCAACTTCTCTAAATAAATGTCTTGTCTTGTCTTAATTTTTTATAATATGTTAACAACATAAACGTTTGAAAAAACTTTTATAGCACCGTTCACACCCCCTCACACCACACACATAAAGTCAGACGATAACATTAATTTTTGATTCTTATCTTCCAGGGGAGAACATGGCATTGATCAGTATTTGGAACTTAAGACTATTACTTTAGCATTGCCAAAAGTTCCTCAGTTCTAACTAATAAATTATTTTTTTATTAATTGTTACTTTTAACATGTTTCTGTTATTACAGATTTTTTTTATATTTGCTGAGTTTTTATTCCCAATAATAAAACATAAAACGTACGATGTTTTAGATTCCTAAGTACCAAAGAAACAATTTACTGACACATATTTTTATTTTAGTTTAAAATTAAAACCTAGGACAAATACTGATAATAGTTAGACCATTGTAACAATACTAATTATTCTTTCAACTATTGTTTCTGTAAAAAAGAATCTATAGAATTTTACTCATCAAAAAAAGTTGTAAACAAAACTTGAACCAACTTTAAAACACTTATCCAATTTCAAATTATGTAACGAGCATAATTTTATCCTTTCGAAAAATGAAAGAATTTAAGAAATTTGTTTGCATGACGGAGTTCTGAGGTGACAAACATAAAAAAAATTCAATACAACCGAATTGTGAACCTCCTAATTTTTTAAGACGGTTATAAAAATAATTTCTCGAGTAACGCATTACTTTATCGTTGACTTGTAAAATCAACATTTAAAAATAACGTGTCCTACTTACCGACTATCTTGTACTGCTTCTCCGTGAGATGGTTTGATATCATCCCGCAAATGTGGGCTCCTAGCGAGTGACCAACGCACGTGGTCTTCCGCGCCAAGCCTCCAGCGTGCATGATGGCAGAATATATCTGGGCTGTACACTGTGATACAAGCCTGGAAAAATTCACAAAAAGAAATCACGCATTTTAGATCGCCTTTATCTATATGTAGGAAATCTAAAATGCGTGATTGATACAAGAAGTCCCACCGATGGGAACACCTCTATGCCTTAGAAGTCACATTAATTATGGGTTTTAATAATTTAACTACGGATTGCTTTGCTGAAGAGACGTTGAAATTTGACCTACTTCACGTAAGTAAATTGTCAAAATTATTGTAAAAATACTTGTGTCTGGATAGTTCAGATTGACAGGTTAAAATCCATCATTTTTGCCTATAATGCCAAGAAGCATGCTTAATAACTGGGGTTATTATTGCAATTGTTTTCAACACTAATTTTGGGCCTTTGGCCAGCATGTTGGTGTTATGGTTCAAAATTGAATAATTGTGTGAGACGTTCTATGATGTTTATAATGAATTTCACATTATCCACTTCGAGCATATACAGACAATACCTGACCTGGAGATGATAAAGAAGTTTGGAATGAAGAAGACTCGATCCTGCTTTACTGGTATCCCGCTGAGGGTCTACATACAGATAATCATTCTATAACTAGAACGGAATCTTTCCTTAGCATTACTATTACTAACATTACTTTGCATTACTTAACATTACTTAGCATTTACCTGAGTGCTTACTTTATAAAATCTGCAAATTTAAATAAAAATACTTACTTCATATTTGAAAGAGCCGAGAGATAGCAAGGAAATCTAGTCAGAGGTGACCAGTCTACCATAAACACGTTGTAGTCTTTGCGAGACAGGAACGCTGAAACATTCAGCAACAATATTTTAATTACTTACTAAAATTGCGTCAGTGTCATTAAATTACGTCTTTGTGAAAAATATGAAGGTGATAATGAACAGATGACAAATAAATTTGTGTTGGAAGTAACAACTTTACTTAGATCTCATTGCAGAAGATATCTATATTCAAGCTCTCAGATCTACCAAAGCCTTTGCTAAGACTGCTCTTAGAAATAGGGCTGCCAACCGTACTATAATAGTATTGTACTATATTTAGTGTCTGCGTACTATATACTGTTGGAGAAATATATAGTACGCAAAAGTACTACATTTGTTTATTTTTTTTCCAAAAAATACTATATTTATATATAACTTATTCTTGAAAATAAGTTATTAAAAAAACTTCAAAACGTAACGTTTTAGATTTGTGCACACAATTGTATATGTAAGATGTTTATATCGCACTTGCTATATAGAAAGATAATGAATAATAGAGTACCCCACTCCCTTAATTTATTAAGATTCCTTCCAACAACTTACAACGGAAATTCCAAGTATAACTATGTAGTATAGGTTAAAAGTAAAGATTAAAAGTAAATGAAAGGTGATGGTTGATGAACCTTGCAGTACTGGCAAAGATTGACACATCAGAAATCTCATGCGTCTCTGCAATATCAATATTAACATTCTTGAAAAATATATGATCCAAAAATGTAAGAAGCTTTGAAATATATGGCCGTAAACAATACTTATGTTTATTTTTATTCTAGTCTAGTGTGAATTTCAACCAAACTGAACCGTCACGATAGTGATTGTCTTCAACTGTCAAGTTGAATGCAAACGACAGAAAAAGCTCTGTTGTGAAGTATCGGGAACGATTTTTATATATGTGATTATCAGTTGAACGCAAACTACAATCGAAACGTCTTGATACAATTTAAACTCACACTAGGGGTAATATCAATATAGACTGACTCGTGTAGGGCAGCGGAGTTAGCGAGGTTTAAGTGGGTATTCTCAGTGCCGCTACACGCCCGCCCCTTAGCCAATGGCTGGTAGGTTTGTAAACGAATCCCTTCTCATTTAAAAAAATGTTACGATTAACTTACCATCTCGCAGAACAGTCATTGGCGATTTGCTATAGGTTCCATTGAAGCCGTGAACGATGAGGACATTCTTTCTGGAAGCCTT
This sequence comes from Acentria ephemerella, assembly GCA_943193645.1. Taxonomy (NCBI): domain Eukaryota; kingdom Metazoa; phylum Arthropoda; class Insecta; order Lepidoptera; family Crambidae; genus Acentria; species Acentria ephemerella. The sequence goes on from OW971881.1 coordinate 8,591,202, forward strand.
CCATCCCAAATCGTGTAAAAGATCAGGATGTCGTGCATCGATCCAGTGCTTATGCGGGTGCTCCCTGCCCAAGGAAGACTGATGCAATAATTATTACATAAAATCATATATTAGTTCGGTAGTGTCTATATAGACCTTTGATATAATAAAGGACAATATTTTCATTAAATGAACCACCGATTTTATAAAAATTAAAATCAGCTTTTATAAGGTTTTTATTTAATTATTAAAATAATAAACAAAATGACTTGTCAGTTTGCATTTTTAAGATACTTTATATGTATAAAATACTTAATAGTTTCTTATCTTTAGCGTTTTGTTTATTTTTTTATGTGCACAAATATTTTTTAAATCTTGGAACTATTTTATCAAGAAACATAGTTCAATTCAAAAGATTTAAGTCGTTATTTTATACACCATTATAACCAGCCAAAGCCACGATAGCCCAACGTTTGTGGTAACTATAATATAAATAATAATGTAGTGTAATTGCCCAACGTCCCTAGCTGTCTGGAAGCATGCTTTTACAAAATAACGAAGGCCCGTCACTCACGGACTCTTCCTCTATTTTGGCTTTTTTATGCTTTGAGAGAAAGTCAACCATTTTAAATTTTAAAATGAACCTGCTCGGGGTACAGAAGACAGATTTACAAATTTTTATTCATTTTATTGTAATTACTTTGAGACCTGACATTTGAGACTAGAGGAGTTTATTGGCAAAGTGGTTCCAGCACTCTGGTTTCGATTACTAAAACTAATCAAATTACGACTGTAATCGTAATCGTTGGTCCGTAAATGGGTCATCCATTCCATCCATCCATTCTTTAGCTATTCAGTGTTTCGGAAGGCACGTTGAGCCGTTGGTCCCATTCTACAGCAACCCCATCACCCACCAACCGAGCATGGTGGGGTTATGCCCCAAATTCTTGTGTTTCTCTAATTTAAGAAGGCTTCTGTCCCATTTTGGACGTATGTAGCCTAATAATAAACTTCTAAACTTATATTAATTACGAGAAATGTCAACTTACGGTGTAAATAAAAAGAAATTAATTTCACTGTCAGGACATGTCCACTCCCTCTTCATTACACACCGCCAATACCGAAAATCAACCATGTCCATAATGCTGCCCTCCGCGTCAGGAACTATAACATAAAAGAAAACACTGAGGTACAATATTATTCATCGTGTGCTGGGCACAAAACATATACAAATATTAGTAAGGAGTTTGATCAACGGTTTAGGTCATGTATGAAACCAACAAACTGTCCCAATACATAATGATTGTATATCTGTATTTATAGCTAATAAAAATATATTAGTACAATCATATCCAACTAAAAGGCCATATTTATATTCCTAAGGCATCGGCATTCAGATTTTCATCGGCATTCTTTTCGACACGCATAACTATAGTCCTATTTAATATTAAAACACGTTAATGAAGAAATGTACTCTAAGAGCGACAGTGGCAACTTTCAGCAAACCACTTTCACAACTTGTGCGTGCAATTGTCTGTGGCCCGGTAGATGCATCTTAACTTGCACTACCGCAATCCATTATTTTACACCACGCTCCGTTTGATATAACAACACAATAAAATAACAACATTCAACCTACTACACATTTAATATTTTTAGATTTAAAAGAAGCTCGTTATATAATGACATTTTCTGCTGTAACAGCTAATCTAATAAATAGTGCCTGTCATTACAACAACTGTGATTTATGATTAACCTGACTTAATTTAGTGATTCGGTCCCCATTGTATTTAGTACACCCATAAGGAGCCGACTGTTCTGTTATGTCAGAATATTTACAATAAGGCTGAAAAGGTAAATAATTTAATATGATGTAAAAATGAATGTAAGCTATATTAATGATTTCCTGATAATTTGAAACGATAGAATACATATCTACATTAAACATATTCAAACTCAGTAACCATTATAGGGATCCGCTTTCAAAAGAATATTTCACACAATTATTAACCTTATTTACCAGTTTTAATTTATAAAAATAGCCTAATATACACCATGTATATCTTGAGATTCTCCTCCCCAGAAGTTATTTCTAAATAAATTAATATAAACAGAGTTTTTAGTATTTACTGATATATTTTATTTATTTAAAAATTAATGTACACACAATTATTTCCCAGGAAACAGGAGTATGAGGAAAGAAAAACGGTACCAAGGCTACAAAGGTACTGCCCTTTGTAGTTAGTTAATAGTTTTTGTTTGAAAATATATCTGTTTAACCATTTTTTTTATCATTTATTCAACATGTATTTAATAAAAAAAATGGTTAAATAAGATATTAGGACAATTAGATTCTTCTAAATAATTACGTTTTCCGTAATCAAGTAGTACCGTGCCTGAAGAGTCTAAACAGCCCTATTACTGTCACTCGTCTGTCCGTGTGTCATTTGTCACACAAGCTTAACAGCCAAACGGTAACTGCTACAGTGTTCAAATTTACAGTATGCATCTTATTGATCCAAAGCTATAAAAATTGTCAAAAAATATTTTTAACGTTTAGGGTGTGTTTGGTCTATCCTATTGAGTTAATATCATAGTTTAGACCTCATTGAGTAGATATTAACTATATTTTTTGTTTTAAAATATATATATTTCACTATTGTACCTACAAATTTACGGAACCTTCGGTGGCGTGTCCTACTCACACTTGTCTTGGTTTTCAAGTTGTGAATTTGTAGTATCTGATTTTTTGTCATTAGTTAGGCATAAAAAATCAAATTATCCTCATAATTGAATTTCAATCGAAATTTATTTAATTTATTAACCTTGAAGTAAACGAAAGTTTATTAAAGTAGCCTATACCAGATTTTCCAATTGTGCTCTACTTACTAGGCAATACCAGATTATCCTTGATTTCTTCTATTTCTTCTTACAGGCTTAGGCGAGTTGGTCTAAACTACTTTGCTATCCTTTAGTGTTGGAATACGAAGATGGGCTAGGCAAAACTAAATTGAGTTTCGTCGGCTATCCTATTATTGTGTCTCTCTCTAACAAATCATTACATATGATATTAACTAGCCAAATAATTGAACGTTTGTCGGCTAATATCAACAGTTACCGTGCAAATAGACCGGAAAGTTACTTTGATCAACCGACGTTCTAAAAACCATCGGCGCGCAGAAAGATTCTTAGTAAAAAAAAAATTATAATCCCAATAGCCTTTCTCTTTGTTGAAGCATATCGAAAAAAGTAAAATTCCGTATTACGGGGCTGTGGTCAAATATTTTTTTTACAGAATTAATAAAAAGTACTGAGTGTTCCGAACTTTTACGTTTGTTTTTCTATCAAAGTATAGTGAAACTACTTCTACAAGTACTAATAACAAATCTTCTTCTTTAGAAACTTAATTTTTGCTCCTAATATAGTAAACACGCGAACGTTTAAGCTCTCACGAAAAGCATTAAAATTGTTAATAAGAAATTGAAATGTTTAAAATTTGGTAATTATATAATTAGATACTTACAGATGGCTGAATATAGATTGTATTTGTAAAATATAATTTACAACGCGCTCTGCACCAAATTTATTTCATTTTTATGATCAAAGGAAAACATCATGAATTATTTTTGTTTTTGACGACCAGCTGGCCGAGCGATCAATACTCCTAACAGCTACTCGGCCTGCGGTCTCGGGTTCGTGTCCCGGCAAAGGCTTACTTTGGGCTACATTATAAGTGTGAGTGTAAAAGTATAATAATCAAATTATTTTGCGATTTAAAAAACGGAATCAATAAGCTCATCTTATCGCACACAATAGATTTTCTATTAGGTGTGAACGCCGCGGATGAGCTGGTAAAAAGACAGTTAAAATCGTTTATTAGTATACCGAGAATTATAAATTTAGTGATTTTTATTATAACAGACCACGTGAGTAGGTAGGTACTTAACGACGGCATCACAATGACATAGGTCCACGTTCACATACAAATTTTTTGAATCAATTTGCGTTTGGGACATACTGAGGGCCAGGTAAAAAAAATCTTGAACTTAGTCTCGTTTTAAACTATCGCTGTTAGTAATTCTACAAAGTAAAACTGTCAAAAATTTAATATAAACAAGTCGTTATGATGTCGAACGTCGCTTCATCGTCATACTCACATAAAACAGTTTTTTACTTTACATGCTTACTATGACGTATATCAGAAATTATGATAATGTAAATGTAAATTCATTACTCTCAATAGGTATATAACCAGAAGGTGAAATGTATCTGTATAAATTTTATTTTATTTTTGATTTGTTAATTTCCTGTGCTGAACAAATTAACTATCTATCGATCAAAATTTAATTTTTAATTTTTACTTTATTTTTAAGAAGGTATTTAGTATGAATAATATCAGCTGCCTAGACCTATTTCTCTACTGAAATTAATTGCTTAACTCTAATAGTATATAGAGCAGAGCAACAAAGTTTACAATAAGTAGTGCATTTTTATACATTCTGCATACATCAAAAAATGGGGTATACATTAGTATGCAAAGGAAGTCTCATCTCTAACAGAAATCTCTTCCAGGCAACCATCACAGTGAAACCATTTAAGCCGGTATGTAAAATTATGAACTTAACTTTGTAATGAAATTCACATAAATTCTAAGCGGATTTAATAAATCCTCGATTCTCCACCGATGATTTAAATTATAACTGAGGGGTCCATTTTAAATTCAAAAATAAAATAAGTAAGTAAATGCAATATTTATATTGTACTCACCAATATCCATACATAAAACTAATAAAAATAAGGCCAATTCCCACTTTCTGGTAAACATATTGCACTATAAAGTCACACACGATCCTATAGAATTTGTACCTCATAAAAGTAAACTATTTAAATGTTAATTTATCAGTTAACATTTTAACAACAACAGCTTTCCAATAATTTCGAATTGAGAACACCGTGCGCCATTGATATAATTCGCGCGCTTTCGAAGCAGCCTCGGCGAGAAACGCGCGCGACGTCTTTTAATGTATAAAGTTACTGACGTTTTGAACCGAATCAACTTGTTCACGGGAAAGTAAAATTCCAGTCCATGTTAGCCACGTTATTGTGATTTTTTAATAACTTAATAAAAAGACAAATAATACGTCTTGTTTCAAAAGGTATTATTATATTATATATTATATTGTATATTTGTCTTCTATTTAGTTTACATTTTGTATAAAAAAAAGAAGTATGTAGAGTTTATTATTTCAAAGCATCTTAACTCTTTAACTAACCATTAGACTGCTTTGAGAAGGTAAGTACGCATTTAAATTACCCGCCATAGATTACAAAACCAAATAGCATTTATAAAGCCCGTTACAACTTTAAACCTTTACATTCGTATATTGTTCTTTTTCAGAAACCCACATTATTGTTAATTTTTTAAAGTAAGATAATTAAAAAGGATAAAATAATTGCTAATTAACACTTTTAGTAGAGAAAATGTCAACTTTAATGTAGGTATAAATAGTCTTCATAAATGGATGTTTATTATTATAATCTTTTGTTTGTATTTTTAAAGATACCAATTAAAGCATGTGTAGTAACTTGTTTTAGTAACTGCAACAAAGTCGGTTAGTATTTTTTTTATTGTGATTTTTTAGCCTTACTTTTCTCTTTCTAATTTCACTAAATTCTCACATAACCTATGTAATAAAGCAATATAAATAACAGAATAATTTCTGCTACTTATAAAATTATCTTATTTAATAAATCTAGAGAAGTAGAAATATAAAAAGTAAAAAATTTGGAGTTAAATATTTCCAACTGTTCTTTCAACGCTAAATAACCTCACCTAACCTTACTTTTAATTCTATTGCGACGAACGCCTGTTAAATTTCACACTGCAAAACAAGTGAATAGAGCAAAAAGAGTGATTAGAATGGATGAAATTATGCAAGGCGTGGTAATGGAAATAAAATAAGGGTAAGCTAATTAAAATTGATCTTACATATAAATAAGAGAAAAAAAGAATTGCAGTTGACTCATTTATCTGTGTGATAAATGTGTTAACAAGTAATTTAGTTACTTCCCGTACTTGAATCAAGAATTTGTATGTTCTCAAATAAAATACAACGTGCTGAATGTGTCTATTACGCCGTTATTATATTGTATAACGATTTAGCTAAAACTTCGAATCTGTCTATAGCCACATGGTTCTTAGCAATGCGAACACATAATTTATTATCTTATTGACATTTGACTTTTAGCCTTATGTTGATGTAAATATACAATTTATTGCCAGAATTAGGGGAAAATTACTATTTTGTAGATAAATATTGGCTTAATAGAGAATATTGTATCTTGATAAGGATAAAATATCTCCAACATTCATTAACTTATTCCTTCAATGTGATGGGTTCATGAGGTGGATAGGTACATATATATTAATATAACTTAAGAATAGAATAGAAATTATCTTTATTAAGTACTTATTTTCTACAAAGATTTTCCTACACATTGTCACCTACCTATATCTAATCAAGTTAATCGAATGTTAAAGTCAAACATAATCGAGAAAAATAACATTTATACAGAAGACACTGGCGAAATATAACTATTCTTGATAACATTATGTACAAATTATGGGAAGTTTTATATATGTAAAGAAATTTTTTATATAAAAACACCAACCTCCGTGGCTCTTGACCAAACATTCTTACTCATACTAATATCTGCCCTTACCAGCCTCTGGCTAAGAAGACAGGTGTACTAACCACTCGACCGGACGTTGAATAAAAGATTATGTTCCCTTGCCAGACTAAGTAATAATCACAAAAATCTTTCTTTTTATTGGAGTTTATTAACCGCTATTCGGTTTTGAGAAGGTAAAGATGAAAGAACGATGTTTGGAGGCGAAAACAAGGAGTTATTAGAGTAGTTGGAAAGAGGATTAAGTGAATATGATGCATCCAAATACAAGAATCATTGTTTCAACTACTAGGGCGTGTTTTTATCTAAAAGATTTTGAAAAGTGTATATAGGACGTGGAAGGTGTGATCACATTTGTGTAATGTTAATCCAATGCCAATAATTTAGGAAACGATCTAATTTCTTAAAAATCGTTTGCATAGCTTCGGAGTAACATACAAATAATATATGTGGTTCTAGGTACAAAGATCTTTATCCAGCAAAGGACACGCAGAGTGGAAGAAACATTGTTAATATGATTTATCCAACTTAGACATAAAGCTTAAGTTTTTTATATCAGGTTAGGAATGTATTACAATTCCATTGTATAAAAGTAGACTGATTACATTTCTGTCAACTTTGCAAATCCAAAGATTATAAGCTTGACTTTTAGAGGTTTCTGTGCAACACCATAATTGAAAAACCATCCTAAAACTCCATATTCCTGTTTAGCTGAGAAATGGCCTAATTAAGGTCAGTTGCTCTTACTTGAATATCACATTTATGACATGTCGGGTAAAAAACATTTTATATTTTACTGGTAACCATTGCATTATCCAACAAAAGTTGAATTTGCACCACATAGCTAAAGCAATCTATTATTATTCAATATTCTCGCAATGGTAGGTGGTAGTAATACGGAGGTTGATAGAAGTATTGGGGTATGGTAACACAATCTCTGAAACATTAGGTAACTGAAGACCAAAGACAATTCAGTATAGCATTATACTTCGAGTGTACTGAACATACGCAAAACCGAACCAAAGATAAACAGTGCGTGTAAATTTACTAAAACAAACAGTTTACGATCTTCAAAATACTTTACCAGTCGGCATTACCAGTATTTCTGTTTTTTATTTCATTTTAATATTTTTTTATTTCAGATTGAAATTCATAGATAGCATGGAGAAGAAGTCAAGTAACGTATTTGTTTCTTGCTCTTATAATAATAGTAATGACTGTTAAATTTTCTGCTTTATAATTGTCATCGGTAAGGCTGAGGCAAAACTTTTTTCACGATAGTCTTGCGTAAATTTTGGCTTTATAACCATATGTTATATTGTATATTTACATTTGATTAAATTTATTTGAGCCTCTCATCAATAATACTATTACCCGGTCGTTTAGCCTCTGCGTTACTGTATGTTCAATAACAGTTTGTTAAACCTTTTTCTCAAAAACTATACTATAGTGTGCATTTAATAAATCATGTTTTTCCTGCATATTAAACGTAGGAATAGTAGATTGGAGTTGTGGGCCACCCATATTTGCTGAGATATTTTAGTGCCAATAAATCAAGGCTTAACACTTCATATTGAATACGAGTAAAGTAAACCAAATCATTACAATTTTATATATATAGTACTTGTATGAATAGAAAATGGACATAATCATAATTCTTACACCCTTCAAAATTAGAAAAATAAGATATATGAGGTAAAATATGACTCATCCATAAAGATTATGAGAAACAGGTTTTAGCTAATGTACGCTAATAATTTAAAGTAGCCGTAATATTATGTAATATTACGTAATATTATGTAGCCGTAATATTGAGCTTTAATCATGTGTTTTAACATTATTTCTGTTTATAGGTGTTCGAGTTTATACGTTCATAGGTAACCGGTTTTTTATAACATGCACTTGCACTTTATATGGGAATATTTTTGCTTACATATTTTCTTACTACCTTCCATTTTTAAGCAGGCTTGTGCCTGTTATAACAGCTGAATAGAATCGTTATGTATTTAAAAATGTAAAACTTACATATTACACAAACTAAAAGTTTTTATAAGTGTCACTCTCATTTGAAATGACCGATTTTTAATATTCAATCTTCTTATTAAGTAAAATCTATAAGCTTCGTAGGCATTAAAACTTTTGAAAACATACTTCTGATGGAGGACATAGATAATATTGAATTCGGCCGTTAAAAGTATGTATTGTACTAATAATGATTGCCTATCATGGTGTTGGTAAAAACTATAAAAACTTCAAGGGCTTTTTCTTATAATTAAAAAATAAAAAAGCTAGATATACTTTAACATCTTTTTAACAAATTCCGCACGGTCGTTTTCTGTCCGAGAACTCCAAGTGGGCTTACTTTGCATTGTTCTTTTCGTTTGTCGTGTTTTGTGAAAAAATTACAGTTTCCTAGTAAGCACCAATAGGTAGGAAAATGATTAAATTAAATTAAATTTCTTTCAGATCAAAGTAATTTAACCAATACAGAAGGTAACAAGAGGTACGTGTGTGTGCGCGTTTGTGTGTGTAAATATACCTACTGTTGTGTAATTCATAAGTCAAGAACTACGAGGGGTTTATTAATTCAATACAAAATATTAAATTAAAATTTATTATCAAGACCAAATTGCACATTTTTGTAACAACCCTTTAGAACGCTTCAAGTGGATAGTACCTCTTTATTGGGGAGCTCCACTACAAGTGAGAATATCAGTCGAGATTTCAAAAAGATTATTGCGTCTTTGTATAAATAGGACAACTTTTTTTATTTTAATTCATTTAAAATTGAAATATAAAACTTAAAATTCGACGGTGAACTTTCAGCTGGTGGGACGCATTATGCTTAAGATGTCACCAAGAAGATCATACCCCTTCATGGCAGCCCTCATGGTGGGGAAAGTTTTGTCCCTTTCCATATTTTTCGACTTACCGGCAGACAGCTCAACAACTCTGTATCATGTTATTTTGTAAGATTTTTTTCAATTATTCAAAAGAATACTTTTACATTTGATAGTTATTATTAATAATTCCTTTTTTACAGTCTTACTTACATGGGGCATCTTATACGTAGAGATAGGTAATGCAGTTAGTATTGATGGAGAACTTTTTAGTATGACTATCTTAGTTATTTCTGCTTACTTAGTCGGCTGGATTTGGTTGAAATTAACTACGCTACCTGCCTTGATTGGTATGCTTCTAACAGGAATTATATTCCAAAATCTTCAATTAGTACACATGACGGACCAATACAGGAAATTGAACCAAGATTTAAGGTAAGGGTCTCGCTTTATCGTTACCCACAAAGACAAATACGAACATGTTATATATTCATTGTATAAAATATTACTTTTTGTCATGCATATTAAAGACATCATTTATGTCTTTAATATGCATGAACATTGAAAATGATACAATGATTATAAAGTAATTGATATAAAAAAAAATTAAATATAAATTTTCCAGAAAAGTAGCGTTGGTTATAATACTTACCCGAGCCGGTTTAGGTCTTGACGCAAAAGTATTGAGGAGACATTATGCAGCTGTTTTGCAGTTAGGATTACTCCCATGGATTGCAGAATGCGTCGCAGTCGCTGTCACAACGGTTCATTTGTTAAAATTACCGTGGATATGGGGTATCGTATGCATAATACTATTCACTTATAAAATGTACTCTACTTAACACAATGTTAAATATTTGATGTTAATGTAATAATATTATTTTTGCAAGTTGCATCACTGTAATTTATTTGCAGGTTTCTTATTAGGCTCGATGATAGCTTCGGTATCACCAGCCGTTGTTGTACCTTGTTTGTTCAGGCTAAGAGACGTTGGTTACGGAGTCGCCAAAGGTATTCCAACATTGTTGTTGGCATCAGCTGCTATAGATGATTCCATCAGTGTAGCTGTATTTGCTATTATATTAAATACTATGTTTTCAACGGGATCTCTGACTTTTAATATTATTAAGGTATCTTAAACAACATTTGCCTCATGCAAACTTATTATAATTATATATATACTTTGTATCGTATTTTTTATAAGTAGATGTATAACATCTTATTGTAGATATTCGTACATTTATGACGTACAAATTGATTGAATATTTACGTGAATAATATTTGTCGTCGAACTTTCAGGGCCCATTATCCATTATTGCTGGCATAGTTCTTGGATCATTATGGGGTGCTTTATCTTCAGTAGTGCCAGAGAAAGATGATGTTTATGTGGTACCTTTGAGATTTTTAATTTTATTCTTGGGAGGTCTTTTTTCTTTATTCATATCAGGGTTAATTGGATGGAGTGGTGCAGGTAATAAGAACTTATTTTTAGTAACTTCACATAATTTAATTAATTTATTAAAAGATTAATAAGAATCTAATTAAACTTAAACGTAATCATTGTCCTTTTTACTGATAAAATAGCCTTTTCAGGACCATTGGCTATAGTATCGTCGGGTTTTGTAGCTGCATTTTTTTGGGAAAAACAAGGATGGCCCATAAACAAACATCCTGTTAGTAATATCTTCAGAATACTATGGATTTTCTTTGAGCCCATTTTGTTTGCATTCACTGGTGCTCAAATAACGGTAAGTTTGTTTAGATTTTAGATAACGTTTGTTACCGTGCAATCGTTTTCTGCTTCTTAAAAGTCTTTTACAAAATTGCTTAAGATCAGATATATATTTACGTGGATTTTATACACAGATAAGTGCTCTGGACCCGCAAGTTATACAAATGGGCGCTATTTGTCTGATAGCGTGTCTTCTTTTTCGTTTGATCGTCACTTACTTAGTAAGCTTTGGATGCGGGCTAAATAAGAAGGAAAAGTTATTCATTGGCCTAACTTGGATGGCCAAGGCAACTGTTCAAGTATGTATGACTAATTTCAAATGACATATTGGATATTTATAAAAACGCAATCTGAAAGAAGCTTATACGATTTCAACGATGAAATGAATACCTACAACATTTTTGCATCTGCTCTTATAAAAAAAAATAACTGTCAATATTCTTACAAAACATAAAAAACTTCTTATCTATTTGTTGCGTCATACACTAACCAACTGAGTTTTAAAGAATCATGGATGTAGGAAGGAACAAGGGTTCTTGGTTAAGGGTACAAGCAAATGTAAATATGGCTTTATATGATATCGACTTAGAACTTTAGGGTAACATCTCATGACGCGATTCGATACGAACGATATGGTATTTGTGAGAAAATACCCTTAGGGGCCAGTTACCTTAAATTAATTTAATTGTAAATGTATTAGGATCGGTTCCTTAAAACTGGATCCGATTCTAAGTATGTACCTACTACTACTATTACAAAACAAAATCTCTAACGTTTAGAAAATAATAGCAAAGATTTGAACTTGAAATTGTAACAACTATGTGATCTAAAAAAAACATTATAATATTTATTTAGGTACAGTACACGCACACCCTTTTGGGCTGCTTATAAAATACGGTGACATTAAATTTTATAGGCAGCCCTAGGACCCCTAGCATTGGACTTGGTACAAAACGGTGGGACTGCTGGGTCTACTCCAGAACTAGAGAAATATTACTCGAAGACACTATTAGCTATCAGTGTCCTCAGCGTGGTGATATCAGCACCGTTGGGAGCTTTACTCATAGCGATCACTGGACCTAGGCTGCTAAGCAAAGACCAAGGTATTTTTTTCTCTTTATTTGTGTCGAAAACAGTGAACACAGTCTTATGATTTTCAACAGTTGTAGATACAAAATATGTTTCATTGCGCCACAAACAACATTAAACACAATTTATTTATATTTTGTATGAGAAAAATGGTTTTGCTTATAAAACATTTTTTACCGTGTCAAAATGAACTTAATGATAATTATAAATAAATATTGTTAAATCAATACATTCTGAAGATGGAAGTGACCTTCACACGAACTCCTCAAACACAGAGGAACTTGCTGTCTTTCTTCCAACTGCCGGAACACTACAAAACTATATTATTGTTATGGCGGCAGACTTAGGTAAGATGGCGGTAGATGGCCTATGCTATGTGATATTATTATTACCAACGCCTTTGACTAGTCAATTCATATTATAATCAAGTTATACATAATAATCATTATATTTCTCACATTTTACCTATTTTCTAGTCCAAAATAAGCATTATTAAGAGTTTATGGTACGGATACTAGATAACTAGAAATATACCTATACATATATAAATACCAGATAAAAAACACAAACGTGCATGCCTATTGAACAACTTAAAAAAAGAGTTTGAAAGAGTAGCCTATTTTTTAAACTGAGTCAGTACCGTATCCCACTTCAAATGAGGCGAGGCGTACCTACTGAAGTTTGGCAATATTTATGAATTTGATGTGCCAAACGTCATATTTGTAGTTGTAATTTGTTTTTAGTTGAAGTGTACTGGCTCACTTGATCTGTTAGCCTCTCTCACCCTATAGGTTACTAGAGGAGAGTGAGTAATGTGGTTATAGTGACAAGGAATTTAAAGTCATACATTTTATTTTGCCGTCATGTCCGGGACATATATACTGACTCTTGTATGTCCTAGTCAACACTACATATCAATTTCAAAATTACTTTACCTTTACCTAATAATAAACCATACTTACTAATACTAATTATTCGTATTTTATTTTATGAACAATCACAAATGTTTTCAGTTCCTATTGTACAAATCGAACAATGCCAAGCAGAGGACCCGACCGACAACGCAACGCAGTTATGAATACTTCAATATTTAGTTATAGTATATTAATATAATCGCAAAATGAAAAATGTATGAAATTTGACAATTACGCTATGTCCAATTTAAGCTAGGGCTTATGTCAAAGCCCATTCATTCTTTATCTAGCCATTGCGATAGCGATTATCGAAAAGCGTCTTTTCAAGGCCCTGAGCATCCTTATTCCCGAAAAAAATATGATTTTTATTGAATTGATTTGTTAACGACTGTACCTACATTAATTGCATAATTGATGCTTTTCATAAGGTAACTTAAGCAAAATGATGTACTTATGAGACAACTACGTAGCTGACTTAAAAATGTTTAAGGTTCTTATGTATTTACTGTTATTGCAAAATAACTTAATATATATTTTCTGTTTACAATTTAGTACTTATATTCAGCAATAGCTTTGTTACTTTTTATTTTAAATGCCCGATACTCTATAAAATTGCATAAACAGGTAGGCAAGATCTCAAATCTCTTTAGTTTTGTATCAATCTCAAATTATTTCAAATAATAAAATATCAACCCGTCATAATTGAGGTACTTGCGGTATGAGGCCGCTTGAAGCTTACCTATGTTGAAATAGGTAAGCCATCGCTTATATATCAAATGCCATGATATATTTTCTATTTAGCAATAGCGATTCAAGTGGCGACCATAGCGAAAGGCATCTTTGCTACGGGTAGGCACGGCCTAGTTACGGCCACTCTTTATCTATGGTTAACGAGCGGCATTATCCGCAGTAATAAGAAAAGTAGTTTATTCTATATTTTTCTTATAAATTAGTATAGAGGCTTTAGTTCATTTGAAATCATTAGACAAAACTCATTTATTTCAATTAACTAGGGCTTAATATTTTTTATACTAATACTTTTAAAATATATGTAATATGATAATTATCGAAAATTAAATGAATTTGATAAAATTAAAACGGTATAATTTTGTCAAGGTAGCTGTTTCGTCTCTCAGTTTATTTAGACTGATAGATAAATCTCTGAATAAATAATAAGCATAACTTAAGTAGGTGATTTATAGTATTAACTAATTATGAGGTACCCAAAGAACTTAAAAATAGTAAGCAACCTATACAAATAATAGATATATCGCTTCAAACATATGGTTAGCCATAAGTCTGAGGGAGTTTAGTAAACAAATGTATTAATAAAAAAATGTTCTATTATTTTTATTGAAATGTAAAACGTAAGCATGTGCATACTTTGATAGGTAGGTACAGAGAAACGCTAGCACTAACTTTAGTACTTTATTTAAATAAAATACTTTCAAATAGAATTACTAGTTTTCTTTATTTAAATGAATTTTGTGTTGTAGAAGTTTTTGTTATGAATTTGGCCTAGTTTCATGCCATAAACGATCGTTATATCGTGAAATATATTAAATACATCATTCAGTGGTGGTGATTTACGTAAGATTATTCAGTGTTTCATTTCCATTCATTCATTTATAGGGTAAGATTATTTATTTATCTTCTTCCTATGATTATTTGGGTATCACTTCATCGTAATTATTAACTTAACATTCTATTTTCGTATCATTTTATTTATAAACGAAATGGCGGAAAAATTATGATTTCATTCTCATTTACTTATAATTTCATCGTAATCATTATCATAACATTCCATTTTCAAAAAATTTCTAGTAAGTCATCATCAAATTGGCGGTGCCTACCATTAGTCGCCAAAAACTCCATGGGACAAAGGGCTACATTTTACCAGAATCCTGGAGCCATAAATAAAGATAAAAACTACATTAATGAAGATTTGGCTGTATGACGCAATCCTATTGCCTGTCCCTATTGGACGAATTTTGTACTACTACTACTACTTGTTGTTTTGTTTAATTGCCACTGTTATATTTTTGAAAACAAAACTTTTTAACAAATGAGGGAATAATATTTATGCCGTTAAATTTATTCAAATAACTATGTCAGTTATTGTAATAGCTGTTGCAAGTGAAAGCGGGGTGCCAATATTTTCAAGAAAACGGGGCAACAGTGAAAATGTAAGATAAATTACTTACTTCTTAATTTGTTCATACTCAGCAACCATACATTTTTAATTTCAGGTCCAATTTTCAACAGTTGCTTCTTTACATGGCATTAATATGTTTAGCAAATGCCATAATTTATCGATGATTAACACAGAAGTCGATAATGGAAATATTATATGGAAAGAGTACTGTAAAAGGTAGTTAAAGAGCATATTATTGAAATATATGATATATATCCATGTCATATATATCATAGTTTTTGTAGCAGAATTTAAGTACTATTTTATGGTATATGTCAATGAACTTTACTACTGCTAACTATTGCAAGCAACTAGTAATATTATTGAGTGTTCTATGAACATTTCAAGGAAATTGGTCCTAAATTAAAGTTCAAGATTTTACCTATGTCATTGAGAACAAGGGATTATATAATATTTTTTTGTTATTTAATGTATTAGTATATTTACTGTTGTTGTATATTCATATAAAAAAATATAATGTTTCGTTAGTTAACAATAAGATTTTATTTAATGTGGAATCTAATTACAGTGTCACACTAATAGGTATAGCTACAGGTGGTTTAGAATGTGACTTAGAACTTCTTTTGTCATGTGTTCATGATGTAATGATATTATGTATTGGCAAAAAAGAACTGGAAAATCTCAAGAATATTGACCAAATTAAACGGGAGTTGAGGCAATGTTACCCAATCTTGGATTACTTATTGGAATCTTTAGACCCTAATATAGGTTCAAGTCTGAATCCAACACTCAGCTTGGACTTAATACAGAGTATGTTATGTCCGCAAAGTCAACAATTGCAGGTGATTTTTTATATACATAAACTTTAAATTATTTTCTAATCTCAAATTAATTACATTGTCATTTCAGCAAGCTTTAGACCATTATGCTGAAAGTGTTACTGGTCGCTGGGCATGCCTAAGTATACATGGGCATCTTGTGGCCACCAGCTCAGATTTTCATGAATTAGACCCGAAAGAGGCACGACTATTATTATTATTAGCTGCAGCACAAGATGGTGCTCCACTTCGAGATACACCAGTATATTTGCCTCAAATGAGTCCTAATGTAATTATTATCACCTAAACAATTCTACTATGTGAGCATCACATTGGGCTATTTTTTATTATTAACTTAATTTCACTTTTTAGGTCGCATTTAGAGCAGTCACATGTAAACTATTAGCTGATGTGTACATAATAGTGATTTGTGGAGCAACACCAGCATTATCACAAATAGATGAAATTGTTCTTCAGTGCTGGGAAGGATACGCACAGATAATAAAGGAAGCAAAATTAGTGTATCCACGGAATTTCCCTATGAGTATGATGTTTGAACCTAGTATTTTAGGGTTGGTACCGCCAAAACCATTATGTACTAGTTCTCTTGCAATTTATCTCAAATTCGTGCCACTGGATGATAGCGGCTACCTCAAAATAAAATATTTATAGCATTAAAGTTTACTTACTGCCTCAATGTCAAATTTTATTTTCCACAGAATATTGGCTATCAACATAAGTAAACGAAGATGTGTTTACTCTCGTCACTTGAATGTAACAAATCAAAAAATGCGCAGTATGTCGGGTTCACATAGGACTGATATATTACGGACTTTTTTCGCTACAACAGCAAGACAAGTGGTGCCAGAATTTAGAATACCAAACAGTGACAATAAGGGTAAAGATGAATTTCTGCCACTGTAATCAGCCTCTGTATGACTTTTTTCAATATCAAATTAAAACAGCAACATAGATGACTCTCAATAAATTATATATAATTAATTAAGAGTAATCTGGTTCTGGATCTTTTCATTATATTCTCCTTATTGTTAAAAATTAATTAAGGCTGGTTGTACATTCAAATATAAACAAATATACAATATATATACAGCCTGACCTGTAAACTTTATAAAGCTACTGCCCTTAGTGTTAAGAAAACCCATTGCATACACATAGGTGTATGCACAGGTATAGGTTTGTGTTGGTTGCCTAGCAAAGGCAACATTTATTTTTTTGTAATTGTTTGTCTGCTTATATTAATTATTTTTATATTGATAATTGCACACGTCTGCGCAGAACCATTTGCTTGATTTAACTGAAGGCATCACATGAATTTCAGCGTCGTAGCTATCTCTATTGCGATATTAATCTGAGCTAAGGTTTTTTTGATTTTAGGTGTAATTATTTAGATCTAAGTTGGAAAATTCGTTCTAACTTCAAAGATGCATATTCCATACACTTAAAAATATAGCTGTGCTTTTTCAATCATATTGAGACAACGAGTAGCATTGCACTTTGCACCTTAATGAGTGTGTACTTTCGAATTTGACCATTTTTTGTCTTTTGTGTTAAATAAACTTTTTCTATTCTGTTAGATGACTGGACAGACAATATTTGTGAAACATACTGGAACTCTGAATACCATAAGTGCCATGCTCAGAGATCAGGGAATCTCATGTGCTGCGTGGTTTATACCGCAGCCGTACCTATCCACACTATGAGGTAATTAATATTGGGCTTGCCCACTAATCGAAACTTATAATTCATTGTTCATCGAAAAATATTTTTTTTACAAAAATTCTATTTGATTAGTTTTTTAATGATCTCTTTTTTTAATACTAAGTATTCTAAAGCTTAAATTCTTTCAGCATTCTTAAATTCTTTGTATCATATGGTTCATAGAAAAATTATCCCTCTACAAATAAAGATTAGATAAGTATTACAATGTTCTTTTTTAATAGTAAGTACTCTTATAGCTCCTTTTAAATTATTTGTTTAAAAAATACTTCATCGAAAAACTGATCTAATTGTTATTTACAAAATAATGGTTTATAATAAGGCACCTTGATTTTGAATCACATATAGTTAATTTTATTTTCACTCCTGAACTGAATGATTGTATTGTATTGTAAATTCAATTTAAATATCTATCGATCTCAATGTGCACGAATAAAGGAGGCTTCCAAATAATTATACATTTTAAAGGGAAATTATCCATTAATTCCTATGTACTGTGTATGTGTCAATGTATATTGAACAAATTAAGGTAAATTTTAATGTTTGCTATCTGTTTTACTTTATTTAGAAAAAGATGTATAGGAGTGCAACAAACTTTATTTTTTGCTTCAACTTGAACTTTTTGTTTTTACTAATAGAGTTCATGACACCTGATTCTTAAAGAATTAACCCAAGTGCAAGGCATCTCGTTCCCCTAAAACGACTGCAAAAAAGACTGTAAATAGCTTTTGTTCCGTCCCTCGTCTGCAAACTTTCTAACAAGCTCACAATGTACAATTTTACGTTTTAAAATTAAGTTTCAGGAAGCATCACCCTACAAGCCTTCAAAAATTGTTTACGGTTTAATTTAAACTGTTCATATTTTGATTTGGTTGTTTAAATAACAAAATTCGAAATATCAAAGTTGTGGTTATCAGTTCCATTAGACCTAGTACCAATTACATTAAGAGGCAGCTCCCAAAATACAACCGGTTATATATAGTGGCTTCCTAAACAATCAGCTATGTATCTCTATTGCAGTATCTTTAAAGTTCTATATCGCGTACCCCGCTGTGTACAATCGAATTAAATGATGTAGGTCACATAATTTTTGTTTAAATTTTGCTCAGCCATCTACAATTAATTTTCTTGGTATTGCATTAGACGTATTTTTATGCATGTGGAGAAGAGAGAGAGAGAGAGAAATACGAGTATTTAGGGATCTAGCCGCCTCTTAATAATTAAAGTACTTTGTGCACGCTATTCATAATACATAATTGACATTAAATTAGCCCTCATTTATATTTATGGCATTCAAATAAAAAAAAATACTTAACATCAGTTTTTTTTCCAGATTAAACACTACACAGATACTTCAAGACTTAAGCAATAACAAAGAAATCTACTGGTGATGTCAAAATTGCGCAAAAAACACTGTACATTCTTTTAAAATCCGTCCAATAAATAAAATGAAACGACAAATAATCAATTTGATTGTATTTAATACTATTCTAATATCCTGTTGGCAAAAGATCAATTGTTTTTTTTTTTTAATTGGTTTTTAGTTGAGTCAATCCAGAATATCGCCTAACTTGTGTATACTGCTACACAGAATCTATTTTTTTTATGAAATATAAATATTGTAAACATCTGTCAAAATATGTCATTTGCGATTTAATAAGTATTATAGCTACATCTTGCAGGGATAGCTGTGCCTCGTTGTGGAAATAATGAGTAAAATATGGCGGCCATTTGTAATACAGATTAATTTAGTAGAGTTGGTAATGTAGATAGCGGTGAACTGTTTTGTACACAATATAAAAACACTTTATGTTGACAGTGCACAAAATTAAGTCATATTTTAAAAGAATTCCGATTGCCAAATGTAATCTTTTTGGCCACTGTGTAAAATAAAAAGGGTGCTACATAACTATGGAATTGTTAAAAATTCTGTACACTAAAACATGTTACTCTGTATACATATCAATGTAACGTTACGGTCTTCCAAGAAATGATGTGTTAGAGAACCGTTTGTTTAAGGTTTAACTTATCATGATAAAGATATTTCAATAGGATTCCATTGATCAATTAATTTCAAATGTGTAAAAAATATTTATTAGGTTTCATAGTTCGTCCACATTGTAAATATAATGAATAATATTTAATAGCATTCTATGTACTGCATATTATAATAATGCAATGCGACTGAAATTAGATACATTATTTTTATTTATGATTTTAGCTAATCACGTTTGACTAGTAACAGTATTTGCAGTACACAGACACACACACACACACACACACAGCATCAAAGAAAAGTTTTTCCAAACCTCCATAATATTATAAAAGAGTTCCAATCCATTGGGTTCTGATTAGATACAATGAAGTTTTATATAAAGCATTGGGTTATTATCAAACCACAGTCGCAAATACATTATAGGCCAAAAATTTAAACATTTTGTCGACTTTGATAAACTCGATCAATGTAAAAAAAACAATCACACATTTATGCATTGTGCACTTTGTAAAACATAATGACCATGATTAATAAAAATTATATGCAGGCATAGCTTACACATTAATATTCGATGCTTAATATAGTATCGAACAATAAATATTCGTGAGTAAAAGAATACTAGTTACTGAAGTGCAACTAGTGCGAGAATGTACGAATTTGTACCAATCTAGAATTAAGTTAAAAACGCCTTGTAATAATTCGAAAAATAGGCGGGCGATAGAATATGATAAAATAAGAGGCTCCTCCAAGGCACGCCCATAAAACATGACAAGAGATCAAAGATAAAGGCCACTTTTCATAATATTCAATTCCTGTATCAATAGGGTTCGATACATTTCACAATCCTCATTTATTTGTAAGAAAAAATCCTACAATCAAAGCAAAGTAATAAGTAAACAAATTCACAAAATATTCAAAGTAATCGCTATACATTAAGGATGGGGATGTTGACATGTATCGGGGTCGTGTCACCTCCGAGCGTGCCGTCGTGAAACATTTTGTTTAGAAACTACTTAAAGCTACCCAATAATCTACATTGTGGTTGTTTTATTTTAAACTTCAGCTGTTGTATAAGGTCAAATATTTTCAAAGAGGGCCCTACTTTCATTTCTAAGAGTTCTATGATTTCATCCTTAGACAACTGAAGCATCATTGGACCTGTAATATGACTGAAGTTCACACAGTAAGGTTGGCAGTCATTGACTGTAAGAAACTTGGCAACGTCTGCTGTGGTCCAATTCTCAGGTTCAACAGTATTCAGAACTTCTAAGGGTACGGTAGCGTTGACTAGTCTGGGTATCACTTTGTCGTCTGTGGCCTCCTCTTGTGGAGCTTCCGGTGATGGCTCAGCAATGTTTTGATTTGAATCTTGTGATGTGTCTGTAGGTATAGCCTGAAGAGCATAAAAATGGTTATATAGACTTGAGCACAATACCTCAAGCACAATACAATTTTTTTGCCCTGATATATCAGGACAAAAAAATTGACAAAGACAAGACTATTAAAAGACTATTAGACTATTTGATCAAGACTATTAAAATATCATGGTCTGTGAGGTTAGACAGGTTAAGCTAGAGTGCCCGTGCACAACAACGCACTACTATGTTATATTATAGTTTAAAGCACAATTTCATTGTTCCCATTTCGAATCCTAGCAGTAGCATTATAAGCTTACGACTTAAAGGTATCCGGGATGTCATGGATTTCCGTCAACCGACGTCAAAATCTTGTTGTAACTAATACAAATAATGACCATAAGAGGCGGTTACCTAAATACATTTCAGCTATTAAACGGTGATAACTCTTCAAAAAACAACGGCTATCTAAAATCTCAAACCAGCTTCGAGGTTCAATATCATGTACTTCCGTTCAACACAATATAGCTCAAAATTAAACATACGTCATAAAACTATTTATCGATAAAAAGTAAGAAGAAATACGTAATATTTTTACCAACTCGTATTTAATGAGCCCCCGCTTAATTGCCGCCGGTTTTCAAGTTTGATCAAATTTATACAATTTTGCTATTATGGACATTTCTACAAATTAAATTTTTTTTCGTTGTTTACCAGCAGGGTGACCACCGAGAGTCTTATTCGATTATTAATTCAAAATCAACCTTATAACATTTTTGATAATATGCTCTATCTATGGAAAAAGGTTTTTGTAAAATTTCTAATAAAATTAATCTATCCGCAGCCACTCGGCCTGCGCTTGTGCAAAATGACACTCACGGCAAAATCTTGAGTAATATCAGAGAGTCGTTCCTCAGTTTGTTCATGGCTGTTCTTGGAATCCGTGTCCACGTCCATCTTGCTGCTGGTGTTCTCGTCGGTCCTCGGTTCGGCGTCGGCCGACGTCTCCGACACGCTTGTCGGGGGAGACAAGCTTTTTGTATCGCCCAGGTCAGAGTTTTGGGAACTTTCTTCTGTCGTGTTAGGTGGCTGCGATATCGGCTTCGCAACTGAAAATTATTTTATAATATGGATTCCAATAGTGTTTTAAGTCATAGATAACAATCGAAAACTACAATGCCATAACAATATTTACACTCCCAGAAACACGACGTACAAATAAAAAACAAATACAGTACAGAATTTACTTAGAATAATTAATAAAGTCAAAACTACCGACCGAAATCATCATTTTGTATCGAATGATGATATTTATTTGAACAGAAAGCTGCAAATATTTTTTTTAAATTACTTGGATGTGGCCGGCGCTTGCGTCTTTGTGGTTTCGCAGGCACTTTTCTCACGACTCTAGGCGCAGGTTGCAATGGTCCTTCGAGTCGGTGTCCTACAGCACGACACCAACCTACAGGGTACATGTCCGTACTATGCGCCCACAGCCATTGATCGTATTCCGCACCCCATCCGTCAAAATGAACCTGCCAAACATATCAGAAATGCGTATACGTAACTTCTATATGAAATAAGTTAAAATGTAAGTATTAACGTTCAGTTAGAACCAAATTTAATTGTATTATATTGAACGGCGTGTCAACTTCTCAATTACGCAAATTTTTTAATTTGAGTCATGCATTACGCATGTAAAGATTATGTACTCCTTTTTTTGAAGAATATAGCGCGCACGGAAAAGTTCAGATTCTGTACCAAGACCAGTTGGAGACCACAAGTATTATAAGATCTGTTAATTTATAATCGAGTTTTAGCAGCAAGTTTACTGGAACGTATATTTCAATTAATTTTAATAGTAAATTTATTAGGCTGAAAATTTCCAGTAGTACATCCGGTAAGGCTACTAAGATTTATACCAATACGCCATGTCTCATCGCTATGCCTTACCTTCAACAAATCCGCAACAACCCTAGCAACAGTTGCCACACACACCAATCTGGGGTCCATCAAATCGGCACACTCAAGCCGCATGCCCGCCACGAACCCATGGGAGACCACATGGCCTCGGGCCGCAAACAACGTCCTACTGGCTGCTGGACTACCGGTCATCGCCAAGTATTGTTCCCAATTGAACTCTTCTGCTGAAAATCTATAATTCACACTTTAATATTGAACAAGCGTCCGTACTTTCTTGTACGAACATAGCTAGCCATATTTTAAAAAAATTGCAATAAACAATGGTTGGGGCATGTGTGCTCGTGCACAATTTAAGACTGCCAAAGGCCAAAGCGATAATATTGTATATCTATAATACTTAAGATACCTACATGAATATTAAAAAATAATAAAGTTTTTGTATTACAACCAATCCGAATTGACTTGAGACTTTTTTATAAATTGTATAACTGTCTATAATTACATAAGAGTAAATTATAAAATGAATGTTTTGCTTACCCAGAAGGCGGCACGAGAGGTATGTTATTCGCCAGAGCAAACCCTACTGGGAATATACATGGAGATCTCTGATGATAACAAAACCAATCTGCTCCGGACGCGTCTGCCGGATAACAGTCTATTCTTATCATCATGTAACCTTCATTCAATATTTGCATTACAGTTGCCGCACAAACAGCAGATAAATTAAGGGGGTCAATTGCTTCCAATTTTACGCCTTCCGCGAATAACGGTGGTTCATCTGAAGGGTATTTGTAGAACATTTCTGTGGTAGTGTCGTTTGGTATATATCGTCCTGCTGCCACCCTTTGCATATAACTTTGGGGCGCGTCGAGCGGATGACCCACACGAAAGGCCCAGCCAACTGGATGAATTAAAGGAGAATCCTCGTGACACCAAAATCCGTTATCCTCCGGAGAACTATCATAGTACTTTACATGCAATCTCTTGCCTACGATCTCACATACACTAGCTACCTGTTGATATAAAACAAATAATTATTGTATAAATAAAGATTAATCATGAAGCTGATGGCATATTACTTTACTAACATTCAAAGAGATATAGGTACTTTTAAAAACGGCAAATATTATTCTTGATTTACCAGTTTTTCTACACCTCATTTTTTTTCTTCATATGGTCAAACATGCAATTGTTTTACAAGCCTAAGGTTGAAGGCAAGTTCATTTACTAATAGTTGTACCGTATAATGTGAAAAATTTACAAGCTGTTAATGATGTTAGTTGGGGCTAGATTTTTAGTGACAGTGTAATAAATATTATTATTATATTTTTAATCTTTGATAGTACTTTTGACAAATCATTCTGGCTTTTTCATATATAAAAAATAATAAATATTGTCAGTTTCGACTCAAACTCAATAACTGCTTTGAATAGTTTTTATTTGATTTTGTTAGTTTAAATACAGGAATAGTTTGAAAACTAAAATAATAAGTAAGTTCGAAAATCGTTTAAATGACAAATGCTCTATACAAAACTGTCGTTATTTTTTTAACACTTCATGAGTAGATGTCGGAAGTGCACAAAGTGACCCACTATTAGAAAATATGTTACTACTATTGTACCTTATTATTTATCATAACTATCTAGCTGCTCACTTTAAAGAATAAAAAGCAATATTAGACATGTTTTAATTTTAGCACACAAAACATAAATGTTATTCCTTTCCTTTTAATTAAAATTCGCTTAGCTGAAATACATAATTTCGTCTATGTTGTAAGCAATAAAGTCTATTGCTGGCTTATGAACTACGTGAAATATTTTAAATAAAATAATAATGTGTTAAGAACTTTACCTTTACTTGCGATATTCTATTTTTGTCAACAACTTCCATTATAGAACCAATAGAGAATCTCGACGCTAAACTATCATTTAGTTTAGTATAAAAGTTTGCTGGAAGTGTCCGAGCCCCTGTTAGTTGCTTGACTAAAAATCTAAAATATTCCTTATTTCATTAAGAATATGGGGTACATACATCTCAGTACTACTTAATATAAAAATTATATGACAATTTATTTCATAAACTTGGTAATGTCATTTTGTATTAATAAAATCGAACTATGTCTAACTATGAAGATAAATTTAAATAATTCAATGTACTATGTGGTAAAAATAAGAAGAGGTTGGAGTTATTAACAAAGCCAAGTTTACGCCTAGCACAGTCTATGACGTCACAATATTTGCTTGACATAGTTTTGACACTAATTTAACTTCACTATAACATGGATAGAAATTATAGGAGAAAAGTCGTAAGCTGGGTAGTAAATAAGAAGAAAGTAGAAAGTACTATTGATCTTATTATTGTTTAATAATAAAATCAATAGTCTGAACGAGGCCTTTGTTGCAAGACATGTAAATAAACTAAATATTTTTATTTATTTCAATTAAAATAATAAATGAGCTTCCCCAGGTTCATATAAAGAAATAGTAACCGCTTCACATATAAGTCACAAAAAGAGGTTTTGAACTTATTGTTTGGCCACCACAGATTAGTTATTACAATACTTACTTTTTCCAATCCGTATATTTATCTTCAATACTACGAGGTGGTATAAGTGGTTTACCACGAGTGGCACACCATCCCACCGGATGTACTTCAGAACAACACAAATTCACCCAAAAATCTTTGGAGTCATCACTGCCAAAACCTTCATACCTTAACAGTCCCATATAACCTTTTACCTATGAGATATTAAACAAAGTAAGAAAAAAGTTTATTGGTTTCCTTTCAATTATTATATCAATAACAAAGCTGAAACTATTAAATATCTAATCAGTCTTCACTAGCTTTTGCCGATACCGGTGTTTTTGAAGGTGAATAAGAACTATTGAATGTGAATGTGAGAGTTTAAATTAGTTAACTTTTTACCTGTTAAGCTGCACATTCCAATTATAATTAATGTTACATTGTCTTGAATCTCGAGGCAATGAATTTTAAAATCCATAACAATAAATATTGGGGAGTATTTTGTGTCTCAAATATCAAAAAAATATAATCATAACTTTATGATACAAACCTTTAATACAGTGGCTACCCAAAAAAAGTCATTGAGTTTTTCAGAGTTATTCTCGCAATCTGTGTTTTTGACTTCTACTTTCATTCCCTCAAAAGTGCTATCCCACATCTCATGAAGTGGGGCATGTTTAAAAAGGCTGACGGGAGCAGCCAGGAAATCACAGCCAAAAAGTTCATCTTTCCACTCATAACTGTTAGCTACCAGAGAAGCAGAATGCTTTATAGGTCCAGCCTACAACATATACAGTAAATTAAATCACCATAATATTTACTACATTATAAATTAAGAAGTATCCTTGGGAATGGGTTATAGAAAAGGCTCAAATTGCACAGCTCCAACATTGAAGATAAAAAATTGATGCAAACAAAAAATTGTAGAATTACTTTTGAGAAGTAGGAATCAAAAGTTATAAATAAAGTGGAGTCTTCAAGTGCACTAATGCATGTGGATATGCTCAGTGATCAAAACAGGGCCATTGCTTTATTTAACTTATGTAATACCTCACCGACTAAATAATCAAATTTTAAGAGATATCAAATTGCAAGGTATTGTTCCTCATTCAATTTAAAATTGATAGAAGTAGAACTGGTTATCAGAATGCCATGTGAAAAGTGCTTTGCTGGTTAATATTAAATTTTCAGAGAGGCTCATATATTAAAATGAATAAAGAAAATATTGATGTGTTGTCTCAACAGTATTTTTAAGAATGTATTTAGGTTGATATGTGAGAAATATTATCACTACATACTGTCCCTGCCATAAAAGGCCCTACTCAATGTGTGAGCATTGTGGAGTGGTGGAAAATTAGTCATTTTTTACTGGAATGTGCTCTAAATAATAGTTTAAGAAAAATAATGTTTTTACAAATTCACATGAGGGTGAATGTGAATATATATATTGTCAGACCCACTCTCTGCAGGAGCTGAGGATATATGACTTTGTCCATGCTTTCTATAGAATAATGAAGTTACAGTGTGGTCAGGCATCACAATTGCTTTAAAGTTTAAAGTATGAGGCCGACTTGACTGCATAATGATTGTCAAAGCTTCATCAAAAATAAGATACAATACAAAGAAGACCACAGGAAAAGTATCACAGGATTGTCAATACTTAGAACAAATACAGGGTAATATTGGGCTGTTACTGCAAAGCTAATAATCTATATAAGACTTTGTCAAAATGGCATATGAGTATTAAAGGAAAAGATGCAAGAAATAAATGTCTATAAATTTTGATTTATAATATAATATAAAATTCTCAACAGTATTTTTTTATAAGTTGCAAAAATATATTTCATATAAAAATATTGCCAATAGTAGTGTAACTATAGTTACTACAGTTTATAGAGGTACTTTGGATAGCCAAAGTAGCCAATTTTAGTGCAAAAAAAAAACATGATATTTCTACTAAAACTGTCAATTGCCACCTGGCAAGACAATAAAAATATAAAGGGACTTTATGGTGCCTAATTTTAAAATTGTACCTCACCTGTAAATCATTCAAAGTTGCTTGCCATTGCTGAAGCTGTGGCAAAGGCTCTAGTGGTATCATTCCAGTCATATGCTCCGTTCGTTCCATAACCTTAAATTTCCAATTACAATGACGACGACGACTCACACTTGAGTAACAACGCAATGAGCAAAATCTATCATTTCGACTATAAAACTTATCACGACGACCAACCTGTCCACATAATTCACATATTGCTGAAAGAAAATAATAACACTTTTTTCAATATTAACTTACAAAATCATTCTTTGAAAATATATAATGTAAGGTAAGACTTGCAGTATATGTGTACTAAAATAAATTATAAATATTAGTAACTTTTCTAACATATACCTTGTTATAAATTTTTATAGTTAAAGACATGCTTTAACTATAAAAGTTTGTAAAAATTAGTTAGTTAGTTAGCGTGTTTGATTATCAGTAGTTACCACAGTCAAGAGTTATCTTGAGTGTTCTGTTAGGAGAATGAGATATTTTATATCACAAGTCCACCCAGTCCAATATTATTTACACTAACTAGTTGGACTATTTCATCTATCACGGGAACTATTAAAATGATAGGATGATGATGTGAAATGTATGTCGTCATATGAAATAGATGTCGTATTTTTTGATGTTGAGTTTTCTTTTCGTTTATTTACTCTAGATTAAAATTGAAAATATTAGTCAGATTCTTAACAGTCAAACAAAATAATAATTACACATGGAGATGTGCTGAGTATATGAGTAAAGGTCCCTCACCGAAACTGTCCTTTTTCAATGGAACTATGGATAATTCATCCACTATTTGAGAATCTTCATTTGTGTCTACTGTGCTTGAATAGTTTCCATCAGCCTTGTCTGTGTAGCAAGCCATATTTTAACAAAATGCATGTAAATAGCAAACACTCTGGTTGTAAACGCTACAATCCTCATGACTAGGGTGTCCATAAAAGAAACACAAACTGAATATATTCTAACTTCTAATTTGCTTCTAAGGTTATAAATAAAATTTATTAATGTCTATAAATTGACAATAGCGACTTTTCAGGTTTCCAAAACACAGACATAGACACAGATTAGAGAGTATGTCTAATAGATTCTAGACGAAGTGCATGGGGGAGGGGGAGGCAGATGGAAAAATAAGTATTTCGGTGGACACTAGATGTCACTGTAGAGCAAAATAATATAAACAACTTAATTTTATAACGACTCAAATTACAACTTTAACTTGAGACACGATGGGAACATCAAGCTAATCAAGGTTTATTAGGGGCCGTAGATTACTGCAATTATTAATATTTTAATTATAATTGTTCGTTCGTTCAAAAATTATCATGTTCTGTAATATACACAATATACGAAACAAAATATTTAGCGAACCGACTCCATCAAAAACACATAATTTTTTTGTTATATTCTTTCAATTACAGAGAAGGCAAAGGGACAATGGTAAGGTGTTATGCCAAAAAGAATCGCTACATTATGCAATATTTGGAATACGTAATTCAGTATTAATTGGCGACAGTGTTTAATTTGCAATTATATAATTGTATGATTTTTTTTAACAATGGCGTAATATTAATTCCATTTTCATCCCGTTTTATCATAAATATTATAAAAATAATATTTCACTTGCATATCATTTCATCATGATCGTTAACACTTTCAAATGTTTTAGTCAAGTCATTAAAAAAAAGCGATGTCTGTCCTTTAGTTGTAAAAAACCATGCTGAAATAGGAAACCTTTCAGTGGTATTTCGTCGTTAATAAATAAATACATGGTGGTACATGGGTTTTAATTTCCTTTGCCTAACAAATATAAAATACAACCAAAAGTATCTGTTTTGGACATATTATTTCTAATCTGTGTTTTTTTATTTGTAATGTGTGAATACTACGGGTTTTCCCCGCCAAATTATAGATGTTTCTGGATTTCAGAGTTTAGATTATTATTATACCTACTAGTATGGATATTATTTAGTTTAAATCCAACATTCATCAATTTCATTACCTCATTTACATCTGATAATAATATCAAAATATAAATAATTTCATCTAGCACCAGCTCGTAGGTCTCTTGTGCCTAGGGTTGCCAGTTGATATCCAAAAGGAGGACATATGTCCTCTTTTTTCGTTTTGTCCTCCCGTCCTTCCTTAGATACTGTAAGTCCTCCTTTTTGCTTATTTTTGTATAAGCGCACATAACGCAAATGTGGAAATAGTTATTTCACTGATTAATACTCAGTGGAGCAAAGAGAGGAATATACTAAGTGTTACTGATAGTTTGTATAAAGCCTGTTTTGTATATGTCAGTTTACTTTTTAATATATTTTGATATTAGATTGTTTTATATGTTATGTTGTTGTCAATATACCGGTGACGAGTAAAGACGTGGTTTCCCTGTTTTTCCCACTTCACTTTCGAATACAGTCCACAGGCTCCCCGAGCTAACTAGCGTTAACACTAAGTGTGCAGTCAATTAAATATTTAATTCTTACTGAATACAACATTAAAAACATGACATGCGAATATTTTTATAGTTATTTGTTAAAAAACTAATATCTGTGTTGATGGGACTCTGGCAGAATATTTCTAATACACCCTTGCCATTACAGAATTACTTCACTCAGACATACTATTTCTAATCTGTGTACGGGTAATTTTCTCCGTCGAATTTGGGATTCACAGAAATTGCTAGATTATACTATTCTGAGTGCTAGAACATACAATATAGTAAATTGTGGACTGGAGACGCTCTTAAAAGAAAGGTAAATATTTTAATATTTGTTTTTTGTGCGTTTGTATTAAAGAAGAGTGTAAATTTTTATTGTGTATGTTTTATGCTTATCTAAAACATTTATCACATAATTATTATATATTGACAATCATATATAATACTGAAATTAAAATAACTATAATACTTTTTTTCTATAGTTATATGGTCAGTTTTGACGATCGTACCATTTACTCACTTCTACTACAATGAGTTATTTAGTACTATTGTAGAATTTGTAGATTCTAATATGAATGATGAAATCTACTATTTTCTTTCTGTTTATGTTTTTTATCATCAATATTTATCATTTTACTTACTAATTTTGTTCATATAATATGTTCCTTGCTGTGTCACTTCAAAGTACTTTAAAAACATATTGTAATTATTGAACATTGTGCAACAAGGAACCCACATTGCACAATATACCTACCATCTTCTTGAAATTGTCATAAACTCTTACCATAATACTTATTTGATGGTTTCTTAGCTTCTTAAAATCATAAACAAGCAGGATTCAAAATTATTTAGCTATATATTGAATTAATTATCATATACACAAAAATACTACAAAAATACTAGACCATTAATTGCTATTTGCTATAAATATTTAAATTTAACAATAGTTTAAACTTTTTAAAAGGTTTGTGTAAAGAACTTACAAGTTTATGGATTTTATAAATTGTAATTGGTTCAAAAACTTAATATAATCCTATAATATTTCCAATTTATAATCCACTTAATTTGTATAAATCCATCATTTTTTGAAATGCAAATTATTCCTTGTGAATAATCACTAGTTTTGAATTAATAATGTAATTTAAGGCTTAACTGTCATAAATAATGAAACCTGTCTGTCTTATTATATTATTTATTTTGCTTATTTTTCAGAATCAGTAACTACTAAAATGGGAAAAGGTGAGTGAGACTACTTTTAACTCATATTGTCATAATTTGAAAATCTTCATCCATATTTTATATAATACCTGTTAGGGGACTTTAATCTCATCAGTTTTTGGCAGTAGAGATCCGAAACGATGGTTCTGCTCAACGATAAAAGCTCGTAATGAACAATGCCCTTCCAATCCCATCAAAGCCACAGAATTACCTTATTGCGAGTTAACACAGGTTTTGCCACAGTCCGTGAAGCTTGACTGACCTTTGATCATGACAATCTGTTCAAAAACGGCTCAGTTTCATTACATCTTAATAAAGAATCACGAAAATTATCAATCAATAAAGAAGTTATTTTCAGTGAGCTCGTGTGGCACCCAAATATCAAGTTTGTGAACCCAGCTTTTTCAAATAGGTCAATGAAAAATAGTGGGAAACCAAAATTTTCCTAATTCTATTTTTTTTGAAATGTCACCTTTTCAATGTGATGAAAACCAGCCAGATACAAATTGTACAGCCAAAGATATTTTATTATAAGTGTATACATACTATATAGTGTATACATAGACTTATCCCCGACGGTATTATAATACCACGTCACGCTAAATAATGCGCTGAGGCCTAGGAAGAACTAAAGGGAACCTTCCTATCTATAGAGTGCTTCATATATATTGTACTTCATATATATTGTATTATACTGGTTGCTAAGTATTTTTATTTTATTTAGCTTATATGTAGTTAGACTGGGCTCATGCATTCCAGCCATATTTTCGTAAAATGGGCGGCACTTTCGGGAGAAACTGTCACAAACTAGTCTCTTCACATTGCCGTGCTACAAAGGCAAGAAGTATCTTCCCGAAGAGATATACTCCACATCCCGTGCTAGGCCTGTTGGAGTGCATCGCTGATGGTCCCCCCTCGCCTTTGCCGCGCCGCATCTATATAAACTGTTCTTGTGCGAGGCCTAAAAGGAAAATTATAATTAGCAACAAGATAAAAAGCTTAAGCTTAACTTCCTGAAGATTTGACATGTTAATTATAATCACTTAAATATTTTTTGTATTAACCACTGGTCACGCGCATTAATGGTATTAATAAATCTTTGTTATAATTAAAAATAAATGAGAAACGCGCTTTCTTTTAGTAAAAATGTTTTTTTACTGTCAGGCAAAAAAAAAGGAGGTCAAGCTAGTGCGGGCAAAGAGGTCGAGACTGCTACAAGTGGTGTCCAGCTATTGTCTGTTACTGAAGTACCAACCACATCTGGACAGCCAACTTCTCCAAGAGAAAATACTCCTAGTTCTTCTGTTCAGAGTGTACCATCCACAGCAGAGCATGTAGAGGAAAAAGAAGAAGAGTCTTTGGGTCTTGGCCTAGGAGGTGGAAAGAAGAAACGACCTCGAAAAAAGAAAGATGTTCAAGGAGCTGAAGCCTTAGCTCAGCCAGCTTCAGTTGATAAGGCTCCGGCTGTTTCAACTACAGCTTTACCACGAACTGAACAGCCGCAAAAACCAGCAATAGTTCAACCAAGTCCTGTTCCAACTGAGCAAGGTGTGGGCCATAGCGCATTTGAAACTACTGCTCGCAGTCAACAGCCAGGTGCTGGACGTGGTCGAGGTCGCGGGGCAAGCCAGTGGCGGGGTTATGGAGATAACCGAGATCATTTTTCACCCGTTCAAATGCAACAGGCTTTGCCTCAAGAACCGCAAATTGCTCGGAGTCGGCAACAAACAACACCCGAGTCTAGCAAAGTACCATTATCAACATGTGGTCCTAAGAGGGATGAGACTGTAATTCAACCAGGCACATCCTACACTCCATTACCGTCTACTACACAAAGTAAAGTTAGTTTGTCAATGCCTGAAACTACTCGCAGCGCAGCTACAACATTGTGCCGATTTCAAGTACCTAAAAAAATTATTGGAAGCTCTGTACGAGCGAGACCTATCACTGTTTTGACAAACTACTTGCCAATGACAATCAAAGCGTTAAAAGTTGTAAGTTCAAGTTTTTATATAAATTTGTTTGTTTTTATTTTTTATTCAATATTACCTAAGATATCCAATACACGCGTGACAAAGCTTAGTGTTCTTAATTGCCTTCGCCCGCAAGACAATGGAGGGCAAGGCTGTTTAGTATATAAATTACATATATTATGTAACAAATTAAAATTGTTCTTTGACTACATTAGTCCCGTAGTCTAATGAGTAGTACAAAAGACAAGAAAGATATACAAAAAGAAATAATTTGATTTCTTTTTGTATATCTTTCTTCTTGTAGATAAGATTTTCTAAGGCAAGTTAATGTTTATGTCATACATATATTTATTTTTATACTGAAAATTACATGATTTATTTTCAGAATCGATATGATATATCCTTTCATCCTGACAGACCTAAGAAATTGCTACCGAAAGCATTTATGATTTCGAAAAATATGCACTTCAAGAACCTGGATATGGCATTTGATCAAATGAAAAATTGCTATTCTCTAGTTCCATTACCAAAAGTACCCCAAAATGAACGTTTTGTTACTCATGTAAGTATTCTGGTTTATTTCTTAGTATCACAAATGGTGAGTTTAATAATTTATGGATGGCAGTTTAAAAGATAAAAAACAATGTCTAATGCCTATTCCCACTAGCAATTACTAAGGTAAGAATGGCTAGTGGTAATTGGCATTATGAATATAGTCACATGATGATGCTAGAAAATCACAGCTGAGATCACTGAGGTTCTTTGGTAGTCACTAGTTAACAGTACATGTAGTTAGGTACTTTTATATTTTTTGTTGTTAATGTAGCATTCCGCAACATAAAAGTTACGATACATAATCGTGTGTCTAATGAAGCCATGATATTATACATAAAAATAGTGTACGCTGCTCTATGGCAGATATTGCTCTTTTTATTGCCCATTAAAATAGGTTTAGTTTTGAAAAAAAATATTATTACGATTATTTTCTCATGACGCGACACGAAACGAGCGCTATCGCTTGATTACGTCTCTTGACTATAAAGATACTATTATATTAAAATTATTGAACTAATTCAAATCTTAAGCCCTTTATTAAACATATACTTATTAGAATAGTTCATAATTCCAAATATTGTAATACACTATATAAAACATTTATTATAAAGCGTATCTTTTGATACCCAGTCGTAATTATATATGCGATATCGAAAGCTTTAATCGCATTAAGAGAAAATAAGCTAGATCCAAGTTTACCAACACGTAAAACAAGCCATTAATAGGAACTGTCAGTTTTTGACACTCCTTTCATAGTATTAATGTCATATGACCGTAAGTTAAATAATAATCCCTTGTTAAGGGTGTTGGTGAACTCCAGCCTCATTCTGCGGTTATATATATATATTTATTTATTTGTAATTTTCAGGTAGAGTTCTTAGACAATAATGGCAAAAATATGAAATTCGAAGTGTCTTATAAATATACTGGACAAGTAGATTTGGGGACTATTTTAAAGTAAGTATATAAGGTAACCTGAATGAGTCATATAAATATGTTCTAAGCAATGGTACAATATAAAAGTAGTACCAAATGGAACGGTCCGTTTAGCTTGCTGAGTGTGATAAGCTTGTGATTAATACATGCGTTAGCAACAATCATACTTATTTATGAAATCAATTCGTTTCTCTGATATAGGTTGTACCTAACGGTAAGAAAATGATGGTGATAGTATAAGGATGTTTCTTATTTTAGTTATATGAAGACTGGTGGGACATCTCTAAATCCTCCGGCAGAAGCAATTCAATGCATCGATGTTATACTCCGACAGGGCACTTTGGAATCATATGTGAAGGTATTTTTATCTTAATTTCAATTTAACTAATACAGGGCTCTAATTTCCAACTGAAATACCAAATATAATACATGCATAGAGGATACTGAGTTACTGTTGAAAACCTTTTTTGGCTCCCTCTTAAAGCTGTTGTATTTGAGATAATTTGATTCTTCTTATTCTTGTTATACTTTCCCTGTATATATTAAATGAGAGAGATAATTTTTATTTTTATTGGATACAATTTTAAATACTCGTCACTGTTAGTTTTTTGTTGTATATTTTAGGCGGGTCGCCAGTATTTCCGTCGTCCCTCTAATCCTATTAGCCTTGGCGATGGTTTGGAGATGTGGACAGGACTTTTTCAATCTGGAATATTCACTTCTAGGGCATTCATCAATATTGATGGTAAGTTATTAACTTCAATAATATTTTAGTTCAATACAATAAGTGTTTGAAAGATATTTGTAGTACAAGTGACTCCGCGCCTGCGTAAATAAATCGAGTGTTAATTATAAATAAATAAGAAAAAGAATCAGTATGTCTGCAATAAATTGAAATCATTACAATATTGAGTATTGCACATTGCATTGTCACCAGAATTAAAGATGTATATAAAATTTCAGCTCAATCGGACACCAATAAATGTTACAAAAATGTTTTACAATTTCTACGGATTAATGTACATACGAACAGTTCAAGTATATATCGAGTTTGTACAACGTTATTAAGTTTTTGTATCTATGCGTTTACATGCATACCCCGATAAGCATTACATTCCATATAATCCGAGCACTGATTCCTCACAACACTTAATCTCAGATTTTGACACAGTCCTATATATAAGGTGAACTAGAAGTCCTATATAGATTGATCAGAATGATATCTTTTTTGCTGGTATTCAATTAAACTAAAATTATTTACGATCCCATACACTTGAGAATTATTTTAATCGGTATTTTTTACGTTACGTTAACGCAGTCTTACATAGCAGAATCAGGGTCAATGTATAATTGTTTATTTTAGTCGCTCACAAAGGATTTCCTAAGCAACAGCCGCTTGTTCAAGCTTTGATGAACGACTTCCGCTTGGACGCCACCAAACCTTTAGAGAAGCAGTCACCTTGGTTTGCTGAAAAGTTCACTACATTCCTCAAAGGCCTTAAAGTAAGTAA
Source organism: Acentria ephemerella (assembly GCA_943193645.1). NCBI lineage: Eukaryota > Metazoa > Arthropoda > Insecta > Lepidoptera > Crambidae > Acentria > Acentria ephemerella. Next base: position 8,627,639 of record OW971881.1, read on the forward strand.
CATCAATAACATGATAAATTTTAATAAATAATATTATAAATAATCAATAACATTATAAATAACAATCTTTTTTTAGACTTAACAGTCTATAAAGAATGTATTTATTTATTTCACACCAATCACTATCATAATAAATAAATAATAATAGTCTCTGATCTCTTTTATTGGAAAATTTTATTATGATGTGTATTATTGAAAAATTGGTATTATTCGCATCAATTGTAATTTTTCAGTCCTATGAGAGACTCTTTTTGATGCATTTTTTTTCTCTTTATTTTCTTAGAGGGCATACAATTAACTGCCATATCAGTCACAGACCCAATCCATCTGCAAGTGTATTTAGTATTTTACTGCGGAAACCTAAAATTACATTGGAAAATGTAATTTAATATGAAAAATAGTCGGATTACTTTTAGAAAATAGCGTTTTTGACAGGTTGTATAAAGTAGTATAGCGTTTGGTCTTGGCGAACCTTTACATTTATTACTTATATATATTTATTACAAATAAATATGAGGGTAATTAGTGTAGTGTTTTTAGTAAAAAAAATCATGTTTCCTAGGTGGTTGCTTTGATAGGCGGCGACCACACCAACGCTGGTCAGAAGCGAGAGTTCATTTGTAATGGCATCGTTAAATCTGCAATTAATGAAAGGTTTTTGTTTGAAGACCCAAAAACGAAGGCCAAAAAATCCATGTCAGTTGCCGAATATTTTGCACGTGAAAAAGGAATACGGTATGTAATAAGTTAATAAAAATATATAGTATTTCTTGCTTAAAACATTAACTCACAAAATTTATCATGGTATTAGGTATATCGTATATTTCAGTCCAATAACGGACGTAGGCATCAAAGACTGCCACATTTCACGACCTTCTGCTTTCCACATTCAATCAGCATTCAGCTGTAAGTTGTCATCAAGTTGAAACGCAATACTACATTTGCCGAAACCTGGTCTCTATTTGAGGACCTTCATACTCTACAGCTCATTAGTTTTGCAACTGACTGTGGAACGAATTTAAATGAGTTATTTAAATTCTAATTATGAACTAAAATGAAAAATTCCATACATTTAATTAAATGTCATTACTGGTGATATCATTTGATCTATAAAATTCAAATCTTTTCAGAATCAAATATCCAGATCTCAATTGCGTGTGGGTGGGGCCCAGAGAGAAAACAATTTACTACCCAATGGAGTTATTGGAGGTCGCTTACGGACACGTATGTGATAGATTTAATAATAAAATGATTTAAGACCTCGTTTTAGAACAAGGCAATATTTCTAAATGATTGAAAATGTTTCGCAGGCTCAAAATAAGCAGTTGAATGAAAATCAGCTGGCCACGATGGTGAAACAAGCGGCCACACCGCCTGATGTGCGCAAAAAGAAGATCGAAGAAGTAATTCAAAACGTAAGTCTGTAAATTTGACAGGTGAACGTCGCCGTGACAGTAACGTTAAAGAAAAATTTTATTACGTCTTTATTCATAATTAAAACATTGAAAGTTTTATTACAGATGAATTATTCAAGCAATAAGACATTTAAGAACTTCGGATTGGACATTTCAAATCAGTTTCTTTCGGTGAACGCAAAGGTGTTACAACCTCCTAGGCTAGAGGTCGGCAATGGCCAGGTCATTGAACCGAGGTAGGTATTTAAATTTTAAATTAAATATGATATCAGATTATCTATTCAGAAAAAATCTAATTTGCTCCTAAAGGCATGGTATGGTTGGCCAATAATATTTACCAACGTTGTTTCCGTTTTTATAACTCGAAAAAAAAACAGACAAACACTGTCAAGTCGAAGTCAAAGTCAAAATACATTTATTTAGTCTTACCTAGACTAAATACTTTACATACTCATATATCAATAATTTAATATAGCATTTTAATTAAAATATTTTATTTAATATAGCTATACATAAATTATTATAAGGAAGGATATAAACTGGTATAGTAACATATAACAGTAGTATGCAATTTATTTCTATTCTATTCTTTTTCCAAGAATAGAACAATTTAGATTTATGATTTTCCATTGCACCGAATCATGAATCCTGCAATACTGGCTTGCAACTAGCTCCTACTGATGTGAGGATGATACCAAAACCAAAATATAGTCGCTGTTACTCCGTAACTTACAGTTTTGATAATTGAAAATTTAATAGATGTTCACAAATAGAAAATAAAATAATTTGGCAAAAACAAGTTTTATACGATAAATGATACATAAATCGGAGGATTTTTTGTAGTTTGAGATTTTACCTTCTATTGATTTCCAGGAGAGGCGTATGGCAAACAAATGGAGTATATAAGCCCGAAGCCTTGCAGGCGTGGGGATTTATCGCTATTGAGTGTGACCCAGGCCGAAGTGACTTTGGCGGGATCATTAAAATGGTAAATTATGTTTTTTTCCTATTCTTATTACATATCCAAAGTCATAGTAAGTCGTGAATAGGTACTAGTATTATTATAATAAAAAAATACTTTTTGTCTAACTAGTTAAAATAAATATTTTTCCTGTTCTATTATATCCATGAATGTGACATTCAATATGTGTTGAATGTACGATGTTGCCATTGCAAATAATATCCTATTAATCTGAAATATAAAATTCCGCTAATGCAGAAAGTACGAAATGACATACTTTCCGGTCCGTTTTTTCATGTCCGGGTAGGACACTCGAGACCCGGTTTGTTATCCGAAGGCGCGGGTTAAGAATAATGACTAATGAAAATAACAATTTCGCCATTTGTTTGAATTTTTAAAAAAAATTGTGAAAAAAAACAACGCAAGGAAATCAAAGAAAAACAGTTCAATTCCTAGACAAGTAATAATTGATATTATCGTTTGAACAATTGTTGAGAAAACAAAACACACTAGTGCGGAAAAGAATATATATATCTCTGCGATATATCACCTAAAATAGGTCAAAGATCGTGACTACTGCTTATTTTAATTGTTTTGTATATATTTTACAGACAATGTCCTTAGGCACGCAAATGGGTATGCGTGTGGCCCCGCCGATCATGACTCGCTTCGATGTCAAAATGAGGGAACTTCAGTCGATCTTGTTCACTGCATTGGACAAGGATGTCAAGTTTTTGTTCATAATTGTATCGGCTAGAGGCCGTGACTACTATCACAAGGTTATTAACAGATTTACTATTACAAATCTAAAAGTGGATTTAGCAAATGGTGTTCTATTTTCGATCTTGATTAACGTGATTAAGGTTTCAATTCTCTTGGTATCATTTTACATCAATATGAAAAGGTTTTAATAACCTGAAACGTCAAGTAGTTGTCATTGAGACGACTTAGGCGATATATTTTTAGAATAGCATTAAATAAAAAATTAAATGACAAAAACCGACTTTTCTAAGTTGATTCAGTTGCCTTTTTGAATACACAAATGACGTCATCGGTCATTTGTCCTTTTCTGGTCCCAATCGCAGTGAAAGAGTACCCGATCTTAAATTTAATTTTAATCCGTTCACAACAGAATTTCTGAATTCCGAATCTGATTTATAAAATTATGTGCCCGAAATTTAAGTAATTTATGTTTAACAGGTCAAGCAAATGGCCGAGCGTGATGTTGGTATCCTCACGCAATGTATCAAAGAGCAGACCGCACAACAGAGAATGAATCAGCAGACAGTTAGGAATATACTTCTCAAGGTTAGTTTTTATTATCAAAAATATGTCATATGTCCCGCTCTGTATATTTCTTATTATTATTATAAAATACTCTGCAATATGCAAATTTTAAAAAGTGCAAAGCATGATGAATTAACGCTGCACTGTTAATGCACTACTATAGCTATGGTTTGCGTATCTGCACTAATTTAAGTTTCACAAGGTTATGTTATAATTTGATTAGGCTAATTTATACAATTGGCTACATTTTGTTATATATCTGGAATTATCCAATGCTAGTTACGTGCGTTGGCACTATTCCCCGACGTTATATCATGAATAATCTCATGTTTGAGCGTGCATGATTGATTAAAAGTTTTTACTGTTATTTTTCAAGTAACTAGCTTGTGTATTTCATTAATATAGAGGAGAAAATAAAACATGCAAATCAATATTGCTATTTATATTATCACTAAGCCAATTTTCTATCACATAATGATCTTTTAAATTTTAATTCCATCTAAATTACATACCAATAGGTGAATTCCAAGCTAATGGGTATCAACCAAGCGTTGGACGTGAGAGTCTTGCCAAGATGTTTGAAGGATGGAGGAGTTATGGTTGTAGGGGCTGATGTCACGCATCCATCGCCTGATCAAGTAAGTAATAAAATAATTTCATCTTTTCCATTGTTAATCAAAGTCATGGTACCTTTCGTAACAGAGTTATAAATGTTACCTTTCATTACAGAGTTCTATTCCTAGTATTGCGGCTGTAACAGCATCGATGGATACCAAATGTACGCAATACAATATCGAACTTAGCATCCAAACACCAAAGGTAAGTACATACTATATCTTTATAACATGTTTTTTTATTTCGTTCGTTTCGTTTCATAGTTAGATGCATCCCTCTCAAACTTCGATGTGGCCAAATGACTTGTTGGTCAAATCGACAAATAGGTTGTTTTCAATGACCTGCCCAACTTAATATTGGGTACATCAGTAAATAATTATATATAAATCAAGAAATGAAGGAATATGCAAAGTTAGCTACTACCGCAGGACAACACAAACCGTTTTTCTTTGAATTTCTTTAACTACTTTTATGAGTGTTCGAATAATAAGGGTATAAGGTATAAAACCATGCAACGTGAGCCTCTTTGAATACCTTGATTTTGTATTACAGATTTAAATAAATATTTAGTGATTTTTATTAATAGACTTCGTTCCGGACACTATCTATCTAACAAGTTTGGATATCTTATGAAGAAAACAGGAAACCCTAACTGTGGTATGTGCGGATTAATAGAAGATATCCATCACTTGTTGATGGAGTGCGACCGGAACCAGGTGCCGTTGCGGATTTTATTTGAAAGATTAGGTGTAAACTGCATGAATTTTGGTATTTTCTACAGTATTTTGGCTCAACCAGCATCTAGTAAGACCAAATTGGGGTGTAGCCTCATGTGCCCGCCGGGACCGTTGACTATAGCTATTGTGTAGACCGTAGATTTAATTATATTCGTAGTCAAGCATGAAAGTCGAAATGATAATTTAAATAAATATCTTAGATAAGTTATAAAATGAATTGGAAAAAATATATATAGTAAAGTGTCCAGTCAGATCTCTCATAGGCATAGTGCAAAGATAGATCTATAACATATACAAAAAAACTTCATCAGTGAGTGAGTTCATAGAAGTTTGACTTGAAAGGTAGAGCCACTTGGACGATACATTTATTTGTGTAGTTCAAGCAATTTGAATGTAATATACAGTATTAATTACAATTAAAGTATATGAAAGGGGCTGTGATGTTGGAATCATTTTTAAATCCTTATATTTTATATTCAACAGAAAGAAGTAATCGTAGAGTTTGAGGACATGATGGTCGACCATCTTAAAGTGTATCGACAGCATCAGAGAGCCCTGCCAAGGAAAATCTTCATTTTTCGGGATGGTGTGTCAGAAGGACAATTTGCACAGGTACGTTATAGTTATTATAATATATTAAAAAGTGTATTTATAGTACAACTGATAACCGGTCATTTTGTCAAAAAAATAAATAAATATCGTAAATGTTCTATATTAAGATCATTAAAGTATTACAACGGCTGTCTGGATGAGTCGTACCCCTGTCTACAAAGCCAGAGGTCCCAGGTTTAAATCCCAGTAGGGGTAGATATTTGTATGAGGAGTACGAATATTTTGTTCACGAGTCATCGATTTTTGTATAAACTTAGGAATATAGCTGCCAACCAAAAGAAGAATATTTCTTAACACAATGTATTATGTATTTATTTTAAAATAATTGGGCCTCCAAAATAAGTTTAAATTGTTTCATTATCCTTATTTTTTAATATTCACATTTTTGTGTCCATTCCAATCAAATTTTTGTGTTTGAATGAAAAATTAATATCCACAGGTGATGAACACCGAATTACAAGCAGTTCTGAATGCGTATAGAACTGTGGCCGGAACACAAGTCAAACCAGAGGTGTTATTTTTGTTGGTGCAGAAGCGACATCATACGAGGTGAAACATTGTACATTTTTTAAATATATTTTTTTATACAAAGTTATTAAATATTATGGCATGTAATTTAATTTACATGCTTTTTTTGACATAATTTTTTGTTATGGATTCCCAGCTTCAGTGAAAGCTTTTTAAGCAAATTAATGTTATTCGTGATTATTAGAATACTGCCAAATCACACGATAGGCGATTCTTACAAAGTTTTATAAGTGTTTAGGTATGTAGCATTGTTGCCATTGGTATCATATTTTTTTTTGTGATTAAGGTTCTTCGTACCAAATAGTCCCCAAAACGTGGAGCCCGGTACTGTGGTAGACACGGAAATTGTTCACGCAAGCGAGCTGGACTTCTATTTGGTAAGTATTTTTCAGAGATTAAACGCTAATAAGGATTTGTGGATAAAAATTATGGAAAAACTCGCCTAATGTAAAACTCGTCATAATTTTTATTTTATAGTTCATTAACTTAACCTACCCAATTTTATTTAGTGACTTCAAGATTTAAAAGGACACTTATGCCAATTTGTTAGAAATATGATCAAAAAAATTAGGTAATATTGATAATAATATTCTTAAATTATATTTATTAATGTTGAATATTTGGTTTGAATAAAAGTAAATAAAAACCTTTGAGATTGTAAGTCTCTTAGACCGACTCAGGAATAAAACTACGTTATACTTTTGAACAAAACTTTGTTGATAAATAAAATTGTCAATGGCCTATTTATTGATGTTAAAAACACGATAGCATGATCCATTAATGAGTTAAAATTGAACTAAATTAATCTTATTCTACGATATTTATTCTACTAAAAAACGTGTGGTTGGCGCAACGAAGTTAGCAAGCTTATTTAGTCATAAGGTTAATTGTTAATGTAATGAATAAAATATGTTAAATTAAAGTCAACAAATTTTATTCATTACATATATGTCTATTTTATAAAAGGACTCTTTATCCGAAAACATTTGGCAGTCCTATTTTAACCTTATTTGAGTCTTCAAACAGTTTTTCAAACAGAGTTTCAAACACAAACTATATTCTAAAGCGAATGATCGGAAAAAAGTCTTAACAGAACGTCAGTATTAGAAAAAATATTTGTTCATTAAACTACCGGCAGGATTGACCTGCAAATACCAAGCAAGCATTTCAGCAAGATTTACCCTTCACGCGTGATTAGGAAATTGATCGAAAAATGATTTAAACCACAGTCATTAATAAAAATAATTAAAATTTATAATTTTTTCACAATATTATCATCTTCTTCATATTATATATTCTAAAACCTTATCGTTGCCTCTTCTAATAGATTTGGTTTTACATATACTTTAAACATTTGGCGGGACTTTATTATATATGGTCTTGTTATATATATGGGTCTTTGTTATATATGTGCAGTGATGGTATGCCTACAAGTCGTTATATTTTGACATATTTCACATACATATTATGTCAAACTTTAACGTCTCGTCAATTTCATATATTAGGGGGATTAGTCTTCCTTAGTCGGTCACCAAGTATCTTATGCTCTACTTTACTTGAATTATATCATCAGTTTTTACTGTATATTGTTAAAGGTGTCCCATCAAGCTATTAAAGGGACAGCTCGTCCTACCCGCTACCACGCTGTTTGCAACGACGGCGGCATCCCTCACGACGAGGTAGAGCAGATGACCTACTACCTATGCCACTTGTACTCGCGATGCATGCGAGCCGTATCCTATCCAACACCTACGTACTACGCTCATTTGGCTTGTCTACGTGCTAGATCGTTAACACAGTAAGTATTATTATAAAAATATTTCTTTCAGTATGGCATTTGCATCTTACATTCTGGTAACATTACTAAAATGTGGTTTCAGATGTCATTTTCAGGTCTAAAATTCCCATTATTTGTACTTTAATAAGAAACGACTAGCAATTAGCATGCAAATTCCTTACTTACATTTTTAATAATAGCATGATGACCAATACTTATCGTTTTTATTTTTTAATTAAAAGAGAATACACCAACCATGCAGAACATAAATCATTACATTTCTTTTCAGTGGCGAGAGATTCGATAACAATGAATTAGAGAGGAAGCCAAAGCGTCTGCGAGTTATGGACAAAATTTTACAATTCAGCCGAATGTTCTTTGTTTAAATATTTACCTAAAAATTCCTATTTTTTTTGCTATGACAACTATAAACTTTGTTCCTCTTTTTTAAGTAGAAACAAAAACACCACTGTAAAATTAACTAGAGTCAGTAAAATATACTGTGGAATAATGAGGATTAAGCGCTCCACGATTTTATTCATACTCTGTAACAACATAATTTAATTTTAAATACATTAAATGTTATTAAGTATAAAAAATATTAAAATATTGTATTGTCTCCTGGACCAAACTTGTATACAAAATTTTATTGAAAGTTAAGTACTTCAGTAAATGAAAGAAAAAACCTGATATTCGATCCTTTTTGAGTCGTATGATGTGTGACAACAAAATATCAAAAATTAAAAAAGCAAAAACTCTTTTTTTTTAAAATAAATTTTACAATTTCTTGTAAAAATATGTTAGTAGTTTTGAGTTCACAATTTAGTCTTTGTTATATTCAAAATAGGTTTTATTTCAAATTAAATTTTTGCTTTTCATGTAAACTTTTAAGGCTTTTATCTGGAGTACATGTTTAGTCCAAGTACGTTGTCAGTGTCTTTGTATGCTGTAGATTCGCTATTGAATGGATTCGAAAACTTAATTGTGGCGCTACTGCAGATATTTTAGAGTAAGTCTAGTCTATTGTGAGAAAGTATACTACTCGCACTAAATGTATTTTATTCTGAATGATTTTTTATCTCCCTCTTTTCTATACAAACTGACAGAAAAAAATGATTATAGTGAAAGTAGTATAAAGTAGTTTTGTCTCTTTTCCATTATTAATCGGAAGAAAGAGACAAATAAATTTTAATGTAAGTTAATTAATAGGTATGTGTCAAATTCACATTACTGAATAATAAATAATATATAATACCTAAAAAAAAATATAAAAATGAAAATTTACAAAAAATGTATTCTTAGAAATTTATCAAAATTTTGAAATAATTAAACATGCTTATTATTGCTTTTAAGTTTTGAGTTTGAGGAAAAAATTTAGTGAAACTATAAAACTCATTACTATTTTTCCAGACTTTGACATTTTGTTTTTATCGAAACTCAATATTTTGATTGTCATTAAATATTTCTTCTTATAATGGATTTATTATATTAGACTATAGGTATGTTGACGAACTTATGTATTGTGCATTTTGATGAATTGCATTTCTTTCAATGTTTACACGGAAACAGGGTCAAAAATGGTATCTATTAGTAAATGCTAATCATTACGGGATTTATAATTCAAAACTTTGTTTTTTTTATATATCTAAGGAAACAAGGTTTTGCAAGCCATGACGTCATGCTTTGTCTGACGATCGCGATCGCTGAACCACCATGATCATGACTGATATTAATATTTTTATAAAGCATGTTATTTTGACCATTAATTTTCTAAATAAAAAAATTGATCTCATGTTAATCTTACAAGCCTAAATACTGGGAGATCTTAAATATGTTAAAAACTGTTATTGGGGGCAATCCTTTATACCAGGGATTCCCAAAGCGGTCGAAGTTGAACCTTTGGGGTCGAAACTGATTGTTTTTAAATTATTTTGTGATTTGTATCAATTGGAATGCAACTAGAGATAGGATTTCTTAAGTAATTGAGCTATGGGGGTCTGAGGTATCAGCTCCTTTTTGGAAATGATCTCTTGCCGAAAATAGTCTGAGAAGCCCTGATATAAACTATCGTCAAGGAACATGGGAGTACAGGGGGTCTGTTCGAATACTAGATATTTCACTTCTATGCTTGTTAGCATAAGTCACTTTTAATTCATAAATACAACGTTTATCATGGCAATCTTCTTTTTTGGATGTGGTTTCCTTGCTCAATTATTCTGGAAGAAAAATGAACATTATATCAATCATCATAGTTTTTAGCATTGATAATTATTTTGATTACCTAAGTCTTATGTTCCTTACATATAGTTTATCAAGTTATTTAAAAAAAAAAGATATATGGACAAATAGAAATTTGAAATTTGTTATCAATTCTGCTACCGAAGTCGGTGTCTTCATTTATCTCACGATACTACAGCTTGAGTTCTTCTTTGTCGTTTTTAGGAAAGGAAACTTGTTGGTAGCTTACGTAGCTTACTCTAAAGTAACATTAGATGTAAAAAATATGTAGGCCATAAAAAATTTGCTCATACATATTCCCTGTTATGACGATTTAAAAAACTTAGTAATTGAGTCCATTTAAATAAAGAACTACGCCAAAATTTTACAAATAAGCAAATTAGATGTATCGTGACAATTAGCACAAATACTAAGATGTGTACCCTATTTACCCATGTTATTTCTTTGGAATAGTTATTAGGAAGACTGATTAGGCGGTCGATCTCCTTTCAGTATTTTTTGTTAATTTTAAAAAAAGATCATTGAATTAACTAAAAAATCTCATAAAACTAATCATTCTATAGTATAAGTTATTATCTAAAGTATCTAAAGTTGAAATTGAAGAAATCGTTACAAAGAAATGAATTGTTTTACCGGATTAGAAACCATTTCTTAGTGAATCAATCGCATCGTCCAAAAACTTGATTTAATAATAATTTCCTTTTAATACATCATGAAAATAAATATGTATGTCTTTATTTTCTGGTTGTTATTTAGTAACAAGGTAAAATATATTTCATAATGTTCTCAATGTTCATACAATGTTAATTTGATTAATATTTTTTAAAATATTACTGTGTAGGTTATGTATTTTGTCAATAAATGTGATTTTCTTCTAGTTGCATGTTTTATTTACAAATATTACACATTCTGATTCTTACAACTAAACGTATAAAATACAAATAATAGCTTAAATGACTTTCTAAATATATATATGCTATTAATGATGCTTAAATTTTGTTAGTAATAGATATGAGTGTGAGAAATATTATTATTATTTAATATAACAACAAAAGGTAATAATGATTATCGTGATGATATTACTGTCGTCTCAGTTGTTTCTGTGGATAGAGAACCAAGTCTCACGGGTCTTTTTACGCAAGAGAAACCCATGAGGAGTTTGGAGATCATAACACTACCACGCTGCCCCAATCAAAGTTTGGGGGGTAGGTGAAAGTAGCGATTGGGAATGACAATGTTCAATGTCAGAGGAAGAATAATTTTACCCGTATAATCAGGACGTCCCAAAACACTTATTTCTTTGATAGTTTTAATAATTCGTAATAAAACAACAAAAGCTCTATAATATTGTTGCTAGGCTACTCAAAACTATGGATGACAAACACGAAAATTGCAATTAGGGCTGTCGAATCAGCTGTCTTACACCCAGAGTGGTGACTGGGAATACACACGGGACATATAGGGAATTGAACATTCTGCGCCTGTTCACGCGCAAAACTAGCAAGAAGGCTTCGTAGCAGGAGACATTCCTTGAAGACTTTCCTTGAAGAATTGAAGAGCGGCGTGTGACGTTTTAGAATAAAGCCGAGTTCGGCGATGGTCTTTTGTTTTTTTTCTTCTTGTTAACTACTATTTTCTTTTATTTTTTACAATATATTGTAAATACCATATTTTAATATTATATTATATCCTACTTTAATCTCTTGTATTATTGTTCGCACGAACAAATTGGCGACCGTGACTAAGTACAAATTTGAAGATCGTAACTAAGAACAAATTGGCGATTGTGCTGAAAAGGATTTGCATGTTTGGAGCCAGGCTGAGGACAAATATTGTGAAACTCGCATCATCTGATCTTTCCAAGGGAAGTGCTCCCATTTTATTGCTTAATCCGTTTATTTTCTTAGCATTTCGAAACTTCATACAGAAGTAACTTCAATTCTTTACAAAGAAAAACTAATAATTTTCTTATTAATAGTAGTAACTAATAGTCTTCGTAGTCATATTTTTTCTTACCGTTTATTTACCTATATTAATAATTCTTGGCAGAGGACTATAACATAGCGCATACTACGTGTGTGCAGTCAGTACACCTTCCTACGTCTTGGCGGCCTTTACCAGCGACGAGCTACCTGCCTCAAGCAGTGTGTGTGTCGGTCGTATAGCTGGCGGAACGCAAAACACCTAAATGGTTAAATTTTTGGACCTTAGTCCTGTTGGTTAAACTACGTATTTTGATTTATAGAAAGGATAAGGAAAAAAGTTCTTACAAAGAACAGATTTTTTGTACGGTTTGTGAAAGAGTATTTTTAACGCCTTGACATCCTCCGGCAAAGTTAGTGCACACTGGATAATTAATTACCTATCTAATATTTGCAACAGGTCGCCGGTCGCAAGTAAAACCTATTGCATGTTAGTAATTGCCATGCAGGCCGCTATTTGGTTAACATTAACAAACCTATATTACGAAGGTTGACTCGTTGGTGGTCCTATGACGGATGAGAAACATCTAATTGGTATTTAATGATGTCTTTGTAAATATTTATTAGATAAGTTAATTTCATTCATTAATTATCTACCCTGTAGGCCACTTAGCCGATATCCAGTTAGGTACCTATAAGCAGTCGTGTATCAAATGTAAATGACTCTTATTACAAGGACTAATGGCTACGTTACCCATGAAATTATCGAAGCGAAAAACTAGATTTGCAGGCTGTAACTGTTCAACATACCTACAACTAACAATTATATAGTAGTTTTAAATTAAAGAGATTGTCTGTACTTCTCACCGCCTGGCTTCAAGAGTGAGGAATAGACATTGAATTTTAAAATGTTTTGTATAAAGTCCGGTAGGTACCTATCTAGTAATAGTAGCTTACAAGATTTTTGAAAAAGAATTTATTGAGGTTAAAACAATAATTTAACTACCTTCTAAGCAAAAAATTGCTAGCGACAGGTGACCTCGCTCATCCATAGTTAATAAAGTTTACAAATAGGTAGATTCTAAATAACCAAAATACAGTTACATACATAATGGAATACACATACATAATAAAATCCGTATTTCTTAAAAACACTGTGTTTGTCAATCAACTAAATTAAACAACTAACCAAATTATAAAATATGATATTATAATTTTTTTAATATATCTACTTTTACAAATCGATATTAATATTAGTAGCATAGTATTATTACTGAGTTAATTAATCCAATTCATTGAAAGGTCGGGAAGCTAAACCACCAAATCTGATAGCGAATAGTCGGAAGTAGTTTACAAGGCTGCCATCATCCTGCTTCCGGAAACATGTTATTAATACTACTTATACTTCGAAAATACACTATTTACATATTTATCAAAATAGGTATTACCATAATAGGTATATAAATATTTTTACTGTTAACGCTTAACGATTTTCCTCTTATAATTAAACTCCATCGGTTGTTTTCCTTAATTATGGCAATAAAATTTGGCAATAGATTTTTTTGGCAAGAAAAGTTTTTATTGCACTTAAATATTTTTTTATTTAAATTAAGAACTTTTTGATTAGATTTATATTATATAACTCCTTTATAATGCTTTTGATTGTTGATTAAGCCTTAAAATGTTTGCCCCGGTTGTTACGGTATCCACTTTTCCCGCCAATCCGCTTGACCTAGGAGCGTGGTGGTGTGGTCTAAACTACTCATGTGTTTCTCCCAAGAAGGAAGGCTTATGCCTAGCAGTGTGATATTTAAATAGTATATGATGATGCTATATTAATTACCTATATGCTTGGAGCATTGTAAGTCAGGTTAGTTTATCTATATAGAAGTTCGAGATAGGGGGTTTGCATCACGGACGTGCGTTTTTAATTATTTGGATACTTTTAGAATATAAATAATGTATGTACATTTAATAATATAGTTTTGAAGTCCAAAAAAATAGGGAAAATGTGAAATTAAACTAAATCGTCCAACGTGCAAAAATGTCATCTCTTTCGTCATAACTTCGGTTACTTTTGTTTGTTAGATGGCTTAGTATATATTAATATTGGCTTATTATTGGCTTTAGTAGTTCTAGGTGAAGCAAAGTTCACCGGATCAACTTTTCTCTCTCTCTCTCTCTCTCTCTCTAGATAGAAACAAATAAAACGTGTTTGGTGTGATCCTTTGCTACAGTAATTACATTGTGTAATGTACGTTGGTACTTATTATGAAAGTAGACTTCTTGTGTGTATTTTAGATTTTGAGAGATCGGGACTTGAACTAAGCGAGTTTGTATCTCAGATATTGGCCCCCCTCCAGTGATGTTAGCAAGGCTAATGTGCTTGTATATTATTACAGTTATGTAAATAATATTTATTTAGAATGTAGATCAATATACGTCATCTATGATGTTTTTGAAGCATTTCGGTTTCCTGGAATAATACGGAAAACTCTGTGCGTAAAACACAATTCCGGTATTTAGTTTTGTCGTAATAAAGTGATTGTAAGTAAATTGCCACCCTATTTTTATATTCATATCTCGTAATATCGAATATACAGAGAAGGTCCTAGATAACAAAAGAAGTAGTGGCAGATGATTGTGAAGAATCAACATGGTGGATACGACTGGTTTGCGGGGTTTTAGATATTGGTTCAGTGATGGTATCTTGCTTTAAAACAGTAGAAAGAAGATTTGTCGAACAGATACAACATAACAAAATTGGTACATTTTTCTGTAGTAAATAAGCCTTAAAATTAAAATAAAATTCTAACACAAGACTATGAGTCTTATAAACGCGGGAGGCGTTTATAATGCATGCAATAATGCTAATGCATTACTACTACTACTATGACCTAATGGTCATTAGACTCACATATCTCTAAATATACTGATTTAACTAAACCAGGATCAGTTACGAGACAAAGTTTTTGACGACAAAAATAACCTCACGGAGTTTTCAAGCTGTAAGATAAAGATTTGATTGAAAGGTTAATCGACTATCGATTATATCTTCACTTTACTCATCATTTATCACTCAGATTTACAACATCTTCAGCAGTACGTATGTTTGTATGTAGGCATGTATTGAATTAATTAATGGTACTACTTAGGACATACTAAGATTGAAGTACCTGGATACCTGATATATTGGTTATTAAAAATATTAATTCAATTATATCTATTAAATGAAAGTTTAACTTTGAAAGACTTGAAAACTTTTAATTGCTACATTTTAAGATAAGATTTTTCTCTATGAACCATGTTGAAACTCCTAACTTAAATCTTAGGATAATTTATTTAGATTCCCCTCAGCATACCATAAAATCATCAATTTTTCTGTTATAACAAAAACATTTAAATGTCAGCCACAGATTTCCCTATATGGGAAAAACACATTTTTGTGTATCTACTTGAATATTAAATAATTTATTTCTTATCGCTACCATTAGATAGTCATCGTGATTACATAAAACTACTTCCGAATATGATAATATGAAATAAAGAATAAATTCAATGTCTTTAGAATAAATTGAGGCTGCACGCAACACGTGTCAATAAGACAAGGTTGGAAAACAATAAATTAATATTGGTATACAGGTCTTTTGATATTTGGTTGTTTTTTTTTAAGTCTTTTGCACGTACATCAAGTATGATTTATTCATTCCTTTCATTCATTCAC
Source organism: Acentria ephemerella (assembly GCA_943193645.1). Lineage (NCBI taxonomy): Eukaryota > Metazoa > Arthropoda > Insecta > Lepidoptera > Crambidae > Acentria > Acentria ephemerella. Next base: position 8,643,455 of record OW971881.1, read on the forward strand.
AAGATAATGGTTGTTTGAATTATTATTTAATTCCTTCAACTTAAATTAATCAGTCCGTAAAAAATTTTAATTGTGGGCAAAACATCAGTTTTCTATAAACCAAATTATGCAGGAAGAATTTTTGAGGTTGTGAATCAATTTAATTTTTAAAAATAAAGTTAATTAATTACCGAAATTTACGTTGTTTTTATTTTTAAATGAAATATTAATCCTAATGTTAGTATACGCCCATTGCTAGTAGTGGAACTGTAAATAAGAGCCAATATAACTATTTAACTAAGAGTAATATAATATTACATATTATTGTGTTAACCATTTGGTGCCTTACCCGACAGCTTACTTTTATTTTAATGATTTTTTTGGATGGTTTTACAAAAATATAAATGTTATATGCCATGCTGATAATTGAAGTGGCCTTAGAGATAAGGCCAGAATATTGCAAAAGACTTTTACCAGTACAATAAATAGACACGGTCAGCATTTAAACTATAACTATACTTAGTATATTTATACTTAGTTAATATCTAGTTAGTATTTTAGCTATTCAATATCAACCTGCTTATTAAAGGTTGACCAATGCAGAGATCGACATTGGATGCCTCGTGCTGCGTAAATTTGCTTAAATATCTCAAGTCTTGGTCATAGTAAACATGTCATAAGACATGTTTGAAATAAGTATAAGCATCTTCTTCGTGTGGTTTTATCTAATGAATTAATATATAAATAAAAATGCTAATAACTGTAAATTAAAGTAATTAATGTTATTTTTAATGACATCATGATTTAATGCTTTCATTAAATCTTGATGTTGAATGTGACAATCAAAATTTCCGTTTTAATCTTGTATATGCAAAAGTATTAAAAGTAGAGATAGTTTAAATTATGTTTTGAAAATATTATTCGGACTAAAGAAATCCTCAGATACTTTCCATGAACTATGTAAAGTGTACACTGTGCAATGAGGTAAAAATATAGCCAATAAACTTTTCTTAGTTCTTAAAATTTTCATATAGTTCTTTTTACTAATACTTCACGTGTACATCGTAGAAACTCGTGTAATCGAGAGAAAAAAATTGACATTTTTTTTAATAAAAGGCAACAGATATACGTTTTGAAGGGAAACCAGATTTAGTCATTATGTCATCAGCTTTTTGAATTTTGTATTTTAATGATTAAGAAACTATTTTCCTGTAGTCCTATTTAAGTGTTTATTCTCTTAAAATAAACCAAAATGATAAAAGTAGATCTTGTATAGAGAAGATGATAGCATATATTTTTTATTAATTATCGTTATTATCCGTAGTTTTAACGTAATATGGCAATATAACGTTAACAGCTACGAAAGAACCACTAAAGTTTCAATGACGAATTTTTTTTCCCAAAATATAAGTGCATATAAAAAGTAGGAGAACCCAGAAATAAACAAAAATACTTACTTACAGAAATTTAGTGAATATTTATGTAATACTTACCTGTTACACTTACCTGTTAGTATTTTCCACGTGTATTAAATACAAGGTCTTTTTATTAAACAAAAAACATGTCCTATGCACAGATTGTGGATAGGTGGATTTGGATACTTACACGTTGTACGGATACTTTTGCTTTTCAGTGAAGTAGCAGTATTATTACTGAGCGTACGATACACTTACATCTTTTGATTTCAGAATATCGTCGTATCTGCTGGACATAGGTGACTAAATTGATCGATCCTGCGCTGCTTGCATCTACCTGTGATCTTTATCAGATCGTATGTCCTTTTCTGTCCGTCCTTCTAGCAATGCCCTTCAAGTACGTAATTCGTAGTACTACGTCTGCGGCCTATTATTAAATATAAATTTACATAGAATATTAATGAGAGATGGAGACCCGGCTATTAAGGTGTTCGACAACTGTCTGTAAATACTCACGAGAATTCTCCCTTCCGTCTGTAGTTTTTTAGTTTTATTCAAATACCATAACACTCACACAATCATAATTTTTACACAATATACACATACCAATACATCATCTCTTGCTCGACTGCTGAGCATACGTAAAACATAAATTATATAATTCTAGCCATAAATAATTTATTATTTATAATACAATTAATTTAAATATTAATTATATGTTTCATGACATTCCTCTCTGGAGTGAAGTTCGTCAATGTTGATACTATTCTTATTGTTAGACCAAACCTTTTTATAATATAACTTTATAATATACAACACCCTGGCTGCATTGTTTATGACATATATTTTTCTAATAATATTGTATTCTATTTTTATGTCACATTCTTTTTAGCTTGTCGAATTATACACTGCGATCTATACTGTTGGAATTTTCTTTCCTTATTTTTAGAAGGTTATGGGCTTATTCTACCTTTAATATGGATAATTCGACATACCGTAGCCCTGCCGTGACCGTAAGTCAACAGAATTCTATTTCCAAGTTAAATGGAAGAGTTAATTACAATTCGTGGAGCTTCGCCATGCAGATGACGCTCATAGACGCTGAACTGTGGGATTTTGTCTCGCATCCATCTACATGTGCTGAAAAATTAACTCCGGAAGAATTCAAGCGGCGCGACCAACGTGCAAGATCTAAAATTTGCCTGAATGTAAGCGAAATGGTCTATCCTATTGTGGTCGCTTGTGATACTGCTGAACAGACTTGGCTTGCTCTTAAGAAAGCGTATGCAGATAGCAGCCTAAGTAGACGCCTTTCACTCCTGAAAAAACTGTTCAATTGTAAGCTTGAGTCATATCCTGACATGGAAAGCTACATCAATGACATCCGCGAAACTCAACAGAAGCTTTCTGCCATCGGAAAAGCTGTCGAAGACGAATTTGTTGGTGTAGTGATGCTAGCAGGATTGACAGAAGAGTACTTGCCTATGGTAATGGCAATTGAGCACTCGGGCGCTACTATCACAGTTGATTATGTTGCTACTACACTTATGAAGGAAGGACAGCGTCGAGTGAATACAACGGTCAGCATGGGAAATAATGCTTATACTACTACATCTTCGAAGGCGATTGTTGTGTGTTCCTACTGCAAGAAGTCGGGGCACCACGTGTCTAAGTGTAGGAAACGTTATAATAATTCCAAAAAGAATAAAAAGGGCATCGGTGATACTACTGCTAATTATATTACAGATATTACACTTTTATCATCTTTTCATTCAATTACAGGTCATAATTCCCCTTCTTTATCCCAGGATTGGTACATTGACTCTGGAGCCACGAGCCATATGAGTTGTTTTAAGGATTGGTTTATTGATTTTACTCCTCTCCGTAAACCAGTTACTGTTGCCAATAAAGAAGTTGTATATAGTGAAGGAAAAGGTACCGTGTCTGTAAATATATGTAATAGTGTAATAAACATTTCTAATGTACTTTATGTACCACAACTTTCGACTAATTTATTGTCTGTTAGGGAATTAGTTAGTAAGGGTTTTATAGTTATTTTTTCTCCTAAAGGCGCCTCCATAATCAAAAGAGAAGGATGTAAAGTGTTTGGAACACTTTTAGCTTCTGCCTCCAACTTTTCAGGCATGTATAAGTTAGATTCTTCTTCTCTTAACAATCAAGCATATACAGCTCAAAATAAAGAGCCCATGCTACTGTGGCATAGACGCTTAGGTCATTTAAATAATAAAGCCCTAGATATTTTAAAGAGAAAACACATAGGAATAGATTACTCTGACAGATTATGTCAAACATGTGTCCCATGTTTACAAGGTAAGTTGACAAGGAAACCTTTTACAAAGTCAACAAGTAGGTGTAATAATAAACTAGAACTTATTCACACTGACCTTTGCGGACCAATGAGTACGCAGTCGTGGGGAGGTTCTCTATACCTACTTACCTTTACTGACGACTTCTCTAGGAAAACTTTTGTCTATTTATTAAAGAACAAAAGTGAAATATTTCGAAAGTTTGTAGAATTTAAGCACCTCGTAGAAAACCAAACAGGTCTTAAAATAAAGGCACTTCGTTCCGACAATGGTCGTGAATTTGTCAATCATCAAATGAGTACGTTTCTCAAAGACAATGGTATTATTCAGCAACTGACGGTTCCATACCATCCTCAGCAAAATGGTGTTTCAGAAAGGGTTAATAGAACCGTCATAGAAAAAGCAAGGTCTATGCTTAAAGATGCTAACCTGCCTAAAGCATATTGGGGAGAAGCTGTTAGTACAGCTATTTATCTTAAAAATTATTCTCCAACTCAGGCATTAAATTTTAAAATTCCCGAAGAAATTTGGACAGGAAAAGCAATAAACCTATCACATTTAAGAGTTTTTGGTTGCACAGCTCATGCTTTAGTTCCAAAAGAAAAGAGAACTAAGTTGGAATCCAAAACTCTTGACTGTTTGTTCGTAGGCTATCCTAGTGACTGCAAGGGTTACCGTCTGGTAAATCCTAAGAATCCTAGGAATGTTATTATTGCTAGAGACGTGGTTTTTATAGAAGATAAAACTGTAGAGTCTCCTCAGCCCACAGATTTTGTGGAATCTGAACTACCATCAATTAATATAGAAGTCTCTGTTCCTATAGATCCTGTTCCATCTACAAATACTGAGGAACTTCCGGCACCTCAACAATCAGTTGGATGTCCCAGTATAAATATAGATTCTCAGTCAACATGCTCAGAAACTCCGGACGCCATTGAGTGTACCCGCCGATATCCTTGTAGAGAGCGCAATCCTCCACAGAGGTATGAAGCAAGCACTTGCCTTATATCCCCTGATTTCGAACCTGAGTCATTCAAGCAGGTACAGGATGACGCATATAAGGAAGATTGGCTTAATGCTATGAAGGCGGAGTACGATTCCTTGATGAAACATGGCACTTGGATATTAGTTGACAGGCCTAAAGACCGGAAGCCTATCAAATGTAAATGGGTGTACAAAATTAAGAAAAACACAGACGGAGATATTGTAAAATATAAAGCTAGACTTGTAGCAAAGGGCTTTACGCAAGTCTATGGAGTAGATTATGGAGAGACTTTTTCACCTGTTGCGAGGTTATCTTCCATTAGACTTCTTCTAGCGTTCGCCGCTAAATTAAATCTTCAGATTGATCACCTGGATGTTGAAACAGCATTTCTGAACGGCGAGCTTGAAGAAGAAATTTATATGGAACAACCTGAAGGTTTCATTACAGAAACAAAAAAGGTTTGTTTACTCAAAAAATCTCTCTATGGTCTAAAGCAAGCTCCGAGACAGTGGAATAAAAGGGTCTGCGAAGCAATGCAAAAGTTGTCTTTGACTCGCGCAGAAACAGAGCACTGTATTTATTATCAAAGAGAATCTGAAAATCTTCTTGTTGTTGCGGTTTTTGTAGATGATTTTTTCATTTTTAGCAATAATATTCAAATGAGAGAAATGTTTAAAACGGGGTTGAAACAATCTTTTGCAATTAAAGATTTAGGTCCAGTCAAAGATTGTTTAGGCATGAGGGTTACACGACACGATGATGGTAGTATCAGTCTTGACCAAACCAACTATATTGACAAACTTGTTGATAAATTCAATTTGAGCAAAGCTATATCAGTGTCAACGCCTTTGGAAGCTGGTCTCAAATTAATTTTACCCAATAAAGACGATGAGAAATTGGATTTACCGTATCAGCAGCTCATTGGATCTCTAATGTACATTTCTATTGGCACTAGGCCGGACATATCTCACGCCGTATCTGTCCTTAGCCAATTTAATGCACATTATGGGGAGGTACACTGGAGAGCTGCTAAACGGGTACTCAGGTATCTTAAGGCAACTAAAACCAAAGAGCTCAAATACACAAAGTCGACAAGCGATATTGTGGGATATGCTGATGCAGACTATGGGTCTAACCTCGTAGACCGCAGATCCTACACTGGCTTTGTGTTTATGCTCAGTGGCTCAGCCATATCCTGGGAATCACGTAAGCAACGCACTGTCGCACTTTCTACCACCGAAGCAGAATATATGGCACTCAGCGAAGCTTGCAAAGAGGCCATATATCTGAAATATTTGGTAAAGGATATTTTTCAATACAGCAAACTAATTACGCTGTACTGCGACAATCAAAGCGCACTTCAACTCACTAAAAACAACACTCATCATTCGCGCACCAAACACATTGACGTTAGGCATCATTTCATTCGAAATTCTATCACCAGTAATGAAATAATTGCTGAGTACATTCCTACTGGTAATATGATCGCCGATGTCCTTACTAAGAGTTTACCAAATATTAAACATGCAAAATTTGTAAAATGTTTAGGTTTAGTTTAAACTTACTCTAGGACGCGGACGTTTTATTTTTTGAGTGATTTGAGTTGTGTATAAATAGTGTTAGAGTGTGTGTTTATATAGATGTAAGTTTTGTGGTTGTTAGTGTACTTTTGATAATGCATTTACTGTATATAGTGGTGTATATATACAGGGTGTTTATATTACGGGGAGGTGTTAGACCAAACCTTTTTATAATATAACTTTATAATATACAACACCCTGGCTGCATTGTTTATGACATATATTTTTCTAATAATATTGTATTCTATTTTTATGTCACATTCTTTTTAGCTTGTCGAATTATACACTGCGATCTATACTGTTGGAATTTTCTTTCCTTATTTTTAGAACTTATTTTGATCGTGTAGTAATCACCTTTAAATACAGACAAAGGTAGATAACGCTAAATTCCTCAATACCCATTGTCTTCGCCGCTAGCAAAATAACCGACAACTACTGTCGGGTATTTAAACTTGACCTTATTTATTCCATAGTTAAGTAATAGCGGACTTTTTTAACGACGACTCGCTTGGTTGGCTGATTGTGGAGCTAAAAGCAAGGTGAAGGTTTTAGAGGTTTACCTTATCTTTTATATTCTAAACTTTAAAAAAAGTTTTAACATTCTTATATATGTAGGTAATTTTATTTTTAATTTTGTCATTTTTATTCAAGCTTATATAATTATGTTATAGGCTGCTAAATACTTAGTTTCATATTATTTTTAAAATTGTATTGTTCGATCCCGACAAGAAAAAGAATATTGTTATTCATCTAAAAATTATGTAGTTATCTAAGCTATTTGAACATCATGCCCTAAGACCATGAATTTCTCATAATTTTTCTAATGTAATTTTGTTTCATCATTTCAACATCGCATAATGTATTCTTTTAAATTTGACTTTTAAAAGTAATTTATTTAGTCATGTTTTCCTACTTAAATAATATATATTACTGATTTATACGGTAAATGCTACTTAATCAATGCTTATTGTAAATAAGATCAATGGAGCATCAATAAAGGCTTACTCGTCCATTGAACCATGGCAGCGACAATTAGGTCAAGGTCAGCTGAGCCTCAAGTTCAATGTTCCGTAGTATGGATGGTTTTTATTATCTCAAGTTGTATAACATTGTAGTAGTGGTGTAGACCCATTATGACACTTTGATAGTGTTTTAGTTATTGTTTTTTTAGGATTCGGAATGTGTTACTCTCTTTTACTAGATAATGATTTATGTATGGTGTTTTGTAAACCTAATATTAATATGACAATTATCGATTTAAGATTAATCGATAAGGAAAACTCCAGAACTAGAGTACCACAAATACTACCCATATCATTCCCATGTTCTTTCCGTGATTATTATAGCTATTTTTATTTAATTATCAGACCAAAATTGACTTTTCAAAACGATTGGTAACAGATCAATAATTTTTTTCCAAATTAGGTGAATAAAGAAATGTTACATCGCAGCGGAAACGCTATATTTAAATAAGGAAACACCAATTAAAATATTTTGTATGAAATATTTAAATCTTACAACTTAGACTAGGAAGGGGATAAGAGTATAATAGAGTATTATTTCGTGGAGAATTAAAAAATTCTTGTTCTACTTTAAAAAAGACAATATAAAATATGTGTTTATTGTAATTTATATATTATCAGTATCTAAGTGTCATAATATAGAACTATATGGTCTCCATTGACTGATTGATGGTTGAATAATAGAGAACGATATTTATCGTTAAGTTCGCTATATATAAAATTTATGTTTTTATCAATAAAACTGAACGATGAGATGTAAACCAAAGAGATTGTTATTTACTTATAAGAAATGATTGGTTTAATCTTACCGTTTATGTAGAGTCGTTGCAACTTTTTTTGGTTCTGGGAAACTTAATAATACCGCAGTCTGGGATTGTTTATTTTTTATCGAAGAATCTGGAAGTACATCGGAAAAAATTTAGAGTTTTATACTTCTATCTTCTTTTAACTGATAAAATATATTGGGTTATAATTTTTATTTAGGATTTTTTGGAAATTGTTGGATTTATCACAGTAATATGGGAACTAAACTTTCACGATTATCACTTAATGTTATTATCACTTAATAGACATTTCGAATATCTTAGCAATTATTAAAGGAAATAAGGGTCATCATAGAACATATCAGGCTGTCAGTCCAATGCTGATCGATGGCTTCTTTGAAGCTATGCCACAAATCAATAACCGGTGTCCCGCTTTTCACATTCAGATATGTTAATATGAATGTAATAAAAACAATAAAGTACATAGCCGTGGCTAATGGGAGTATGGGTAAGCGAATAGGTATTTCCAAAATAAAAAATCGCGTTGAGGTTTGGTATCCATTCACTGGCATTGCCGGATCAACTGACTCCGGGCGTTCACCTTCGTTCTCAGACAAATGCGGAAGTAATGGCGTCAGTCCTTCGCATAGACTTTAATACATACATCATAACAGCTATATTTGAACTACAAACGCTCCTTTTAAAAGATTGTCTTCAATACGTAAATTCATTGATCCAGTTCATTTTGTGTTTAAACTATTATTTTTTTTATACTTCGAAAGACAAGGGCAGCTATTGTAAAAGTAGATGGTAATGGAGTTTGTGTTAAGCGTTACTTTACTCAAAATATCGGATATTGAATAAACTGCCATGAACCATTAGCGGCGTTTTTCAGTACCTTCGTTATCATAATAGGGTGGTGTGATTAATGAGTTAATTTTAAGATTAGGTAAATAATTAATTTTTCTTGGACTTTGTTCAAAAGGTGTATTCCATATTATTATTTTATGTTATTTATTTATTATATATGCTAAAATTTGTTTTGCATTATGTTCTAATTACCACAAATTTTACAATTCAACTTTAGCACTTTTACAATTAAAATTGTCTTAATATTTACTTTATAAAAAAATATACCAACAGTCCTATAAGAGAAAAAATACTAGTCTAACTGGGACGCGATTATAATTCTATTCATCTAATGTGCATAATCTACTTTATCAAGGTAGATATTAGGAATAAAACGCTTTGAATGTTGTTTTACAGTGCCAATGACATCCCATCGAAAACAATGTGAGGTTCTAGTTTAGTTTAAATAGATGTTGTAATTTAACTTTATATAACAATGTATAGTACGAAAGTTATTCAACATTTTTATGATAATCATTATCGATTGCATACAACGAAATATGTGCGATTAAAAATGTCCGATTTAGGTCTCGCTTATTTTATGTGATTGTAACTACAAATTCACTCATATTGACAAGCGGTTATCGAATTAATTGAAGGTTTGATCGTTAAAAATTTATTATTTTATTGTCATAATAATTGACATTATTTTACGTGGTCCTTGTGACAAACATATTTATATTATAGTATTTGTAACATTCAACAAAAAAAATAAAAGTGTGTTTAGTTACTTTATGTTGAAATATTGAGTACTTTTTAATATTAAAATAGTTTATAATATTAAAAGATTAACTGGGTTCTTGGTTATAATGTTCGTAGTGGTGTACTATTTTCAAAACGCAATTATAATGTTGCTTATTGGTGCCGATTCGATTCCGTTGCTTGACCACCGTGACACTTAAATCTCAATGTATCGGTAATATGATTTTTTATTATTATGATATATAATTGTTAGGAATACTTATTCGTTGAAGCGGTAGGGATAAATTATGACGGTTCAAAAGAAATGCCATTAGGTGGACCGAGGTGGTGTCTGCGACTCTGCTTTTTGTTAAACACCTTTACATACTTAAAGTCTGTACAGAGGCCTTTGCTTTTAAAATACACAAATTCTTTTTTAACTATTTAATTTTAATATAATTTATTTTGTTATACAGTTATACTTCACTCTTTTGGACAGCTATAAAGAAAAACAAGGACCAAAACGTAAAAATATTTTTTACAACATCGCACCAAATTAGCATTGACATATGTGAGCAGCAGTTATTGACTTAAGTAGTCACTTATATTACAGGCAAACCGAAATATAATAAGTGGTTTGTTATTGTCTTATTATAATATTTTTGAATGATTTGTCTAATATATCCAACTTACTTGAATAGATTTCACTTTTTTACTGGAAGACTAATCCAAATAGTATAATTATTGTTCTTCTGACCGAAAAAGATCGTCCGAACTCCTTGTGCTTACAGAAACACGTTTTGCACCTAATTAGCTAAAGCAAATCATTCTTTTTTGAGGTATTTCCTAAATTTATTAATTTAGTGATGTCCTAAATAAATAAATATCTAGTAATAATAATAAGTACATTTACAATTTAAATTATTTATACATGCAATAAGAAGGTAATATAAATTGTAAATGAATATTTGCTTCTTAATACTTTTATCGTAATACTAAGACGTTACTCATTATACTGTGGAAATAAATGACTATAAAATTACATATAGTGTGCGTTTAAAATATGAAACCACTCAAACAATATAAGAGCAGCTTCTTCTATTATTTGTTTTTTAAAATAAGGGTGTAGACACAGGATCCAACTTCTGACAAACGTGTAGTACGTGATCCGGCTAAACTTCCCGCGAAGTAAGGTCGCACTGTCCTATATAATGACAATACGCGCCCGCGCAGCTTACAACCCAACTCACGCGCACACCGCAAACATCACACAAACTGTACGTAATTATGTTAAAAATTTAAAACAGACCAGCGGCCAAGGGCGCGTTCCGTAATATATAAATATCCACTTTCCAAATGCCGGAGTTTTTTTTATATGTGATCTATTAGTGCAGTACCACCTCCGTCCGTTTGGTTGCAGTTGTTGCGGCCGTTTCCGTCTTGCAGTCTGTCAACGCGTGCGTCAGCGGCGCTCGGCCCTTACGTGCTACGCATACAGTGTACTGTGATAGTGTGCAATCAACACAATGAACAGCTACGTTAAAATCGTAAGTTATATCTAAATACATTTTTAAACACAATAATTGTAAATACATAAATACCTGCTTATTAATTTCATTTTCAATTTTGTTGAAAGAAAACAGTATAAGCGCTGAATTAAATTCTTAACAAAACGTTTATTGGCTATAACTGCTATTTATTATGAAGTTATTTAAAATTACTCTATAAACTTGTAAACCAAAGTATATATAATATTGGATACGTTTATAACTATCATTTTGAAATAGTAATTTCTTGAAATAATTTGAAGTTGCTGATGACTTCAGGCGATGGTTATCGGTTATCGGCATACTTTGACAAAAAATATATTCATAAATTTCTAATCTTTGTGAGTCACAATAAAGAGAGAAATTTAGGGTCTAAACAGGCGCATTGACCACCTGTTTAAAAAATATAAATGTTATATTTTAGGCAGTGTTTAACTTTGGCATTGAAAGATAATTATTTATTCAGAATTGTTTAATATTATCCTTACGTGTTAGGCGATTTAATGTTTAACAAGATCAAATTGCCTAACACGTAAGTTCATTTGGCTTTGTTAATGCAGATTGTAATAACGAAACAATTATTAACGAACGAACACTTATTTGTTCTTCGGGTTCTTAAAGACAATGCACTGCTCTGCTCTTATTATAATTCGAAAGGTCTATTTCTCAAAGCATTATATCACTTTAAACAAAAATAAAACACTGAACAATACCAAAGACAGAGGTCATTTGAATTTAAAAAATGTGATGAAAAAGTCATATAGATGCAATGATCACTTAGAGGTCAAACAGCGCTTACGCAACATAATGACAGACGAGAACCAAAATTGGTGACGTCAATTTCAAGTAAAATACAAAATACATAGATGCTATGTATGCTATACTTATGAGATAATTTAAAGTCATTAATAAAAGTGCCAATTACTTAACTATTTCGTTAGATCAAATGATGCGGTGATGAATTATCAAAACTTATGCTATATCTTGAGAGTGCATACCCTGTTGATCAATTTGAAATTAATGATACGTATAAAATGTAAATGTGACAACATATTATTAGAAATATTCATTGGATTTGCCTTGAGTTTATACGTAAGTATTTTAAGAACTTGCAGTTGGAATAATCATTATTATAGTTTATAGAATCATTTTATGTCTAAAGGGACGTAATAAAGGCTGTTGATAATGACGTTCAACTCAACATGTTAAAGAGAGTTAACTGTAAATAATTTATTACATATACATTACATTAGTTTATTGTAAATAATTTATAAAAAATATGCTTTTGTAAGGAATTCAATCTGTGTAATCGTTCGGGATAATTATTGGTTAGAATTTATAAAGTTTAGCTTACCTTTAAATAATTCGTAGTTAATACATGGTAGTGCAAAGGCTTCGCTTTGTGGTTTTGTATCCGAAACAGCGCAGTAAAAGTATTAGATAAGATGAGAACTGTTAGAACTTTCTCACGCCTTGCCTATCTTATGCTATATGTCAGTCACATGGGGATATTCCGTAATATTAACAATATTTGTCCCAATCAAAAAATTTTTTATATATTTAAGTAGATTTAAATTATTCAACACATTCCAGACCCCCTTTTTCTGAAGTGTTTACTTACTTTTAATATTGTTATAAGAGTTTATGAAGGATATAAAAGAATAGATTCCCCTGTCTAGTTTTTTTAAAATAGTGTTTTACTGAAATTATTTGCTAATATAATATATAACAATACAAACTATACGTAATAACATACAATTCGATGATGACCGAAGCTTTTTATATCGAAATTGGTACCTGCTACTCTTTTTAATACTAGCCTCCAAAAATTTTACATAATCAGTTTCAATGAAGTTAATTGAAGTTTTACATTCGTAGTTACAGGAAAAAAATTAAATTTAGTTTACATACGAAAAATTTGTTGGTATATTAAAAACGTGTTGTGCATGCACAAAATAAAGTAAACCGAAAAATATATGTTAATATTTTTATGGTAATCTTTAACACAAGTCGACCCGCATGGAGGCATTCTGGCATAACGACTAAGGTAAAGTCGTGATAAAAAATGCAATACATAAATTAATTTAGATAAATTTATAGAATAAACAAACATCAATTTTCGTTCATTATTATTTTCAATTCACCCTAAAAACTGTGATATTTTAGTTTCTATTGTTTCTGATAAATGGTTTTAGTCAAATTTGAAGCTGCTATAAGCACTTTTCAATTTTAACGTGGGCTATGTTTCTTACCCTACACACACACGCCCGGTCACATAATAGGCCATTTATTGCGTCAAATAACATTTTATATCAAAAATATTATTCAATTTATTAGTTTTAGTAAGCTCATATTAAAATTATTTAGGTTATGAAAATGTTTTCCATGTTGCTGTTTTGAGAAATAAGCAAAGCTTTTTACATTTTAAGCTCAGTTCTTTTGTTGTAAATGCGGCAACTTTATTACTAGTTGCAACGCTGGTTGTGCAGCCAACAACGAAGTATTCGTTTGATATGGGAACACTATTTGACTGTCAGTATTATCTTTGCCTATCATATAGAATAATCTATTCTCTTTAATAATTTTAAATGAAATCCCTTATCAGCTGTATGTTTTTAGGCGTGATATTTAAAAATCTAAGTAACAACAGGACACTTAGAGCGAGCGAGAGTGTTATCGAGTCTTATATTTACTAACCGTTACGTTTTTTAGCGATTCTATTTTTGTTTAGCGAGGCCCAACATAATTCAATATAAAGGAGATTATACATATTAGAGAAGTTTAGCTTGGAAATTTGTGGCTTTGAAGGAAATTATTATATTTTTATGATTATATATTTATTTATATCTTTATCATTTTAGGTTTGAAACCTTAGTATTTTCTTACTTTGCAGATAATACGTAAACAAAATTACGCATTATGAATGATTTTAAAATAAAAACAATCAACTACACATTTAAACTATTTTTAATTGAAAAAATAAATATAAAAATTGTAAATTGTACGGATTGAGTGAAATAAATATGAATGTTTCTTCATATATTAAAATCGCTAACAGATTTACAATAAAACTTAAATTTAGACTAATCTAATTCATTTTTAAGATTAAACGCTATTGAATTATATTTAATTTGATTATTTTATTGAGGTTGGATAAATTGGATCTCTGTAAGTCGTCGCTGTACAATCAAAGGTCATAGTTAGTTTGTTATAAAATTTGAGGTCGGATTGCAAGCATCTAGAATATGGCAAAAGCATTCTCAAAATCAGATAAACAGCGTTCTTAACTTTAAGCACATAAGTATACAGTTGTTAATATCTGGTAGCTAAAGTTAAATCTAGAGTAAGTGGTTGTTACGGGTAATTTTGTTACTAGCTTGGTTTTGAAATTAATCTGATTTATTGCTTTATTGAGTTTAAAGTAGGTAGAAATAACGACCACATTTTTGTTGTTGTAATATAGGGATTAATTGTAAAGTAGGTATTTACAATATTTTTTTGTGTGATCTATGAAAAACAAGACGCAATATAATACGCAAAGAAAAATCTCTATTACAGTAAAGATAAAGACATAAACGACCAGTGTTTCCAGATATAATTAAATAAGTTAACCCAGTAACAACAAGATAGAAATGTATTTCGTAAAACAGACACTATTCACTTACAATATTTTGGTATTTGAAATGTTCCTCTCTACCGGCTTATATCGGACAATATTAGTTTACAGTTTTATAGTGCGTGCTGAAGTTCGACGGATTACAAGATAATATTAATATAAAATTAATAATAATAAACAGATCAAAATCTAAACAAATTATGTGGATTGTAATTGTTATTGAGGCTTAGAATATATTTTTATCATATGATTTCATTTTTAAATCGATAACCTGCACATCGATATCCAATATTTTTTAAATTCTATTTCTTGATTATATTTTTTTCATCATTTTTGAAAATTGTTAAATATTTATCGCAGTCATATTGAAAATCTTACGTCAGAGCTTCGCCCGGAGCACTTTGCTTCCTAGTTGAGCAATGGCACTATAGCAATTATTAACTAATTAGTGATCAATTTATACAGATGATGCTAGTGCTAGATATTTTAGATAATGAAATGTATAAATGTGGAAAGATTTGACTTTTAAACTTAAATAAGTTAGTTTATAAATTGATTTGAAAATGAAATATTGTTGTCTCCGTGCATCAGTTATCTGTGATTCGATGTTTATCTCTTTAGCTATACTTCGAGTTACAGATAACTGCTTCACGACGAATGTATCTTTATAGGGAATGATGAATTATAACGTCTCTTGTCTCCAGAATGACAACATCTACAAATCAAATAATTTTCAGTTAGACTTTTCTTATTTTTATCTTCAGTTTCATTATCATTTCCCGTTCTTTTTCGACTTGCATATTTGCCGTCAAAACAACTTAGGTTTTTTGTTTTGCTTAAAACTTTATATTGTCCACTATTATATGTCAACTAACTATTGTCAACTAGCTTGTCTATTTATTCCTCATAAAACAAAATAGAATCACTCTATATGTACTGTATGTACTGATTACTCAAAGATTTGTTCAGTAAGTAAAAATGACTAAGCCAAACTGAATTTTATTATTATGGACTTGGAATATTTTGTTTATGGGACAAAATGACAACTATTTCGCATCTAAAAAAAATCACGTAAATAGCATCAGAAATCTTGGTCGGTCTTAATCGGTATTCATATATAAAAAACATATCAACCGAAATGAAAACTTTTCCTTTTTGAAGTCTGTTAAAAATGACAAACGGGCTCTTCACTGCTTTTTATAGCAGCGAACAATAAGTAGGTATTTATGAATTGACACCATTTCCTCATATTAATTTTTTTACAGCGGTAACATGTTGCTAAATAAAACGCATGGCTGAGTCTATTACCAAATGAATGTGAACCTGAAAATATCAATTTCTAATATATAACAGATTGATGAGAACATCACTATTTCTTATTACTGAGTATTCGAATTAATATTTTTGCTTACAAATTCCGTTATAAGAGAATTTTAATAACGTGAACAGAGTTCAAAAATATTTCATAGATTGTTTCTAATATATATTTTTTTTTTAATTGAGTGTTCGGTACATATCATAATAAAAATTTAATTTTTAACCAAATTATTTGATTAATTACGGTCAAGGGTGCACGTGCAAAAAATGGAATTGTTCTCACGATTGATATGCAAGATAGAAAAAGTAATATGAATATTAGAGTTTTATTAATTACGTTTAAATTAAATTGTATTTGAACAAAGGGCGGTCAGCTGATATATATCTACAGTTTTATTAATAAAGTAATGAGATATAAAATTCATACAATTGATACTTGTCATCGTTTTGTAACGGTGTTTTGGGGGATCTTAGTTTTATTTGATTTATAGTATATTAGTCATAACATGAAGATGGTGGTTTACAAATCTTAATTGTACTACTATTTTAAATCATCGGCCAAAATTATGTTTCTAATTTCGAACCTTAATTATGAAAATATAAAAACCGTTTTGTAATCTACCAAAAGAAATTATATGTTATATACTAAATGAAATTCTACTCTTATGTCTAGTCTTATGAGAAGTAGTACAATAATATGCTGGAATGATTTATTTAAGGTAATACAGACTTTAAGGTCATCTCATATAGATGAACAACCTGTTAACTAATCAATACTAAGCGACATTTTTCCTTATCTCAGTTTTACAATTCATTAATACGTATCGTGGTACGATCTGGTGATTTCCTTTGTGTTGTGACCGAAAAACTAATTGTTCAATTGTTGTACAAAAAACGAGCTATGGTAATATTTTCAGACTATATCTTTTACCTTGATGCCTAGTCATTGAACTTGAAGCGCAATGAAATAGAATTAATTGCTAATTATAAATAATATACGCTTTATTTCTTCGACATCTAGACTTGCTTTCACTAGCACTAAAGCATATATGAAGCAATGTATGACGTGATCATTATGTAGGAAATCTATGTAACATACATTTGATATATTATTTTATTATGTACTTAAAGAAAACCATAATTGTAGAGGCACATATTTTATCTAAATAATAATCATATACAACAATAGCGATGAATAACTAGTTTAATATTTAAATTTAGTTTAATTTTTTTAGGTTAATATTTCCAATACAAAATATACTTGATTACTCATAAATTGTTTCTACAATACCACATTACATTTCTGTAACCTTCTTATAAATTTGCAATAACTACTTCGTAAATATAAGTACGTCATTGGACAGTGTGAAATCCTAGCATAAAAAAGGTTCAGATAATAAACACTACACATGCGACAATTTTCAACTACCTTGTACATGATGGGTGCATCTTAATTTATTATACTAATATCATAACTTTGATATCATTATCGTACAGTACTGAGATTCTTACAAGGCTTCTCATCATCTACAGCCTTTCATTGTCATAGAATGCCAAAGATGAATATTTCCCAATAAACAGTGTATGGTAGGTAGAGTCAGCGTGTCAGCACTCAATTTAGTCTCACAATGAATAATGTTTCCTATTTCAAGTGCTTTTCAGCTAATTTTTACAATTTTTAATTTGTTGGGTTAATACTCTGAAGACATAAGTTATTAACGCCTCTTATGTTTTGTTATTACATTGCCTTCTTTATCTTTCAAACGGGCAATTAGGGAACTGCTTCACGATTGAAAAAAGAATTGAGGTGCTCCTCTAGTCTACCACTTAGTTAGGGTCTACTAAGGACAAGGTAGAAACGCGTGGGGGCTTAGGTCATAATAATTATAGCCCAATGCACGTGACAAGTTTGAGGAACAACAGGTTTATGTGTCTTTCGAAGCACGGGATTTAGGGATTAGAAATTTGAATGAAACTATCACGAAACAACCATAACAACATATGAAACATTGGGCAATGTAAATCTATTTTATTCAGATTGTTTATGCAAGATATAAACAAATATTCATTATACTTATAGTTATTTTCTAAGAAGCTGCTGCCACAATAGATTAAACGTTACTGTTTTTTTTAAACTTACCTTATGCCCATCTATGCGATGTCCCATTGGCATCATCCCATGAACAATTTATTTAAAAATGAAGCGCGAGCACTTAATTTTATATATCTATCTTCAAAAATAATCAACTCCTATCTATATAAAATAATTATCATCACATATTTAATACAATTCAACATAAATATTCATTCCTTTCTTAATTGATCAGCTATGATCATAAAAGATTTGTTGAAATCCAGGATTTCGTGTCTCTTATTACTTGGTTTCAACCATATGATTATTTGAATTACAAAACAGAGTTACTACTTATAGATTAAATATGTAAGTACATACTTAGTTCACCATTTCTTAAGTTAATGACTGTCTGATATAAATTTGATTGTTCTTGACATTCGCCTTATAACGACCTTGATGTTATTTAGTTCTGAATCAGCGAAGTCCATTGTATGATGGCTCACTTCCTCTTGACAATTTTTAGGGTGTTGAGGTCAACAGTATTCAAGCCAAGGCTCGATACTCACTCGTTATATTACATTATAATGTTTGCATAGGCCTTGTCGTTGTGTGAATTTACATAATAGTCGACCTCGGGACCGGATTTCTATCTAATTGTTGTCATTATATATTAGTTTTACCACACTTTTCATAATAATACGAAATGTAAACGTAACCAACTCTGAACTCGATTAATGTCAAAACTGTCGAATTAAGTAATTGAATTTGTAAAATGTTTTAACATTCAGCTTATGTAAAAATGTGGCCTATTTATTATTTAAAATTATAAACTTATAAATTACCACATTTGATGACAAATACAACTGTAATATTCACAGCTTAATTATTAAACTTTACGAAACTACTATTTAACTGGATACGATTCATCACGAGATTTAGAGGTCATGTTTTTTAATCGGAGCGATAGATTACTTAATTTGTGAGGTAATTATTAATGAGAAGGGCGATAGATGTTGTGCCGGCAGTCGGAAGGCGGAAGTTCATTGGAAACCGGTCGCTCTGGCACACGCATTACTCGTACGTGTATGGTAATGTATCGACAGGGTTGTTGGTTGGTAGATTTAGTATGCGTTAGAAAAATTATGAACATCAAAGTAAATTTCACCAAAGATATTAATGCATTTCTTACGTTTTTTTTTAACTTACATAGAGCATAAAGTAACATTTTGAAACTAAAATCTATGAAATTATCAAAGTTGTCTTAATTATCCCGTTAATTGTTTATAACTGGAAGACAATTTATACTAAAATATTATAATAATACCTACTGTTCGTTAAAATGTGGGGGTGTAGCATATAGATTTTAATACACGATCCAAAAGATAAGATTTACATAAGGTACTGTTAAACCCAAGTTGAAATTCAAGAAAAATAAGTGATTCAGTATGTGAATTATTATTTTTAATATTTTACTGCCAACCCTACGCAAGACACAGCTTCCCGCTGCAAGTGTGACGTGCGCGCGCGCATACCAACTCGTCGAGTGCATAATCGCCGCCACCGGTTGCCCATTCATGGTGCGCGTAATTTTTAACGTGCTGTTTCTGATGTTAAGTTAGAAAGCTCTTTTTTGTTTTATGTGATGTTATGTTCAAATATTAGTGTCCTTTTGTTCCTTGTACATGGAATTGCTTGTTTAAAAATTATATTATATTTAAAAGTATTAAACTTTAATTTACTTATGCAAATTATTTTTAAATTCTAACCTGAAAACGGTTCCGCATACGTTTAATGGACCTAATGCAAATTTGCACCTTCTCCTTAGAGCTGTTAATTATATGGTGTTCAAACTGCATGAATGCACATTTTAATATTATATCTCCGGAACTCTTAAAGAAATTAAATTTATACAAAGAACGTTCTAAATACAATTTTAACATCGTTATTGTAATGGTATAGCTTATATTGAACATACAGTAAACGTTACATATGGAAACTAAAATAAAGTTTTTAAGGAAATAGAACGAAAACTGCTAATTCCTTTGTTTTCTTAAATCATCATAATGTATATGCAATGTAACATCAGTTGCAATGTTTACATTGTATCTGTTGTTATACTGTAAATAGAAGGATTTATAAATTATGCCTGAGATTTCCGTTTCCTATAAGGCGTGACAAGATAATCTGGACACAATAACTATCATGTAACCACATGATGAATATCAGATAAGAAGTACATCTTCTCTTCTAGTTTCATTACATTAACGTTTTATTGCTTCAACTTAATTATAGTAGCGTAATTACTAACGTAAAGATTTAAACGCGAATTAAAAGTTAAGATGAAATTTACGCAAAGCTCTTTATCAACTTGAATATTGTGATAATGGATTACAACCAACCAATGGAATATAGTAGCCAGATGCTTAGAGGTAAAATAAGCTCGCCGAGGAGACAAAGAAAAAGTCAAGGAGAGAGTTACAAACAGCCAATATATAGCTGATAATTTTGAGTGAGTTTTTAATTTGCCCAAGCGCAGATCCACCAACGTCACTTTCCTCTCAGAGACAGTGGGACGAGCCGCTCTGTTTGCGTCTTCAGAGAGATCTTTTAGCTTCCTCTGAAATTCCTGCAGAGCATGCTCGCCTCCAGGCAGTTTTCCAGGTGGAGTCTGGTTACTGGCTGCAAGCACTTCCTTCAGCCAATATTGGGACTCTGCTTGACAGGAACACTCTGTCTCTTGCAATTTCTCTCAGACTTGGCGTCAGGACTAATCATCCTCATCTCTGTCGTTGTGGCACTCGCGTCGGTGAGTTAGGACACCATGGTCTGTCATGCCAAATGAGCGCTGGTCGAATTTCCCGCCACGCTTGCATCAATGACGTCATTCGCAGAGCTCTTGTCGCTGTCAATGTGCCATCAGTCCTAGAGCCTAACGGCATCTTCCGTGACGATGGCAGGAGACCTGACGGGATGACGCTCATTCCCTGGAAGCAGGGTCGTCCTCTTGTGTGGGACGCGACTTGTGCGGATACACTTGCACCGTCCCATATAGGTAGTACTTCACTTGCTGCAGGTGCGGCGGCGACTTCTGCTGAGTGTTCCAAGCGGCGCAAATATTCAGCTCTCAATGAGAGCTATATATTTGTGCCATTTGGAGTTGAAACTATGGGCCCATGGGGTCCAAGTGCTCGTTCCTTTTTTAAAGAAATATCCAAGAGACTCACCGAGGTGTCTGGTGACCGAAAGGCTGGCAGCTATCTTGGTCAACGGATCAGCCTTGCCATCCAACGTGGCAATGCTGCTAGCCTTTTAGGCACCATTCCTGACGGCAGCCCTGGGGCTGATATATTTTTTAACTTATAATTTTTAAAAAATATTTGTTTAGGATTAATTGTTTGTTAATCATTCTGTATATATTCCTTAGTTCTAAATCTAAATTATATATTATATGTCATAAAAAATATAAATAACTATTTCTAATGTCTATATTTCTGATATTTATATACATATTACTATCGATATGTTTATGCTTATTGCGCTAATGGGCTAGATTATAGGTGTGAGTCCGAGAAATATTTATTACATTATTTAACTTCGAGTACTCCTAGAGTCACCAGAAAAAAAAGTTTAAGTCTAATGAGACTCTTTCATCACATAAAGATATTTATAATTGTCACCATTAATAGTATATTGTTAATATTATAAATAGCTTTTAAACAAATACAATTTCTTCCGGACAATAGTATACTTACTTTTTGTACGTGACCTCGATTCAAAATACTCACAATATAAAATTATTCTACTATCGATAGTAAAGACAAAATTGCTACTAATAGGTTCTCAATACTTGGGTGCGACTTGCGGTTATCGAATTAAGTGTCAAAGTTCCGATAAATAATGCTATGGCTTATCCATCTATTATTAATATAGTAGTTATACTGAAAGTGAATTTATTTAGTTTTTTATCTCTTACTTTCCCACAAATTATAGTGCTTTAGTGCAATATTATAATATGTACCGGTTAAGGAACTTCATAATAAGTTCCCTAATAGTGTAGTTTATCCTTGATAATCTTAATCGTAATGACATAATTATTACTATCAATTCGTATTGAGAGCTTTCTACAACTTTAATCTAGAAACTTCATTTGCTGTAAATATATATTGGTATCAGTATCTCATATTATAAACGCCTATTACAATAATTAAGTAACTTAAATCTTACTCACCGTCTCTCAAGACTCACTGCTTACCTACACGGGAGAGACACGTGAAAAGTTTAGGCCATAATGCCACCTTGTAGTGGTTTCTATAATAACCAGGATCAATAGTAACGTTCTTTTATAACAAATTCCTGAGATCACTTTTAAATGACGTAGAATCATCCATCACAAAAATTGCTTCGTAATCGAAATCAGAGTACTCAAACCAACCAACTTAAGAGAACTCGTTAATTGTAGTCGTCATTACATTGAATGGGAATCCATTCAACCGTTTTCTATTAATTATTTAATTAAGAAGCCCTATATTGTAGAACCTTATATCTTGTGGCTTGTGGTCTGTTAAGTTGGTGCGTACTTCGCAACCTTCAGTATGTAGGTGACAGCAGTGTTGCCTCTACCATACTAACATTGTTGTATACTATTGTAGAAGTTAACCAGTATGTGCTCAAACTTTCACGTCTCTTCTTATTAAATTCATAATATGCACCTTCTTTCTTGTAGTATATTTAAAATTTATAGGTTTATATACATTGTGATACGAATAGATACTTAAGCTGATCATATATAAAACTCACAGACATTTGAAGAACAGATCGAATGGTAACGAGTACCAAGTTTGACATTTCCTAGTTAATTTTATACTTATTTTTACTATTTCAAATTTTATTACTTATTTCAAAATCTACTAAGGAATGTGTTTTATTTTGATTTACTGGTGAATATAAATCATAAATTAAAAAAAATGTGTATTAAAAAAGAAAAAAGTCAGTCTGTATGAAATAAATAATCTGTATGTGTATAGTAATTTAAAATTTAAAAACTATTATGTAATTAAACAAAAGGACCATTCTATTATAATGTGGATTGAATAAATCCTATTCTTCCTTGAACTATACATTTTAAGTTTTTGACTTTTATACGTAATTATTAAATGTAAATTCATGACCGCAGATTGTCAGACACACTGTTTAGATTGTTTCAGTAAAAAAATATTATCTATGTAAATAAACAATTATTCACATAATGAGTTAAGTCACGTGATAAACGCCTTGCCTAAGGTAATTGTGGTTGTATGTGGTTGTATGCATGTTGAAGGATATTCACGCCTTGACAGTAATCACGTACGCAAAATTATAAAGATTATCTTCATATAACGTTATAAGAAATTAACTCATTTCCATATGCTTATTTGTGAACTGAAAATGAATGAAATGAAAATGAAAAAAACTTTTAAAAGTATACTTACTTATCTTTTAAAAGTATAGTACTATATCTTTTGTACTTAGGGAACTATTGATTTTTTCTTCTGTATTAAAAAGGAATTAAAAAGAGCGCTCTATGGTGTATACATAATACTTATCATATTTTTGTACGACTTATCTTAGGAATAATTATTTAATCTTTAGAGACAATTTTTAAGTTTAAATATCAGAGGTAATAAATTCACAATCAATCCTAAAGTCTCTAAGGTTTATTTCGTAAATAGTTCCCAAGAAACGTGTTTTATATGCATCTGCAAAGTGAACTGATTTCTCGAGTGTCTTTTGCAATCTATTGCTTGTTAGTTAGGGCAATGCTGCCGTTGAAATGTGCCGGCCAATATTAAAGTCCTGTTTTAACTGTTACTACTGAGTTGTTTAAATATTGTTCTGTAATAGCATGACAAGCTATGAATAGGGCTTAAGTCCTTTGACTACGCTCTGACTTAATATTAAGAACAGTTCAGGTCCGTATTTTAGTTTAAATAGATCTAAAAATTTATGTATAATTATAAAGAATTGTTCTTCTAAATGAATCGAGGACAACGGGGTTTTTAGTATACATAATGTGTATGAACCTTATTACTAGATAGATAAATATTATGTGTTATGTTTCTCAGTTCTTAGCTTGAATCAGCAAACGCTATTAGCGATTAAAATCAAGTCTAGTGATCAAACCCACTGTTGATACAATCTTTGTATAAAAATTAACAAAATATAATGGTTTATATGTAATATATAATTCTTAATTAATTATCATTTACTGCGGATTATATTATCAAACTAAGATAGTGTTTTAACTAGTAAAAAGTTCATGAGTGAGAAATACGAAATTGCTGCATTTTTTAATATGTCACAATTATTTATATAAATTATTTGATAGCTTAATTTATCAAACAACATAAAAAATCTTTAGAGTTAGACTGTACGGGAAGAGTTAATGTAACTTCAAGCTCAGCATCGACACTTAATTTCAATAGGTATTTAGGTAGGTTTTTAAAAATAACAGTTTTCATCGTAAAATAATATAAACGCCAAACTTACACAGCGGCAAAATAAATGTTATTTACTATTATAAAATATGCTTATAAGAATGAATTAATAGACTACTCTATAATTATTCAAGTCATTAGCCGGTAATTGTTACTTTTTTGTCGTTACAATCTAAAAAGTGTAATTTTTCGTATTGTGAAAACCAATTGAAGTATCTGTTTACTTCACGTTACTTAGTTACTACGACTGCTTGTAATAAAAAAAAACCTTTAATAAAATAATTTCTTTACCTGCTGTATTAGGCAATGAAATATAACAGGTATTGCTTGAAATGTATTAGTATTAGTGATTCTAATAACAAAAAAGGGTTTTCTCAATGTTCTCGACTAGTAAGTTTTTACATTGCAATTGGATGACAGAAATAATTAATTATATGAAATCCCGGAACAAAAATTAAATTAAACCGCCTTGAATGTTATATGATTCTTATATAAAATTCCAAACATAGAATAGAATAGAATATATCTTTATTGTACATCAGCCAATTCAAAAAGAGAAACACTCAAAAAAATCTTTTAACTAATTTTGTACAAAGGGCGACCTTATCACCAACCATCTACCATATGGCGATGTAAAATTCATGTGATAAAGTCCCTCTAAATGATCAATATTTATTTGTCTACTATAACAGTAATAATTTTCGTGCTATTTTTTATAGTTGTGAATAAAACAAAATCTATTAATAATTATAATTGGACCAACTAAAACTCAAAATCAATATTAAATAAAATTGGCAATGGATACGACTAGGACAATAGCATGTCCAGTTGCGTCACCGCTCTGTCGCAAGCGCATAGTGCGTTCACATTCGATTAGGTTTCACCGCACGCGTTCACGCATTCTCACGTCAACCTTAACCCAATGAATATAAAGGTCAGATTTCTGTGTAATTCATCCGAGTGACCACAGGAATGTGTATTCTACAAAGCTGTGTAAGTGCTAATCTTCATTAGACTTGAAATGAATTTGCCTTTACGATTTTGTCTGTTATTGCAGTAATAGAGTCTAGTTAGGTATATTGAGTACATGTCTTAAGTAAATTGCTTAAGAAACACACTAAAGCTACCTACAGTAAAACAGTAAAGTTGGAATGCTACGCCTTACACTTATGGAATTGTCCTTGCCTGGATGGAACAGTTACAAAAGATGTTAGAATTATTTACTTGTATACTATGCTTTTAAGATTTGAAGATGGTGCTTGTCCCTTAATTTATTTGTTATTTTTTATTTGCTTAAGTTTTAAAGGAACTATACTAGAATTTTGCAAAATTAATATTGCAAATAATAATAAAACACTTAAATTATACATTGTATACTAAAAAACTTAAAATTAAAACAATAGGTATTATATTTAATTTTAAATCGATTATTGACTTAAATTACAGACATATTTTTTATAATGTTGGTAGTGTGTCGAAACAGGTGCCATTCGTGAAAAGTTTGCGCAATAACACTAGCACGCCAAAAACAGACTTCTTTCGTCTTTCTTTTGTCTTTGTTTAAACATTTTAAGAAGCTTCAAACCAAGTTTCAAGCATCTAACCGTAGTCTTTCGCATATATTAGTCAAGTAATATCCTTTTGTATGTGATGCAATATGTCTACAAATCTACAAGGACTCAAGCAAGTTTACGTCAGCAAAGAATAAACTGCAGAACTATTTACATAGATTAAATGAAACAAATAGTTCACTAATCTCATTATACTTCAATACCTATACCTATTTCAATAAACGAATTTAAAAGTATTTACGTATTAGTATTTACTTATTTAAGTATTTAGTTTAGTTTTTTAGTTTTAAGTTTTATTTTTTAGTAGTTTTAGTGTAATGATATACTCATTATATTACTCATGCGTATCGATACTCGAAAGTACTCGGTTTATTTAGTTAAATCATCGTTAAAAATGTAGGTAACACAAGTTTTCAAATACTTTTTCTTTCTATGTATATCAAAATTTTCTAAATAATATTTTTATTAATTAAATAATGTGTTAAAATTTTGCATGCCGACAAGGTTAACCATGCTGTTTTAATGATATTTAAATGTAAAGTAATCTTGCAAACCATGTTTTAATATAAATATAATATTGTGTTATATTTATAGGTGTTTTAATTAGAATACATTGACAATTTTGTAAAATTTATTATAAGTTTCCGGTAACTCTATTTTACATTATGTAAGTTAAATATTTATTTCACCATACACCTCTTGTTTTGTCTCAGCGTTTAGTTTTCACAAGTACAACACAATTTTGTCTTATTTGGAACAAAAATTTATAGTTATCGTGTATTTGTCTCCGAGCCAATTTCATCAGCACTTTATAACATCCTAAATGCAGTAATTGCTATCGTTTTATTCTAATCTAAATTAAACCTTGCTCACTGATCAGTTTGAATTCAAATTCTTTTGATTTTTACATCCGACACAACGTAATAAACATATTGAGATATAGTATTGTAACTGTAGATGAGCGTAATAATTTGCATAACGAAATCCCAATGTAACTGCAAGTCATTGTTAAAAGTGCGGAGTAATTTTTGAAAGCTCTTGATTACGATATCATCAATAAATACAAGAAATATTTATACCCGAGGACCATAAATTTATATAGTTTAAGGCTTTCGTTAACATCATGATTATTATTCTTGCTCAGACGCCGTTAATTGAAAAGTTCCATAGTTTGTTTTTACAATTTGTAAGTAACTCTTTTAGAAATTCATCTGTATTTATTTTAAGTTATTTATTATTTTAGTTATTACTAAAAAATAGGTTACAAAGGAATGCTAATTTCACATATCTAATTGTGCAAAAATCTGATAGACATGCATAAATCAAATTAATAATACACCTGTGATAAATTAAGCCAATGCAAATTTCTAAGTGCAATATCATATCCAGAAATCTCGCAACTATTCTGCAAATTAGTGCCTAGATTGCGCAGGCGACGCAGACGGGCGATAAAACAACTATCTAGCACGCCTGCTTTTGAGCAATAACTTTAAATAAGCCAAATTGTTACAGATAAAATGTGATTGGCGTTCCTTAGACTTTTGTATCCTTTAAATTCTTACGTTTATGCTTAAAATTTTGCATTTAGTTTGAGGTGACTGCATGAATTGCAATACGTAGGTTGAGACATGCTTCTTAAACCACGATTAATCATGATAGGTACATGTCGATAAATGATTGAAAAGCTTTGAAAGGTTTGTCTTGAATTTACGTTGGATTTATATAGTCCACATTGGTTTAATTAGTTTCAATCGAAATGTAATAATTTTCTCCTCAGTTGGTAACGATCGCATAAGGACATATATTATTTGAAATATCAAAAAAATTTGGATATCGTTCTAAACGCTCGTCTAGTGTGTCCCACGTGACTCTATCACGTGTTCGCATATCAGCTGCATAGCACATGTGGCCCGCCTTCGCGCAGACCTTAGCTGAGGTCACACGTCAAGTTCATACACCAGTTTTGGACCTAGAACCAGTCTGGCCGCATACGAGTTTTGTTATGTTATGTAATATACATATATCATTCACACACTTCCGCAGTTTTCATTCTTATGGAAATTACATTGTATCTAGGCTATATCGTTAATTGTTATTTGATTTTTAGCGTATACTCTACTAAATTCTTCAATGTAAGATATTAAGACTTTCGAACATTTAAAAGGAATCTGCGTTAGTAATTATTATTAACATAGATATATTACATGAATAAATATAGTTGAAGTGAATGGTAAATTATAAAACTGCTACTAAAAACGACTATACTATTTTTTTATATCTTTGCAAGAAAACGTAGTACTTAAAATAGCGAGCAATTATATTGTAACAGATTTAGAAAGTTAAATAAGGATTGTCATATAAATAATTGAAAGTGGACAAGGTCGCGCTAAGAGGACCTACCGCTGTGCAATTTATCGGTACAATAGATTGATATAGGTAACAGATCGGACAGATACGTTGTCCATTGACCAATTCTATTACTTAATTTATACCTGTGTCTGATGAATTATTGATATAGATTTTTCTGAATAGGTATTGTGTCTTGTTGACTATGCTCGTTTCTAGTCAAACTTATAATAACTAGTAAATAACAAAACATTACCTTTTTTAAAAGCAACGGAATCTGTTTACGGCTATGTAAATAGATTTCGGGTAGGTATACCGCCTCTCGCTGTCCTCCATTGCCCTTCGCGGTCCAGGTCATCCACCTGGATTCTGCAGAAGCAATTCATCAGATATTACCGTTTATATTTAATTTTTAAAACGTTTTAAAGTAGCACCACCCACCCATAGACAATTCCTATAATTACCATGTTTCTACCTGTTTATTATTTGAGTGAATTGTCACAATTTTCGCTATTGTCTTTATTTTGAAATACATAATAATACAGTTATATATATGGAGATAAAGTTATCATATTACTTTATTTTTAATGGCAGTTAAAAAAAAAATCTGACAAAACATATATATTAATATTTTAGAAATTTATTCATTATCATTTCTTAATTTTTTTTATTAAAATATTAATTATTTATTCCTCCAAGTTTACTAGTTAATGGTAGTGCATGTTGGTCGCAATTCATTGACAAATAAAGTGAAATCTGAGTGGGTAATGTTCAAACTTATACTCATTTCTTATTTTAATATAGTCTCGTGCATAAAAGAAATAATTTCTTACGAAATGTTTGATTAGTTACCTTGAACTGCAATACAAATTTAATAAGCATTATTATTATATTATTATCTATAACAAAGAAAGACGAATCCATGTCACAGTAACTCACTGCATTCATATTTAGTCAAGGTCCCAACAATTCAGTAATTTAATTTATATCAAACTGTTTCGGCATAAACCTGTTGGGCTTAGTCAACTGACTATACCGGCTAACGTGCCTTCCGTATTTAAGTTCCGGGTTCGATTTTCTTGTAGCATAAGTGATTGATTCTGTAACGTTCTTGTAAACGGTTTACGACGTCACAATCTGTTGTTATTTCTAATTCGCAAAATAAAAAAAAGTTTTTCTGGAAGTAATTTAAAAAAATATTATAGCAATTTTGAATAAAACTTTGTAAGATTGAGAAAATGATTAACCTCTCTAAGTTATTTGATGTGGCATCAATTATGTTAAATTACTATCATGGTGAAATAAAAAAAAACGATATTATTATTGTATGTAACCACGTACATTGATTCAATGGGTCTGCAATTTCATCATGATTATGGATGGACAATAATTGCGAAGACTGCATAATGGGTTTATTGTTATTTTTTAAAAACGTAAATGATGACGCTCCATGAGTAATGATGGGTAAATGACGTACGAATAATATGTTGTAATATAACTTGTCGCATAATAAAAAATCTCACGCGACATTGCCATAAATTAATTTTACTCAACTATTTTTTATTGTAAGCCCTAATTACGGATTTAACTTTAAATGGAATTCTTAATTCAAGTTAAATTAAATAAAGTGATCAATCTACCTATAAGGCTAATATTTATTTCCTATAAGGGAGATATTATGTGTGCTTTTAAATTTTTTTATTTAAACTTTATATCTTTACGTTTGAATATAATATGTAATAAATAAAGCATTATCATTTAAAAGGCTTTTTGGTGTTCACATTAGTTATAAAATCAATGTGTAATTTTTATTTGTATTTGGAATACAACAATTAATAAGATATGGGCATTTAGAAAACTGTTTCAAAATAATAGCTTTAAATATTTTTTAGTTGGATCTCCTAAATTGTATGATAGTTAAATTTTTATATTCTGATGGTTGTCATAAATTGTTACAGGCGATAGTCCTCTGCACGTGTGTGGCGCTTACCAGTGCGCAGTTTGGTTTCGGGAACTACGATGGTTTCTTCGATAGTGGTTTCGGATCGCAGGGCTTCAATGGGTTATCAGCTGCGGCAGCGAGAGATCCTAGAGCAAACACAGGTATTTTACCTACAGCTATTATAAAATATTTATAAGTGTAATATATACACTTATTGAACGTCAATTTAAGCCATCTGTTCGTAAATCTACTGCGAGGTCTTGTCCTGAGAAGAACAGGCAAGAAACTCATCACGATTTCTCCTTCCCTTTACACTTATTTCTTTGAGAATCGTTTGTAAAATGTTAAAATCCTGTCAATGCTAAATCTTTGAGCTTAAAAACGGGAAATATGATTGTGGTTTTAAAAGCTTCCAATTACATAAATGTAAAAAAATTCAATTATGTATAATAAGTAATAGTTCTTATGACAATGCTTATGCTCTGTAAGAAATTTGACTGTCAATTAATAAATTGGTCCACATATTCTTATCATCCAAATATTCCTGAACATTATAATAGCCTTTTTTTCATTAAATTTTGTTTAACATAAACTTTAAATTTGTGTAAAGGCGGTTCAGTTACCTTTGGCGGGACTTTTTTTTATAAATGTGTACACAATGAAAGTGTGATCTGTCTTGTGAAGTCCAAAGTAAAGTCTAACAGAAAGTTTGTTTTTATTCCTATTGTTAACGCTATAAGAATCTCTTTGCTTTGTAATACTATGCAATTATGATCATATGTATGTTGAGATGTAATGGTTAAAAATTAAAATGAAAAACTTTTAGTAGAATTTATATCTGTCTGGTCGATGAGTGACCTCTGGTTCAAATGCCGGTATAGGTCCCGATATTTATATGACGAGTATAAATTTAGTATATTTCTGATATTTATTTATATACATTACTATTTCGTTTCTCTGTTGATGCTGCTTACTTTGGACTAGATAATAGGTGTGAATATGAGAAATATTATTATACGTAAACATATAAACTAGTAGTAAATTTTAACAATTAAGGATATGCATATCAAAGTGAATTTATTGCTTTATGTATAGTCAAACATTTAGAAAATCTGAATTATTTGACATTTAAATTGAGATGCATCTATTTGGTATTGAGCGAAGCTATCCAATTTCAATACACTTTGTTTTCATTTACGCACGAGTGAAATCCATGATTGTTACACGTGAATAGCTTCAGTAGCATAATTATCAAGGATTCATTGTCGGCGAACACGCAGGACTAATAACCTGGTAATTGTTTTACGCAATTATGATTCATCTTAATATAACGTTCGTGGGCGTAACTAGGTAATGGAACGGTTAGCCAATTTAAGGTGCCCTCGGCGATGTGTAGATAATCTTTTCAATGCGTTTCCTTGATATTGCAAAGTCGTTGAAGCCTTGAGCGGAGTTTGCACATGATATGTTAGTGGCATAGAGTAGGTAATTCAGCTTTACAACATTTCACACACGAAACGCTTAATTATCTGTGCTCTAAATTTCTATAGTGTAGATAACGTTAAACAAAGTAGGTTACATTAGGTTATGGTAACATGCATGGCTGTTCATTAGTGTTATTGAATCTCAAAAACTTGACCTATTAAAAAAAAAATGTATTTTTGCGTTTTTATAATTTAAAAAACTGATTAGAATAATTCTAAAAAATAATTACTAAATAAGTGAAAACTCAGAAATTAACATCATTTAATGCAATTATATAAAACTCTTAATTGCTTCTATCGGAACTTCGTATTGGAGTATCGTAGGTTAATACAAATTTCACCGGGTTACCTAATTTTATATAAAGTACTGCAAGTCAACTCCACACCTCACCTTATAATGGTGTGGTAAGATGACTTCATATGAGAAAAATAATTTTCGACTATATTTCTAACACATTTTCTTCTGATATAATAAAGGAGTGAATGTCATTTTTTTAAATAATAATGATCGATCAGCACTGTTATCGCATTCGAGATAGTAATAAACAAATTACAAATACATTTACATTTACATTATTATTAATTATACATTACATTATATTTTACATTATTATTTATTTATTTACATTTACAAATTTACAAATATATGAAGGGTTTGGGCCGTATCAACATCACGCTATCTCAATGCAGCTTTGTGAGTTAAAGTGGTGGCCAGAACAACTCGGACTAATAGTTTCACAGAGTCGTAGGTAGCTGATTATCGAGACCAGAGTGCTCAGACTTTTTCACCAGAAATTAAATAAGGTACTAAATCAACTTCTTGCTTTTTCTTGCTCTTAAACTACTGTATTAATAACTCAGAGGAATTGTTATTATAGTATTACGAAACGAGTATATATTCATTTAGCTGGTAGTGCACTTGTGAATTCTATTAGTTTAGTACAATGGACGTGACTTGGGCTTGCTAAAACACCTTCAGATAAATATGTGATTAGAATAACACAAGCTGTGCATGCTACAAACAATGTGAAATTGGTGGAGATTTATTACAATATGCACGGTTCTTTGGTAGTCCGGTACATCTTTTGTGTGATATATACTTAACCTAAAAATGCATTAAAGTTAAAGTATAATTAAATTAATATATTCAAATTTGTACTCTCGTACTCTTCGTTCGTAAAGCGCTTTAAACCTTTGGTCCTGGTTGTAGCAACCTCTTTCACCCATTCTCCCGAGTTGGGCTAGAGTGATGGTTTTATTGCCCTAAACTTTTCATTTGTTTAGATCATGTAGCAAAGCCTGCGTCTATGTAAATAGTTAAATCGTTAATGCAGTGCAAATAACGGGTATTAAATAGAAAATATTAATAACCAACTCCATTAATGGGTTAAATAAAAGCACGTAATAAATAAAAGGTATTTGTTGAAACAGTTTACAGAAAAGTGAATTACAAAATACTTGTCAACATTTCCTAATACATTTATGAATGATTGTAATTGTTGCTACTTATTTCTAATAACAGGGCCCGTGTAATGGTTACCCCAGTTCATTGTTCAAGCAATCATTTAATGTCGAGGCTGCGTACGCGTCTCGGGCGAACATTCAATCATCGAGCCTAATTTCACAATATCAGTCAAAAACGTTTTGACCGTGAATATTTGATAGTTATCGTTTAATATGAGGTTTTGTTACGAAAACGTAACTATTTTTGTGGTCTCATAATTACAGGTAGCTCTTGATATCGAGTCCGGTTTAATAGATTACATATACACAATTTTAAAGGGTTGGAATTACATGGTATCCCGTCCTATCTTACTTTTATAAAACACTTTGAGGGAGATTAAGGAGAAGTTTGGACCTTATCGCGAACAGAGCGCTCAAAATACTACTCCAGCTAATTCTGTTGATTAGTAAGTTATTCTTTTTATGTTTAATGATATATATTGCGAAGTTGGTATCATCAGACACAACATATTTTTAATGTGTAAGACCACCGCGGCGAGCTGTTAAAGGACCAAAGATTTATTATAAATTTCAAACCTCCTTAGTACCTACTTTACTATGTTTATATTTTTTCCGGTTATACACAGTCGGCGTCAGAAATAGCTTAACACTTTAGTACCATGTCACAACAAGACTTGCGTTAATTATAGGATGTTGACTATAACTGATACTTAATAGTTGGTATGTCACAGTACTAAAATGTTAAGCTACTTCTGAGTCCGCCACACAATTTCAATATATATAATACACGGAGAGAATTAATAAATACTTATATTTCCTTTTTCTTAAATTTCTTTCTGTTGTTCAAGTGTCTAAAATTAAAGCGGACAATTTTGTTTCCACAGTTCGTTCATGTTTGTTAATATGAACGAACTGTGGAAACATAAATTACCATTTTAGCTAATTTTATTAGTCAGTAAAGTTTGTAATACTTAACGCAGATTATAATCGTGATATTCATAGTTGAAATGTTGGGATATAATCTTTCAAATTAAAACGCCATGACATTATAGTCGTTAAATGAAACATGTACACTATTAAGATAAAACTGACAAATCATGCCTTTATTTAGGTAACTTTATCCTTTCTAAGTTTGTAATGGTCGCCATGATGACTAGTAGTAAAGATAATTTGCGAATTTGATTTTGTTAAATCTTTTTTTATTGGCTAATAGTTATTTAAATATGGGAGTTTAAGTTATCACACCCTAGTTAGTGTATGAATAGATTGTAGTTACAACCGCGCCCTTAAACTTAAGTATAATATATTCAAAAACCTGAAGATCGTGATTTATATATATATATATATATAATGTTAAATATTATGACAGAATCAAAATACAGAGAATTTGGATAATTTCTAGTACAGTGAAGTAATATTTGCAGGGAAAGATTGAAGATTTAAATATTCAATTGATTCAGTAATGTGTAAAGAAGCCTATTGATTGAGTCTAAATATTAATAATAATTTGGGGTAGTTTACCTATTGAGGGTTTTATTTGGTAATGGTCCAAGGATTATTCACTTTTAACTTTTCAAATTTTGTTTATTAATTGAGTTAGACAAGTGATTCATTTTATGGTTTCATCTTCTGTGTAGCTTCAATAACTTTTATTTATTTATTTACAATTGTTAACGGTTTTGGTATGCGAATTGTAAAATGCTGGATACAATTTTACAATATGGTCCTAGTTTATTCTGTATTGGTGGCTTGTGGAAAATTATTCGTGGTTTTTTATGTATTATGACATCCAGTTTTTTAGTTTAAGAAGAATCCTAACCTAAAAAAAATCAGGATCCCCTTTATTTAACTTTCCAATAATAAATCTAAGTTTGTTTACTTCTTAAATTTTATGTATCTTTATTAAAATGATATTAATGGTCGTATTATGTGGTCATGTTTGCCTTTCTTTTTCTTGGAACAATAGAAAATAATGTTCTTATGTCAGACAGTATATTGATCGGGGACAATTGTATTGTAAAGTTTACATATGACACAATTGTTTTGGATTACCACACCAACATACGCCTATCGCTTATTACGTGGTATATTGAGTTGTAGATCTTACAATACTGAATTTAAATTGAGCAGCGTTTTGAGTAAACAAAGAAACCAAGTTTAATTATACTTAATTTAATATTGCAGTGCCCCTCATCAATCTTCGTTCGGGCAAGCAATTGTTTAACCTGTTAAGATTGAAATCACCAATTTATCTGTTTAAATTTTCGTTTTATTACACAATAAAATACATACTTATTGACTTCTAGTTCTGGTGTAGATATGTTTACCTGAAATTGTTTGGTTATTATAAATATAATAAAGTACAAATACAAAATGTACTGAAATTATTACTGAGACGAGCCTCATACTCATTCAAAAAAAACAAGAGCATGTCAATTTGCAATTCCTTAAAATTAAACTATAAATTAGGCTTACCTAACACCAGTAAAATTATCTACGCCCTGCATTGAAGTAAGTGCTTTTGTCGCAACGTTCTGCTATAATTTCTCCGTGGGTGTAGCGCGGTTTTAATTGATAAATACTTAGGAAACGTCAATTTTGTAGATAAATGTAATTAAAAATAATTGCTATCTAAACGACCAGTTCCTTGCTAATAGAATATAGGATACGTTGTGACATAGAAAATGTGTATAAAAATGACTTCATTTTGAAAAACAATTCTCTTAATAAATACTTACTGCTAGCTAACAGTGTATCGACGTTATTATATGTTTGCCTTGTGTATTTAAATAAATTGCAATTTATAAAAATATTTGTTATATTAAAATTATACTATTGCCTGTTACTATGAAAATATAATTTTCTAGTGACAGGCAGTAAATCGCATTCAATTCGCTTAATAGTGTTTTTAAGGTTGCCGTATAATTTCTAGTCACGTATTGTTAATTGATATGATATGTAAATATATTTTATAAAGGTGCGAAAATTTTCTGGAAAATTTATGAAATTACTCACTGTTAGAACCTAGTATTGACAGTGTAAGTAATATTATTAATTATCTTGTTCAACTAAACTAACCCCCTCACAAAATAAAAGATTATTTTTGCTAAAATATTCCGTGTAGAACAGCCCATTGTTGGTTATTTTGTATATATTTTTCCATGTTATTAATATGCAAGCTAAATTCGAACTTCCATTGTAAATAAGACGCCATATTTAATCCTATTTCTTTTTGTTCGTTCAGTCAATGCGATCAGTTAGAAGGGTCTGCTTAACGAACCACGCTTAGCCGAGCGAAAACCGAGGACACGGTTGTTGTAATGTTGCCATCCCCAATTAGAATTAATTATAAAACTGGACACAGTAATATGAATTTTGTTAGTAATTGTATACAATAATTGTACACATTTATATTGTGACAATATAAAATATGCTAGGTGCAACCTTTCAAATCATAAGAACATTACCTGCCCCTTCACTCTAAATTATGACAACTTAAATACCTCTAAATTTTTTCTAATACAGCTTTAAAACTGTCAGCAAAATTTTCACCCTTTTTTAATAATTAATCTTAATCAAAAATATTAAGCTAATAATTACAATATGCATAATATGCTCGAGAACATAAATCAATATTGAATTGGAAACCCATTAATATTTAGTTTGACACAAAGTTAACCAGGTCAACTAGTTCACTTTTATTGATGTATAATATGTCACTAAAATTGCTTTTCTTTCTTTCTTTCTTTATTTTCTTTTTAACTTTATTTTGATGTATTCGGCTTAGCAGAATACATAAAAATAAAATTTATTGCATTATATTCAAGATTCGGTCATCGTGAAATATTAAAACAATCTTAAAAAATTAGGTGCTGATACGATCTCGTAATTAAAACCAGTTGCATATATATTTTAAGTAAAGTAATATGTAGATGTTGTAAAATCAGCAATTTAAATTACACGTTACGGTTCTCAATTCTTAATAGATAACACGAAAAGTGACAACCCTATTAATTGGAGCGAGAACAACTGATACTCAGTACCTATTAAGTATTGTGATGGAATTTGTAATTACAAATACCATCACAATACTTAAATTGAAGTTCAAGATTACAATTATATGCTAGTAATAAATATGTCAAGTTAGAAATTTAGCGAAGCCATTAATATATAACGACTTAGGAACATAAATCAAATATTTCGATTCTAATTTCAAATATGTTTTGATCTCACTTTGCTGTAGAAACAAAAATGATGATGTACCTTTAGTAAAGTCACACTAAAGTATCTCTCATAACGCTATAAGAATACGAAAAAGTAAGTTAAGTAAATAAGTAAGTATATATCCTTTAGTATTCTTGTAGCGAAGAATCGATATTTTTAATAAAGGTTTTTGTTAGAAAAAACTCATTGTATACAATTTTTTCGCCCAAACAAAGTCTCCATTACTGACTTATTTAGAATTATAGAAGCGGAAATTGTGTCGATTGTCTACGAATTTAGAGACAGCCATAGAGAAGCTTAATTAATTTAATACAGCCTTTCTATCTGCAACCTTGACTGATAAATACATTTGTCGGTAAAAGTTAATGGTTTCATTGTATTTTTTATGAGCAAACCAAATAAATTAATTGCGGTTAGCAACGAGATAACATAGTTGGTTTTTTAAGTTTAATATTTATTTTATGTTGCTGTCTGATAGCTGTCCGATAAATGGATGTAATAACTTTATTATATAAAGGATAATGCTGTGGGACATTAAAACAGCGAACCTGTAATATAAATAGTTGCTAAAAACTTTAATGTTAAGCTTGATGTAGATCTTAACGGTCAAAATATGCGTTTTGTTATTTCGATATTAAGCGGTTGTTACAAAATGTTGACTAAAATTAGTCCTAGTTTAAAACTTATGCTGTCTTATTCTTAAGATGTATATAAAGACTGCACCAGTTTTAAGTCCGTTTTACTATATCGACGGTATGAAATTATGTCCATCCAATATG
The DNA here is from genome assembly GCA_943193645.1 of Acentria ephemerella. Classification (NCBI taxonomy): domain Eukaryota; kingdom Metazoa; phylum Arthropoda; class Insecta; order Lepidoptera; family Crambidae; genus Acentria; species Acentria ephemerella. The sequence goes on from OW971881.1 coordinate 8,681,954, forward strand.
TATTTATTTATGTTAAGTATGGCTCTTTCTTTAAAAATCAATTATAGCTAATTTGAATGTTTACTGAAAGGACTACGCATATTTTGGTCATACTGCGTTCAGAGTGTCAATTTTAAGCTATACAGAAATACGGAATAACTTTTTAAATAGTGACGATATAAATGATAAGCTACGCTGCTTAGAGCTCATACAGACATATATGCAGAACACTTCCTGAAAGAATTGTGTATTTTTTAAACTATGGCTCGCTAATGAATCAAATTAAAAACTGCTTTATTGAAATATACTCTGTTACTAAGTTGTGTTAAATCGTCATACCACCGACGAGAAATATGAAGAAACGGCGCAAGGAACACTTCAGCTTACGAGATGCTTACAAATTAATTAGGTACCTGTGCATTACGTGTCAATGATATACGTATTAAAATTATTATTTTTGACAACCGAACAGTTTTCATCCATGTTTTACTATCATGAAGTTAATTAATAGTGAGCTTTTCATAGAAGTTTTGCGTTTATTGTATTTCAACATTTGTTAATAGGTAAATTTGCAACATCGATTGAAATATTATTTTGAAAGCGAATATATTGCCACATACAATTTACAGTTTATTCCTTAGAGAAGTGTAAGAGGACCATTATTCCTTGTATTAACATTTATGGATTTTAGTTTCATTCACTCAGTTTATCCAATTGATGTATTATCAAGCAATATTCTGAAATGTTTTAAATTATTTACACACAGTTCAACACAACTACACATAACTGTTGCAATTTGTTGGTAAATTACAGTAAATAGGTACTTACCTATTTACTGTACCTACCTATTTAATCCAAAGACCTACCTAGGTATTAAAATCGACGTTATTAAAGAAGACTGTGAGATAAAGTTTAAAAGGACACTAAAATACTTTGGTTTTTGAAAAGCGACTTTGTTATTACATGTATTTATTATTTAATTAATTTATCTATTCTATAGTATTATAAAGTTGACAGGTCATATTTTTGTTTGGTTGAAAGACAATCTCTGTAACTATCGATTGGAATTAAATTATTTTATTTTATTTGGAATAGTTAATGTATCGGGTAAGGTTATGGGCTATATAAATCTTGTGTCAGGCTGAACACCACGCGGGCGCAGCCGCGCATTTAATCAATTGCTCACTATAAAGGTTCTATTCTCTCTCTTAACTTTTTAAAATTTTTCATTTGTCTCAAACAGTGAAAATCTTGAAGATGGTGAATTATTTTAAAATACAGTAAAATCACTCCATACTTATTTCCAATTATGTATGCTAATTTTCATGTAAAGCGAAATCTTATATTAAAGGCAGGAATTGTCGAGGACAAGACTTATACAATGAATCACAGTAGTTAAACCTTAGGTTAGATTGGGAGCGTTAAATAACTTGCTTCCTGGTAACAAGATACAATAGTCGGCTTAAACGACCATTAAAATGTACCTTTATGTTTTTCGTTGCTTAACTAAAGTCATAAGATAAAGGGTTTATAAAGAAGTCATTGTTAGTTATTAGTTATAATTAAATGACACTCGTGAATCTACGAGAGCAAGTGAAATAAATTTTATAGCAACTTCTTTACATATTTTATTGTTTCTAAGCATTCTAGACTATGTGTAGTTACGTACATAACAATATACATAACTTATATACCTATTCTAGTTATAATAATACTAGTGAGAGGGTTTTGGGAGGCTGCCTTCCTCTGCGAAACAGTTGCGCGGAGAGGAAGCGAGAGGAAGATCCTCTAGCCTCCCTTCTCCGGCGTAGACGAGTAGGAGCAAGAAGGCGATTGGCGTTATTATTGGCTCTCCCCCTTATCCCTAAGCGCAGCCGCGTGCATAGGTAGCTCCCATGCATGCATTGCTCTCGCCGTTATGTCTGAGATTATCCAAATAATTTAGACAAACTGCATCGGCGCAGTCCAGCTATGAGGCTGCCTGCCCGAACCGGAAACCGAACCCGGGCTTCTCACAACTCTACCAGTCCGTTATGTTATGCATTTAGTAAGCAGAAAGTATTTTTGGATAACTTCTTTAGATACAGTCTACATACATTTCAACGCCATGCTTTACAAACTCAGTATGATAAGAGAATTATCATGGCTTAATGCTGTTATTTAGAATTTGCTCATGAATGCCGTAATCGTAAAGATTGAACAAGGGAATCATTTTAACTATTTTACTTGTATTTCTTGTATTGAGCGTGGCTATTATACCAAAATATACATCAGTTTAAGAAATAAAAATGTTTACTTACGCGTTGATGTCTAATACATCGTTCAGATAAATATCTGGGTTTTATTGGATAAATAAAAAGTTAATAATATAGCAGAAAAATTCATGTGAAGCCCTGCCACGGACACTTAAGTGAACCTTTCCTTCGCAGAAAATATATTTCGCCTTTCAGACTGCACGGTGTCCGCGACACTGCGCAGTCAGAGTTCGATAACAAACCATTTTAATAATTATATATATCACCTGTTCTAGGTCCCGTTGTGTTCCCTCCCTCGCCCCCCGGTGACCCATCCCAGACCAGCGGAGTGGTCGTTGGTGCTTCAGGATATGGCTTTGTGCCCGCGGGATCGCAAGGTAACAAGCCTTTTGGCCGATGAATGTAATCCTGTAGTTAGTGTCACAAATTAGATGCAGAAGGGACCGATTCTAAATAATATTATGCCAGCTCATTGATAACAAGCGTTTGTATAATCGCTCGATCCCTCGTAAGTTATTAGTTAAATGGTCCTTCTGTAATAATCTATAGTACTAAGTGCTATTTTAACATCCCTATCCAATACCTGTAACCTGTTTTAATTGTCCTCGGGCAGAAATTTACTATTGATGCTTTGATTCTGCTAACTGAAGATCATTTATATTTTCGTATAATTGAAAACCATATCTCGAATAGAAACAAAAGTAATATAAATTTAGCGTACATATTTTCAAAGTGCTTTTTGTAACGTCCAAGATTCATCCCGAAAATGTCTTAAGTAAGTTGTCAGTTGATCGTTATAAAACAGTCCTTAATCTCTAGTTAAATATTACCTGAGAATCGAGGAACCGGCTCTTATTATATGTGAATAAGACATATAGACCAAACGAAAATATAAATGATTTGGTAATCATGATCAAGTAATAGTCTTCCTAACCATGTGCTCTACGCAAACCATCCATTTGTAAATTAGGCTAGTTAGTCAATGACCTATATTTAAATAAATCTCTCTTTAAGAGCATATGGTAAGGTGTTTGTAATGAATACTAAGCACGCCGTAATGTGCATGCTGCAATAAAATTTGGTAGTATTTTGTATAATTTTTTGCATTCTGGGTTACTTGTTATAAGAATTGTTATGTTTACATATATTATATAAAAACTCTTAAAAACGATATTGTATTTATTTTCCAAATTGTTATTTATATTAAATATACGTATTGGTTTTGTAATATTGAATTGGCTTTTATAATAAAATTTAATCATACAAGAAATATTTGTATTGTACAAATTGACACCGTGGACAGGTTTAATAGGTAATTGAAATGTCGTATAGTATTTTACATACACACATTTGATATGCTATTGTACTCCTATCAACTAGTTATGAAATTGGTCATTAACTAATTTTTATGCGGAAGTAGATATCAATTATAAATTACAATATATATATTGTGTTCTGATCAATGGCCACAGATACCAATTTTGCGTGAATGTGCAAAATACTAATCAGTATAAATAGTTACCTAAAAAGTTCAGTATCGTACCAAAATAATTTATTGTAGATAAAAGACTTAGCATGACACTTGCATGTGACCCCTATCGTAGATATTCCCTGGATTGGTTATAATTAAGTTTACTTAAGTTTGAGACTATTTTGTTGCCAGGGTCTAACGAATTATTAGCACTTGCATTGTATTCAGTTAGATTTGAATTGTGTGAATAGAGCTGTAAATATGGCTGATGTATTTATAATTAATTTTAAATAAATACAAAGAATTTTTTTCTGTTTTATTACTTACCCTGTACCTTTAAGACGCACTAAGTATTTATGCATGTTGCACACAGTAGTTGTAGCATAGTTAATAACTGAATAAAATCTATTAAGCTAACAATCTTTGGTAACGGTTTTACACATGAATTTTAGAATTTGAATGTGTTTAGAAAATTTTTGCATTTTTAAGTTTAAAAAAGCTTTAAAATCGTATTTCTGGTGATATTTTTTTAATTTAGAAACTTCATTACGCGTATCTATGAAATGAGAAGTTACCATCATTTTGGCCTAAAATTAATTTTGTGTTTTGTTTTTGGCTTATATATTAGCTACGACAGGGTGCAGAACACATAGTGAAAGAACTGTGTATTTTTTCACACCAGCCTAAACTATGTATCTCGCTAATAGAATCAAAATCAAAAACTGCTTTATTGAAATATACTCTGTTACTAAATTGTATGAAATCGTCATACCACCGACGAGAAATATGAAGAAACGGCGCAAGGAACTTTTCAGCTTAGAGATGCTTACAAATTAATTAGGTATCTGTGTCACAACGTGTCAATGATATAGGTATTAAATTTATTATTTTTGTCAACCGAACAGCTTTCATCCACGTTTTAGTATCATGAAGTTAATTAATAGTGAGCTTTTCATAGAAGTTTTGATTTTATTGTATTTCAACGTTTGTTAATAGGTAAATTTGCAACATCGATTGAAATATTATTTTGATGAATTTCAGAATTTGAATGTGTTTAGAAAATTTTTGTATTTTTAAGTTAAAAAAAAGCTTTAAAATCGTATTTCCGGTTATATTTTTTTATTTTAGAAACTTCATTACGCGTATCTATGAAATGAGAAGTTACCATCATTTTGGCCTAAAATTAATTTTGCGTTTTGTTCTGGGAGTTTTTAGCAAGGGATTTAAATAATGCTTTAGATATAATCTATCTCATTGTAAAGTAATACGTAATTTGTGTAATTGATTATATGATGTTGCCTTCATGAAGAAGTATATAATTTAATGACACTTTACCATTATGGAATAGTGAGCTAAAACCGTCTCGACTCAACATATTCTTCTTCTTCTTCTCTCGACATATTCTTTTCCCACACTATTGTTTAGAATCATTTATTGGTATTGACCTTTAGTATCCTTAGATCTAATTAATATAATGCTACAGTACATGATATCCATTTTACAACGCCGAGAGTTTCGGCCGAGCTCTTAAAACTTAGCATTAATGATAAAGTGTGGGTTTTTTGAACATTTTGAGCTCGATCGTCCTTGGAATAAGAACAAGAACAGCAGAAGTGTATACACACGACATAATTTCATGTTATGTTATTTCCATTGGATATCATTTTGGTTTATATATTAAAGTATATTTAGTTTTTTTTATCAAAAACAAAACCATATATTCGTCAGGTTTTCTATTTTCATATCTCACTGTGGTTTGACTCGGATAGCCATTTCGTTTTTATTTCTATCTTTTTTCTTTAGTACATGATGTTTTTCATGTATCTTGGTTGGTTGGACAATAGAGGTATTTGCTTATTAACCTCTCTTAATTTTCTAGAGTCATTCGATTTTGTATTTGGTAAATAAATTAACTGTAAATAACATAGTATTCGGAAAACAGATTTTATCAAAATAGTTTGCCAAAAATATTTCACTTTAAAAAAATAAAATGATTATTATTTATTCAAAAAACTGATGTGTGATTTAAAAAAAATATCATTTATACTGTATGATATATTCATTTCAACATAGTGTAGACATCTATTGTAAATTTATGGTTTGTCGAAAATTGGGTGATTTATATTTCCTCGATCTAATAATTTTATCATATAATTTTGAATATTTAATCATATATAAAATTATTTTATACCTTTCATTACAACAAAGTTAAAAGTATGCAAGTGTTCTTAAAATTTAATAATAAACATCTTTTTATTTGTTCTTAACCAAATAAGTCTATGAGAGAGAATGGTGTCTGTACTGGGAGACCTGATAGAGTAAAAGCCTCTTTTTCACCTCACTTTTGGTAAAGGATATTAATTCGGGTGGCATTAACAGAATTCAACAGAACTTTCTACTAAAGAATTTGGTTAGTCAACCTCTTTTGAACAAAATAGGGAAAGGTTAATCCGGCAATACGAAGGTCAGTTAGTCAGTCACGAAGCCGGAACGGTCATTTTTAGTCCAGCTGACTGAATGGCTTGCGGCATATCTTTTGAGAAGGAAAGGCAACTCGGCTTACTATAACTTCTAAATTTGTATTATCTGTAATGAATGAAATCACGTTAAGTGCTCACTGTTTGACGCAGATTTCTATACAAATTTGGCCTATGATAACATACAATCTCCATTATTGGCGTGGAATGGTAAATGTTGAAAAGTTAAGGTACCAAACAAGAAAAATAAAAATTACTAATATTACTAAATATTAAGTTTTCTTGCACAATAGATTGATTCAGTTTTTAATAATTTAAATTTACATACTTGTATTATTCAATTATTTTAATTTCAATTAAAGAAAGCCTCTAGGGAAGGAACTTAAAGTTCCTTCCCTAGAGGCTTTCTTTAATGTATTAATTATAACTTTACTTAACACTATAACAAATGAACGAACGAAACAATCAACAATACCACAAAGATAATTAAATATTTAATTTTCAGACCTTTTTAATTGTGTTCAGTGAAATTTCTAGATGACTTAATTTATAATTTCGGCTGCTGTGTTAACCCGTTTGCGCAAACATTCAATTTGGGTACTCTTAATCTCGCGGGCCCTACGGACCACGGTCAAACGCATTTTAATTATGAAATTGACATATCACAATTTTGGTGTGTGAGCGTATCGAGGGTTTAATCATTTTTACGTTATTGTTTATTTTATACTGTATTTTTACTACAATACTTTAGAACTCAATCAAACTTTCATCGTTTTATTGTCAACATTTTTAATATCTTATTTAAAATAGAATAGTTATATAAATTATTTAAATTTACGAGATCTATACCTAAGTGTTTACAAAGATTTTGATTTTCCCTAAAAATATTATTTAATTATGTCTTTTGAGGTAAAAAGTTAAAAATGACAGCACGATCGGTTTAGATTCACAGTATTATACTATTAGATGATACTGTCAACTACGTAATATCAGAGTTGGTTAATTAATTTTCAATTCGGCCCTGGCTTACATGTGAGTCGTGTTCACTGGCTCGGCAGTTTTATAATTTAATAAAAGAGTTCGGGCTTACAAAATTAATTGAAGAGCCATACATCCCGCCTCCACCATTTCTAGCCTGCAATATTTATCTAATGCATATTAATATGTTTGTCCACACAAAAACCGAGGGCATCCTGTCATGTGCCTTTGTTAAATTAATCCAAATTAGAATCCCTTTTAGTCCTTCAAATGAACAACTGATTCACGCGGTGCTTTAAGGTTATACCATTTATGAAGGCTTAGGTATTCCAAATTTAAATGAAATGTATTTTTAATTTAGAATTCACGTATTTTATTTTAAAGCAATAATCTATATATTGTTTGGACGTTTTATTTTCAAGAAAAATACATGTGGTTAATTTATTATTTACCTTTTAAGGTGGGAAAATTATTAACAAATTTTATTTAAATATAAACTTGAATCAAATAAGGATTTTCAGACTTAGTTAATTACCGAAGAATAAAAAATAAGAATGCTTACAATAAACGAATGTTAGGATTGTTATACTAATATAATTTTCAATTACTACATAATTCTATTTTAATACTCGTAAATCGCCTCTGGACTCAATATATGCGCAGACAATAATTTATTTATATTTTTTGTCAAAGTCTTGCCAGAGGCTGATAGTTATAACGACGATTGTGTGGGCGCAATAATATTATATTGTAATAGTTATTATGTTGATCTTTGCATAATTTTTTGGGCACACCCGAGAACTTAAATATGCAGATATAAATATTCGGTATACGTTATTGAGCTACTTTTAAGAAAGTTAGTTCTAGCAAGAGAAAAAAGTAATAATATTTTATTGTTTATAATACTAGCGGTTAATAACGGAGAGAAAATTATCGTTATGAACGAATTTTATTTAAATATAAACTTGAATGAAATAAGGATTTTCCGACTTCGAATTTTCCGATTTTCGATTACCGAAGAATAAAAAATAAAATGCTTTATATAATAAACGCATGTAACTTATTAATTGTGGTTTCGGCCACAGAACATATACCAGGACCGGAGTATAAAAAGTTACTCAACGGAAAATTCTTTACCAGAGTCTATGGTTTTATAATTATTTAATATTTTATTTTAAATTGACTTCACTCAAAGAGCAATATAAGAATTATTGTATAACTGAAATAAATAAATAAATAACAATCATAATTTAAAAATGTCCATTATAATGCGGGATGTTATTAAATTTTTTATCTCCTTCCGTTTTTTTCATGTTAAGGCAAATGTATTATTTAATGTAAATATAATATAACAAGCATTTATTTCCAATTTATCAAGAAGTTTGTTTTGCTTGAGATAATGCAATTCCTTTAGATTGAGGAAAAACGGATGCGTCTCGAAGTTTCGCTACTTTCTTGGAGACAGTTTCATAACGGTTTTTGCTGACGGCAAAGACATGTCTTTACTCTTATGAGAGGAATACTTTGTTGTTTATTGTTTGAAAATATTGCTGAGACAATATCAACAGTATATATCTAAATAGAACTTACAACATTCTGAAATTTGTATATTGGTGTAACCTACGACGCTCACGACCCCAGCAACCATTATCAAGTGTTTCCTTGTATACTACAGGTACCCACTTTGCATATTATATCTGACTCTTTAAAGGAAAATAACGGTAAACTTATACTGAAAGCATACACCCAGAATTTTAAATATTTACATACATTTAAATATATAATATAATATTTTTTTAACTAACAGCGTTAGTTAATTCTGTAATTATCTAAAATTGTTTGATTTCTATAAACGAGGGGTTTGTCTTAAAACTGCACATCTGTTATACATGTTCTGTGCTCTTACCTAAATTTAGGAAGAAACTTGCTGATAAGAGATAGCGTGGGTCGGAATTATTTTATGTAGGTATGTTATTTCGTAAAAGATAAAAAATATATATTTATGGGTTTCAATAACCTATTTACGGATGGTATGGTTTACTTTGAATTTTGACATATGATATATATGACCTTTGTGAAACTTTAAATCAAACAAAACCCTGAGCAGACACATTATTAAGTCACCGTCTAAGTGGTTATTTCCAATTTCAAAATAGAGTTTTAAAAAATCTAAATCTAAATTTAGATTTTTGAAGCTGTACCTATATCTGTGTATTGAATCTTAGATTTTAGGTTTCACAATTTTCAGCAAACAAATCACATGATGACTGACTTTTTCTATCTTACTAGATAAAGTGCAACTCTTTCATTATAACCAGACTAAGTATAGACTATACTTAGACTATATTTAGTATGATTATCATGAAATACTTGATTATAATGAATCATATAATGAGTCTGATTATAATGAACTTACATTACACAGTAGATATATTATTGAAATCCAGCATTAGAGCATACAATAATTAGATTATTAGATTATCATACAATAATTAAACTAGTTTAAATTAATCCCACTTAATTGAACAGCTAAGTAGGTTGTTGTCAATATTTAAAGCAATAAGTGCTGAAATAACATAATTAAAATTTGTGCCACAATCGCTCCCATCTAAAAACATACCCGTACCTCTCGACGGTACTGACGCGTCTCGCCATTGCGGCGCCGCGCCGGAACCATCGTGAAGGGTTGCGCCGTCACAAATCAAGTTATGAGAAACGCCACAAAAGGAAACTTTCTGTATTTCCGAACCGGCGAGCGTGAAATCCGACATTGGGGCACGACTCACTAAATTCAACCGTAGACTTTGGAAGTGTAGGTGCAATATACTTTGATTTACATCGAGTGGTTTTTGGTAGCCGCCGATAGAACAGAACTTGAGTGATTAAACCCTTGTATTCATATTGAAAGTGCTGTGGTTATATATTGGTGGTATTTTTATTTAATTTAGAGACCTTATTAATAACGCTGAGTAGTTGTAATATACCTTCCGACTCTAAATACTCAGAATTAAATGTTCTTGAAGTATTATTTTATATCAATATAACGATATGACCGCACCACTGACTAACACTAAAGAAATGAGGTCAACAAAAATTAAATTATTACGAACCGTATATTTATAATGAATAATACAACTCTGAGGGGCTCGTTACTGTAATGATTTTGATAACGAAAAAGCAACTTACACCATGGATGTATCTGGAAGCTCAATCAAAGTTATCTCGAACTCCTTCGTACATCGGAACACCTAAAGCTATTGGTCTTGGTTGTTACGGCAACCACTTGCATGTATTTCTCCCATTAGGAACGCCTGTGTCCAGCTAAGGGGCCTTTATGGGCTGCAGATAATGATGACGAATAAAAATTTTGCACAGTTTTTAACAAAACGAACAACAGAGAAAAGAGATTATGAATAAAGTTTCACGTGAATGACGTCACAATGTGCTGATAATTTCATCATAGTCTAATTTTGGCCGAATGTTTTGTGTTTTTGGCTTTTCATCATCATGAATGAGAGATTAAAAATATACAATAATATTTTTAATCTCTCATTCATGATGATGAAAAAATTTATTAGTTAGGTAGAAAATAGTAATTTCATGCTGGGTTTCATTAATCTATCTACGAATGGAGTTGCTTACGAGGCAAAAGATATAGTTAGTTTATTGAAACCCAGCATTTATGAGTATCTATATACCGGTTCTTACAACTTCATTTAGTTCAGTATTTCAAATGGATTTGTCCTTAAAAATTGTTTAGCTATAGCTAAAATAATCACGCGGTGCTTACGACATGATTTTCTGTTACCAACCCTTTATTTCATTTACTAAGTACTTTTAAATTATCATATTATAATTCTACCACCGGAGCTTACACGAATACTTTAGCTGTGGAAAAGTAGCACCGCAGCATTTCCTCAGCTTTTCAAAGTTATATTTAGTCATGGACTAAATATAGCTTTGAAAAGCTGAAATTTTAGTCAGCAACTTCATACTAAAAGTATTTAATTTTTATTTTCCAGGGCCAGCAGTTCAACAATACTTTTATCGAGGTTTTTATCTTAGATAAAAGTCATTCTTATGGTAATTTTATTAAATTTTGTTAAGTAAACGCATAATTCATTATACGAATGTATTTAAAATCGAAAAATTTCGAAATGCTAGAACGTTCTATGAAATGTGATTAAATGAATATTTTCGTTATTTACCTGAAAATCTGTGATAAAATAGATACTGATACTAAATATATTGTTATTGTAAAAATACTGTATTTTATCCCAGCAAAGAAATTATTATGTTATTGTATATACAATTTTATAATTTAATCATGGTGATCATGAATTTTGTAAATAAATGACCATTTAAAAATATTTTTATTGTTTTTTTTTTTTGATGTAAACTTATTATTAAATTAAATCAGAAGAGAGGAACCCCCTTTTACGCTTTTATTAACGTGCCCGTGCTCGAAAAATTGTATACATTTGAAGTCTACATATAAAATACTTATATTAAAAATAATATTTTTGATTTTGACTTTTGAAACTTCACACAATAGAAAATCAGTGGATTTTAAAAATTTCAATTTTCTTGCCTGTGCTTGGCAGATGAAAGTAGATAGATATAATAGTGTTTATCATTACGTTAAAATAATATATATCTTGGTAGATTTGATTGATAGCTTAAATTGACATTCAATAAGTGTGCCTAAAAGTAACAAAGTCGAATAAAATATTTTGACATTGACATTGCCTATATTTTTAACTAAATAAATAAAAGGTTGAATACAATTCCAGCCTTTTAAAAATATTGTTGAACTATGTTTTGTCATGTATCACTCCTATGTTATATATAAAAAATAATCAAAATTTTACATTGTTTTCACCAAAATAGGTTTATTAAAGGTTTATACTTAAGTGAGACCGTTAATTCTTCATGACTTCAGTTGTAGACAGAAAATTTTATTTGCATAAAAACATTATTCTTTGATACCTTTCCATTTATTTTGTTGAAGATTTTGGCTGAATTCTATTCAAAAGAAACCTCACAAAAGGTCGTCATTTTACGAAGCCATGTCACGCCCTCAGAAGATTATTGAGAATATAGTGATAGCAAATGAGATTTGCGTTCGCAGATGTAGTGAGAAGCCACTTTTATCGCGTCACATGCGTCATTTCAACGCCTAAGCGAAATTTGTTCTGTCCAAGGGGAGTGGTTTTAGTTGGTTCTAATATGGACCTATAAGAAATGTGCCAATATAATATAAGTTTATGAAAAAGGAGTGGTTTTCTATCTTCCTTTTAATATAAGTAATTAATCTGGTTTTCCAAAACAAATTTTCTATATATAGATTATGAATTTCCTATTGCTATTATTAGGTGTTTCCGAACTAGATCATTATACTAGATACAATCTAGATCAGAAACACTTAATTTACAAATATTGGTAAATCATTAACTGTAAGTTCTGTTATACTTTACTATTTTGGACAGATTGTAATTAAAACAAAATATCGTGATCAAAATAATGTACCATTGTTCATACAGTAGTTTTCAGAAAAAGTCTTCTAGTGTTTTAGTAATTTGATTATATGATATCAATGTAGTATCAATGTGTGTAATAATGAAACTAAACTATAAGTGGCGGTTTTATCCATATTATTCGTAAGACTGCTTAAAATTAGAACAATGTAAGTTGAAAATATAAAAATTGCAAAGAACATGGCCTTATCCACTTCGTTCTTACGTCTGCAATATTTGTTTTAAATTAGATTTCTTTTGGGTTTAGCTTCACCGTATTTCGCTTTGTATTCTGATATAGCTATTAAGGTTGAACCTGTCAACTTGATGGTGTCATTGGTGTATAAGATTTTTTGTCACATAAAAAGGTGATATTACTTATATGCAATTTGCCTACATTTTTTGAGGGGCCTTTTGATATTCAAATCAGAGACAGCTACCTGATATTTTTGAAGACCATATTAAGGTATAAAGTTTAAATAAAATAATAATAATATTAAGCAATTTCAGACTTTCTGTAAGATGACTTTGTTCAAGAAGATGATGACATGTTCTATAGAATATAATAATAGTGCCTATACAATTACTGTTAGCAAATTATTTATACGATGTTATAATAAAAACGTAGTAAGAAATAAGCCCAGGCTCTATCTAACTCACCATACTTTTCAATGACCACATAAAGATAGAAAAAAAACAAGGTGTTGAATAAAACAAGGTATCTTTTAATCTGAGCATAGAGATATTAAAAGATATATTAAAATAATTAAATTTAGTTTATTTATATATAAGACTCTTTGATATACAATAATTAATAAGACAAAAACACCAATTGTGTTTTGAAAAACAATTTATATTTTACACATATTTAATATTTATTACAATTGATTCGATACAAATGCCTTTACAATTTTAAGTAGCAAATAAGAAGTTGGATATTCATTTATTAGATGATGTACATTATGGTGGTTTCGTATTTAACTGTGTTAAATCGGGGTACGCAATATTCAACCTTGAAGCAGAGCTTTTAGGGTTCTTTTAAGTGAGCACTGTTAAATTCCTGTATTGTATTCTTTTACAAATCGTCGCCATATTATAACTGCATGTGAAAAATTTTCTCTTTACTGGTCCTGATATAATTATATTCCATGCTAAATGACAATATACAATTCTATAGAATATAAAATAAAAGACTGTAATATATAAAAATGAAAATCTATCTGAATCTGTAGACAGTGCTCTTGCTTAGGTCATGCTGGCTGGTGGTGTCAGTGGTGACGATGGTGGTAAGAGTTAAAGTGATACGTTTCCCATGGATGTTCTGTGTACGAAAAGAAATAATGTTTAGTAATTTAATAAAAGAATACTCTTTTTAGCCATCTAAACGTCAGATGCTTTTATGGGCATATAAAAATATTAATGTGCTTTGGGTCATCTTAAAACTCCAAAAATATTAATGTTTATTACGCTCACTCCTAACAGTTATCTAATCCATATTGAAAAATGTTAAATATACATAATAGCTTAAGAACAAATGTTCGTACTTATATAAGAAATAACTCCTAATCGTGATGCAAACCCTGGAACTTAAGTTTCGTAGAGGTACAGGGTTTGTTATGCTAACCATTCGGCCATATGGACAGAAGCACTTGTAGAGGCATGAACTCTAGACATGGAAACGGGTTGTGATTAAACATATCATAATGCTATGAAGCAAGAATGCCATACAAGCATAAAATCGGCTTGGTAAGCACACTAAAATCAGACAGAACTGTTACCCTAACACGCGGGGGTAGTGAGCAATGAGAGGACTTATGAGTTGGCAAGAAAAGATCAGAAGACATACTTAAAGGCCCTGAACCCTTTCTAGAAACACAAAGTTTCAATAAGTTTTCTGAAAATCCTGCCCTTTTTTGAGTTCGTGGCAGATGGTGTTACATGAACGTTTTTCTATAAATATCAAAGGTTACTAACTGTATTCGGCATCATTAAACTACTATGCTAATGTTGATTATATTCTTCATAACCTGTAATCAAATAATTAAAAGTTAGATATTAAATTTTAGATAGTTCTTGTATCATTAAAATTAAATTAATTAAGTAATGTTTACAAGCGTTTATAAGTCACCTGGGAAAACTCCAGATTTTTGAGATGATTCGAGGATTTAATAAGTGATGAGAAATCCCCCAAAATGTTGAAGATTTTACTTACCAATATTGTAAAGTTATTGAAAATAAAACTCACTGTTTTGATCAGTTGAGAGCTGTTGGCCGAATTAGTGACATGAAATGTGCTATTTGATATTACTTCAAAATCAAATTGCTAATTAAAATTATTATTATTTCAAATTGATTATTTAATGTTTCCATCTACTCACCGTGTTCAGGCTCTTCATTATTATTATAATATCCTGGTCAACAAAGCAATCAAAGAATTATAAATAAAAATACAACATACTTTTTATTACAATTAAGAAAAAGAGGTTTCCAGACATAGATTTGATTAATTTTTTTTTATTGTTAATCGTAATTTTTAATTACCCCTTGAACCCTTGGAGAAACTCGAAGATTTCGCTGTCGCATGTGCTCCCGACGAATCTGTGAAATATTAGTATTATCGTGCGTTAGCGAATTTCATAGAAGATCAAGAATTATGCGTTATATTATAATATAACTATGGTTTTTCATGGTGGAAAACCATAGTTAATCTTGATTGTGTGAGAGTTACAAATCTGTCTTTACAGATTTAACTGCAATAATGAGATTTGAGGCTGTTCTATAAAATTTTGCCTGTGATTTTAATTAGTAAACTTATAATTAGTTTAGTAAAAATTATACTATATAGCATTGTTAAATAATATCAATAGTGAAGACCACATAACAGGATATCATATTAAGATGTACTTTAATTACATATTAATATTAATTATTAATATAATTGACGTTTTGGAAAATATGAAACTTGGGAAAGAGGAAAATGCACGGTACCTTTTGCGCTGGTTCTCCTTAGGCACGGTGGCGGGCTAGATCTTGTGAGCCGCTTGAGTTTTACTGCCTCTTTCTTCGGTTTATATTTTGGGTGATTTTCCTAAAATTTACGCACTACGTGGACCCGGTCCACGTAGTGCGTAAATTCCTCTAAACCTCAGTACAAGCGAAGTAGGAGAAATTCTCGACTACTAGGAACCGATAGGCACTTCCCGACACGAAGGTGTTGTTGCACGTAAGCAAGTAGTGACAAGAGAGATGGCCTGTCACACAGTTTTCTAAGTACCGTGCATAGAAAATGTTAGGATGTGTGGCAGGGAGTATTTTGGAAGAGGGTATTCTTGGGAATGCGGGAAATTCAAACCTTAATACCTAACATATCGCCCCCCAAAGAGCTACCCAGCTCTTTCATTTGAATCTTTAAAAATACCGTAAAGTAAATATAGCCTTGAGATAATAAAAATTATTAAAAAGATGATGTTCCTTAAGATGATTTTCCTTTATTAATGCTAATATTATAAGAAGTAAATACACTTAAATTTAATTTTATAAAACTAAATATTTTAAATAGTTATTCCTATGACTGTTTTATGTCATATTTAGGCAACGGACACACCTTAGCTGTTGATCGAAGGCAAGACCCTTTACCAGTTTTCAGCTCTACAACTCGGATCACACCGTCACTACCAGGATGCAATTTGAGTACACGCGCCATACGCCATTGCAATGGCGGTAAATTATCCTCCTTTATCACAACCAAATCGCCAACCTCAAGATTTGGTTTGTGGTTAAACCACTTCCACCTCTGTTGCAGATTGTGCAAATATTCGTTTTGCCATCTGCGCCAAAAATGTTGCGAAATTTGTTGCACTAACTGCCAGCGATTGAGACGTGACAAAGGAATATGCTCAAAGCAGTGTTCAGGTGGAGTCGCCAGAGGCTGCCCTATTAAGAAATGACCCGGAGTAAGCGTTTCAAGATCATTGGGATCGCTTGAGATAGGACAGAGAGGTCTTGAATTAAGTACTGCCTCAATCCTAGCAAACACTGTAGAAAGCTCTTCAAAGCTAAGAGGCCTATCGCCGATTGTTCGCCTAAACAGCTGCTTTGCAGACTTCACAGAACTCTCCCACAATCCGCCCATGTGAGGACTGTAAGGTGGATTCATATGCCAACTTACCCCTAGTGTGGAAAAATGATCGCCTAGATCTTTTTGAGATTTGGTTAAAAAAGTTGTAGCTTCGGAAAGGTAGCGTTTCGCACCTTGAAAATTTTTACCACAATCTGTATAAATATCAGATACTGTTCCACGCCGAGAAACAAATCTGTGGAAGCTTGCCAAAAAAGCATCAGTCGTTAAGTCAGACGTGATTTCTAAATGTATCGCCTTTACAACGAGACAAACGAAAACGCAGAGGTAAGCCTTCCCTACCCTGGCATTGCGACTGGACGAGACTTTCATGTTGAAAGGACCCGCAAAGTCGATGCCCACTTTAATAAAAGGCCTAGCTTGACGAACGCGATCGGATGGCAACTCTCCCATAATTGGTTCCAGAGGCCTGACTCTAAGTTGGCTACAACGGCGACATTGAAATATTCGGTGCCGAACCACACTACGAGCCGATAGTATCCAAAACCTTTGCTGGAGAATCGAAATTAAGCATGAAGCTCCAGCATGTAAATGTAGCTGATGATAGTAATCAATAATTAAATTTGTTAAATGATGTGACTTAGGAAGCAAGATTGGATGTTTCACCGCATAAGAGAGATTGGAATGCTTGAGTCTGCCGCCTACCCGGAGTAAACCTTCAGAATCAATGAACGGATGGAGACGACAAATTGGACCTCTCAAAGCCCGTTTTAAACGAAGCGATTTGAGATGATCGCTGAAAACCTCCTCTTGCACCAACCGTAGAACTCTGTGCGTAGCGTTTTCCAATTCTTGAGCTTTAAGAAAACCCAACATTAAATTATTTGTGTTCCGGGAATTAAAAATGAAACGAAGCGACCATGCAACAATTCGCAATAATTTTGAAAATGAGCTGTACCGAGTGATAATATCACATGAATTTTTTTTAGATTCTATTGAAGCATTCATTACGACTTTACTCGTAGCCTCACATGTAGTTGGACCAGGAGTAATATTAATTGGCCATGTTTCAGGATCTTCTTTCAACCACTCCGGCGACCACCACAAACTATGTTTCACAATATCTGCTGGCAACAAACCCCGACTAGCGCAATCAGCAGGATTGAGTTCACTGGGCACGTATCGCCAAGAAACATCAGGTAGAAGACCTTGAATACGAGAAACTCGATTGCCTTCAAAAACTTTAAGCTTATGGGGTGGAGTAAGAAGCCAACTTAAGACAATGCTGGAATCACACCAAGCAGTAGTCCTAGAGATGGTAAATTTACCAAGTAACACATCCTTAATGTGCGCAATTAACTCCGCAAGAAGCACAGCACCGGATAATTCCAGCTGCGGGATGGTACGCCTTTGTCTGGTTGGAGCGACTCTAGTCTTGGCCAGAAGCAAGCGAACATATATACTGCCGTTGGAATCCTCAACTCTTAAATACACAACAGCAGCATAACCCTTCTCAGAGGCGTCGCAAAAGCCCATTAACTCACAATTAACAGGATCCTCGCTCAAAATGAATCTAGGAATAGTAGGAAGTTTTAGTAGATTAAAATTAGCAGCAAAAGTAATCCATTTCCTAGATAAGTCTTCAGGCAAAGGATCATCCCAAGATATATCATTACGCAACCATAAGGACTGCATAATATTTTTAGCGTAAAATATTACCGGGGCGAGAAATCCACATGGATCATAAATCCTAGCAATGTTTGATAAGATATGTCGTTTTGTGGAGCATGGAGTGAGTGAACCTATATGAAAAATGAAACTATCTAACTTATCTCTCCATTCCACACCCAAGATCTTAAAAACTTTGTCCCCAGACTCTTCGAATCGATAGGGCATTTCAAGATCTTCAGTGGGGTATCCTTGTAAAATTTCCTTTACGTTGCTTACCCACTTCCTTACAAACAACCCACCCTGAGACAGGACCTCTACTATCTGATGTTGGAGCTCTCTGGCTGACTTTATGTCCGAGGACCCGCTTACAATGTCATCCACGAAGGTGTCCTCCTGAAGAACATGAGCAGCCTGAGGATGAGTCGTTTTGTTTAATCTGGCAAGCTCGTGAACTACGCGCATAGCTAAATAAGCAGAGCTAGTTATGCCGTAAGTTACTGTGGTCAGTTCATACCGCTGTAGAGGCCTTTCAGGTGATTCGCGCCAGAATATGGTCTGATAGACACAATCCTCATCATGCAATCGTATCTGCCGGTACATTTGCTTAATGTCGCAGGTGAAAACAACAGCATGTGTCCTGAATCTTAAAATTATGTCCTCTACGTTATGCTGAAGTTTCGGCCCGGACATGAGAACCTGATTGAGTGAAATCCCCGAGCTACTGGGAGAGGAAGCATCAAAAACAGCGCGCAGCTTTGTGGTACTGCTACTTTCCTTAAGCACCCCGTGATGTGGTATGTAATACCTATTTTCGAACGAGTCGTCGACTATCGGCCTCATGTGACCTGCCTCCAGATAGTCTGCCATGAATGCTACGTAGCTATCCTTGAGCTTAACGTCTTTAAGCAACCTACGTTCAAGATTATAAAAGCGTTTCAAAGCATTGGAACGTGTGTCACCAATTGGCTTACGAATAGGCTTAAAAGGTAGCCTAACACTAAATCGACCGGACTCGTCACGTGAATGAGTCTCCACAAAATGCTGTTCACATAACAAATCGTCAGGATCGCGCACAGCTGAAAAGGGTGGCTCCTCAGTCTCCCAAAACCTGATCAGAGCATTGTCTAGATCCATTGCACAATGTAACGAGGTGTTAAGTTCCCTGTATGTGCACCCAACAGGAGCTTTACCCATCAAAATCCAACCAAAAATGGTACTATGAGCAGTTGGCAAGCCAGGACCTAGAGCATACCGCTTACCATCAAATACCTCATTAATTAGGTCTACACCTATAAGTATGTCAATTGGTCCGGGTAAGTAAAACCTTTCATCAGCTAAATGTAAAGTAATGTTCCTACATTGATCTAAAACCACTGAGGACACCGGTATACTAGGTAGAAAATTTGTTATATGTTTCATGACAACCGCAGTGGTTACCAAAGGCATTTGTGTTTTGTCATGAAGGGCTTGAATAACACATTGTATCCTACCGTTGGTATGCTGGTTAGCTTTACCACCTACACCTACTAAAGTACCTGACTTTGTACGAGGCAATTTTAGTTTTTGAGCTAGATTCTCAGTTACTATTGAAACCTGAGAACAACTATCCAATAGGGCTCGTACAGAGTGAAGATGACCATTAGCATCCTGAACTCCAATAATAGCAGTGCCCAAGAGCATAGTTGAACCTTCCGGAATGCTATTTAAATTTGAAGGATAGACTGTGGAACTTAAAGCCGACACAACAACCTTTGAGACCTTTGGAGCAGAGTCACCTAAAGATTGAGCTCCTTGTTGCTCAATGTGAAGTTTGGTGTGATGTTTCCCTTGACACACTGAACAACGGCTCTTAGATAAACATTTACTAACAGAATGAGGACGTAAACAATTGAAGCATAAACGTTCCTTTATGACCAACTCCCTTCGACAGGCAGATGTCATATCAATGAATTTGTCACAATTAGAAATATGGTGACCACCTTTGCAAATAGCACAAGAATATGTATTGACAGTAAATGACCTGTTTGGGTTAATGTTAGCACCACTAGAACCGCTTGAAACCTTGAAACCCCCAACAGTTTCCAAGACTCTGAGCTGATTTTCCAAAAATGCTAATAAATTGTCAAAGCTTGGAATGTCTTTGGGGGAAGTTAAAGTAAGCTCAAATCTACTTCGAAATTCAGAGGGTAATTTTCTTAAAATTATGTGAAGTAAAATAAAACTCCATGACTTGACATCAAAACCTAAAGCCATGAGTGCTTGAGAGTTCTCCTTCAAAATATTGACAAATTTCCGTAACCCGTTATTGGTATTATTATTATTTAAACTTGCCAACGATAAAATGGATTCCAAGTGTTTGTCCGCAATAAGTCGCTTATTGTCATACCTATCCTTAAGAATTGAGTATGCAACTAAATAGTTATTCTCTGAAAGCTCTAAATGTTTAATTAATGTTAAAGGTTCCTTATCAAGAGAATTAATTAAATAGTGCATCTTTTGTACATTACCTAAATCAGAGTTACTATGAATCAAGCTATCAAACAATGCTATGAAATTGGGCCAATCTGTGTAATTACCTGTAAAGTTACTTATTTCAATTTTAGGTAAACAAAAATTACTAGATTTGTTTGTAATTCCACAGTTTGGTTTTTGATTAGTATCAGTTTGTACACTAGAAACTGGAATAATGCTTTCTTTCATGATTTGGATAGAATAATACATGTCACAAAACTTGTTATAATTTGTATCAATTTCTTCTTTTCTACTAGAAGATGTACACTGTGTCGAACATATAACATAAGCGTCGTAATAACGATCACGAAACCTTTCTATATCCCTGTAGCGAGCTTTAAAAGCCGGGACATGATCTTGTTTAGCTTCGAGGTTAGTACTAATTTCACAAGCTAATTTGTACAAACTACTTATATAATTTTCACAAACAGTCATAGAAATAATTTGTTGCGATTGCTTAATAGGTTTATCATACGAAACATCATCTTTTCCCATCTTGAATCAGTTAAATATCACTTTAAAGTTGCAAAATATAGCGTGTAAACAACAAAGTAATGAAATGTCAAATTCTGACGTTAAAAGAAAATGGCCGTCTCACTTGGGAGTGTTCCACTAGCAAAATTTAATCGATTCAGTTTGCAAAAATATTCAATATAGTAATGTCAGATTGTGTTGAATTGACAGGAGTCAGTACTTATTACACGGACAAGGAACACACTCTAAAAAATTAAAACGGAACTACCCAAAGTTAACTACCCTGCAATTAAAATGAAAAATGAATTTAGCAGAATTAAGTTTAAAAACCTTATGAAATTAATAGATTCGGGTGAAGGACCAATGGAAAATATGAAACTTGGGAAAGAGGAAAATGCACGGTACCTTTTGCGCTGGTTCTCCTTAGGCACGGTGGCGGGCTAGATCTTGTGAGCCGCTTGAGTTTTACTGCCTCTTTCTTCGGTTTATATTTTGGGTGATTTTCCTAAAATTTACGCACTACGTGGACCGGGACCTCAGTACAAGCGAAGTAGGAGAAATTCTCGACTACTAGGAACCGATAGGCACTTCCCGACACGAAGGTGTTGTTGCACGTAAGCAAGTAGTGACAAGAGAGATGGCCTGTCACACAGTTTTCTAAGTACCGTGCATAGAAAATGTTAGGATGTGTGGCAGGGAGTATTTTGGAAGAGGGTATTCTTGGGAATGCGGGAAATTCAAACCTTAATACCTAACACGTTTTCTTAACTATTTGCGAATTCTTACCTTTTCCGTTAAAACTTGCAGATGATGCATACGAATGCGCAGATGCTGGTAATATGTAAAAAAAATTTTAAGTGCATAATTTTTAGATGCGTTTGTTAACATCAAAATCAATAATTTCATAGAGAAATCGCTGTTGCTATTGTAAATAAAAATATTTAAAAAATCATACGAAACTAACTACTTAATGCACGATTTCAGTGCTGCATCCATCGTAGCCAATTTTTAAAAACTAATATTTTTCATTCCATAAAGCTATGTATGATGTTTTAGAAGAGATTGTAAATAAAACGTGATTTTATATAGAATTGATTCGCATACAAGATATAGTTCAAGTAAATAATAATAAGACGATTCTGATGAGAACTTTGACCAGAGAAATTTCAGTTCAGACCAGAAGTTCAATGCTTGGTCTCGTTGATTCCAGGAATAACCAGATTCTTCGGGCAATGAAATGTTGAACTTTCTCTGGGTGCACTATGCGCTATGATTCGTCTGAACCCGAATACGACATCTTGTTTCATACTCATTTGATACAAATGTTTGTTTAAGCAGTGCAGTGCCCTGTCAAGATTATTGTCACTGCGCAGGTTTTGTGTCGTTTGATTAGTAGTATCTCTCTAGACAACCAACTGTTGCATTCTTTTGTTAAGGCTTACGAATGTTTTAATCCTTAAGTTACCCAGTTGGATTGCTTTGTATTTTTTATAATATCAAGGTTTCCCGTTTTGTGATTCCACAAAAACGGTTCTGATCCGACCAGGGGGTTATCTGCGCTATTCCTAGCTAGTTCATCTGCTTCTTTCTATCTCTTATTGCGTAATACCAATGGTAAAATAGTATCAAATGGAGCAATTGTTCTGACTGCTTGTAGAGTTCACTGCAATTCAACTGTGAAGAAGTTTGCTGTGATTTGGAGTGAAGGGTAAAGTAGTTAGCGTAATTACAGGACGTGGTAGGCACTAACGGCTCCAGTCTACAGAAGATCAACACATTAGTAGTAATATTGTGTTATCTTTGATATTGCAAGCGATGGTGGTTCTTTACCAACAGATTGTATCATCAACATATTTGGTATTCGAATTAAAGAAAATAAATATAATTTATTCTACGTTGACATTTACAAAGTACTCGCGGTTGTCAAAAATAAATAATGGTCGTAAGAAACTAATTACTGCTCCATTCCTCCTTCACCGTAATTGTCATCACTTTACATAAATAATATGTTTAAAAATTGATGTTTTAAAAATCAAACGTGATAAGAGAAATGGTATTAATAGTATACAGTTACAAAGACCAAAACTTTATAAAATTTATTAACCTTGACCTAAATGATGTATGAAATTGGACCAAATTTTTATTTTATATTTATTTCCGATTAATTTAATACGCTTTAACTTTGGCATTGAAAGCCAGAAAAGTTGTCTCTTGATTAAAAATCCTATCCTAATAACTCATAAATTAATAATTTAAAAGGAAATAAACATCTTTGAGTCTTTCTTCTCCGAAATTCCTATAAAACTTACTAAAGAGTTAAATTCTTGCACTAAGCTCGCCCTTGATCTATTAGAGACAAATGTCAAAAAGTGCGAAACTCTTTTCAATTTCCATGAAATAAATATTCACACGACATTAGAAGCTAAAATAAAAAGAACCCTAAATATGAAAAGAACCTTGGATTTATGGGGTACGTCCGTTACCATCATAAATTCAATAATCAATGTTATTTCTACCCAGTTATAAGTTATATTTAATAAATGCATTAGCGTGTTTCCTTATAAAATGAAAATGAATAAAAATCTTCATTAAACTTTATTATTAACCCAACCAAATTCCCTTTTAACTCCTGTAAAATCTATAATATCAATTTTCAAAGTTAATACATATAACTAGTTTATGTGTATGAAAATGTAAGATACATGAGAACTTCATAGTGATATTATATGGAAATTTAAATTTTGACGTATAAATACTTTTTTTGATAAAGGTACTTACCTCTAGCATTTTGTCTTTTCAAAAACCGATTAATTAATCGAATAAGATTATTAAAATAAAAATGGCTATTTCAGTAGTGATGTTTCAGTTTTATTGCATAAATCCTCTTTCACTTTTGCATTTATATCAAACAAACGAGAGGATGTCATCTTATTGTGAATCGTGAGTTATAAGATCCATCTATTAAAAAATTAATGAAAGCATTGAGCTTACGGCCCAACTTGGAAACATGAGAAGATTAAAAAATAGATTGTTTTCACCGCCTGAGTGACTATTGGTTGGATCTGTAAAAATATAAATTTGTTTTTACATTTCATTATACCCATTATAAAATATTTTATATCAACATAACATCAATATTTACCTTCTTTTAAAACTTCTTTAGTTGATCCTTTCAAATAAATGAATAAATAGTTCATATGATTATACTAGAAATTAACATAAAAACATAAAATAATATGTTTGTGTATCGTGTAATCACAGAATCACCTATAAATCGACAGATTGTAGAAATAGGCGCATTAATTAATGAGCAAGACAAAAGCGTCAAAAATAAAACAGTGAAGAGCGAAATATACAATTAAGTACATACATTTTGACGCTAACCGAATGAGAATCAAAATGGTAGCCTATTTGTTAACATTTTATTATTATGACATTGAAAGAGTAAAAAGCTTAAATGTAAAAGTAAAGAGTTATTTTAGATAAGGTTCTCTTTGAAAGTAATCAAACTACTGATTTGCCATATACAGAAAACGTTTTGCAGATGTCTTTTAAGGTATAAGAGACTGTCGCTGTTTAGTAACTGATTCATGAAAGAACATCTAAGTACAGTTTTCTGATGAAAATGATGAAGTAAAGCATTTTCCACCACCTGAAGACTCTTAAAATCAATTTAAATAAAAATATTATGAATTTTATTTCAACATAATAATAATTAAATGAAAGCATATACCTTTGTTAGATGAGTTCTTATATTGATTTGTAAATAATATTTGAGATTTTTGATTATTGATAAACAGTCAATATAAAGATTAAATAAAAAGGATTAACCTCTACTCGAAGACTTCTGTGGCTCATCTGTAAGAAATATATTAGTAAATGTTGTAAGTTTGCTGAAACTGCATTATGACGGTAGGCAAATGTTATGAAAGAATTAGTTTTCAATTGTTTTTAGAACCACCTGCTTCTGGAGCACGTAGTATATGTGAAGTAATTATAGTAAACTATTAAAGACCAGGGAGCTAAAGCTGTATGGAAGTTGTTCTTGGGTAATAATGATATTATATATTTACTTTTCAGTACGTAAAGGTTATTCATAAGTCAAAATAATAGTTAGGGTAAATTTATACTCCCATTCAATATCAGCATGTATTTATTACCACTAAATATCAGCAATTTTTATTTGATTTAAAGTTATAAAGTGCTGTACTGCAAAAGTGCCCTCACACAAACCCATAGCCAAGCAGTACTAGGGTTTAAAAAAATATTCTAATTATTTTGCACAAAGGTGTTACAATTATTTATAAGCCATGGTGTGGTTGTGTAACATACAGAGTCTTATTATATTAAGTAATGTGATGTTATTCACGAAAACATTTACCTCTTCTATAGGATGTCGATTCACCTGTGAATAATACAAAAGACAATAATCACTTTTGCCCTATAACGAAAAGACGCTTTTTTCATATTACGTGACATTGTTGAAAATCTATATTCTACATTTGAAACAACTTATGATAATATAATAAGGGTAGTAGGGCATATTAGATATTGCCAACACCATACACAATTGACTACTAATCTAAATCCGAAAAACCAAATAAAACCAAATATCTTCGCCTGATGACGTGTTCAAATTATCTGTTGAACGAGACTTTTTGTTAATTTTTTAAAGTTTTCTTATGATAATGTCGATTGTAATCATACGAAAGCCTCTTACCCCCTCTCGGCGAGTTCCGATTATCTGTGAAAACGTAACACTTTTGTGAAAAGTTTTTTTATGACAAAATAATGCCAAGAAATTTATGGATGTGGTGACAATTACTTAGAAACACATGCCATATCAAGGAAGTCGAAGAGAATATTTGCAGAATTATGTTGTAGGTTTCTTTTGTTATCATGATCATGGTCATACTTAAATTAGAGCCTAAACCATCAAATGACTCTCATAAACTCATTTATTGCATCAATCATCAATCTTATTATTATTTTAATAAGATTTATCATTTAATGCCTTCACACATTTTGATTTCTTGTGAATCATCACTTTAGTTATTGCTATTGATTTATGATAGATATGATGATAGTTGGATAGTACATACTCATACTACTGGATTTAAGGTAAAATTAAGAAAGTGTAAAAGAAATTATGTACCTCTCGCCTTGGGAGATTTCAAGCTCGAAATAGTTATCAAAAGAAAAAAAGAATAACAAAGAAGAAATCGTTTAGACTTGTACTTTTTCATAGTTAATAGACCCGGATGCTTTTAATGATGCAGACCTTGATAGTGAAATTGTAATATAGTCATCGTAACATTTAGTATGCCGTACATGTAACTACAAATACAATCAAAGTATAAAAGTGCAATTATAAAAAAAGTAATTATATACCTGCTACTATAGACCCTCCAGCAGATGATTTAAGGGATGCGGACCCTGAAAGTGAATCTGAAAAAGAAACAAACAATTATACAGTAATTACACAAACGCATAAATAAACATATTGATATTACATTGTTTTAAACTTTCATGTTCACTTTCATTCATATATAGATAGTTATTACCGGGATTTATAACGAAAAGATACATAGGGCAAATACCGTACATAACTATCTATATAATTGCCCTCAGCCCTATTCATTTAGAAATGTCCAAAAATATAAAGTAACCATTTTGACACTATCATGTCACAATTACTCACAACTGAAGAGAAAGTAGTTATACTAGAATAATGCCAAAAGAACTACATGGAATTTCGATAATTTAGTAAAATACGTCACGATATATTATAAGATCAAATGTCCTAAAAATAAAAAAATAAAATGGATTGACGTTTCCAGCAAAAATCAACAACACCTATTGATAATTTGGTTTTTTATTTTTAAGGCCCACTAGTAATAAATACCGAATGGAATTACGGAACTTACTCACGTGGTTATGACCAGTTCTGCTTAGGTGATTGAATTAGAAGTTATTAAAATTCAGTGAGTTTGAAGGAGATCGGGATCAGTTTTATACGCCACCTTTTTGTGATTGTAAAGAACCCGAGGCGGATGTTTTTAAAGATGCAGACCCTGATAGTGAAGCTTTATCTGTAAAATAATATAAGTTTTATTAATATTTTGAATCGTCTATGACTATTTTGATTATAATTCTACGATAACATTCAGGCACCACAAGGCTGAAAATGTAATTAAAAATATTAAAATAATGTACTAAATAATGCACCAATTTCACTGCAAATCATATATTAGCTTTTTTTGAGAAAATTAAATTATCAGTTCGACAGTGATTTCAAAAGAAATATTGTGAATTTTTAAACAAAGATGATATTGGAAAAAATATTTAGATATGAAGCTTCAAGTTTTTATTTAAATCTAGCTATTTATTGCAAAACTGAATAAAAAAGATAATTACAAACTAAATAAATAAGACCAAGGGAGCTAAAGCTGTATGGAAGTTGTTCTTGGGTGATAATGATATTATATATTGATGTTGCGGATCGATATAAAACCTTATTTATTAAAATAATGTCATATATTTTTTATTAGATTAATGTCAGTATGTGAAAAAAGTGATGTACGATTTTATGTTAAGCTTTGCTTTGTAATTATTACTAAATAAACTTTATTTAAAATATATAAGAAGCTTTGCTTTTACATGTGGCGACCGTGAAGAAGCTTTGCTTTTACATGTGGCGACCGTGAAAAATAGAACGGAAAGATGTCGAATTTAGAAAATCGCAAGAAAGAAAGGTCAGTTGTGAGGAGAATTTTTACCAAATCGGCAAAAGAATTAGAAATCATATTAGATACTTTGACCGAAATAACTCTAGAAACAGGAATATCTTTAAAAAAATTACAAGATTTGTATGAAAATTTACTCGAGTTGGATAATATTATTAAAGATTTTTTACTAGTCGAAGTAAATGAGGAGTTATTACAATCGGAATTAGAGGGGGCATTAGAATATAAGACTATAATGTTGTGTATAGATGCCAAATACAAAGTACAAAGAGAAAGCTCGTACGCACAAGAAATCAAGCTCACAATCTAATATGTCTAAAAATAATATCACACTTCCCAAGCTACAATTACCGGTCTTTGATGGCGATATAAAAAATTGGCTAGCATTCTGGGGACAATTCTCTAAATTAGACGACGATTGCAATTTGGATATAATAGACAAATACCAATACCTTTTACAGTCTATGAAAGAAGAGTCGGAAGTAAAACGCTTAGTGGAAAGTTTTCCTGCTTCAGCTTATAATAATTGTTTACATGAGCTTAAATCAAGGTACGCTAGAGAAGATCTGCTTATTCAAATTTATATTAGAGAAATCCTTGCAATAGTACTTTCAGACAAAAAAGGTTCAGTAACACAGCTATATGATAAGCTCAATGCAGAATTACGAGCATTAGAAACGCTAAACGTAACAAAGGAGAAGTATGCTGCTTTCTTACTGCCAATGGTGGAGACGGCTTTGCCGCATGAAACGCTTCGGTGTTGGGAAAGAAATAGACAAAGTACCAAGGATGTAGCGGCAGAGTTCGCGAAACTTTTAGATTTCCTTAGGAAAGAAGTAGAGTCAGAGCAACGAATTGAAATCACGCGGAAAACTTTTAATGAGCGCAATCTAAAGAACAGTCGTGAATGCGAGAATAGAACTGCGACGGCTGAATGCCTGCTGACTAATGTTAAACAGAAGAGTTTGGCTTGTATTTGGTGCGACAAAGAAAGTCACGTAAGTCTAGAATGTTATAAGATTAGTAGACTCACGATAGAATAACGTAAGCAAATTCTGAGAGAAAAGAAAGCATGTGCAATATGCCTCAAAAGAGGACATCACGCAAAGATTTGCAAAACTCATGTTAAGTGTCTGAACTGTGGAAAACGTCACTCGACTGCACTTTGCACAGAGAGCAAAAATGAGGACAACACCGTTTACAGAAATAATTCTGAACCTTCAACGTCACTCACTACTTTATATAGAAAAGAAGAGACGCTGTTGCAGACAGTAATCATAGAGGTTGAGTATTAAAACATGACTTTGCCGGTCCGTGCCTTATTTGACTCAGGTTCTCAACGTACTTACGTAAAGAATAGCATTGTAGAGAAGTTAAATATTCCAACAACTGGAAGAGAAATATTGACGCAATGTTTGTTCGGCGGAATAGAAAATGACTCGAAAGAGTACAAACTGTACGATTTGAAAATTAAATCCTTAGATAACACTTTTAACTTTGTAGTATCGGCTATTGGTCAAAATAACATATGCAAAAATATACCTAAGATTAACACTCGTAATTTAAACATTACACGTTTTTTGCGCGACCATAAGATTACACTGCCAGATATGGGTAATAATATAACAGATGTAGGATTATTAATCGGGGCAGATTTCTTAGGTTACTTTTTGACAGGTACCATGATTTATTTAGAGAACGGACTTTTTGCTACGAAAACTAAGTTTGGTTGGACACTGCAAGGAAAACAGGTAAGAACACAAGTAAGTACATTTAACAATTTAACTACCATAATGCAGTGTATGTGTGATAACATTTTAGCAGATTACTGGACTCTAGAAACACTCGGTATCAGAGATCCTATCGAAGTCAAGAGTAAAGCGGAAACAGAAGACAGAAGAGTCAAAGGGCCATTGGCTATTGTTGGAGAATTGATTGCAGGTAGGGATGGGGAGAAAAGGACGGCAAGAACGGCTGCAAGGGTGAGAATTAGACCAATACAACGTCTTTATAAATTAGAAATATCAGGTAAGGATTATTTTATAAAGCCTCCCAAATCTACTTATTCTTCTTCAGGGCCCGAACAGCAACCTGTTGAGCTACCAGTGAACCATTCGTACTCCACTAGAAGTGGAAGGAAAGTAAAGGTTCCAAGTAAGTTTTCTTCTTATACTTTTACACAAACTAAGTGAATAATTATAACCTGTTCTGCTAAAGCGAACAGACACTATATGAAATTATTTAATTTATATTTATGTTATTTCGACCTTGCCGAATTAGGGTAGAGTTAGGTATACTCAGTAAAGTTTTTTGTGTGAATTCTACATAATGTAATATTTATTTTATTTTATTGCTTTACGTTCTGTTGCCCGGAAGATGTTGCGGATCGATATAAAACCTTATTTATTAAAATAATGTCATATATTTTTTATTAGATTAATGTCAGTATGTGAAAAAAGTGATGTACGATTTTATGTTAAGCTTTGCTTTGTAATTATTACTAAATAAACTTTATTTAAAATATATAAGAAGCTTTGCTTTTACTTATTTGAAATATAGAAGAAGCTTTGCTTTTACAATATACTTTTCAGTACGTAAGGGTTATTCATAAGTCAAAATAATAGTTAGGGTAAATATATACTCCCATTCAATATCAGCATGTATTTATTACCACTAAATATCAGCAATTTCTATTTGATTTAAAGTTATAAAGTGCTGTACTGTACAAGTGCCCTCACACAAACCCATAGCAAAGCAATACTTTAAAAAAATATTCTAATTATTTTGCACAAAGGTGTTACAATTATTTATAAGCCATGGTGTGGTTGTGTAACATACAGAGTCTTATTATATTAGGTAATTGTTATTCATGAAAACATTTACCTCTTCTATAGGATGTCGATTCACCTGTGAATAAAACAAAAGACAATAATCACTTTTGCCCTATAACGAAAAGACGCTTTTTTCATATTACGTGACATTGTTGAAAATCTATATTCTACATTTGAAACAACTTATGATAATATAATAAGGGTTATAAGGCACATTAGATATTGCCAACACCATACACAAAAGACTACTAAACTAAATCCGAAAAACCGAATAAAAACAAATATCTTCGCCTGACGACGTATTCAAATTATCTGTTAACGAGACTTTTTGTTAATATTTTTAAGTTTCCTTAGGATAATGACGATTATGATCATAAGAAAGCCTCTTACCCCCTCTCGGCGAGTTCCGATTAGCTGTGCAAATTTAACACTTTTTAAAGTTATTTCATGACAAAATAATGCTAAAAAACTAATGGCAAATCAAGTAATCAAACTACTGATTTGCCATAAACATTTCTCACCACTTGAACACTCTTAAAATCAATTGAAATTAAAATATTATGTATTCTATTTTAACATAATAATAATCTAATGAAAGCATATACTTTTGTTAGATGAGTTCTTATATTGATTTGTAAATAATATTTGAGATTTTTGATTATTGATAAACAGTCAATATAAAGATTAAATAAAAAGGATTAACCTCTACTCGAAGACTTCTGTGGCTCATCTGTAAGAAATATATAAATGTTATGATTTGATAACATCACAATAATAGTTAGGGTAAGTTTTTACTCCCATTCAATATCAGTATGTATTTATTACCACTAAACATCAGCAATTTCTATTTAATTTAAAGTTTTAAAATGCTGTACTGCAAAAGTGCCTTTACACTAACCCATAGCAAAGCAATACTTTAAAAAAATATTCTAATTATTTTGCACAAAGGTGTTACAATTATTTATAAGCCATGGTGTGTTTGTGTAACATACAGAGTCTTATTATATTAAGTAATGTGATATTATTCACGAAAACATTTACCTCTTCTATAGGGTGTCGATTCACCTGTGAATAAAAAAGACAATAATCACTTTTGCCCTATAACGAAAAGACGCTTTTTTCATATTTCATGACATTGTTGAAAATCTATATTCTACTTTTGAAACAACTTATGCTAATATAATAAGGGTAGTAGGGCATATTAGATATTGTCACCCACATTCTGTATGGTGTTGGAAGTGTCTAATCCATATTTGATATTGTCAATGGCCATACACTATGGCCTACTAAACTAAATCCTAAAAACCAAATATCTTCGCCTGACGACGTGTTCAAATTATCTGTTGAACGAGACTTTTTGTTAATTTTTTAAAGTTTTCTTATGATAATGACGATTGTAATCATACGAAAGCCTCTTACCCCCTCTCGGCGAGTTCCGATTATCTGTGAAAACGTAACACTTTTGTGAAAAGTTTTTTTATGACAAAATAATGCCAAGAAATTTATGGATGTGGTGACAATTACTTAGAAACACATGCCATATCAAGGAAGTCGAAGAGAATATTTGCAGAATTATGTTGTAGGTTTCTTTTGTTATCATGATCATGGTCATGCTTAAATTAGAGCCTAAACCATCAAATGACTCTCATAAACTCATTTATTGCATCAATCATCAATCTTATTATTATTTTAATAAGATTTATCATTTAATGCCTTCACACCTTTTGATTTCTTGTGAATCATCACTTTAGTTATTGCTATTGATTTATGATAGATATGATGATAGATGGATGGCACGTACTCATACTTCTGGATTTAAGGTAAAATTAAGATAGTGTAAAAGAAATTAATGTAACTCTCGCCTTGGGAGATTTCAAGCTCGAAATAGTTATCAAAAGAAAAAAAGAATAACAAAGAAGAAATCGTTTAGACTTGTCGTTTTTCATAGTTAATAGACCCGGATGCTTTTAATGATGCAGACCTTGATAGTGAAATTGTAATATAGTCATCGTAACATTTAGTATGCAGTACATGTAACTACAAATACAATCAAAGTATAAAAGTGCAATTATAAAAAAAGTAATTATATACCTGCTACTATAGACCCTCCAGCAGATGATTTAAGGGATGCGGACCCTGAAAGTGAATCTGAAAAAGAAACAAACAATTATACAGTAATTACACAAACGCATAAATAAACATATTGATATTATATTGTTTTAAACTTTCATGTTCACTTTCATTCATATATAGATAGTTATTACCGGGATTTATAACGAAAAGATACATAGGGCAAATACCGTACATAACTATCTATATAATTGCCCTCAGCCCTATTCATTTAGAAATGACCAAAAATATAAAGTAACCACTTTGACACTATCATGTCATAATTACTCACAACTGAAGAGAAAGTAGTTATACTAGAATAATGCCAAAAGAACTACATGGAATTTCGATAATTTAGTAAAATACGTCACGATATATTATAAGATCAAATGTCCTAAAAATAAAAAAATAAAATGGATTGACGTTTCCAGCAAAAATCAACAACACCTATTGATAATTTGGTTTTTTATTTTTAAGGCCCACTAGTAATAAATACCGAATGGAATTACGGAACTTACTCACGTGGTTATGACCAGTTCTGCTTAGGTGATTGAATTAGAAGTTATTAAAATTCAGTGAGTTTGAAGGAGATCGGGATCAGTTTTATACGCCACCTTTTTGTGATTGTAAAGAACCCGATGCGGATGTTTTTAAAGATGCAGACCCTGATAGTGAAGCTTTATCTGTAAAATAATATAAGTTTTATTAATATTTTGAATCGTCTATGACTATTTTGATTATAATTCTACGATAACATTAAGGCACCACAAGGCTGAAAATGTAATTAAAAATATTAATATAATGTACTAAATAATGCACCATTTCCACTGAAAATCATAAATAAGCTTTTTTTTGAGAAAATTAAATTATCAGTTTAATTCGACAGTGATTTTAAAAGGAATATTGTGAATTTTTAAACAAAGATGATATTGGAAAAAATATTTAGATATGAAGGTTCAAGTTTTTATTTCAATCTAGCTATTTATTGCAAAACTAAATAAAAAAGATTAATTACCATTCAGTTTTCTTATTAAATCTGTAAAAAAGTAGAGGTAATTATTAATAACGAAGGCTAAGAGGATCGATAGAAAGCAATACTGATATACTTTTTGTTCATAACAATTGTAGTTAGAATGAATTACGAACAGATTGAAACTACAAATAGCTTGAGACTAATGTAAAAAATATTATAAACGAAGAGATATTTACCCCTTTGATTTTCCTTTATTTGTCCGAATGATGTAATAAAAGAAAACAGCTGAAAGTGATAAAAATCAATGTATTAGCTCGATTAACAAGCAGGTTTCCGAGAAAATGTTAAAAATATTTAATAAACACTTTTATCTTCTGACCTGTTGTGCTGGTACTATAAATATATTCGCTGCCGCTGAAGTAATGTGTACAAACAACCACACCTAGACAAAAAACGAATCATTAGTTATCAGTTATCATAATATTATTCATATAAGAGTTTGTAATTCTATCGAAAATCTACAATTATAGGGTGCTGTTTACTGCTTGGCAATTCGAGCAAAATTTTGTCTACCTTCTTTGAAATACATCGAAATATCTGTATTGACTAAATACATTCGAGTAGCCGCCAGCAAATATTTTTATATAACTGTATAAAAATCTATATCATTTATTTGGCCCAGAAGTCAGGATCATTGTCTATTTAGGCAGAGGTCCCAAGCTCGAATCCGAGTAGGGATAGATGAGGACCAATGATGTAGGACGAGTACAAATATTTGTTCACGAGTTATAAATTTTTGTATGTTTATTTAGTATATTCTGATATTTATATAAATATTACTGTTCGTTCGAAAAATAATACCAGATATTAAAGAAGTATCAAATATAATATTAAAAACATTATTTATTTACAATCTATTATAAAATAAAAAAATAGTAGTGATCAAGAAGAAAAAACAAAAAGCGATCGCCGATCTCGGCTTTTTTCTAAAATGTCACACACCGCTCTTTAATAGTTCTGCCCGGTGGTAAAAGCTCATAATGAACAATGTGTGAGCTCGTGTGGCACCCAAATATCGAGCTTTGTGTACCCAGCTTTCAAATAGGTCAATACTATTTGGCAATTCCCAGCTATGTTGTTACTGATGATATGCCGATCTTGCTCCACTTTTTGAAAAATAGCATCCATTTAATTCGTAACATGGCGCCCAGAGCGAGATGAATCTTTGACATTAAAATTCCCGGATTGAATATTCGATTCGCTCATTTTGACAGAAAGAATAACAAATGAAAACTAGTGGGAAACAAAAGTCTCTTAATTTGTATCTATTTTTGAAATGTCACTTTTTTATTGTCATGAAACCAGCCAGATAGAAATAGTAAAGCCAATGATATTTTATACCAAGTTTTGTATATATTATATGCGAAAAGGCTTTTCCCCCGACCTAATTTATATTATTATTATTTAAAAATCAATTTTTACTCTTCCCGGTCCGGCTCGAGGGACGGGAGAATACCCCTCAGCAGAGGAGGCCAGACGTTAGAAGGTCAGGACCACAGAGAGAGGATACGGCCGACAATTCCGACGTTATCGAGCAAGACAGCCCGCTGGAGCTTCGGAATCATTGGTCCATTGCCCAGTCCCAATCTCTTCAGATGGTCACGAAGAAAAGTTGGGACGAGACCATTGATTGAGGCTACGACTGGTATGATCTCAGTGGATGTCACCTTCCACATTTCAGTAAACTCGTGTGCCAGGTTCAGACACTTGATCTTTTTATCTGATTCTACTCGGTCCATCAGCACGATACCAGGCTTATGACCCAAAACAGTTCTGTCCGTAATGTTGGGCTGGTTCCAGTACAACCAAGCACGCTCGTTTTCGAGCACTGACTCCAGAAAGTACGTATTATTATACGTACACGTAAAAAGGTACTTTTTCACCAATGAGGCTTAAAGATAACTAGAGATGGAGAATTTTGGCGGCTTGGTTATGTCTTATTATGAAATATTCGGTAGTAGCCAGTACAGGACACCCGGAAGTTATATGCCTGAGTGACTCTCCGGGCTGGAGACAGACTAGATATGTCCTTTATCTTCAGGATATACTTCCAGTAGTTACGGGTCATGATGTCATGTTGACCGGTTTCCCCAAAGAGGACGCCGAAGCGCAGCCAATTCACGCAACTCTTCAAGTTTACGTGACGCTCGTGAAGAGCTTTAAAGAATCTTCTGTGCAACTCCTTCTCCCGCCAGACGGCTATTATTATATTTGTCGTGTTTTAGCGGCCAAATAAATTACTATATAACCCATATATGCCGTGTATGCGTAAGACAATATTTTACTCCGAAACAACCATGGAGGTAATTAATCAATGGTTTTATTTAAATTTCGAACTGGCTGGCAATTAGAAAGAATATATTGAAAAAAAAAACAAATAAAACACTTTGGGGCGTGAAAATTATTATTGTTATTTGCTCATCATTGATTTTGAAAAGTAATTCTATTACGCAAAAAGAGTTCAAGTAAAGACAATGAGTGTGATGAACTCATTTAAACGAGTTTTAGTTGCCACGCATTATTTTATTACAAGTTCGTCCATCAATAGGCATGAATATAACTTACCAATGCATTTGTTAAACTTGTTATGGCGTGGTGAATAAAGAACAGTTGCTCCGCCAAAAAATTCGATACCTTTAAAAGAAATGATCGAAATATTATAACAGAATAAAATTGTAGTTAATATTGTAATTACTTACACTTTTCTAATCAGATAGGGTGGAGGTCCTCGACCGTGTCAAAATAAGTAATAATGATATCTCTTATTATTTTCTAAATTCGAAGGATTCTTAAATAAACAAAAGTATTAAAAACATAACGTGTAATTTTTTAGTAAAAATATCAAAAGTAAAAAAGACAATTAATATGACAATTAATAATGCAAAAAAAATTGGGCTTTTGTTATACACGCTTACAAAGGTTTTAAAACTGAAAAAGAAGTACTGAAAACCTGTATGGCGCTTACCAAAATTGATATAAACAAAAAGGGAAGATACGGTACTCCTAAGCATTTCAAAAAGAGGGTTCCGTTCGTGCATAAAAGACCTAAATTTGATTTTCTAGATTGGAAACTGGTTGAATCTGCTCGTTTTTCGGAAATACACGCTTTTTCTGTCACTCGCACGCCTCTACCATTGCACCTTTAAATGGATCAGATTGATATGGCTAGAAGATTTGTCATCAAAGTAAATTATTGGGAAAGAACTTTCAAGTTAAACATTGATGAAAATTTTGAATAGTGCGTCAACAGGCGTAGTTTTGCTTTAACATGCGCTGGGTTCTAATTTTATCATATTTTCCTGATTTTCTTCGTTTACCCTCAATGCCAACCTTACTGCTTTTTCCATATAAACTTGCGATGGGATAATGTATTAGAGAGAGAACATTGGATTTTTCTTACCTCCTGGTATGGGGTTAGCTGTAACAAGACAGAAAATTTAATCTTACGCTTTTCATTATTTTTCAAAATAATGATTAAAATGTACTCGGGTTAATAGGAATTAAGTATAAAAATCATCTCACAAAATAAAAAGTCGTTGTTATTCCATTAATAAAAAAATTAAACGTTGTGTTTAATTTTTATAATGCTATTTGTATTTCAATTCAAAATCTTGCCAAGTTTCAGCTTGTTTTCGTCGCATCCGGAAGAATGGAATCATCGAAGAAATTGAATTTTACCAAATCGTCTTAAGCATGGACCCATTTACAATACTAAATATTTGTTTAAAGCAAACAACGCTGAATGAAGACGGAAATATTTCACCTAATCGTGAAGAAATAATTTGTCTTCAAGTTATATTTAGTTAAGAAAGCAGATATTTCTAAAAGGGTTTTCATTTTACAATGGTAAAAATGTGTTGTCAAAATATTTTTTGTACACTTACTCTTACTTGTTTGGACACTTTAAGTTCTACATCACCTGTAAAATAATTGAAATCAATTTTTAAATTCTCAATTTTAAAATTTAAGTAACATACTTAAAAATATACTCACCGTTGGCAGATATAGTTCTATGAGATCTAGATGCTGTACAACCGAATATTGTAAGAAAGAAAACACCAAATAATAATATTACTTTCATATTGGAGACGTAGCGTGCTACGGGTAGTCGAAACGGATTAAAGAATTAATTTGACACTTGATTATTTATAACTATGACCGATTAATATTTGTGGGGTTCCTTAACTTTATATAAAACTAAACACAGGTTGGTGTTTTAATATTTTTCTTTTCTCAATTTATATATAATGGATCTCAAATGCTTTAACTTCTCATTTACACATCTTCGCGGAAGATTTGCAGCTATATAGGCTTTTAAGAGCTGAAAACACTTCCAAATCAATTTCTGCAATGGCCTATTATAACAAACCATTTAAATCTCAAACATACATATTGGTCGCAGGTATATGCGCACTCTGTGGATAAACAGTTGGCCTCTACTTTTGTCTTCAATTTATCTCCTATTCCAGTTACGAAGTGTTAAAAGCCTGTGTTTATTTATTACTCAGTGTCTTTAGCGTTTACAAAAATATATACTTTTTCGTAATAAGGTTACCATTGCCTAATCCCTCCTTCTTCCACTTCTGAATTATGCTGAATTCGGCTATCTGGATGCAACAGAAGAACTTTTAAATAAACTCGAATGGTAAATTTAGGTATACGCGTCATTTTCGACTATAGCAAATATGATGTATATGTGTCCTAATTTCTTTCAAGATTGAGTCGAGACATGCATATCCTTTGCTAACTATACAGAATCCTCTACAATCCTCGATCTCTTAGCTACTTCTGCAAAAAATTCTAGTATCTTATTCCTCGTGATATACCTTTCTATCCCACTAAATTTCAACCCTTCTTCTCAAAACTTCATCACTTTCATCTATTCAGGGGTTCTTAATCTATCCACGCTGTACGTTTATAGAATTCTCTTCCACAAAAAAGGAACAAGACAATCTCGAAAAGAGAAATAATACTCAGTGATTAAGACGCATGTACAATATTGTTATATCTATACGGAACATTCTGATTTAAAAATCTATTTTCAATAAAACTAATTTATATCTGGGGCGTGTAGTATTTCAATTTTATTTTTACCGCTTATACTTTTTACAACTGCCTTTTATATTATTCATATCATGATTGTAACATAAACTATTGGTGATTGGCAAGTCATGCTAATTACATAATTACTGACTATATATTTTTAATGGAATTAAAAAAACAAGTCATGTATATTTTTTATGTTTGTACATCGAGTACGCCCAGATTTCTAATTACGAGATTCTTTTATTTGATGCGGAATAGTTGCTAATTGGTACTACTGTATATTCTTTTTCATTTTATTTTCCTTAACATCTTTACAATTTCTATAATTTTTGTTCACTTGCCTAAAGCCTATTTATTTTATGAGCATTTTTATTGATTTGGACGATGTAATTTTCACGGTGCTTTTTTTGTATGTACACCGATAACTTAAAGATATCTGATACAATTCACGTACTTCTTGTTTTGCCCGAATAGTTTCCATTTGGTCCCATAGAAATTTAATAAAGTTTGGCTAAGTAATTTGTATTTTGTAAATATTTTTGTGATGTGAAATGATTTAATTTTAAGGCATTTTAATTGAAAAGCTAATCAGGTATTTTTATCCAACGACAAACATCAGGCAAGTGGAGTAGACTGACCGCATCTAACTTTGACCTTAAAAAATAACAGCAAAAAGGCAAAAATAATTCAGCTCAAGTAGTTCGCCTATTTAAAACTAGCTTTTTGGAGTTGGTGCTAAGTTGCTTACAGAAATAATAGTTTCCATGAATGAGTTGCTTATCTTGTGAAGTAAATAGTTAATTATATTTGTAATGTTAAAGCAATGAGAATTATTGCATTGGAAAAAGAAAATGTAACCAAGAAATTATCCCATTATTATGATTTCTGGCATAAGTGGCTACAATATCTAAAATTGTTATAATAGTAAAAGTTCGTTAAAGTTCAATTAAAGATATATATATCCTGAAAATTAATGAAATCAGTATTATAATAATATAAAAATACCAATTTCAATGTAAGACCGTGTAATTCAAATTAAAAGGCAGTGTCAATGTCAATATCAAAATACCAATAATATAATTTTATGTTTATTGATATTTTATTTTTGATTGATATCTCAGTTATACACTATTTCATTATTTTATTTCAGACATTAGTCTTTACAATATTTTTTATTCCATAGATGTATTTAAAATTGATAACTAGCCAAAAGTATAAAAAAGTAGGAGTCGCATAATTTCAAGCTTTTTCGCTTGATTTCTCTTCTAGAGGTAACTTAGAAATAAATATAACATAGGCTTACTGACGTGTTACGTGATTAAGTTTAATAGATTGTGTTCATGTAAGACAAACATTTCGATGTCGCATAGTCAAGAAATGTAATACGTTGCCAGCACACGTTTCCCTCATTTTTACAATCCTGGGTCTGCAAGATCAAGCTGACTAGTGCAGTGCATAGTTGTACTTGCACCAGCCACCTTTTTATTTGTCCTCCACTTTTGCTTACCATCAAGTAGAATGGAGTCATTTGCTTGATCTTTTGAAACGAGGCTAGATTATATACTTTTACTCTCGTCATAGGATAAAAAGTTCTTCACAAAGTAATGCTATATGGCATTACGTTTCATACCGTGTCATATGTCATTGTAGTATTACACAGTACTCCATGACCTGAGATGACACACTATGTGAAGAACGCTAATGCAAGCAATCTGCTATTACTTTTTTGGCTTTGATAAAGGAAGCCATAAAAAAATTATCCCGAGGGCCACACATAAACAAATGGCCATTCATTTATTCTTCTCCAACTGTATGTACTTAATCTATTGTCATTGTTTAGCGGATTCATCTGCTTTAGTGAGACCATGGATTTTGCTCCATAAATCAACTACGCGTCCATTTATTGTTACTACAACTACCAATAATTGTGAATTCGTAACGAAAACTCGTGCGTATGTTCTTAAAAAAATCTGTAGTAATTAAATTACCTTACTGCTTGTAACCTAAGCTGCTTTTATTTATGATGTCATTGTTTGTATGATATTTTTAAATGCCTAAGTGAAAATGTATTTTACGAATTAAAAGCCAGAGCTGATGAAAATAGTTATGTCTGTGGATATTAGGTGTGCGATATTAGGGGAATTTAAGGCTTTTCCACGCACAGATGTGCTTAAAAATTATATTACATCTGCTATATTAGGAGGCGCTCTTAAATACTATTTAGTTTTAAATAAATGTAATGTACTATACTGCACAGCTACAAGTGAAATTTAAGAATACAGTGTTTGGTTTTTTGCATTTCTGTGAGAATATTATATTAATATCTTTATATATAAGTGCAAATATTTTTATAAGAATAGTGACATCGTCGATTTATTACTGGCCAAGCAAAATTTTAATATTTTATTAAATAAGTAAATTATAAAAGACAATTAGTTGTGACGGTCTAATTACTTCTGTGCTATATTAGGTTGATGTGGGATACGTCTTATAGCTGCATGACAGAGTTCTGTAGATCACTGATTTTTTCGTGAGTGAACATCGTTAGGTCGTTAGATATCATTGTAATTAGGGGGCTGCCTCTTAAATGGTTTTGTATACTAATTGTGCCGCGCCGCCTTTAGTATAACGGCCGTGAAGCAATTCGCAGAGTAATTACAGAACATAAAAACAGTAAAACTGTCTCTAGAATGTCCACCCACCAGTAATATGAATATATACAGTGTTTGGTGTTTGTATGATTGTATGATGCATTTGTAGAACGTTCTTTGTTTTTTAGTTATTTTTCTCTTTTAGTCAAGCATTGTCGAAATAAAACCGTACAATGTTATTTCCTAATTTTCTGTTTTCTATTCATTTAACGGCCGTACACGAAAGGTTAGAGTGGGCGGTTCACAAACAGGAATTCTACTAATATTCCTAGTGATTAACTATTTGTTACCATTTACCATTTTACTTCATTAAAATTCGATCGTTTAAATTTAAGCACATTTTGAGTTGTATGTGCCCTATGTTCCCTTCGCCTTCCTTTTACTTAAAAATAAATCACATGATCATTATGTCTCATTATAAGATTAAGGTTTTTAAGGCCTTGTGTAGGAACGTTAAATCTCTCTTAGTATACCTAACTACATATAAATAGTATTTAACAATAAAAATATATTTATAAATAAAGACAATGTTGAAAACATGTTTTTAATGATCATGTTATTTTTGTGTGCGTTATTAGAATAAAAAAAGTACATCTAATCAGGCTATATCCTAAAATAATAATAACTATTGAACAGAAATTAATATTTATTGGTATATTTTTTACATTTTTTGATAGTTTTCGATATATGATTTTTTTTTATTTTCTTTTTGCTGAACTGTTAAAACTATACTCGAAGATCCGTCTTTAATGCAGTCGTTGTTTTTTATCCATGGGATGCCGTTGTCGTGTCTTCTTAGCCTCCTGAAAAAATACAAATGAACATACATTTAGCAACTAATGAGAGAAAATAGTGACTATAGTTATATGTTCTTAATACTTCTAAGGAATTTGAATAAATGTGTTATATAAAAATAAAAAAGATGAAACTTACGTTTGTATTTATTTTTTCCTGAAAATTAAAAAAAAAGCTATTATAAGTTTGGTTCATTTCTAAATCTAATTATTCAGGTTTATAGCAAGGTATTACGTTGAGTACCTACGATAATGTAATATAGTTGAGTACGAACTCATATTAGAACATGCACATTTATATGTAGTTTATTGTAAAATCATCATCAATCGAACCTCCGATATGAATTTCATGATCATGATCTGGATGTAATGTCACAACTTGACGCACGATCTTTTTCAGCGTTTATTTATCTTCAAATAGAAGGTAAAGGACGATGCCTTTTAATATTTATCTATTTGTAGTGCTTAAATAGTAATATATGATATATCAAAAATCTGTGGATCATATCTACAAAACATTACGAAAAAAGTTTTCTCGGAATTACTCGGTGTAGCATACCCATTTATTATGTTCTAATTTTAAGTGAGTAATCTGAGTCCACTTACCACCACCTCTTCCTGCAAAAAGCATAAGTTTGTGTAAAAATACTTTATTAATGACGTTTTAAATTTACAACTTCATAATTAATTTTTAGTAAATATATGCCATCAAAATTTGCCTGCAAACCTATATAGGTTTAGGTAATATTACCATAAGGATAAATACCTACTCTTACTTAATTCTATTGTATAAGTATGTTTAGTATCTAGAGAAAGCAACAAAGTTAACAAGCAACAACAAGTTAATAGTTGATTTAATTAATAGTTTGAGTTGTTTCAAGTTTGAAAATATGTAATTGTGTTATCTGTATATTTATTAACGAGACATAATTTATTTTTAATTCTCTTTATATTTTCTCTTTTTTTTCATTTATACAAAAATATTTTAATTTCAATCAATCGTATATGAGTATCTAAGTGTAAATCTCGAGAACGTCTAAACAAATTTGTATATTTTGTTTTAAATAGTCTGTGTAAGGTGTTCAAGATTCTAGTCAAATGAAAAGTTGAAAAATTAAATGGAACAAAATAAAAGTTATTATTCTGTTTTGGCATAATGACTTATCTGCCATTAATAATTGAATGCCTTTGGTAAATTTTTATAAACTATAAACAAAAAATACTTAGTTTACAAATGTTTACTTACTTGACGAAGATGAGGATCTAGATGCTACTGCAAAAAATATATAGAAAACAACATAAGTATTAAATCAAACAACCACTAATATATTGCAATGCACAATGTGAATGTGTAAAGTAAAATTTACTGCGAGATATTAATTAGTGTATGAAACTACACAATATTTATGAATTAAAAAAAAAGCAATCCAATATTTAGAAAACATATTTTACTAGCTAAACCTGTAAAATCTGTGCAAGTTAGCACAAGAGTCACAGTAAACGCTTTTGTCCCGATGTCACAGCTTAACATATATAAGAATATTCTTAGTATTATTCACAACATACCTCTGCCACGTGCTCTAGCTTTAGGTTTTACCCGTCGCGAACCTGAAAGTAAAATAGGTATAGTATATAGTCTAGACTTTTAATGGTTATAACTTAATATTTACGAACCGTTAATATACCTTATTTCTAATTTTCAATATATGTAGTATTGTATACTATGTAATAAAGTCGCTAATGAGACAGTGTTGATTTTCTCATTTCTTTTAATAAGTGGTTCTTTTATCTGGCTAAAACTCAAAAACCTCTTGTTGAATTATTTCCTTTCTATTTTGTTCGCTTTAATACAGGCGTGGTTAAAACTTTAAATACAAAGAATAATAGACCATAATTGCTAACTTAATATGAAATTGGTCAAACTGTTATGCTTGTTAGCGACTGGCTGGCATCCATAAACCTTTTAGACGTAAAATTGATAGTGTCAAGTGTGTTGATCTGTTATTTATTTATTGTTTTAATATTAATTATACTTGGTTTTACCGTTTGCCTCGTGTTTCCTTACTCACATTATACAGTCCACAAAACGGGTAGCTATCAATGCTATTCAAAACTATTATTTATTCACAGCTACTTCAGATTACATTTGATAGATGGCCTTCATAGCAGGTTATGTAAAGGTGATAGGAAGTTCACTGGAATAACCACTTCAACTAGTTTTTAGTATATCCATTTAAAAAAAAATATTAAACGGACACTAATGAAATTTTAATTTATCGACAATTAGTTATTCGCTTTGGAAATGTATAATTTACCACAATATTTT
The DNA here is from genome assembly GCA_943193645.1 of Acentria ephemerella. NCBI lineage: Eukaryota > Metazoa > Arthropoda > Insecta > Lepidoptera > Crambidae > Acentria > Acentria ephemerella. The sequence continues at coordinate 8,726,900 of OW971881.1, forward strand.
AAATGGAATCAATAGTCTTATGTCTCTGTATGCAGTAAAATATTTGTGCTAGAAAAGAACATCATCAATAAAAATTGTTTCTTAGCGTAAATCACTAGAAAGGGTGGATCAATTTGACTAATATTTTAAATAGTCACAGGAAGTAGTACTCCGTTATTCTAGTGGTAAAAAAGTGGCAAAGAATTACATTATTTTTATAAAATATTTTGTTATTGCGTGGTTGTTAAAATCATTCAATTTGTTATGTTTCAATAGAACATATTCTATTCTGATTATATCATATCCTATGAAACATGTGCAAATTGTACAAAATGCTTTTTTCCCGCTGTATATTTTTCATTAAGTTCCTTCAAACTCTGGGAATGGCAACTCTTGGTAGGGCAAAAACCGTAATGAACTAATATTTTTTGTTATTACACCATATGCCATATTTTTTTTAGTATAAAATTATAATTTACGACATACCTCTGGAATGGCCTTTGCCTCTATATTTCACCCGCTTAGAAGCTGAAAATAAAACTGTTGTTAAACTTGAACTAATCATAACTTAATATCTGCGAATTGTTCCTTTTCCTATACCTTATCGCATTTAATATATAAACTTATACCAATAAATAGTGTCGCTAATAAAACAGTGTTGATGTTCTTTTCTTTATGTAAAATTTATTACAATACAGGATTGATTAAAAAATTTAAATAAAAAAAATCATAAATCATAATTAGTAACTCAGTATGAAAATTGTCTTATACTATTATGTTTATACTAATCGACGTGATACCAAAAAGTAGTGGATGTTTTCTTAGTAACGAAAGACAGTCGTCTTAATATAGATTTCTCACAATGACGCGGTATAGCAGACTCACTCTTTGGGGTTTTATTACAAGTAAGCAATCTCAGTCCACTTACCACTACCTCTTCCTGTAAAACAATTATAAGTTTAGTAAAAATATTTAATCAATATTAAAATGAGAACTTTAAAATAGTAGGTATTTTATTTAGCATTTTATATATATATTCTCAAAATGTTACTTGCGAAACCTATATCTGAATTATCAGAATTTAGATACCTTCTAGAAATTATCACAATTTTTTAGATTTTCAGTAACCACAAAAGGCAGCACATAAATGTGATGTAAAGGTTGAGTTGCGTTAAAGCAAAAATATTTAATCGTTTCATCTGTATATTAATCATAGTACACAGTTTGTTAAGCATAATGGTCTAAATATATTATTAATATATCTCAAAATATTTGAATATCAAACGATTGTTTGATCCACGATATGATTGTTTGATGGATATTTATAAATTACATTTGTAGAATGATTCAAATGTTTGTGAATAGAAATGAAGAGCGTTATATGTTGCTAAGCAGATCTCGAGTGACGCTGGGAGATACCAATTTGATTATTTTTTAAATAGTCCAAGGAGTCCGAGACCCTAGTGAAAAGAAAACTTGGAAGAACTAAAATTAAAACTCTATTTTTGACAACGATGATAGTCTACGTGTTTTACATTTTGTTCCGTTTTGATTTTCTCATATCTTCAGTAAAATAAGTAAAACCTCTTATTCCCCCTGTCACAGTTGTTTGATTAGTGTACTTTAAATGTTAAACAATATCAAACTAATTTTAAATTATTCCTACTATATTGGCATAATTATTAAGTTCCTTCAAACTTTTGGTATGGCAATATCATTAATTATGAAGGGGCATCAATATTTTTTGTATTAAATTATAATATACAACGTACCTCTGCCACGGATACCTCTAGATTTTGATTTGGTCCGACGGAAAGCTGAAAGTAAAGCTGCTGTTAAACTTAACTAGCCGTAAACTAATAAATATGAATTGTTCCTTTTACCATTGCTTATCGCTAATATTATATATTAATTTATACCATACAAATGTGACGTGAAACAGTGTTGGTATTCTTCATACTTTATATCAAAAAATTATAAGCTGTTCGTTCTTATCGCTAAAACACAAAACTGCTAAACCGATTTGAATTATTTTTCCGTTTCGTTCGTTTACAATACAGACGTGTTTAATAAATGTAAATAAAAATATAACAAATCATCTTTAATAGTATGAAAATTGTCTAACCGATGCGGTTTTCAAAACTTTCATTTATTCACAGCTATTTCAGATAACATTTGATGTGTTCGTGACTTTGTGTCATGTCACCGGATCAATTATTTCAACTAGTTTTATTAAAATGTTTCATATTTTCATTTCTTCTTATACTGACCTGTAATTGATTAATCGAAATTTTCGAAAAGTAGCTATTATCTTTGAAGACTTGTATAATGATAGGTACAGACAATGTCAAGAAATCTTAACCACCTAAACCAATTTATTTAATTATATTTTTTTTATTTTAATAAATAACCTCAGTCTACTTACCACCACCTCTTCCTGTAAAATAATTTACTGTTTAATAAAAATACTCGTAAACAATTAAAAGAAGAACTTTAAAATAACTACCGATTAGCATTTCGTAAATATATGCCATTGGGAATGCCTACTTTTGGTACAGCAATATCATTTGTTTATATCCTTAAATATGAAGGCGTACTAATATATTTAGTTCAATTTACAACGTACCTCTGGAGCGGACTTTAGCTCTAGATTTGATCCGACGTAAAGCTGAAAGTAAAACTGTTGTTAAACTTCTACCGGGCAGAACTTAAGGATCTATGAATTCCTTTTTCTTTACCTTATAACATAAGTTAATATTTAATATACCACACAATAATGTCGCTAATGAGACGGTGTTAATATTCTTCTTTCTTCATATAAAATAATAATAAGCTGTTCGTCTGTCTTGCTTTAACTCAGAAGCTGCTACATCGATTTGAATATTTCCCCCGTTTTGTTTTGTTGACAATACAGGCGTTTAACAACTTTAATTTAAAAAGTCCTAAATCATAATAATTAAATCATTTTACTTAGTATGAAAATTATCTTACTAATGTGCGATTCCAAACTGTAATTTATTCATTGTAGTAGTGCTTTATACGACAATATTTCTCTTATCTTATTATAAAGCTTTCTCACAATTACTAGGTATTGCAAACTCACTCATTGGGTTTTTATTACAAGTAAGCAATCTCAGTCCACTTACCACCACCTCTTCCTGTAAAACAAAAACAATTATAAGTTTACTATATATATATATACACAAAAATCTTTTTATCATTCTTATGTAATTACAAATTACAAAATATAAAAAATATATTTTGTCGTAACGGGGTCGTGAAAAAATCATTCAATTTTTTATTTATCATGTTTGATTCTGATTTTATCATGTCATGTCGCTGTCTTAGTGTGTATGGTTAGTTACTAGATTAAAGTTGAAGACATACTAATATTTTTGTAGTATTAAATTATAATTTGCAACATACCTTTAGCGCGGACTTTGCCTCTAGATTTCACCCGCCGACGAAAAGCTGAAAGTAAAATGGTGCTAAACTTTAAATAGTCATAACTTAATACCTACTAATTGTTGGATTTTCTGTACCTTATCCGTAATATTTTTATAAATGTAAACAGTATAAAAGTGTTGCTATTATTAGCAACACCCGGAAATTGAAGTATATAAATTTTCTTAAATTAGCTGTTTTTAGAACCTTTAAATTTTATCTAAAATATCGTAAATGGAATCATTAACAGTCTTATGATTCTGTATACTGTATTCTGCAATTTTGACTTGTAAAGAAAATATGATATGTAAAGAAAATATTTTTATATCTATTTTCACTTATAAGAATAACTTAAACACTTTCGACTATTTTTCAATAACGTCAATAGGCAAAAATCAGAATTTTTCTGATTGGTTTGTTTAGTAATAGCGCTTTTATTTATTCCAGTTGCCAGCGTCTTACCGAAGTCTTCCGCCCAAACAATAATATAAGCGACATTGTTGTAAATAAGACTCAGTCAGTTGCTAAGTGACTGAGGAATCTGTGTTAGCTAGTTTCCATTTCTCGATCTCGATCTTATCATTACTTACCGTCAGCTGAGATGAAGGCCAAGATATATCTCTATAAAAAAGATTTCAGATTTCACTAGAGACGCACTTATTAAATTTCATTGTAACAAAATATAAATAATATAATAATATACATATTACAAAGGTACAGGTACTATTATCTCTGCAGATTCGTAAGCATGTTTAGCTTTGGCTTACATTTAGGTCTCTGCTTCGCCCTTGACTTCAGCTTCCGCTTCAGCTTCGGCTTCAGCTTCCGCTTCAGTTTTACCTTCCTCTTTAGATTCGGTTTAATCTTCCGCTTCAGCTTTAGCTTTGGCTTCAGTTTTTGTTTCACTTTCAGTTTCGGCTTCAGTTTCGGCTTCAGTTTCGGCTTCAGTTTCGGCTTCAGTTTCGGCTTCAGTTTCGGCTTCAGTTTCGGCTTCAGTTTCGGCTTCAGTTTCGGCTTCAGTTTCGGCTTCAGTTTCGGCTTCAGTTTCGGCTTCAGTTTCGGCTTCAGTTTCGGCTTCAGTTTCGGCTTCAGTTTCGGCTTCAGTTTCGGCTTCAGTTTCGGCTTCAGTTTCGGCTTCAGTTTCGGCTTCAGTTTCGGCTTCAGTTTCGGCTTCAGTTTCGGCTTCAGTTTCGGCTTCAGTTTCGGCTTCAGTTTCGGCTTCAGTTTCGGCTTCAGTTTCGGCTTCAGTTTCGGCTTCAGTTTCGGCTTCAGTTTCGGCTTCAGTTTCGGCTTCAGTTTCGGCTTCAGTTTCGGCTTCAGTTTCGGCTTCAGTTTCGGCTTCAGTTTCGGCTTCAGTTTCGGCTTCAGTTTCGGCTTCAGTTTCGGCTTCAGTTTCGGCTTCAGTTTCGGCTTCAGTTTCGGCTTCAGTTTCGGCTTCAGTTTCGGCTTCAGTTTCGGCTTCAGTTTCGGCTTCAGTTTCGGCTTCAGTTTCGGCTTCAGTTTCGGCTTCAGTTTCGGCTTCAGTTTCGGCTTCAGTTTCGGCTTCAGTTTCGGCTTCAGTTTCGGCTTCAGTTTCGGCTTCAGTTTCGGCTTCAGTTTCGGCTTCAGTTTCGGCTTCAGTTTCGGCTTCAGTTTCGGCTTCAGTTTCGGCTTCAGTTTCGGCTTCAGTTTCGGCTTCAGTTTCGGCTTCAGTTTCGGCTTCAGTTTCGGCTTCAGTTTCGGCTTCAGTTTCGGCTTCAGTTTCGGCTTCAGTTTCGGCTTCAGTTTCGGCTTCAGTTTGGGCTTCAGTTTCGGCTTCAGTTTCGGCTTCAGTTTCGGCTTCAGTTTCGGCTTCAGTTTCGGCTTCAGTTTCGGCTTGAGTTTCGGATTGGGCTTTGGCTTTGGCTTTGGTTTTGGTATTGGTTTCGGAAATGGCTTCGGCTGCTGTGCTGGGTGTGGTTCAGGAACTGTTGATTATAATAAATAATTAAATCCATCATTAAAATAAGTCAATAATTCAATCGTAAGAAATTCATCTTGCGCAAAACATTTTATGAATTCATTTCTTTTTTTATTCTTTAAAAAAAGTAAAAAGGTTAAATAAAACAAAATAAAAAGGTATAAATGTAAAAAGTTTGAAATATTATTTTTTATCATATTAAAAAATATAAAAATTAACGAAAAGAAATTTTCCTGTGGTAAAATAGAGCCTATAAGTTTTACATCAGTGAAGAGAGAATTCAATTCCATGCAGACCTATGGCATGTTGCATGAATAATTTTAATATTATCGATAATGCAATATTCAGTTGTAACGTCAACCGCTTACTACGGGGATCAGTATTTTAAATGGTAATTTAAATGATAATTTCTTAAAACTGAAACACTATTGAAATATAAGTACCTCCACTGCCTCCTCTAGCAGCGTCTTCACCGCCTTCATCGCCGCCTCCTCCAGCGCCATTTTCAACGCCTTCAGCAACGCCATCCTCGCCCCCGCCTTCTCCATCACTGCTGCCACCTCCACCGCCACCGCCTTCACCGCCTCCACCGCCTCGACCGCCTCCACCGCCTTCACCGCCGCCGCTTCCACCACTACCTCCTCCGGAGTCGTGTTCACCGTCTTCATTGCCTTCTTCCCCACCCCTGCCATCTACATCACCGCTGCCGCCTCCACCGCCTCCACCGCCTCGACCGCCTCCACCGCCTCCACCGCCTCCACCGCCGCCGCTTCCACCACTACCTCCTCCGGAGTCGTGTTCACCGTCTTCATTGCCTTCTTCCCCACCCCTGCCATCTCCATCACCGCTGCCGCCGCCGCCGCCGCCGCCGCCGCCGCCGCCGCCGCCGCCGCCGCCACCGCCTCCTCCACTTCCTCCTCCGGAGTCGTGTTCACCGTCTTCATTGCCTTCTTCCCCACCCCTGCCATCTCCATCATCGCTGCCGCCTCCATCGCCGCTGCCTCCACCGCTGCCTCCACCGCCGCCGCCGCCGCTGCCGCCGCCTCCACCGCCGCCGCTTCTACCGCCGCCGCCTCCACCGCCGCCGCCTCCACCGCCGCCGTCTTCACCACCACCTCCTCCAGAACCGTGTTTACCCCCTCTACCTCCCTCGCCCTCGCCTCCATCACCGCTGCCACCTCCAGTACCACCGCCTCCACCGCCGCCGCCTCTTCCACTGCCACCTCCTCCAGAACCGTGTTCACTGTCTTCATCACCTTCTTTCCCACCCCTGCCATCTCCATCACTGCTGCCGCCTCCACCTCCGCCGCCTCCACCGCTGCCGCCTCCACCTCCGCCGCTTCCACCGCCGTCGCCTCCACCTCCGCTGCCTCCACCGCCGCCGCCTCCACCGCCGCCGCCTCCACCGCCGCCACCTCCACCGCCGCCGCCTCCACCGCCGCCGCCTCCACCGCCGCCGCTTCCACCGCCGCCGCTTCCACCGCCGCCTCTTCCACTACCACCTCCTCCAACGCCGCCTTGACCACCATCTTCTCCCCCGCTGCCACTTTTTTCACCTTCACCGTCACCATCACCGCCCCCCCCGCCTCCAATACCGCCTCCTCTACCACTTCCGCCGGCACCTCCACTGCCACCACTTCCACTGGCACCTCCACTGCCACCACTTCCACCGGCACCTCCACTACCACCGCTTCCACTGGCACCTCCACTGCCACCATTTCCACCGTCACTTCCACTGCCACCGCTTTCGCTGGAATCTCTACCGCCACTACCACTACCGCCAGTTACTCCTTTAGTACCTTTATTGACACCGCCTCCGCTAGCACCACCAGAAGAAGCAGCTATGGAAAAAAGATTTTTTTTTCTGTAGGCTTCAACATCAATTGCTATTCGTTACTGTACAGTGTACATCGTACGTATATGACAAATATTTAAACACTTACCACCAGCTCCTGCACTAGCTGAACTTCCTGATCCACCACTAAATGCGCCGGCTCCAGCTATAGGTAAGTTAGAGCAAGGTTTAAATTAATTTACCCTTAAATAAATGCGTATTTTGTCACAAAATATAAATAGTTGTATGATATCAGGCTTAAAAATAGTTATGAGAACTTTGATAATATTAACACTAACCACCCGCTCCCGCACTAGTTGAACTTCCTAATCCATCACTTGTAGTACCGGCCTCAGCTACAGATAATGAAAATACATTCTGCTATACCTTGATCTAATTGATCTCTTATATAAATTTGTCGATTTCTATGTCTCATATTAATTTCCCTTTTGTTACTTGGGGTAGTAAAAATAAATAAACATAAAAAATATGTCAACACTTACCACCAGCACCTGCATTGGCTGAGCTTCCTGACCCATCGCCTTCTGCACTAGCAGCAGCTACAATTAAGATTTCAATTAAATTCTATTCTGATTTTTGTGTAAAGAATATATTTGTGTCAACATCTGTGATATTTTTTAAGAGCTTCGGTAGAAATATTTATTCTTCAAATAATTTTAAGCCTACTGTGATTTACAAGTTTGCACCGTATAGGCTATCCGGTGCAAACTTGTCACTTGTCAAATAATAATGTTGGTTTTTTCTTACACAAATAAAAATAAGTTTTAAAACTTATTAAAACAACAAACTATGAAAATATAACACCAAAAATATTCATGTAAAAAGTAAATTGATAATTATCCGGTTGAAATCAAATATTTATTTTTATCATGTTTGTATAACAATAAAAATTACCATTTATCAAATTTTGTGAATAAAATAAAGATTTATATTGAATATGTCTTTAAATTTACCACCAGCTCCCGCATAAGCTGAGCTTCCTGATCCACCTGATCCACCTGATGCACCGGCTCCAGCTAAAGGTTGTAATGAAAAAGATAAGTTAATTCTAATTTATTTACAATCTTTAAATGAATTTCTTTCGGATTTCAAAACTGTATAATTATCACTTACCACCAGCATCCGCATAAGCTGAGTTTCCTGATTCACCTGATCCACCTGATGCACCGGCTCCAGCTAAAGGTTGTTATGAAAAAGATAAGTTAATTCTAATTTATTTACAATCTTTAAATGAATTTCTTTCAGATTTAAAAATTGTATAATTATCACTTACCACCAGCACCTGCATAAGCTGAGCTTCCTGATCCACCTAATCCACCTGACGCACTGGCTCCAGCTAAAGGTTGCAATGAAAAAGTTAAAGTCAATTCTAATTTATTTACAATCTTAAAATGACTTTCGTTTAGATATCAATAATGTATTATTATCACTTACCACCAGCACCCGCATAAGCTGAGCTTCCTGATCCACCTGATCCACCTGATGCACCGGCTCCAGCTAAAGGTTGTAATGAAAAAGATAAGTTAATTCTAATTTATTTACAATCTTAAAATGACTTTCGTTTAGAAATCAATAATGTATTATTATCACTTACCACCAGCACCCGCATAAGCTGAGCTTCCTGATCCACCTGATCCACCTGATGCACCGGCTCCAGCTAAAGGTTGTAATGAAAAAGATAAGTTAATTCTAATTTATTTACAATCTTAAAATGACTTTCGTTTAGAAATCAATAATGTATTATTATCACTTACCACCAGCACCCGCATAAGCTGAGCTTCCTGATCCACCTGATCCACCTGATGCACCGGCTCCAGCTAAAGGTTGCAATTGAAAAATTAACATCAATTCAAATTTATATACAATCTTTTAATATATTTCTTTTAGATATAAATAATGTATTATAATCACTTACCACCAGCGCCCGCATTAGCTGAGCTTCCTGATCCACCTGATGCACCGGCTCCAGCTAAAGGTTGTAATGAAAAAGATAAGTTAATTCTAATTTATTTACAATCTTTAAATGAATTTCTTTTAGATATCAATAATGTATTATAATCACTTACCACCAGCGCCCGCATTAGCTGAGCTTCCTGATCCACCTGATGCACCGGCTCCAGCTAAAGGTTGTAATGAAAAAGATAAGTTAATTCTAATTTATTTACAATCTTTAATTGAATTTCTTTCGGATTTCAAAACTGTATAATTATCACTTACCACCAGCATCCGCATAAGCTGAGTTTCCTGATTCACCTGATCCACCTGATGCACCGGCTCCAGCTTAAGGTTGTAATGAAAAAGATAAGTTAATTCTAATTTGTTTACAATCTTTAAATGAATTTCTTTCAGATTTCAAAATTGTATAATTATCACTTACCACCAGCACCTGCATAAGCTGAGCTTCCTGATCCACCTAATCCACCTGACGCACTGGCTCCAGCTAAAGGTTGCAATGAAAAAGTTAAAGTCAATTCTAATTTATTTACAATCTTAAAATGACTTTCGTTTAGAAATCAATAATGTATTATTATCACTTACCACCAGCACCCGCATAAGCTGAGCTTCCTGATCCACCTGATCCACCTGATGCACCGGCTCCAGCTAAAGGTTGTAATGAAAAAGATAAGTTAATTCTAATTTGTTTACAATCTTTAAATGAATTTCTTTCAGATTTCAAAATTGTATAATTATCACTTACCACCAGCACCTGCATAAGCTGAGCTTCCTGATCCACCTAATCCACCTGACGCACTGGCTCCAGCTAAAGGTTGCAATGAAAAAGTTAAAGTCAATTCTAATTTATTTACAATCTTAAAATGACTTTCGTTTAGAAATCAATAATGTATTATTATCACTTACCACCAGCACCCGCATAAGCTGAGCTTCCTGATCCACCTGATCCACCTGATGCACCGGCTCCAGCTAAAGGTTGTAATGAAAAAGATAAGTTAATTCTAATTTATTTACAATCTTTAAATGACTTTCGTTTAGAAATCAATAATGTATTATTATCACTTACCACCAGCACCCGCATAAGCTGAGCTTCCTGATCCACCTGATCCACCTGATGCACCGGCTCCAGCTAAAGGTTGTAATGAAAAAGATAAGTTAATTCTAATTTATTTACAATCTTAAAATGACTTTCGTTTAGAAATCAATAATGTATTATTATCACTTACCACCAGCACCCGCATAAGCTGAGCTTCCTGATCCACCTGATGCACCGGCTCCAGCTAAAGGTTGTAATGAAAAAGATAAGTTAATTCTAATTTATTTACAATCTTTAAATGACTTTCGTTTAGAAATCAATAATGTATTATTATCACTTACCACCAGCACCCGCATAAGCTGAGCTTCCTGATCCACCTGATCCACCTGATGCACCGGCTCCAGCTAAAGGTTGTAATGAAAAAGATAAGTTAATTCTAATTTATTTACAATCTTAAAATGACTTTCGTTTAGAAATCAATAATGTATTATTATCACTTACCACCAGCACCCGCATAAGCTGAGCTTCCTGATCCACCTGATCCACCTGATGCACCGGCTCCAGCTAAAGGTTGCAATTGAAAAATTAACATCAATTCAAATTTATATACAATCTTTTAATATATTTCTTTTAGATATAAATAATGTATTATAATCACTTACCACCAGCGCCCGCATTAGCTGAGCTTCCTGATCCACCTGATGCACCGGCTCCAGCTAAAGGTTGTAATGAAAAAGATAAGTTAATTCTAATTTATTTACAATCTTTAAATGACTTTCGTTTAGAAATCAATAATGTATTATTATCACTTACCACCAGCACCCGCATAAACTGAGCTTCCTGATCCACCTGATCCAACTGATGCACCGGCTCCAGCTAAAGGTTGTAATGAAAAAGATAAGTTAATTCTAATTTATTTACAATCTTTAAATGAATTTCTTTTAGATATCAATAATGTATTATAATCACTTACCACCAGCGCCCGCATTAGCTGAGCTTCCTGATCCACCTGATGCACCGGCTCCAGCTAAAGGTTGTAATGAAAAAGATAAGTTAATTCTAATTTATTTACAATCTTTAATTGAATTTCTTTCGGATTTCAAAACTGTATAATTATCACTTACCACCAGCATCCGCATAAGCTGAGTTTCCTGATTCACCTGATCCACCTGATGCACCGGCTCCAGCTTAAGGTTGTAATGAAAAAGATAAGTTAATTCTAATTTGTTTACAATCTTTAAATGAATTTCTTTCAGATTTCAAAATTGTATAATTATCACTTACCACCAGCACCTGCATAAGCTGAGCTTCCTGATCCACCTAATCCACCTGACGCACTGGCTCCAGCTAAAGGTTGCAATGAAAAAGTTAAAGTCAATTCTAATTTATTTACAATCTTAAAATGACTTTCGTTTAGAAATCAATAATGAATTATTATCACTTACCACCAGCACCCGCATTAGCTGAGCTTCCTGATCCACCTGATGCACCGGCTCCAGCTAAAGGTTGCAATTGAAAAGTTAACGTCAATTCTATCTTATTTACAATCTTAAAATGACTTTCGTTTAGATATGAATAATGTATTATTATCACTTACCACCAGCACCCGCATAAGCTGAGCTTCCTGATCTACATGATCCACCTGATGCACTGGCTCCAGCTAAAGGTTGCAATGAAAAAGTTAAAGTCAATTCTAATTTATTTACAATCTTAAAATGACTTTCGTTTAGAAATCAATAATGTATTATTATCACTTACCACCAGCACCCGCATTAGCTGAGCTTCCTGATCCACCTGATGCACCGGCTCCAGCTAAAGGTTGTAATGAAAAAGATAAGTTAATTCTAATTTATTTACAATCTTTAAATAAATTTCTTTTAGAAATCAATAATGTATTATTATAACTTACCACCAGCACCCGCATAAGCTAAGTTTCCTGATCCACATGATCCACCCGATGCACCGGCTCCAGCTTAAGGTTGTAATGAAAAATTTTAAGTCAATTATAATTTATTTACAATCTTTAAATAATTTTATTTAGATATCAATAATGTATTATTATCACTTACCACCAGCACCCGCATAAGCTGAGCTTCCTGATCCACCTGATCCACCTGATGCACCGGCTCCAGCTAAAGGTTGTAATGAAAAAGTATAAGTTAATTCTAATTTATTTACAATCTTTAAATTAATTTCTTTTAGATATCAATAATGTATTTTTATCACTCACCACCAGCACCCGCATTAGCTGAGCTTCCTGATCCGCATGATCCACCTGATGCACCTGCACCAGCTAAAGGTTGTAATGAAAAAGTTAAATTCAATTCTTATTTATTAACAATCTTCAAATGAATTTCGTTAAGATATCAATAATGTATTTTAATCACTTACCATTAGAACCCACATAAGTGAAGCTTCCGGATACACCTGATGTACCTGCTCCAGCTAAAGGTTGTAATGAAAAAGTTAAAGTCAATTCTTATTTATATACAATCTTTAAATGAATTTCTTTTAGATATCAATAATGTATTATTATCACTTACCACCAGCACCCGCATTAGCTGAGCTTCCTGATCCACCTGATCCACCTGATGCACCGGCTCCAGCTAAAGGTTTTATGAAAAAGTTAAATTCAATTCTTATTTATTTACAATCTTCAAATGAATTTTTTTAGATATCAATAACGTATTATAATTACTTACCACCAGCACCCGCATTAGCTGAGCTTCCTGATCCACCTGATCCACCTGATGCACCGGCTCCAGCTAAAGGTTTTATGAAAAAGTTAAATTCAATTCTTATTTATTTACAATCTTCAAATGAATTTTTTTAGATATCAATAACGTATTATAATCACTTACCACCAGCACCCGCGTAAGCTGAGCTTCCTGATCCACCTGATCCACCTGATGCACCGGCTCCAGCTAAAGGTTTTATGAAAAAGTTAAATTCAATTCTTATTTATTTACAATCTTCAAATGAATTTTTTTAGATATCAATAACGTATTATAATCACTTACCACCAGCACCCGCGTAAGCTGAGCTTCCTGATCCATCTGATTCATCAGAGGCACCGGCTTCAGCTTAAGGTTGTAATGAAAAAGTTAAAGTTAATTCTAATTTATTAACAATCTTTAAATGTATTTCTTTAAGATATCAAAACTGTATAATTATCACTTACCACCAGCATCCGCGTAAGCTGAGCTTCCTGATCCACCTGACGCACTGGCTCCAGCTAAAGGTTGTAATGAAAAAGTTAAAGTCAATTCTTATTTATTTACAATCTTTAAATAAATTTCTTTTAGATATCAATAACGTATTTTTATCACTTACCACCAGCACCCGCATTAGCTGAGCTTCCTGATCCACCTGATCCAGCTGATGCACCGGCTCCAGCTAAAGGTTGTAATGAAAAAGTTAAATTCAATTCTTATTTATTTACAATCTTTAAATTTATTTATTTTAGATATCGAAACTGTATTATTTTCACTTACCACTAGCACCCGCATTAGCCGAACTTCCTGATCCACCTGATCCACCTGATGCACTGGCTCCAGCTAATAATGAAAAAGTTACAAGTTAATTGTAATTTATTTATAATTTTAAAATGACTTTCGTTTAGATATCAATAATGTATTATAATCACTTACCACCAGCACCCGCATTAGCTGAGCTTCCTGATCCACCTGATGCACCGGCTCCAGCTAAAGATTGTAATGAAAAAGTTAAATTCAATTCTTATTTATTTACAATCTTTAAATTAATTTATTTTAGATATCAAAACTGTATTATTATCACTTACCACTAGCACCCGCATTAGCCGAACTTCCTGATCCACCTGATCCACCTGATGCACTGGCTCCAGCTAATAATGAAAAAGGTAAAAGTTAATTCTAATTTATTTACAATCTTTAAATGAATTTCTTTTAGATATCAATAATGTATTATAATCACTTACCACCAGCACCCGCATTAGCTGAGCTTCCTGATCCACCTGATCCACCTGATGCACCGGCTCCAGCTAAAGGTTGTAATGAAAAAATTATATTCAATTCTTATTTATTTACAATCTTTAAATTTATTTATTTTAGATATCAAAACTGTATTATTGTCACTTACCACTAGCACCCGCATTAGCCGAACTTCCTGATCCACCTGATCCACCTGATGCACTGGCTCCAGCTAATAATGAAAAAGTTAAATTTAATTCTTATTTATTTACAATTTTTAAATGAATTTCTTTTAGATATCAATAATGTATTATAATCACTTACCACCAGCACCCGCATTAGCTGAGCTTCCTGATCCACCTGATCCACCTGATGCACCGGCTCCAGCTAAAGATTGTAATGAAAAAGTTAAATTCAATTCTTATTTATTTACAATCTTTAAATTTATTTATTTTAGATATCAAAACTGTATTATTTTCACTTACCACTAGCACCCGCATTAGCCGAACTTCCTGATCCACCTGATCCACCTGATGCACTGGATCCAGCTAATAATGAAAAATTTAAAAGTTAATTCTAATTTATTTACAATCTTTAAATGACTTTCTTTTAGATATCAATAATGTATTATAATCACTTACCACCAGCACCCGCATTAGCTGAGCTTCCTGATCCACCTGATCCACCTGATGCACCAGCTCCAGCTAAAGATTGTAATGAAAAAGTTAAATTCAATTCTTATTTATTTACAATCTTTAAATTAATTTATTTTAGATATCAAAACTGTATTAGTATCACTTACCACTAGCACCCGCATTAGCCGAACTTCCTGATCCACCTGATGCACTGGCTCCAGCTAAAGGTTGTAATGAAAAAGTTAAAGTCAATTCTTATTTATTTACAATCTTTAAATGAATTTCTTTTAGATATCAATAATGTATTATTATCACTTACCACCAGCACCCGCATTAGCTGAGCTTCCTGATGCACCTGATTCATCTGAGGCATCGACTTCAGCTTAAGGTTGTAATGAAAAAGTTAAAGAGTTAAAGTTCATTCTAATTTATTTTCAATCAAAAATTTAAAGATTGTAAATTTAATTACAATCCTTAAATGTATTTCTTTAAGATATCAAAACTGTATTATTATCACTTACCATCAGCATCCGCATAAGCTGAGCTTCCTGATCCACCTGATCCACCTGATGCACTGGCTCCAGCTATGAATAAAAGTTAGAGTTAAATCGATTTAAATAAAATTGTGGTTAGTAAATGAGTATATGCCTATGACATTATGAATACATCAATACAAAGAAAGTGAGGAAATAATAAGTAATTCATAAAAGAGTCAGGTTCTTATATTATTTGTACTTTTAATAATGTACTTTTTGAAGTTGTTAATATATTTGTTTTGTTAATCTTTTAAATTAAATTCTTACCACCACTATTAGCACTAGAGAAACTTCCCGAACCACGGCTAAATGATCCAGCTCCGGCTTGAAACAAAAAACAGAAAGTTATTTGTCATGTTCGACGGAAATAATAAGAAATTCATAAAAGGGACAGATTCTTATATTATTTGTACTTTTAATAATGTAATTTTTGAAGTAGGTAATATATTTGTTTTGTTAATCTTTTAAATTAAATTCTTACCACCACTATTAGCACTAGAGAATCTTCCAGAACCACGGCTAAATGATCCAGCTCCGGCTTGAAACAAAAAACAGTAAGTTATTTGTCATGTTCGACGGAAATAATAAGAAATTCATAAAAGGGATAGATTCTTATATTATTTTTACTTTTAATAATGTAATTTTTGCAGTAGTTAATATATTTGTTTTATTAATGTTTAAAATTAAATTCTTACCACCAGCATTAGCACCAGAGAAACTTCTAGAACCACGGTTAAATGATCCAGCTCCAGCTTGAAACAAAAAACAGAAAGTTATTTGTCATGTTCGACGGAAATAATAAGAAATTCATAAAAAGGACAGCTTCTTATATTATTTGTACTTTAAATAATATGATTTTTGAAGTAGTTAATATATTTGTTTTATTAGTGTTTTAAATTAAATTCTTACCACCAGCATTAGCACCAGAGAATCTTCTAGAACCACGGCTAAATGATCCAGCTCCGGCTTGAAACAAAAAACAGAAAGTTATTTGTCATGTTCGACGGAAATAATAAGAAATTCATAAAAAGGACAGCTTCTTATATTATTTGTACTTTAAATAATATGATTTTTGAAGTAGTTAATATATTTGTTTTATTAGTGTTTTAAATTAAATTCTTACCACCAGCATTAGCACCAGAGAATCTTCTAGAACCACGGCTAAATGATCCAGCTCCGGCTTGAAACAAAAAACAGAAAGTTATTTGTCATGTTCGACGGAAATAATAAGAAATTCATAAAAGGGACAGATTCTTATATTATTTGTACTTTTAATAATGTACTTTTTAGTTAATATATTTGTTTTATTAATCTTTTAATTTAAAAAGCCAGAAATATTTGGAAAAATGTTCATAAGAGGGACATGGGCTAGTCTATTTGTACATTAAATGGACTTTTTTGAATGAATTAACGTATTTAATTAATGTATCTTTTAATATTTGTTCTCACCACTAGCTGACGCGCCAGATGAACTTCCGTAACCATCGCCATATGAACCAGCGCCAGCTTTAAACAAGTAAGGAAACATAACAGTCGAATGATTGGAAAAATGGTCCAAAACTGACTGTATGCGATGATAATAGGACGCTCGTAGCGGGTACTTGCACCAGTCATCATGTGCGTGCGTAGTTATTGACGAGCACACATACAAACCAAGTTCGATGCGTTAACCTCACTACCTACTTATTCCCTTTACTATGGTAATGTATGTAAAATAATGAAAAAAGTATTTATTTTAAGTTTAAGGAAGGTGTATATAGGTAGAAGGTATGTTATTTGATTCTACACTAGATGTGCGTAAACGTTGTTTCGAACCTGTCGTTTGCAGTACAGTGTGGCATGTAAGCCTACTCTACAGTGATGTTTGAAAACGAAGCAATGTACAAACATAAATTGGCAAATGAAGGTGCTTAAATATTGTATATTGATTATGATAAATTATCAATCAATTTTAAAATTATGAAATAATTACATTGAAATCATAATTATAATTAGCATTATATTTATGATTTCAATATTAAGCTTGTGTTATGGCTATTTTATAAAGGAAAACATTTTATTTTCCGGCATTTATTGGTTGTCATATTTTCATAATAGAATGTAAGTAATATGAGTACTAATATTTTGTTTATCCAGCAAACATTGCCATGGTTGGGAATCGAATTGACTGGTCAGGTACCAGTCAATTCAGTGTTTGCCAGTGTTAAAAAATAAAATTAAGTTTATTACCTCCAGCTGAAGCACCTGAATAGGTTTCCGATCCTTTGCCGAATGAGCCAGAATTAGCTGTAATAATTAAGATAATGGTTAAAAAAGTCAAGATAGAGGTAGAGCTACTTTTGAAGATAGGATAAGTACTTTTATTTTGCTTAACTTTTTTTTGCTTAACATAATACAAAAGGATATCAGTTTTTTTATTGAAATTTTTTATTTTAAACTTCTTATGTAATCGTAATAAAAATAATATGTGTACGATGCGGTAAAAAATGAACATTAAATAATGGTTGTCTGAATATTTAATTTTTTTTAAAAAACAATTTGGATTAAGTTTAGTAAAATATCGAAAGCAGGGAAGTAAGCCGAGGCGGAAAAAATTTGATGAAATATCTATTTTTTCATTTAATGAATGGGTAATGACTCCTTACTACAGCGATAGTAATAAGAAGAATTTCGGTCCATAAGGTGCTTTTTCACGCTTCTTTTGAAGGTATGAACAGATATCGATATCTTATTCTGGAAACTACTCGGACAACTACTATTTATTTTAATTTTCAGTTACAATGTAATACCTACCTGGTGTCTTATTCATAGATACACAACTAATGCTTATGGGAAACACTATCAATCTTACTAAGAATAAAAAAAGGGAATCATAAGAATCATCCATCTATTATTAGAAGAAGAATCAATAAATAAGAAATAATAAGTATCAATTGTCAAGTCCATGTTCTTATCTTATTAGCTGTATATATCATCATAGGGGTTTACTTTATAATTGCCTTGGCTTGTTTCTTAAAAGCATTGCAATGCAAAGCTTCTGTAAATATAATTTTAGCTATTTGATTTTATGTAATAGGTTCAACTTCAGTAACAGGTTCAAAACTCACGAGAAAATACCATTACGTCCCAATTAAAAAATTAAACAAATTTAATTATTACCCCCAGAACTGGAATAACTTCCCGAACTATCGCCGTAAGAAGACGCTCCAGCTAGAACAAAAATAAAAACAAATTTTAGAATGTTTCGTTATTCGATCGATTTTACAAAACACTAAGCTTGTTAGTTAATTTTAACAGGTAAAAAAGAAATCCATAATATAAATGATACAACACTACTAATGACCCAAAATAATTATTATGACAACTCTAAGCTTTTAATTATTTTCTTTGTTTAAAGAATACAATAAATATGATCTATGTACATTACATAAACAACATTACAAGAAGAGGCAAAATAATGTTATCGTATTTCTTTAACTGTATCACTAACCACCCGATTGAGCACTAGACGACGTCCCCAATCCACTGCTTATTGATTGAGACCCAGCTGTAAAAATAACAAAATATGTGTAAATATATATTGAATCGATTCAGGTGTAAATTAAGAGTCTATATACGTCCCATTAAAGTACATACGCCTCTAGCTCCTGCACGGGCTAAACGTGGCTTGGTTGCTGAATATGGCCTACCAAAGGCTTAAAGAATTCGATATAAATACATATTTTGAATGACGCATCCAAGACTTTGACAACAATCTGGTCAAGTGATCAGAACAGGGGTTCTAACCACTAAGTCTACTAAGTCAGAGGACCCGCATTCGACTCCCGGTAGGGGCAGATATTTGTATGATGAGTACAAATATTTGTTGACATAGTATGACAGACACACGTCAAAGTAGACAATAATTTAAATTATAATAAGTTATATATAAAACTTTGATTAACCAACCAGTGTTACAATTTCTGTTATTTATATACATATTACTACTTTTACTACCTATCTCTATTATCTAGTATCCATAACGCAAGCTCTTAACGATGCTTAATCTAGGCTAGATAATAAATGTGAGTGTGAGAAATATTGTTGTTATTATTATTATTCAGGGCCGACCAGAGCGGTCGAACTATTATGCCAAGGACCTACTCTCAGGTGTAAGTCACTTCTCTCGTTATGCTTAAAGTAGATTAATACGGAATAGGCAGCCATTCCGTATTAATCTTTTCTTAATCCAATTTTTAGCAAAATGTCCTTTTACATATATTATGTTTTTTAGTATTTTTTTCATCTAATGAAAAATATCAAAATTTAAATATATCATCCTTAGGACTGGGTTTTAACGTGCATTGGGATGAGAATACAATAACTTACCATATGATGAACTTTCAGAACTATCATCATCCGACGAGGAGGAAGAGCCTGTAAAGATTTTATAATTTTTACATTAATGTTTACTAATGAGTTACATTTACAAAAAGTCTATATAAAAAAAACCACGAGGGTGTATCTTACCAGCAGAACTTGATGAGGAAACTTCTCCATCAGCTGAAATGAGTTAAATGTATAAAATATATTCACTAATCGAGAATAGGCGCTAAAGATGATGACTTGCTAATATGATTTTATTATTAACTCAAACCAAGCTTTTCTTTAATTTTGTTTTATTAACGATGCAAGCTGGTTTATAACGCAATCCCTAAGCCAATATCGTATGATCGTGTTTTCTTTTGATCTCTTTTATTTGATGTAAATTCAAAAGAACTAACTTAGTAAATGAGTCTATTTGAATAAAGTTATTTCGACTTTGACTTTGTATTTATTGTGTTTGGGAAAAATTATTTAAATCAATATTGTTATCCAGATAAAATTGTTTGAGGATATTTATTTAAGATATAGGATGCTATGTCAGTGTCTACCAAATCAAACGATTATCATCGACCATTATTATTATCGATTACAATCGATCTCCAAAACTGGCAGTTTTGCGGTTTGTTTTCCATTAATTTTTTTTTTTCGTATATTGTGTTTTAAGGAAAATAATGTTATGAAATAGGTGTAGTTTCATGACAAAAAGGATCGTTACATCGTTAAATATATGGAATACGTAATTCGTATAGATCAGTGATTTACGTGAGATTTTTCATTCATTTGTAGGGTAAATTAATTTATTTAACATCATCGTTTCATTTCATTATCATTGGCGTATCATTTCATTGTAATTATTTACATATCATTCTATTTTTGTATTAATTGAGAGTAATCGCTAACAGTCATTTAAAAAATTTTTTTTCATAATTCATTATCAAAATACTAAAATTTCCACGAGGCAAAGGGTTACGTTACACCGGTATCCCGGAGACATAAATAAAAAAATAACTACATAAGACATGGCTGTATGCATTCAGTTTCCTTTGTCATCCCTGTAATAGGGACAATCAGAGAAAAAATAAGTTCATAATTATAAAATTTTATGACTATTATAAATGCGTGAATTAAAAGCAGTAAAACGAGTTTAGTAAATTATTACACCAACAGTAAGTCTTCAAAGGGGAACAATTTGAATTTCTTATTATAAGTCTTTACTGATTCTTATCATCGCTTAGGTTAAAAATCTTTGTTAATTAAACAAAGAAGTTTTGTTTAAAAATAAAAGTACAGTGCAAATTAAGGTATTTACCTACATATTTAAAAAGTTCTATATCAGCAACGCAAAAAATCATGAGGTAGTATTTATATACCATAGTATTCCTTGTGTCAGAGCTATTTGGTTATAAGGGTTGAAAGATGTTACGTTAAAGTTGTTGATGAATCCTTACATGCTAAATAAGATGTAGAAACTGATTCCCGTCTTATCATTTCATATTAATTTCAGTAGCAGTCGGTCTATTCAAAGTTCATAGGTATTTTCTAGACATTTATAGTGATTTGACCTTTCTGTACTGCAACAATGTAAACGTTTAAAGCTCCATGTGAATAATTGAAGTTAAATAGCAAGGGAACCAGCTTAAGGAAACGGTGTAATCGATGATATTTATAAAAAAAATTAAAGAACAGTAAAGTTCAACTGTATCGATAGTAAGAAAAATCTAACTTGTTTTAGGCTGTCTATACACACGGCCACTAATCAGTCGGTTGCTTGTATGGCCAGGGCCGAGAGTAAAGTAACATGTCAAATATCCATTTAATAATGTTCGTGAGTGATCAAGTAGAAATAAAAAGAAACCTGATAATAAAGAATTAAAAGAAAAAGTTAATTTTCTTGTAATTCTTTATTATTGAAGAAAATTAATTTATTACGTTTTTGAAAAGATTTTTTAATTTCAGATATATTAACCATCTTTTGTTATTACAGTTAAGAGCGACATTTCGTAGATCTATTTTTTATTTAACGAGCTTTAAATCCGATCGCAATTTTTTGTATTAATTATCGACCTAAAACTTCAAAAGGTACTTCAAGGCAATTAACAACACAATTTCAATTATTTAAAAAAATACTTACAATCACCATGATGGAGGGCAAGTGACGAAGCTGAAAGTTAAATAGTTTTTATGTATACTTCAATTGTGCCAACTTGTAGAGTTAAAATTAACAACAATGTCTATTCTATAGAGAAGAAAAAGTCATAATAGGAAAGATGCACTGTTTGAAGACTTTTTTATAAACTTTTTGGAAATAAATCACTGTATCACCATTATAATACTATGGTAATTGTAGAAAAATCGAACTTCAAATTAATGTTTTCCTTTTTAAATATTAGAATAAATTTAAATTTTAAAAAAGGAATATCGGTATCATGACAACATTACTTTGTCATTTTCTTACCTAATCAAAGTTCATTCAACTCTTTAATTGCTATATGTTGTTCCATTATGATTTTGCATGTCTATTTGTCTAATTGTTGACAAATTGAACAACTATACTCAAAAGTAATGGTTACCTATTTAAATTATAGAGTTAAATTAAATTTAAAAAAGGAATGTCGAGATCTTTATAGAACATGAATTTATTATTTTCTTACCAAAAAAGTCCACTCAATTCTTTAACTAGCAGATTTTATATCTTTATGCTTTTTGTTTACTTGTGTTAAAAACAGTCTCTTACCGCCAGAAAAGGATGAAGTGCCTGATCCATGACTCAGACTACCTGAGAAAGCTGTTGAGTAATAAGAAAAGTTTGATTTACTGAGTTACATGACTACTTATTTGCAGTTATTGTTTTGAAACTTAATGGTATAAGATAAAATTATTTAAATTACATAATTGACAGAATGTTCACCGCGAACCTCTGCCGTGATCCACCAGTTATTAAAGTATCTATATAAGTTAAAATCTAAGTTAAAATCTAGAAATTCTAAATGTGTTTTGTTACGTAGCTCATTCATGATAGAAAATATATTGTTTTTGATATTTTTCTTGCATATTTAATTGCCTTTGATTGATTGTTGAATAAGTGTATATACTATATGTATAAAAGTTGAAAAAAACCTTTTTGACTGTAATAGATTTTTACTTCGATTTATTTATCACATTATAGAACGTCAAATTACTTACGATATCGTTTTAATGATACATATTAAGATTTCTTTCCGGTAAATGTTCAAATTCTACAGGTAAAAAAAATGTACTTACCTCCAGACCCGGCTCCTTTGAAGGGCAATAAAAAGTGCCCTGAAATATAAATAATTTTGGGTTACTTTTTACAAAGAAGTATATGATGCACACCTTGTGCTTAGTGGTAATTGTCATGTGTTCCCATCGTCATATCAGCGTATTGCAGAATACTGCTATGTGGGCCTCCTAAAGGCTACAAAGCTACAATAAAGAATATGTTTTCTTCATTCAACTGCCATTTCCATCTTCGACCTGGTTGCGGTCGACATTCAACCATATTTGACACTTTCCATTCGAGAACCTTCTTAGTCCATCGCTCATCATTTCTGCGATAATCAGCAAACTAGGTATCAATTGATATTAATGACATGAGAAGGTAAAGCCTTCTATGCTCTGTATGTAATTAAAATGGCTGCCTATTCCTTTTTTCACATGCTTACCTAAGTGCCTTGCTCTACCTGTAAAGTAGGAATAATTTATATAAATATGTCGTTTTTAATATTCATATGATTCTTTGATTATTTGATATAATAAGTAGAAGGAACATACATTAGTAAATTTATATGTTTATTTTAATGACTTCTTTTGTGTAAAAATTTTATGGTGATAGAATCGCAAAAAATATTGAAAACCATAATGTTGAGTAAATAAATAGATCATAAGGCAAAAACAGGAAGAAAAGATTTTTCCTCATTTCAATTAATATAAATAATTTATAAATAATTATATTTTTTCCAAATTAAAAAATTGTTCATTCCTAATTTAAAACCAAATTTGGATTTAAATATTTTTGAACACGAAGAGTACTTTAAATTATTAGAAGACTTTCCGTGATACAAGAAAACTTTTGTTCGTATCATTACAGTGGCTTATAAATTGGCATTTGGGGTATATGTCATTTCTTTACATTATTAAAGTAGTGAGGTTGAAAACTTACCATAACGATGTATGAATGCTTCAGTTGTCAATCCAATGGAGAGGATTGACACTGTGATTAATATAGTAAATTTGAAACCCATGGTTGGCTCTTCGGTGGAGTCCAATGACTGATGATTGCAGAAAAAATCTATCCTTATAAAGGGAAAATTCAATAAAATATAATTAATACCCAAATCGTGATTTTAAATGTGCCTTCAAAATTGCTTTATTCACTTTCATTAAATTTTATAGACACTTTTTAAAATTTAATATCATAATCGTTAGTAATTAAGAAATAGTTATGTTATGCACGTGTTACTTTTTTTTCTATATAATTATGCGAGTAAATATTCGTACTTCTTTATTATTATAACAGAACGGTGAGTGCCGTCGATAAAAGTTAACGAAAGAAAAGTAGGAAATATAGCAAAAAATAATAAAAACTAAATGCACTGTGGCCACAAATTTCTAAAACTTGTGTTAAATCTCTAACGACCTAAACGCTGAAGCACTCTATCCAGACGTGTTAATAATTTGTATAGTCTAAATCTTAGACAGTACTAACTTTGTGTACTATAACGCTGTACTCTTCAAATCTCTATTCGAGATAACAATAATAATAATTCAATTATAATATTTATTATGGGACCCTGAAATACTTGTGTCATACCTTACACAAATAAAAGAAAGTACTTTATTTCTGTTAAGGTATTAATTTCCTGTTACAATCCTTACCGATACATATGTATGTATCTACAATATGCAAAGTATACAAAGCTTTCCAACAGCTATTTTTGTCTTGATATGAATGCAGACATCTTGGTTTTATGGGCACGATTTCAATATCGAAACCTATTGTCAGGTTATGTTCCCTTATTGCATCGTAGGCGCGCCGTAATTTTGTTATTTCTTCATAATATGATCTGATTCCGATAAAATTGGATGTCAGCAGTTTGATTGTAAGAATTTATATTATTATAATGAGTTACTGGTGGATTGTAAAAGTGCTTTTGTTATAATTTAAATCTAGCTTGTTTCTAAAGAAAAATAATCAGTAATTTATTCAATAGTGATGTAATTTTATAATCTCATTACATCGACCAAAATGTATATTTACGTATAGCTACATGTTTACAATCCATTCATCACTACATACCCTTCAAGACAGTTATTGCAGCTTGATCCAAGCTATTTTAATGAAGAAATGGCCCAAAGGACTTGCATCCAAGCCAGTAAAGCTTTAAAAAATATATTTCAGCATGGGACATATAGACACTTGCACACCCAAAAACCACTACAGTATATATTATATTCACCTGAAGACAGCCTCGCTGTCTTGATTATAATTTTATGACATCTTTATTTCTAACTTCCCAAAAAAACTAAATCTCAATGAGCTTCTTCGGATGATACAATATAGGTTCTTAAACTATAAAATTTTCATGATCTACAAAATTAGTATACCACTTTCTTCGCCTACTGCTATCAACCAATGCAAATTGAACTGGAATGCTATTAATTATTAATTATCATCATAAATATTTTATTAAACCGTATTACAAATGCACAGGGTTGTAAATCAAAAAGCGCAAGCTTAGTAATTTAATATGGATAGAAATGGGTCAAGAAGCTCTCAAACGTAGCGATCGTTTATAATTTGCTCGCATTGTTCGGTTTAAATCACAGGAGGGCACTCCACAATTCCGTTTGGAGTCCTTTGATGCATATCTAATATGAGAATTAATCCGATGAGTGTATGTCATACACTCAATTGTAATGCTTTTGAAGAGGCTTTTCACAATCTGGAACTCGGATTTATTATTGCGAGAGAGTTGATAATTATTATTAATTTATAGAATTAATGTTCACTGAGTACTTTAAATTAATCTTGGATTGTAGTTCATTAATTGTACCTTTGGTTCAAGGTATTACTTTGAGGTTTTTGTCATTTTTAAACAACATGTAAGGGTAGGGGCAAATCTTGCTGAGTTTCTAGAAGAAGTGAAAAAAACCACATCGTATTCTATAGGTTCCTCCCATTGGCTATATGCTATATTTTGCGTTAGAAATTGTTGAAAACAACAATTGCTTAAATTTTTATTTATATATTAATACTTAGTATTTTTTAAATCTTAGCAAATTTTCCATTTAGATTAACGAACGAATAGCTTAAGATAAACGTTCAATAAGTATTTCGATTTTAATTTAATTAAGAAATGAAAACCTATTATACTGAAATAAAACTTGACAACTGATTTTAATTAAGTATAAGGATACCTATTTTTTAAGATCCTTCGTTTCCCCTAAGCTTACCGATCAACTTGTTACGGACCATAATCGGACAATTTAAAATAAAAGGTGTAAATTTAATTTTAAATATTGTAATAGTAGTATGTAATAATAAAAACAGTATGAATCTAGTCTAGTCGTGTAGTGAGTACCTTTGCCTACCTACTATTTACCTGATATTACTACCTGATATTTGTATGATGGGTACGAATATTTATTTACTATCTATATAATTCCGTTAACTAGTATCAAGCTCAATTTGGGCTAGGTTATAGGTGTGAGTATGGGAAATATTATTATAATTATATTATGGCTCTCAAGACACTACTCCCGGTGGGCTGGTAAGGGAAAAAAGTTGACACGTATAACATAATTCCATTCAAAGGACAAAAGAATTCGTATTATTGGTATCATATTACACAAACATCAATTTCCAACAAAAAATGATGCTATTACGATTGAATCGCGGGCATCTAATACTCCTTCAAATTGGGAATCGGAAAACGCATTCGTTTTTAAATTGTGTTCATTTGCAAAATGCTTTCTGAATCTTTATAAATGCGGACTTTAAGTTTGATCATCCGACAAATCGACCAAATTATGTTGAACTCTATTTGCTTGTTTATAGTGCTAAAAAAATCAGAAAAGGGGTCTATTTGAACCGGTTTCGTAATACGTGAGCCCTATTTGAGCCCTTTATGTGTATTCTTATTCAAGTAATATAAAATACTTTTTGCATATCATGCGCTTGTGTAAAGATAGAGAGCTGACACAACATTTTTCATAAACAAAAACTCAATAAAAAATCAGCTACTAAATAATATTAAATTTTAAAATATTGAGTACAAATAACTTTTATTTGCAACTTACCGTTACTTGACTACTTTATAAATACAAAAATACATCTGTTGCTTGAAGTCATCTAGATGGAAAAAACTGGCAAGCTTCGAGCAGCTTGCCAGTTTTGTCCATTATCGCATCGATTAAGAATCACCATAGATACCGATAATATAAATTTATCTGGTTTTGACATTATATATTGCCTTGTAGTACTTAATGAGTTAATTAAAGAGGAAAAATTGAAAATTTGATTTTTTAGCAACAATTTAATGTTTGAAGAAATATATATCCAAACCTTAAAAAATTGCTCCTTCAAATATACCTACTAGTGTAGACAATAAATTCACAACAAAAAATAGTTTGAAAAAGATGTATTTAACTGAACCTCAAACAAAAAATACTAATTTAATATTAGTATTGCTGATGTGCAAATTATTAATTATTAGCTACTTATTTAGGAGATAATTCCCCTTGCGAAGTGCGAAGGAGCTGCTCTTTAAATATATTCTTCTCATAAAATGAAGATGTCACAAAGAATAATAGAGGAGATGTGACGCTACGATAGATGCGGCTCACAATGGGGCGTATCACGAGAACTTTATTCGACGCCCGAGGTCTCACACGTCAAATTTCACATCCTGAATGCGGCCCACCCCACGGAATCTTTATAAATAGTTGAGCGAAGACGATGCTTAATTTGACGGAAATCTATTGCGGCTCAATGCATGCCTCAGAGTCAACGGATTGTGAGAACTTGTTGAAACCAGGCTTGATCTAATTGAGTTTGCGCCCTCTAATTTGATCAAGATTGTATGGAATTTGTTTTGTTGTACGTAGGTTCTTTTGTACGTTTGTTATACAACCATTCTGTAGTCACTTTAATATTGGTAAAAAATTTACTATCTCCAAGGCGACACATGGTTGTTGATAAAATAGAAAAACCGTAACAAAAACTTTTCGCCACCAATGTGATTCCGATTTTGCTAGCATAGACTCAAATTAAAATTGAGTTGTCTCTCTTTCAATCTATTTAAACAAGAAAAGGATAGAATGACTTTGAGAAATGTCAAGTTACTTGACACATATACGATTCATACACATTTGACTTATTTTAAGCGGCATGTTTTTGGATGCGTGTTAATTTGATAACACTAGTATTCTACCTGTAACTACCAAAGCACCTATTTTATTGAGTAACTATACCAAGAGAAACCATAAAATACACGATAGTAAAACGACCTGCATTAAGGTTTCTAAATTAAAAGCATAGCAAATCTTAGAGCAAATACGAAAAGTCACATTTAATTATAACTTTTGTTCCTAGAGAACAAACATCTTCAGTTGTAACAAGCACTTCAGAACTGTAGCGAATGATAAGTACATTCTTATTGTGCTAATTAAAAACAACAGCTCTGTAAAGTAGATGCAATAAAAAAAAATCAGTAGGATTTACATGGAGATTTATAAAAACATGTTAAAAATAATATACTGTTGTTCATTATAATATGTCTTATGTTTTAACGTTATTACATAACCTTTCCAATGAGAAGGATATCCTAATAATTATTAAACTGTCGTACATTAATAGTTATTGGGCGTAGTTGAATTTCCTCGTATTTTGCACGCCCCTCTGAAGCTTAATTAAATGATGTGCCTATATTTCGTAAGACTGCCAGAGCACATTGAAAAATGTTATGATGGCAATAAGGCGAATTGTCCATAATTACTGCCAATGACTTTTCAGATAAGCTTTACATTTTACAGGTGGCTTTTTCGAGCAAAAATTTATTTAAAAACGTCGTTTGTAATGTTTTTTTATTTTCTCCTCGGAAATAAAAAAGCTGTGTGAGTACAGGTATAAATTCGTCGTTGAAAACACGGGAACCAAGCCTAACACATTGGCCGGAAATAGGTCGAAGAAAAATATCTACTGGTGCTATTACACTGTACTATCATTTTATTGCAACATAGATTCTTCTGAAGTAAACAAAGTTTCAGTTATTCTCTTTGTGCAAGTTTTATGTTAATGAAGTGGAATACTGCGAGCGTTCTGTCGGTTTGTTTACAGGAGATTTTCAATTAATTGCGTGCCTCAGGTTATCTCAAAATGAATATTCTATTAAATTTTTTGGTTGTGCTAAAAAAAGTTCTTCAAATACTTTAATTTGGATATTTTCTAAAACTGCTTTGTCTGGGTTTGTTAGATCGATTTCTCAAAATCAAAGTGTGTATAAAATCGTTTCTAATATTGTCGCATTTTCCTTGATAATTCACTTTACTAGCTTTATAGGCTGCATAATTTTCTGACCACGCTTTTTCTATATGTTTATTCTGATATAAAATAATTTCTTTTTTCAGAATCTTTTTTATTTCAATAGAACCATTTGATGATGTCTCACTTTTTGGAGTTTTCGTATAGGGTTTAAAGTAGTCTGTATTTTTAACGATGTAGAAATAATGCACTTTACTGATTCAAAACTGATTATTTTGTTTGCAATAACACGGAGTCTATTCTGTACGTAATGTGTCGAGACAAAAATTTAGAAGACAAAGAGGAAGGACAGTGTTGAAACATAAACAATGCTACTTAATTATGCTTAACAAACATTTATTTCTTAGTTAATGCTATTATATATAATATGTTAAAACAGATAAAAAAATAAGTGTTATCCAAAACATAAGTATCTAAAATTATAAATATGCATGCATTTTGTTGAGTTATGGGTAACATAAACATTAATTACATATAAAACATCATTCAGTATTTCACGTTACCCTTGAATAATAAAAGATTGACGGATAGCAATAAAATTATGTTCTTTGCACTTTATAATCATATAAAACATTAAAACAAATGAACGTAGCACTTCCACGACTCTCGATAAAGCTAATTTACAACTTACACGACAAATAGAAACGTTATCACAACAGCGTTATAACGTGAGCTCGCACGAGAAACACGAAACAGTTTCATTACTTATTTTAATGGCCAATAAAGTTCACCCAATTTATTACAACTATTACGTGTGGGGAATCAACCAAGTCTGCCGGGCTCATGAATAATGGTTCCAGACCTTTAAACTTTAATAAGGTCCCTGTGTAACTCGCTGTATGAGTAACGCGAACAATTTTATGATTTTCCCTCACTTGTGCACAGGGATGAAGCCAGAAATAAATGTACGAAATAAATAAATTACGAAAAATAATTTTATATTTATTTACTTAATTGCGGATGTGTAATATCGTTGGCAGTAAACTAGGGTAATCGTGTATCAAAAATAAGGTAACTGTTATTTTTTAAATTCGCTACTATAAAGTTTAAAAACATATTGTAAAAATATTGCTTTTCAAGGATATTTAGCAAAATAGAAGTCTGCAATTATAATATTATAAATTAATATTTAAAAATATGTAATATTCTATAGTCACTTCATTCTGATTAAGAATATGCAGAAAATTTGCCGCAATCAGAATCTTTTAGTTTGAATAAAAAAAGCAATCAAAAACAAAATAAATGTCTCTCTTCAGTAGCATCTAGAGCCTAAATTATAGTGATGGTTGTATGAAACGATATAAGACAATGAATAAAATAACTAAATTAACTTTCAAACAATACACTATCGTTATCGGTCAGGTTTTGAATATTAAGTAGAATTCCCCAAAATACGAATTCCGCCGCCTGACCTCTATACATATTACAAGCATAGTTTAAATGATTTTATTATTAGTACGTAAAAGTAATATGTTTAATATAACTTAGGAATCGCAGCCTATCATGTAAAAGTTCCTTGATATGTCAATAGATGGCAATAGTTGAATCTAAATGGAAAGCTTCAAGGATAATAGAAAAACAGATAATATACTCAACCGGTGAATTTGTACAATAAATGTGACCTATAAGTAAAATATTAACATGATTTTGGTAAATATGTAAATAATTTAGAAAGTAAATTTACGAAACTATACTCAACTCAGACGGAATGTTCTAAATGATATTTGTTTAAATAAAAAAATGTGATTATATATATTTTTTATAGTATTTTTCATTGAATGATCATTTATAAATTCCTAATTAATCCGACATTGATACCAAAATGAGATTATATTAGTTGAATCTAAAACCCAATATGCGTATTTAAAGACTGTCTCTAAAATAGCTTTAATTGAATAGATGCACGGAATATTGTCTTTGAAACTATGATAGTTATTGTCCAGGGTTCAGCCACCTCAGGCCGGTGTCTACGGCAATTCGTTATTGTAATGTTGGCAATCTGTCGCTTGGCCGGCGATATAACTCAGGCCACCGCATACGATCGACTGAGTCTCCCATAAATTTGATCTAAGTTTTTTATGAGAAAATTATCAATACTATAAAATGCCTAAATTAGGAACCGAATTTGAAATAATTACTTAAATTGTTTGAATTTTCATAATCAAAAGGTCTCTCCGTGGGTCAGGAGTTTTAGGAATAACATTAGAGTGGTCCATGCGATTTGTTGAGTGTATAATGTTGCTATTACAATCGAGGCGAACGACTTAACATGCCTTCGGAGAGGTGAATTTATTTTTCAAGCGATTTTATATATGAAATTTTATATTATTTTTCAGGCGAATTTTTTTTTTCAATAAATCGCACGTGTCAATAATAGGAACAGTTCTGTGCTAATGCACGTATATAAGAATGCAATACCAAAAAATAAATAAATAAAACAAGGCAAAAAGTAATCAATGAAAAACAGTTTAATCATTAGACAAGTAATAATTTATATTATAGTTTTGAAATCATTGAGAACTATAGTATTAACTATAAAATATCGAATCACGCTAAACATCTGGAAGAGTTTACTTTTTTCACATATGTATTGATAGAAATCATAATCACTAGTATTTAGAATTCACCTGCAGCACTATGTAATATTTCGCCATTTACCTACGTAGGTTGTAGTAGAAATTGTTTCTTCAGTAAGTCTCTTGTGCATTGCTGACCTATAGATGCTATAATAAATACTTCAAAGGAACATCACGGTATTGCTTTACTCCAGCCGATTTAGTATGAGTTAGACTGCGATAGTTATGTGTCATGAGCATGTATTGGAGGAAATGTCAAGGAAATTCATTAGACCTTGCTGTAAAAGTTTTTTTGCTTATAATTATAAATCTTACTCGTCCTGTAACAATGGCTATATGTATTTTATATGTTAATAATTCTACCGGGCAATAGATTTGCAAGCCAGTTTTTTTTACAAATATGTAAAAAAATAATTAATTATAATTTTAATTGTTCGTTTTAATAATCTGTTCTTGATCATATGTCCGGTCATCTCTGGTCTTTTCTGGTCGATTAGTTTTGAAAGAGTAGAATTAAACTTAAATATAATTATATCTATGCACATCAGAATCAGGGCCACTGTTTATCTGTCTATCAGTCAAATTAGTTAATATTCCTTCTATATGGTAGATGAAAACAACGGTTAAATAGTAAGCGCCTGTTTAAGTTTTGGTAAACACCTGCCTTAGCCTGGGTCGCTAATTAGCCAGATTTCATTTTACCATGTGCGCAGCTTGTATAATTTGGTTACATCTTTTCTACTGACTTTAATTGTTTGATATTAAGAGATTTTCAATTCGATTGTATGCTGTTTTCGGATGTTTGTTACACAATTCACAGAAGGGATGTCTCTGTAAATTGCGTAACAAATATTCAACTTTATTTTTTGTTTGATAAAGTATGAGGAGGTCACATTGTCACTAAGTTGACGTTATGGATCTGCTGATGTTATCGCAGGGAATGCCCCTTTTTTATAAGAACGTGTTTCATATATTTTTCTAAAGCTATTCGAGTATTTTCAAGATATGACAAATAAATAGATCCGTCTACAATATTGATGGCCACCCATCTATCTTTGACCTTAGAAAATTAAACACAAAATTTTAAAAAAAATTAAACAAAACTTATAACTATTTCAAAAGGGAAAAATAATTAATATTATAAGATATCCTATTTTTATTATTTGGAGTTGTTTTAAGCTATGTTGTTTTTTCTTATAATATTATTCATACTAATGCATTAAATTCGGGAATGTAAAGAAAAACACTTTGTTTCGGTAATTTATCAAATGTCAAAACCAAATCCCATCATGACAAGATATTAATACCAACTCATGAGTAATTCATTCCAAGTCACGTTGTCAATCTAAGTAGATACGATTTCCCGCGGGAGATCTACAGATATCTAATTAGAAATTCGATGCGCTCAATAAATATTCCAATGGGTTCGGATTTGCATAGTACTGCCCTGTTCCCAATATTTGATATCAAACTAAAATGGACATTACCTATTCGTGTGTAAGGTCTCTTGAGATCCTATTTACATTTTCTAATGATTGTTACGAATTAAGTGTTTCATAAAGAAATTAAGATGACAATGAAAATATTTAACATTATTATTAACTATTTAACTGTTTTCCTCGTTTGATATTTCAGATCAAAAACTCATATTTTGTTTAAACTAAGACAAATAAACAGCTATTTATAAACGCAATGTAAAACCCACGTGAACACAAATTGATATTTTTAATACATTACAGTATCAAAGAGATCCGAACAAACATTTCAATATGCAGACATCAAAGACTACAAAAGACTCAATTACAATTTTCAAATTGATAGTTGGAGAAACCCTTATTACTGTAGATGTCCACGAAATGAGGCAATTTTGCGGACAAAAGGATACCCCTCGTCGCAACTTCGGACACTGACGGGCAACTCAAAAGTTTCCATATGACAGACGAACATGACAACAATCGCTGGCTAAAAACAAAATACAGTGTGCTTTTAAATTTTATATATTCACTTATAGTATTTTGTACTATTATTTCAACATATGATTATGATATTATATTATGATTTTTAAAAAGCAAGCTTAGACTGAATGCATGTTAGCGTTAATTAGTTCAGTGTGTGCACTAATTATTCAATTATATTATTTTTCTTATTTTAATCATTTAATATCTTGGAAACTAAAAACATATTTTAATACGAGCGTAAAACAACAAAACGCGTCACCTAATAAAGCAGTGAAAGAAATAATTCAAATACACTTTAGCATTGTGTAATAAAAGTAATAATTTATTTCTAGAGTAACATTTCCTAATAATACTGACAGTAACAAACAAGTGAAGTGAGCATTGCTGCTAAAATTACCTTGTTTATTAACGTAACTATTGAAAATTTGTTCTAATTGGGTCGTGTCGAGGGTGGTCCTAATTAGGGATCTACATATTGACTCGTCCGGGGGCGATTGTTGTAACTGACCAGTATTTTATGATACACACAGGTATTATGAACGGTACAGCTTGAAGTTTAACATTTTTTACTAATATTAAAATTTTAGACTATAATCCTAAGATTTTATAGAAATTAAACATTTCAAAAACACTAATAGAATGATATTTGCTGGTACTTAATCTACTAACTAACTGGTTTATTTAAGGCACATATATTGTTTATTTATGTTCACTTTACAGCAACAGTAAATTTCAGATTGTTTATATAATAATAATTATAAGTTAAAAGGTTATTATATCATTCCAATTCATTTAAATGCCTAGGTCGAACAAAAAACTTGACCCGCATTATGTTGAGTCTATTGGCCATTGCGCCGGCGGCGCGCTGACAAACACTCCTCCCGCCGTGATACTATTATGTGACGTAGGCGTGAACAGTTTCTAATAAATTTTCTCTGTAATTTAAATATTTCTCATAATGGTAAATTTTTGAAGTCTCGTTGGTTCTGAATCCATAATATTGTATAGATAACATAGGATTTTAGTCCATAAAATGGATTATAACTCAAACGATTTTATCGTAATAGGTAGTTGATTATTGTCCTATATTTATGGCAAGAGAAAATTAATTAAAAATAAACTCATATTTTCATTTCTATGGTAAATATGATTTATTCAAAATTTAAGAAATGAAATTTTGTATGACTATTAAATTGACTGTTCGTAAACCATCTGTGTGTCCCATAGATAGAAAATTGCAAAGCGAGCATCGTCCGAGAGAAGGTGGGGTAAGTGGGCCCTATTGTTGCTCTAGAGATTTGAATCTGATATAATCCGAGATGAGAGGGCCTTCACGCCACCGACAAATCCATTGTTAATGAACGGGGACGCCCACGATGAGACATGGACGAGATCAGTGTCAATATTACACCATTTTTATATTGGCATCTCGTAATTTTCAGCGTAAATTTGGAACTCAATATTGCCATTTAAATATAATGACACTAAAAATATTAATTGTTAAATAAAGTTAAATGAATATCCCTTAATTAGTTAAAGTATATTCAAATAGGAATCTAATATTTTATTTATTTTGTCAAAATTTTACATTTCCTTTTTTTCATTTTTTTTTATTTTAATTTTTTTTTAGCTTAATAATGTTAAGGCATAATAACAATAAGTTTGATCAGTTTCAGTTCAGTAAAAATTGTACGTGTATGAAAAGTTATCCATTGCATTACAATACAACACGAGTAAACAAAATAGTGGTTTACTATTACTATCGTGTAACTCGTTTAGTGAATTTCATAATTTATTTTCGATCTCTCATTAAACAAACCCCTAAATAAATTGATTTGCTTGTATTCATTTATGTTTCTTAATTTTGACGAGGCTTCATTTCACTCATGGTGACTATCTCGGCTTGATGAGGAGTCTCTATTATATTGCTGTGTTGCCCGTGGACCTTGAAAGAGTCCTTAACAAATTTATAGATATTGATTGCACAATTAGATATATTCTCACAAAGCTGTACTAAATCCTTCATTCGCCATTTCAATTTTGGAAAGAAACTTATCAAATAGAACGATCTTAACAAAGCCACCGTCAAATTTGTTGGGGAATGAAAAATGGAAGTACGAGTCTTCATCTAATCTTTATTCGGGCACGGTCAATCCGGCACGGAACGTAGCCTATTTATCAACACCCGGATCGTTTGTTAGGATATTCGTAAATATTTCAAGCGTTATTGCTACCATCAACATAATGTTATGGGGCAAAATTTTACAAAACGGAAACAAAAGATATAAAGCGGCGACGTGGTGCTGAATATCTTTTTGTGTTAATGCTACGGAGCGAAACGATATTATTTACAATCGGCGCGCCGGATGAAATAGTCGTGCCGGTTTTGTCTTCAAAAGCGATAAATATGTTAAAATTGACATGATGGTAAAGTACCTTGAAACTAACTACTCAAAACTTCGGAGACGATCGAACTAGTGAAATACGCTACACGAAGTTTGTTTTGATGTAGTACCTACTTTGATAAGTAAAACTGTCAATAATCTTGAAGCTACTTTGATAAGTAAAACTGTCAATAATCTATAAAACAATCGACCTGGAGCTTCGGAGACGAACAAAGTGCCTAGTAAAATACGAGATACAAATTTACCAAGAAAATATCATTTCTTAATGTTAACAAAAAGGTAAACTGGATACCATGAAACAATCATCGTGAAATTTCGAAGAATAATGGTATAGTCTTAACCTGAAGCTACTATGAAGTTTTTACTCAATGTAGTGACTTCCATTTGGACTAATAGAAAATATTTGCTGAAGTAAACAACAGATTAGAATTTTATAACCGCGTACAATAATGTTTGAAATCGCTGTCTATCTTTTGCCTGGTCCGAGTTTAGATTAATGTGGGGCCAAATATTTTCTGTTCGGTTTGGTTGATGGTAAGGCATAGTCTTTATCACCTGGCTGCCACCATGATACCTAAGTATGTTACCATAGCAAAAATGTAAACATAATTGTTGTGTTCCTGCAGTTAGAGGTAAGATAGCCAGTTGATATATACTATACAGTGATGTGTAGCACTCTAACTATCTCCGTCAACATCTTACTATCAAGTGAGATGAAAGCCAAGAGATACTTGGTGAAATATTTAAAAATCAAGTTAAGTTTATACTCAATCTATGTGTCAGACAAATCTGTGCATAGCATAGATAAAATCATACAATAAATAATTTGATAATTAAACTATAAATAATAATATAAAACACAATTTAAATAATAATTAATATAATACAATCATAGATGATGTCACGAAACATGTTTAATTTTTATGCTCAAGAATTAATCAAACTAGATCTGCAATTTGATTCTCCATCTATTATATGTCCATAGGCAATCAAGCATACGCCTAATGGAAAACAGTTACCATACACTATCAACGTGTTGCCAAGTCTATAAGCGTATTTCAATGTATTCTTAAAGTTGATACATTTTTGAGTGAAAGAACCTGGAAGTTTTTTTAAAGTGACTAAACAGATTTGATGTTAGGAAATGCCGGTCAAGCACCATTCCTAGACCGTTTAAATAAAGTTAAATCGCAAAATAGATATTCATCATTATAAACGCTTCCCTTTTTGCATGCCCGTTAATAAAAGCGTCATTTTGAACAAAGGTAGAAGATTAAGTGCATTGGTAAAGGGCAGATTGAGACAAATTGCAGTTGGTGCAAATGGGGTGAACTCCACAGCAACGGGTGTCGAGCTACGAATGACATTAGATTGTTCCAATACAACACCTGCGTTGGAACATTACTAGTATTGTATTTGGAGAAATATATTTCTTAAGTTTTTGTATACAAATACACTTTTAACAACAACACTAAACAATAATAAACAATAATAAACAACAATAAACTATTGAATGATTATCTTTAGCCACTGCAGAGATTCCACTTTCAAACGCTTTAAAGTATTTGGTTCTAATTCCTCTAAATGAGGTTAGCTGTTGAATCGAGTATCTAGATGAGTAAGCTGGCGATACGGTGGTAACAATTGATCATTGTATTAATAATTAAACAAACGAACGAAAGACTTTAAGCCACAGGATTTCTTAGCCAATCTTTTTTTACTATTTTTTATATGTATTTAAAGTAGTAGTATATTTCTGATGAAATAACTAAGAAAACTAACGTTAGCAATAATCTTTTTCCATAATACAAATTTAATTTGGAATACCTACCATATCATACCTTTAAATAAAATAATAATAATTTAATAAATAAGAATAATAAAGAAGAATAAGTGCCCATTACTGAAACAAAAAACCCAAGAAGGTATTTACGTCTATGATTGATTTAAGTAAAACATTTTGCAATTTTCAGACGCAAATCCGTAGCAAAGAATTTTAACGTATTTTCCTTTTCCATAATGATCATCGTAAATACTTAAGGGCAGTTAAATCCGACTCAAAATGTATTTAGAGACTGCCTAATACTGGTACTGTGATCAGGATAACAATAAACATTGCGCGGGTGTACGGCTACATACCATAACCGCCCCGAGCCGAAATTCCCTGCATCTCCCTTAATTAGACAATATTGACTGAGTTATTTGATACGCTGGTCCACGTGCATTTTTGGTTGTTATTATTATTGGCTCTGGTTTGTTCCTGTTAGCCACTCGCGATTTGTATTTCAAAGTTACTTAAACACAACTTAAATAAAAATGCAGATAAACAGGTATCGTTTTGATTTTTATTGTTTTTTTTCTGATTAATTTTTTTATTGGTTTTGTATAGGTTTATTTTCATACTCTTCTTATACGGCCATTACCTATTACCTAAATACCATTACCTAAATACCTGTTACAATTTAAGTAACTCCTTTCAAATAGGATTGCATTGTATTAAATAAAAGTGTACATATATGATTTTTCATATATAGTGTTCTATTACAGTACATATAATGTTTATTGCAAGTCATAATTTACAAAGAGGTAGTATTTTATAAGATCATTATGGACCTCGGCGTTCACGCTATTTGTTTTATAAGAGAAGAAAAAGTAAAGCTCAGTATTGTATATTATATATAATGATTGCAGGTGATACTATTTTACATTTTACTTAAAATTAAGCTATCGTTTTTTATTGTATATTCCAAATATAAAAATTAATCCTTCATGGTAGAGGAGTCACGTGTCGTTTTCATTGGATTTGTCTAAAAGTCAACTCAATTTACCTATATATAAAATCCGTAAAACATCACAGAAAATGCATAATTAACCAATATCAATAAATATTTTTTTAGACCAAAACGAAAAGTACCGCAGTTGGGAACAAACCTTGATTCAAGCTCCTGTAAGCCCCATAATCCAATGAAGACTCATTATTGTGCGTTTAGGCCTAGTTTATTTGATCTCGGCTCAACGTTGAACCACTCCATATCGCTAATAGCACGCCCGCAAAAACAACCACTTTGGGGCTATGCGAGTAACATAATTATTAAAAATTGCTTTCAATAACGCGGAAAATGGATTTTTTCATTATTGTGTCTTGTTTGTGATTTATACGGTCAATTTAGAATGCTTTCTATTGACTTGTGTTATGATTATGGGTTCATTTTAATTTAATTTTTTTTAACGTGTATTTTGAAATATTCAATATTAATATGTCGTAACAACGGCAGACGAGTGGACTGTAAGATTAGGATGATAAATAAAAGGTCGCTTTAAAATGCACAACAGCTCGTGTTCGTTTGCAAGACAATTTTCAAAAACACCAATCATATAACAAGCGTAACCTAGCAACGTAACAAAAAAATAATAAAAAAGTATAAACTTAAAAGAGTTTCTATGTTGGCATCAAGTCTCCAACAACAATGTTTTATATTATTTTGTCTATGTTTTTCTGTTAATAACAAACCTTTGGAATCAGATTATTTAAAGTGATAATTTTTGTTTAGTTTACCTAGTAATTTAAGGTAATTTTTATTGTCATCATTGGAATGAAATATAAATTCACTATATGCGCCGTTAGAGAAGTTTCGGATAGAGAATTAAACTTTCTTTATTGTTTTAATTAGATTAGGTGATAACTTCAAACAGTCGCTCATGTCCTACTGGAATGCTAACTACTGGGTCACGTACCTGGAATCACTGAGTAGCCTCCAGGAAGTCTTTCACGACAGGCGCTGAATAATTCCTTGGAGGAGCTGAAATGGCTGGAGTGAATCAGCATACACACTCCGAGATGCAAAACAGGCACATTCGACGTCGATTTGCGGAAATCTCCCGAACGACAGAATAAGAACGGTTTCGATAGAAAAAAAACAAATACAAAATAAATATACAAATACAAACAAACATACAATATTTGTATATATCAATATACAAATTGATATTTTATTTCAAAAACATACAAGTCATTTGAGATATCATTAGCAAAGGTAGAAGAAATTACTGTATTTTGTGTCATTAAACAACCTTCTCTAGTTAACGAATTCTTTGAAAATGGAATTTTATTGTACTAAGCGCCTTTCACAGTATTTGTAAGTGTATGTATTGTGTTCACGGCTGTATTTAAGAAGCAAAGGTAACTTATTTATTTTTAATATTTCTCCTAACTCTAAGTAAAAATATAACTTTCAAACGTCTTTGCTTTGTCAGATACTATAGCAATTAAGCGTAGACTCGGGCGATTTTTTATATTTTGACGTGGGCGCTTCAGGCGCTCGTTTCAAAGATAAATTTGCTGTTAAAAATTAAAACTCTAATTTAAACCGGTTAATGGACAGGAAAGCTCAATATTTCTCTGGGAGATAAAGAGTGAAGTGAAGTTGGTCTCAGTCTGCAAGGGGAGTGTAAATCTATAGATATCTAATATGCTTTTATCTAAAATACTAAATTTGAGTCACAGTGTTTGTCCTCACAAACGTCTTGACCGATTTATAGGAAGTTATTAGTGTATCGTTAGTAGGGCTATAAATAAGTTGCAGGCTATTTTTAAATCCCTATGAATCCAAGTCCAGTTTTTTTTAAATAATTTAGACGAAAAAAGTGAATCGCGTCACGAAAATTGATTCCTTTCTTCATATTTTTCATATTCAAAAGAGGCATGGAATGGCACCTATTTGGTTGTAAAGGTGGAGGTGGCTAGAGCAAGTACGTCACATGCTGCAGTCATCTTCACATATAGTGTTTCTTACTGCTTTTTGACTCTTTAGTTTCAGATTTGGCTATTCAACAAATTAGTACACACATACACTTAGGACATTTGACAAAATTATTACGTACTTTCTGTCTGTTGGTTATTTTAACAAAAAATATATTTTTTTTAATCAGTAAAGTAGCAATATTATGAGGTGGCGGTGCAGGGTCAGCAGCACGCACGTCATACCCTGAGGAAGCGTCTATAGGCTACCGTAGCTATTTACCATGAGATACGAGGCAGATACTTAATTTCCACAATAGTAAAATTTAACATTGGCTTATTTTTTGAGAATCTTCAAAATTTTTAAGTTTAATGCCACCGTGTACTGTTCCTGTGTCCAGACAATATCTCAGCCCTAAAATGTCACAGAAGAAAAAACCCGTAGTCCTGGTTCTCTCAAAAGAGTCAATCCGGTTATAGGCCGAGTATCACAAGTACATTATATTGTTCGATTGTTTCCTTGCTCTCGCTACACAATGCACATGGATATTCTAGTGGTTATTCGTGTGAATCCATATACTCCAGTTACAATTAAAATTTATTTTTCTTGTGGTGCCCTGGAGTTAGAGCAACCCAACAGAATAATTGATTTAATGTGTAATTTCGCTGGTACAAATGAATGAAGTATACACCTGGAACGTAAAAATATATCTGTTTCTTTTTTATTTTGACAACCCTATAAAGGTCACAACGAGGCGAACCGGTCGCTAACCACCTTGTTTATGACTTCTATAGGGAAATACAATACGCGACAATGTGCTAACTAAATGGAAAAAGTTTCACACATGTACGTTACAGTACCTATGTTGTTATTCTACTAACATTTTCATTTTTTTCCTTATACCAATGAGTTTTTTATGTTTACAACCTCGTAAAGTGCTGTCGTTATAGTTTACGCGACAGTGTTGCTATGTGTTTACATTCGAATATTAAATTTTCAATGTAACGATCTGCTCGGAATTTATTGCGTAGACATGATCTGTTACTGATAAAATGAGAAAGTATTGGAGGGGAAGTTAGCCTTTATTCTACGACGGCTCTTTCTTATATTGATAAGATAAAACTTAGTTTTGAAAGAGAAATATGAATGAGAGATTGGGACCAAAATTACTATGGGTAATGATGTTATTAAATGTCAAAGGGGGTTAGTGTTGTCATTTCCAATTTAGAGCACTAACTGAACCCAATTTTCAGTTGAATAGCGAAGTTCACGAGTCGAAAAATACATTTGATTAAAATAATAATCACATAAACAATAACTCCGCCTATTTATTTAGAGCACGACCGTTAAATCCCACGGGATTACTTTTGTATTGGCATTACAACCGACGCTGATGGCACTTGAGAACAAACACGAGTTTAATCAATACTTCAAACAGAACTTTGGCCACTGCAATAATAATTAAAAGCGGATGATTATATGGAATATTTGCGGAGGACCGAGGGGTCGCAGTGCCTCAGGCGATCCACTATTGCATAAGTAAGACATAGTTGGACTGTGTTACAGACAATTACACTACAGCGGTCTCACCGAAAATTTATTTTTTTAAATTGGTGTCCGTTAGACTCACTCAAATGCAAACAACGGATGGAACGATTTGAATCGCGTCTTTATTGTTTTGTTCGCTTTGATACCTTTGTGCTTATAAGGTTTACATGGCGCTGTTATAAGACATTCAATAAGTGTATATGATATGTATCAAATAAAAAACAATATTATGACATTGACTTTGTTAAGAAACAAAGTATGATTTAACCCCAAGCTTTACTATGTAAGTATTGTAGAAAATTTTTCAAATGTGACGTT
The DNA here is from genome assembly GCA_943193645.1 of Acentria ephemerella. Lineage (NCBI taxonomy): Eukaryota > Metazoa > Arthropoda > Insecta > Lepidoptera > Crambidae > Acentria > Acentria ephemerella. Next base: position 8,769,698 of record OW971881.1, read on the forward strand.
TTTCAACCTAAAACCATTCTTTAACTTTCTAGTAGGTATTTGGGGAATTGAATACGTCCTTGAAGGTGATTTTATATAATGCTGTTATGCAACCATATATAATAAAACGATACTTATTGTTTTAATATGTATGCATTACTAATCCAGTGTCTATTAGTCAAACTGTTGTATTATTTTTATTTACGATATCATATTAATTTAAAATATTTTTGTTAATTGAGCCTCTGTAATTTACTACTCTGTGGCTATAAACCTGCGCCTGGTGTAATCCTGGTCCACAAGATGATGATTACGTCCCATTTTAGTTTACAAAAGGTAATCCTTTAAGGAGAAACTATTGGAGAATTCCACCCATTTGATCAAGGCGTGGTGTTTACGATGTAAATTTTGTCTGTAATATCATAAACCTCTTTGATTGGACCGGCAGAAGTTAGAAGGGTTACTTTGTACTTATATTAACCCTAGGCTGCTTTTGAAAAGAGAATCAATGTGTGTCTTAGTTATGGATATTATGACCAGTCCAAATTGTACTTTGAAGTAGCCAATTATGTATTGATGTATAAGTGTGCAAAGCTTTTACAGCCAGCAGTCTATTGAAAAACAAATCCGAGACTAATTAGCCTTGCGAAGTAAATTTATATCAAAACCACTTTAATTAATTTTTAAATTTTCATAACAATAAATAGGTAATTTGTCTCCTTGCAATACAACGAAATGAGGTACACACCCTACGTAATCTTTATAGTCTCTAAAATAAAACGTTTACTTTACTAATGAGACACAATCACGTGATCGGAGCATAAAAGTAAAACTTGGGTTACATTTTATGCCGCTTCAATCTCTACATGTCAAAATTGCAAAATCCCGTGTTCTGAAAGCGGGTTTCGGTGAATTTGAGTTTTAATTGCGTGTGATCAGCCGGCGAGTTAATACAAAGATAAAATGCACTTCATCGTAATATTTATAAACTTTATGATTTTATAGAAACATTATAGAATTTTTGATTTATTCAAGGCGTTCATTATATTTAAGATAAAAATAGCCGACGTAGTGACGATGTATTGGTCACTCCTTTTAATTCCCTAGCTTTTCATCGTTCAATATTTTCAAAGGTACACTCGATAGCTACATAAATAAAAGTTTCAGAACTCGAAGCTTTAAAAGTACTCTCAAATGTGCCCCACCCTCATCAGAAAGCGTTATATTATCAAAACATGCATTGTTTGACGGAGTATCTGGTTTTGCTGGGTTCCGCGTGTTTTAGACGGCATAATACGAACATCCTCTCAGAGCACAAAAGAGCAGCGGTTGCTTGAAGTAAGGGTTCCTCACAAAAGGGTTTTTATAATACTTTCGGTGTACAGCCAGCCATAATGAACCCTCTTGTTCTTAATAAACATGGGATTGCTCGAGTTGATGAGTGTTTTATTAGGCATATGTCTAAATTTGGTAATTTACATTTTCCATGAGAGAATTTTGGGTTGGATTTTGTTAAGAGTTTTATCTTTGTAGTTCAGCTTCGGCGTTGTTATTTTATTTTCGTCTGTTAAGCTGCTTATTTTATTGGCTAACGTTTATTTCTACGAATTAGATAATAAGCTACTTTTAATTGGATCGTGTGGTTGTAGCTGAAAAGGTATTTGCTACGTTTGAACAATATCATGCTTATTCGTTAGTTGTGTACTTCAAAATCGGTTGACACATAGGTCTTAAATATACGTGGACTGGTAGAGTCTAGTATCAATTGAAATGACATCGGCAACAAAAATCTACTTACATTACAATCAAAACATCACTTAAGCATTAAAGAAACAAGAAAAAGTGATTATTCTTTAAAATAAATTATTTATAAAGAAATGGATATTGTCTTTGTTTATGGTTTCGAAGCAACAGTTTAATAAAACAATTATGGCAATACAATGCATTTATTTTTCAAATAACTAGTTATATTAACACAATCTTACAGATAGTAACAGAAATATATCTAACAGATAGGTTCCTCTCTTTCTTAAATACATTGACATATTTATTATTTTATTGAAGTATTTTTTATTCAGTGATAAAATCTAATTAACGAGAGAGCCTTTAGAATATATAACATTTTTAATTATTAGACTTTTACTAGACATCAAAGTACATTTCCTGATAGGATTCCTCCGCCGTCTGCAGTTGCAAGCTGGTTCAATATTAAGTTACTGGTTGGTTTAAAAATTTGTATTATGTGATTCTTAGTTAACTCTTTATTATATTCATAGATTAGTTTATTGTTAAATTAAAATTTATTGGGAAATATAAAATAATGACTAAGTTCAGATATAAGCAGCTCTTTTTACATTTAAAATTTGCTGCAACAATGGAAAATAAGTTTGATTAGTTAATTACTTACAAACAAGATACAATATATATTCTCTTGATTAGGAGCCTTCGGTGGGTTGATAAGGTTCTAAAGATTAAAAAAAGCCTCAGATAAATTATTTGACATTATTCAGGTAAAAAATAAATGAACAATGCAAGTCAAGTAATTAAAATGTTACTTAAAAGCTAAATTTACATAAATATACTTTCAAAAACCTCCACTAATAAGTATTCGCTTACAGAGTTTAATTTCACATATGTCGAGATGCTAACCCCTAAATGATATTGATGGATTGTGAGGGCCAACTCCTCTGGGAGTCTGAGCTAACTTCCAGGCTCCTATTTATCACTAGAGAGTAATTAATTGTCTTTTAGTACTTGACTAAGAGCTGTGTCTTAATTTAAAGGTAAATAAAAACATCTTGCCCTTTAAGAGATCTTAACCGAAACATCGAAAGTTTATAGAATAGTCGAAAAGGAATTCAATAATTGATTTAGTTTAGAGGCGTAAGTACAGTTAGTTTATATAACTGTCATATTCCAAATAAAGTAATATTCACCAAAAAATTACTTCTTTTCTTTTTGTTGATCGTTTTTTGTGAATATGGTTGGTGGTTTGGTTATTGTATGATTTTATTTTTAGTTTTTGGTAAGTAGAAATTATTTATAAAAGGTTTTATTAAAAACTGAGCCAAAATTTCTTCGGTCTCTCTCTATCGGTAACTGATGCGTACGCTCCGCTTCAGGTATAATATGTCAATTTATAAGTTTGTGTACCTGTAACGTATAAGTAGTGTTATGTTGGAATAAAATAATATCGTCATCTTAAATATCCTAGTTAATTAATTTTACAAGTAAACAATTTAAAAACAGTCGTTTTCTTCATTCATTTTCCCTCGGAAATGTCTTTATGAGACATGTGGATGTATTTATTACTTTACTAGTCAAATGACGCTCGTACTTACGACTTTATTAATTAATAATGGCCATCCATGACCCTTGAAATAGCTATTCTATCTTCGGTCATATTCTATCTATTCCAAGAACGATGAAGAAAGGAATGTAATATTTAAAGACTAAAACTAATTTTCTATTAAAACTAAACTAATAAGCATTATGGAAAAGCAGCTTGTACAACTAACTTTCAAAACCAAACTTTGGCTTTAAATTGTTATGACGCTATTTACTGTAAAGTGGTACTTTAGCACATAGTTAATATAAACAGTGTACTTTCTCCAGAATAAATACGTTTAAAATATATCTATTTCAATAGTAAAATCATGCATAGAACAATATTGATTGTGGCATAATATACTTTCTAGTTATGTCAGTTTTGTTTGATTTTTTTTACGAAAGGCAAAATATGAATACAGGTTTTTAAGGAGAGGATTTACTCTTTATCCCTATTCATGACTTAAATATAAAGTATTTGTTATCAATGCTTTTTGATTTATGAATAGATGACGTAGGTACCTAGATGTCAAAATTGTTTTAGTTGTGATTTTGAGACTCTGGAACGCAGATTCATATTAGCTTTATTTCTTGGGAAATATGAGTAAAATTATACTCAATACCTAAAAGATATGTTTTTATTAAAAATATTTTTATATCCAACATACCAGCGTTACTTAATAATAGCGGTGCGCTGTGCTGTAACACTAGCTAGTGCGCGAATTCGTTTCCGTGGTTGTCGTAAAAATAACATTGTATCGTACTTACAAAGGTGGGTAGGTCATTATTTTACTTGAATATTTATCTGGTTAAGGAATAATATCGTATTTACAAAAACACCTTTGCAATTAAAATTTTAGAACAAATTGGACTACCATAAAAAGGTTAAAGTGAGCCAAGCTTAAAAGATATACATTGCTGTCACGGTCTTTTTTAGGACTATTAAAGAGTAACAGTTCCGGCAGACATGATTTTTAAGTAACATTCACCGTTTACGCCACGCATGCAAGGACAACTGAAAAGGAGTATTTTTTTCCTGATTTCGAAACATTTTTCGGTGATACTCAGCTCCTAATAGTCGTACCGCGATGTTTAGGTCTATATCCAACACAAAAATAATTTTTCAAATAGAATCAGTAGTTCCTGATAAACGCATTCAACCAATAAAACATGTATGAATTTAATAAGCAAGCAAGAAAAACAATTACCCATAATGAGAGTAATTAATTATTAATTTTCTTCAATACCCACAGAGTGGCTTTTCATAATATTTTGAGTTTTGTATTCTACTTATATAATGATCTTCACTATGAGCGAGACTTTGTTAAGGCATCTTTATGATTATAGCCTGTTTATAATATTTTTGTTTGCATAGCCCGATGTCTGAAATTGCAGTTTATTCCTGTGGGATATTAAACCACCCGCCGGGTCCTGTTCTTGCGAGGAAACGACTCTCTTCCTGTTTATCGAATGTGTGATAGTTTCTTTGTAAATTTTATATGGAACGTTGAAGTTTTCATAGGGAATATTCTCGTTATTTTAAATTCAAGTACGTTGGTTCCTGTATATCTCTTTTAAACGTACACTAACAAGTACGGAATACTTGAATCATGTTTGGTTTATTATATTATTATTTGTAGCATCCTAGAAACTCCATTCACAGTAGGTATTAGGGTTCTATTCCTATAAGGGGCAGTACAGTTGAGAACACCGATATATTTCTTCAATTTTCCATTTTGTAAAACCTTCCGGAATTTCCATAAAAACTGTCTCTTTGAGGTCACCATTTAAGAAAGCAGTTTTTACATCCATGTGGTCTATAGACATATTATATTCAGAAGCTATAGCTAGTAACATACGTAGTGTTTCATACCTAACTACAGGCGAAAATGTTTCGAAATAATCTATACCGTATTTCTGCGTAAAACCTTTTGCAACAAGCCGTGCCTTAAATTGAATAACTTCATCATTTAGTCCTCGTTTCTTTTTGAAAATCCATTTCGTTTTTACAGGCTTTACTCCCTTCGGTAAATCAGCGATAGTAAAACACTGATTATCTAAAAACGATTGATATTCCATTTGCATGGCTGTTCGCCATTGCTCGGCTTCAGAACAGTTTAATGCCTCTTGAACTGTCTTTGGCTCATCAGAATCGCAAGCTTCTCCAACCAGAAATGCAGACAGCAAAGACTGTTCAGCTTCTTCGTAACCACCAGCCCTCGAGTCATCTGACTCAAAGGAAGCATCTGGAATATAGGACGTGTCAGATGAGTTTTCTACAACCGAGCTGCTATTCGAAGATTCGACAATTCTATCAGAAATGTCAACAACTGGTACAGTTTGCACCCGGCTTAATTCAATAGAAACAGATCCAACATTCGAATCTGGAGAGATACTAGAGTCATTTTGAGTACATTTCATCTCATTAATAAATTTGTTCTCTAAAAATGTCACATGTTTTGCAATCGTAAGCTTTTGAGGACACTCGGGATCCAAAAGCCTATAACCTTTTGTATTCTCACAATATCCAGTGAAAATGAATTTCTTGCACTTGGGATCAAGCTTCGTACGTTTGTTTTTCACTGCATAAGCCATACACCCAAAGACACGTAAATGAGAGATATTTACCTTACGTCCAGAATAGCGTTCTTCCGGCGTCATACCTCGCACAGCCTTGGTAGGTGACCGATTTTTTATATACACCGCAGCACCCGCAGCCTCAGCCCAAAACCGTTGGTCCAAACCGGCTTCCAACAGCATACAGCGCACCGCCTCCACTATAGTACGGTTCGCGCGTTCAGCAACTGCATTTTGCTGCGGACAGTGGGGAACAGTAGTATGGTGTCTTATTCCACACTTGTTCAAATATTCCTTAAATCTCGCATTGATATACTCTCCTCCGTTATCACTTCGCAAAACTTTAATTTTACAGTTAGTTTCATTTTCAGCTAAAGCTTTGAAGTTTGTAAAACAATCAAAAACTTTTTCTTTGGAGTCAATACAATAGCAAAAAGTTTTTCTCGAAAAATCGTCTATAAAAGTTAGCAAATATCTCGCGCCTCCTAAAGATTTCACAGGCATAGGACCGCAAAGATCCGTGTGTACTAAGCCTAACACCACATTAGAACGTGAAATTGATTTCTTAGGAAAAGATAATCTAGTTGCCTTACCTTCTATACAAGCAATACATTGCTGATAAGTTGACGAGTCATAATCAATCCCAGTCGCCATACCGTGCTTTAGTAGAGTCATACTGCGACTGTTGAGATGACCTAACCTACGATGCCATAGTCCTTGACTTTCGATTTTGGTTTCAAAACAGACTCCATCAGGCTTACAAGAAGAATCATTTCGGATTGTCACTTTATGTACATGCTCGACAGGAATTGCAGATGATCCGATTTCTAGTTTATATAAACCAGACTCACTACGTTTCGCTATCGCAACAATATTATTTTTTTCGTAAACATGACATAAATTTGACTGAAATTTTACATGATAGCCCCTTTGTGTCAAAACATTCACTGACATTAAATTACATGACAGATTCGGAATAAAAACAACATTACATAAAGTTCTCATACCATCACGCAGCAATAAGTTTACATCACCCCGACCTGCACTAAAAAGTTTTTCACCATTTGCCACAGTCACATGTAGACTTGCATCTTCGATGTATTTGTGAAAAGCTTGCCGATTGTTACTCATGTGACATGAAGCACCAGAGTCGATGTACCAAGCTTCTGGCTTCACGTCCACGGACAGAGCTGACAACATCATAGCATTTTTAGCAGTTGAGTCGCTGCTTGACCTTTTCGATGGTTTTTCTTTACTTGAAAACTTCTTAGGGCAATCTCTAGCATAATGACCAAGCTTTCGACATCTAAAGCATTTAGTATTTTTCGAAATAGCTAAAGCATTCTCTTCTGAACTCGTCGCCTCAACTTTACCATCACGACGCTGTGCTTCTTGTAACAATTTGCTTTTTACAAGTTCACTGGAAAGCTTTACAGTGGAGTGCTCAAGTGTCATTATTAATGGATCAAAAGTATCTGGAAGTCCACTTAACATTATTACTGCAATAAAGTCATCCTCCAGAGGAGCGCCAATATCTTGAAGCTGCTGCACTGTATCAGCTATCTTCGTTAGGTACTGGTCCATGCTGCCAAATTGTCCCAGCTTAAGTCCAAATAGTTCTCTCAGGAGACCAAGCCTTCTTGATAATCCTCTATCCTCAAACGCTTTCTGTAGTTGATTCCAAGCGTCAAAGGCAGTCTCGCAATTTCTGACTACGGAATGTACAGAAGACTCAACACTCAAACAAATTCGAGCCAATGCCTTCTCCTGTAATTTTTCAGAAGTGCACTGAGGTCCTCCTTTTTCACTTACTTTAATGCAGTCAAAGAGTTCCTCGTGAATTAACACCATTTTCATCTCGAACTTCCAACGGGCGTAATTCGCCATCCCGGCGAGTTTAGTTACGTTGAATATATTGCTCATCTTGATGAAAACTCTAACGCTCTGCTACCATATTAGAAAATGTGTAAATAAAAACAGTCAGAGTTGAGAACACCGATATATTTCTTCAATTTTCCATTTTGTAAAAGTTACGTCACTCCTATTTCGTTTACATGTCTGTATATTTATTAATGTTTTGTGTATAGTTGTTAAAGTGTTACCTCAGATACCATTTTTTACGTTGGAAAAGCTTTTATAGCTATTCATGTGGCGAATGGTACCACCACTGGGCTATGTGAGACTCTCCGGGGGGGTTAGGGCCCTGGCATACTCACTAAAAACCAACGTGTGACAGGACGTGCACAGTCCGAAACCCCAGCACGCCGTAGTGCCTTTTTATCCACAGCCCAATGGTCCTATGACCGTTGCCGCAGATACCTTGAAATAGTAGGAAATTATATAACACCTAGATTATAAAACAGATTTATTAGATATAATGCAACGCATGAGTCGTTTTGGAAAATGGAATATAAATATTCCCACTAACAGTAAATAGAAGGTCAACTAAGTCAGATAAATAATACAAGACAAAGGTGAGTTTCGTTTTATATATATCGTTCATGTGGTACTTCAAAACTGAGCCTTATTTGTAAGTATTACGCCTACGAATTTCAATGTGTTTCACTTGATTTGCAGGCAGGCCTATGTACATTGCACAAACAGGCCGTCATCCGGCGCTCATCAAAATATCGTGTTACGAGTCACAAATTCATTCCGGAGTCCAATTATCCGAGCGCTCATTTTCTGACTCGTTCCCCGATGTAATGATCACGTGGTGATTTTGACAGTTGCCCTGCGTTTCACGAGCAGAGATAATGAAGCGTTCATATAGCTCGGATATACCACAATGTGACAACGATATACCGGTAAATCACATTTTTAAGAGCCGATAGTGTCTGTTATAAAGGCATTGATTATACTCGAAATGCTTACAATGATTATTTAAATAATTTCATTTCTTTAAGTGTATTAGTTACAGAAAAGAAAAATCTGTTTAAGTTCTGAAAAGGTTTTATGTTAATAGGCTTGTAATAGGTTGTATTAAGCTCGTTTACTTACAGCTGTGAAGAATAACTGAGTCTGATACGAATTGCTTTTATTTTCTGCAATTCCTTCTGCACACACGGTGTTCGTCTGTGGAGTTCCTTACCTGAATATATCAGAAGGGCACGTATTCTGGAAACCATTTAAAAGCTAGGCTTTATATCACTATCGTCACGTCCGTCTCTAGTTCTATGTAAGTAGTTTTCATATATTTTAATAATTAATGTAATTATTTGTATTATTAGTATAATATTAAGTAATCTGATTTTAATCATTTATTTAATTACTCTCATCCAAAGTTGTCTGTATGTAAACGTTTTCTGGTAGTCTTTGTCTATGAATCATATTTGTATTGTATGTATATATGAAAAAAAAATTGCCTAGCCGCTTGTTTCAACGGGCGGTCGGACGTACAAGTGTAGAATACCCCTAATACAAGGCTAACTGAACAATGCAAATGTCAGCCGTTAGCATGCATTGCGCGAAGTCACCCGTCTAATTAGGGGGCTACCTTGTCAAGGACCGGGATATCATTTCAGAGGCCGTGAACATTTTGATTTCAATGCTTATGACGGGTGTTAACTTCGAGGTTAATGGTTAATAGGGTTACGCTGATGCAAGGAGAGGTAATAATAAGTGTCGCTTCCGAAATTTTGGGGAGTGTTAGAAAATTATTTCAGCGTTATTGTAATAATGTTATATATATGGAAATAAACCTTCAATAAATACCGCATACAAAAATAGTTGTTGAAAAACTATTTTATTGAGAATTATATACTTCTTGTGATTTACTTTATAGTTTAAAGAATAATATTTTGAGTTTTTTTTATTTACTGTAAATAAATAGTAATACTATACGTGTTAAGGGGAGTATTTCATATATATATTTATATAATCATTGTATTCATGACCTTACTTAGAAATGAAAACAAGAAAAAGGTAACAAAAACTGGCATAGTTTTAAATGAAATTTCTCCGAACCCTATAGGATAGGTGCTTATGGAGATAGACGTCACGTGTAACGATATATACAACGTGATAAATTTCAATCATCATCTCTTTTATAAATAATTAATGTTTTTGAAAGCAAAGTTCTCCATTCATTAGTTTAAATAATAATAATTCTCTCAATCACAACCATTATTAATAGCTTGTGTTATGGATACTAGATAACTCAATGATATAGACAGTAATATATATACAAAATGAACATACAAACATCGAGACTCGTATACAAATATTATAACGCATTATATAAATATCAGTAGCCAGGGGTGTAAAGTGGGGCGGTCTTCTAATACTACGAACCCACGATCTGATCACATTGCACCTGATTACTTAACCAGGGTATAGCACACATTGACATCTCTTGTCTCCAGAATATCGACGTTTCTGAAATATTAAATGATTTCTTAATTCATCAGGGTGGCCCGAATGGTTGGTCAGCACTGAAGAATATTTTTTAACCGTTTGCAATAAACAAACAGAAAGTAATACAAAATGAGTCCAGACCTAAGCTACTGAAACACATGGCAAACATATAATTTAACTGATATTTTTCATAAAGTTTGAAAATAGTAGACAAAATATTATTATACTAGTTTAGAATTTATTGAAGTAGTAGCAGTTAGGGGACGCTGTTAAATTAGTTCTTCAAGCTTCTGGGATCGACGGAGCAAGTTTCTCTAACCCCCTCCCCTCCCTCTCAGGCCCCTTCACCTAACGCCCATTGCATTCACAGTGTAATGGGCATACATTAAAAGTTTACCGGCAAAATATAAACATGTTTTTAGACATTACTCTGTATCTATTCTTTCCCTAGTAAAAGAAAACACTAGATTTCGTATTTACAGAAAAAACAATATCTTTTACTGTAGCAACCCTTCATTGTTTATGCTGAGTTTCAATAATAAAACTGCCCTTCATTGCTTATGCTGAGTTTCAATAATAGAACTGTGTTTCAAATATAAATTTTAACATATATCACAAACATAACATGTCGAAATTCAACGACTCGAAAGAAAAACCATTTATTGGTAGCTTTTTATAGGGAATATTCCTAGTAAATATTATCACAATTTTCCGTCATTTTTAACAATTTATAAAAAGGGCGAATGAATAAACTCAAACAATCATAATTGACATATTAAGGATAAAATTTGTTGTTTTTCTTACCGCTCATTATAAAACAGATAATCTTTTAATAAGACTGACGAACGGATTAAATTGTACGTTCAATACATAAGAAGTAACAGTGTTCATCTCAAAGGAATAATTTTCAACAAGACCATTAATTTTGTTGAAAAGAATGGTATAAAAATTGTCGTTCAAAACAATGAGTTTCTGAAATCAATTTACAAAAGGTTTAGCTTTTAAGAATTTGATGTATCATACTTGTGAATAATGTCAAAATTGAAGGACTCGTTAGTAAAAATATCTTCAAAGACAATACAGACGCCCACCGTAAGAGTACATAATTAATGTTCCAATTAGTTTTGTACAACAATCAAAATCAAAGAAATTGTTTGCTTTATCTTAATTTCAACTTTGTGAGATTATTTTCTTAAGCTGAATTCAAAGTGAAGTTTGAAGAGTTCCAAAATACCTAAGTTTTAGCAAACCACCTCACACAAACGATCACAAGGAACGTGATGATTGAATTTTTGTAGGTCGTATTTGTTTGATAATTCTGAACTTACAAACTGAAACATATTGTCTATATAGCTAGACGTTTAAAACGCGAAAAATTAATCAGGTTTACTGAATCTATAGGTACCCTTGATCTAGTATTAACATCTGATGTTACGTTTAACTTAGTTATATTTACGTTATTTAGGTGAAATTACTTTATATAAAATTTGAGAATTTTCAGCTTTCTTTAGAGTTTTCCCTCCTTTTTGTTTTGATCGTTTTGTTTAATTTTTTTTTGGTTCACAAACCCTTGTGGGTTTTTTCCGCAACCACTAGCTCTGTAAAAATATAAATTAATTATCTTTTTTTAAATTTATATAACACATTCATTTAAATTCTATGTTGATAACATCTTATCGAGAGAAAACTTTATTTCCTCTTTATTCGCCTCTATCCTTTAATACCGTACATAAATTCGATCTTTCTATTGTATCCACAATAAATTGACTTTAGACTCAGTTACAAGAGGCAATAGCTAATCTACATTCTCAAATAAGTAATAGCAAGCAGTGACCTAGCAAATATTACCAGACCTCTGTTTCTTACCTACAAGTTTTGTCAGATAACTTGGCAAGATGACTTTAGCGGCTCAAATTATGCTGGATATGGTTGTAGCACTCATCTGTCAGTATAAGTAATTAAGTTACGAAGCAGAAATGAAGGGTCTCGTACTATCAGAAACAGGTAATTAGTTTACATGGCAATTGCTTTTCCTATTATAGACTTTAATTGTGATTAGGTTATTTAATTGATAAGTAATATTTACCTAAAAGTTTTCTTTCGCACTTGCTGGTTACGCTTTAAATGCATTGCTTTGGATGTCAAAACCGATGTCCTGTTACCATTGTTCACGATAAAGTCACAAATTTATTAACTTTACCTGCTCCATACTTTGAAGAGTAAACTACGCAGTTCGACGTCATTCTAACGGAAATATCCCAGCGTTGTGGTGTTTCCTATATTTAGGAAAGGCTATGCCTATTGCCATATGCATAGTGGGACGTTTACGTAACTTAATCTTTTGATGGTATTAAAAAGTACAGATCTACGTTTGTGACTAATATTAAGCAGTGGATGCTCTTGGACTGAAAATGATAATTATGATGGCCTTTGGAAAAGATCGTGACAAATAAGCATCATTAACGAATATAGGTTATATTCGTACTACTGCTGGGCACAGGCATTCCAACGTGGGAGAAATATATAAGGAGCCAGGACTAGAAATAAAATAAATAAAAATTCGTCTGTTGTTTCTTTCGTTTAAAAAAGCTATCACAAAATAAGGCACAAAAGACAAAAACAAAAAGTAAAGGAATCTACAAAATAATTACTCTATACCAAACGTGTCAGATGTTGTGTGGTGTGAGGGTGGTGTCATGTGTATATGTAATGTATAAGTGTGACGTGTGGGTGAGCGTGGTACTCGATGTTTGTGTTATACCCGCTTATGCTTATGCTTTTGTTTAAAATAATTTATTTAGTACAATAATTTCCGTTACACATGATTTAGGTTTCATCTATTTGTTTTTTCACTAACGCTCAGCTCGGCTTCATGAAAGCGATTGCTATGTGGATACTACGCGATAAATATGGGCTGTTGATGATGACGATGAAGTAAGCCATGAGAATTAAGTACCAAACTGCACAATACTTACACTTCAAACACATCTACTTTGCGCACTAAGAGATTTTGTGACTCCTTTCTCTGTCGCACAGCTAGAGCGTGGAATTCCTTACCGGCACACGTATTCCCTCCTTACAAAATTGATTCCTTTAAAAGAGGCGTGAAGAAGCACTTTTTAGGCCGGCAAGGTGAGGGTGGCTAGGGCAGTATGTCGCATGCTTCACTAGCTATCTTTACATATAGACTCCTCTACTGCTTATAATCAGGTGGTGTCGAGTCATTTGTTGAGTTTTATATATATATATATAGAAAAAATACATGAATTAATGCTTGCTTAGTCAGAAAAAAATGATTTAATAAAATAATAAACTACTGTCTTAAAAAGTTACAGTTTAAATATTATCAAATTATCAACCGGTATCTATTTCATGACGTTCCCACGGAACTACGATAAAGTTTTTGACAAAAACAATTATGATTGACATCGATTAGTGTTTTGACAGGCATTCTGTTGTTGTTATCATGAGCGATAATTTAATAACTCATCTTGATCAAAGTCGTAAACTTATTCCATTCCTCTTTGTTTGAGATCCTTCAGCCAATTATTATAATTAAGTGTGCAGGAAGTGACCTGCTGGGTTCAAGAGGGGCTCTAACTTTATAAGCTGGGCCATTTGTGGAGATTGATTGCGACATGACAACGAACTTAACTCAATATGGTGCTGTTAAGAAAGTTTGCATGAGCTTCACTGGACATTTGTTATTAAATTTGGGGATAGTTTCTCGAAGGGTCAGTTTGATTCAGCGTCTTACTTCTTCATTTAATTTTAGTAGCTGTTGACAATAGTTTCATTTTACTTAATTATTTTTATGACAACAACAAAACGTAAACAGAAAGATTTGTCTAGTGACAGACAGATATTTAGCTCAGGACTGATAATAGATTTCTATTGATATAAACCCTTTTGGTATAGAACCCTTAAAAAGTAGTCATATTTTCCAAAGGTTGTATGCTGGTATAAGCTGAGTCTACATACAGATTTTTTAAATACCTTTTTGGGAACAATAATAATTAATGGCATAAAATTTTAAATTTTAACTGCGGATTACTGATGTGCTTCGTAATAAATTTTAGGCTCTCTTAAATATTTAAAGTATCGCCGGAGTCAATTTGCATATGTTTAATCTAATAAAAAATTCGTGTATACCAGATTGAAGTAAAGTTCATGGTCGGGTTCAATACTCGGTGCATTGAATATGTTTGCAACGATGACACAGCCAATTAAATATATAGCCTGTAGCTCTGTTCTGCATAGGCTGACCAACTCAACCAAAAGACGGCTGCAGAAAACATGTACGTTTACTGCAGACTCTTCCGCAGTAGGTGTTCTATTTCTAGTTGTTTCATATCTGCCCAGGGTACACCATCTGCATAATTACAGCTGCAGATTGGGAGGTCATATCAAATGCATTAAGAGGTCCTCCAATGGTTCCAGCTAGCGAGGAGGCTCCCCAGTCCGTACTCCTGGTTGTATAAAATTTAGAGTAATTATCACAGTGATTTTCTAACAAATACTATAATAATAATATAAATATAATATTCTGACTTTTGTTAAAATAGATTTTACCAAAATAATAAAATTATAGTCTTCATCGTCTGGCTTATAAAATACAATATAAAGCTCACATTGTAGTATTTGAGTGGCAGATCCCTTCTATTTTAGTCCAGACGAATTTTTCATTTAATACAAAACAATAAAACGTGTGTAAATAACGAAATAATAAAATTCTAACATAAAATAAGCGGTTCTCGGTAACTGTGGAAAGTTGTGCGCAATAAAACGCAGTCATTATTTCGCCTCTGTTCTTCAGCTAATATTTGCAAGATAAAGTTGTCTCATTATAGTATTTGCTTTACGTTTCAAGGGACCTTCAGCGCGGGGCAGCAGATGGTTGGTGTATATTTAATTTGGCTTCGCGATGTCAACCTTTAAAATATGTAGAAAAATCCTAGCACGTCAATTATTAAATTTGTAATCAATCATTTTAATATTAAAATCGCAATCGTAATACTGTCCCGATTTTTAGCTTCCGTATCTCGATACGTAACTGAATTCTGTTAAACGAAAAGAAAAACCGACTTTGATACACTAAAAGTTACAATAATTCAATTTAAGAATTCAAACAGAAAGTGAAGATGTACTCCTACACTATATTTATAATAAAAAGATTATAGTAAAAAAATATGCAAGAAATTTACGATTTTCATTGATGAAATAAAATAAGAACCAAAAAAAAATCAGTGCAGTCGTATTGTATCAAACTTGTGTTTCCCGCATTATTAATCATGGTCATGAATGTGATTGAGTCTAAACAAAAGGAATAAATCCGCTGAGCAAGTAAACTCCAACAACCATTTATAAAGCTTTTGCCATCTCTGAATCCAGAAGTGGAAAACTTGGTATTGGTAAGGCAAAAATCGTTCGGTCTAGACGAGTCATTAAAAATTTATTTCCATAGAATTTCGGTAATGCATTCGCTATATTTGATGCTCGTGACTCACGTGGGGCATTCAGACGGTCTTGTGGTATATTTTTACAATTTTTCATCGCTCTTATTGGCTTTTCTAAGCTTGAATAGGTAAGTACATCTCCAAGCAAGCTAATTGCAACCATTTTGTCTTACCAGCCCTCCGGAGCTTATACACAACAGAAATACTTTCATCTCTAACTTATGGGTTCTATACAATCACACAAAGATATCATAAAAGGAAAAATAAGCCAAGAATTTAAAAAAATAGTAGTAACAAATAAGTTTTGATAATTTTAATCGCATTTGCTTAAATTAATTCTATTCGATACTGAAATGAAGCATACATTTAATTTATAAAAACAATTAATATTTGAATTGAAAATTTATCTTCAACTGATATTTTATCATGTTCTATTTAATGAGCTTATAAATCCGTAAGCTTCTTATCTTATTAATAAAATTAATTCTCTGATAAAGTTTCGATAAAATGCTTATTAGACTATATAGCTGGGGTGAATAATCGGTAATTTAAAATTGTGTAATAAATAAATAAAAAATAATTACGTTAATAAATCATTTTAATAATTTTTTTATCATTTAATACTGCTTTGTAATGTAGACTTCACAAAAATGACTAAAAGTAATTATTATTTTTATTTGTCGTAATTAATCCTTTATCGTCGTTATTTTATATTTTAAATAAAAGAATGATAAACAGGGCGAGTTAAGTGATGCATATCAGACAGAAATCATATTCCATCAGAATTTATAAAAAACTTTTCATAGATATACATAATGTCTATTTAAAATAAAACTCCTTAGTTTGATAACAAAAAAATTGTGAGACTTACGTTTGCTTCAAAGGCGTAGCCGTTTTCAGAACTTTCAAACGTATTTTAATATATTTAAATAAATAAATACCTGGTATACCTGGTGTTTGGTACACACTCTATGAAGCCAAAACTTACCCATATTAACATAATTATATAAACACAATGGTCATATAAAGAATTCAAGATTGTTTAATTTATTTCGACATTACGCATCCATTTTATTTTACTCGTCGAAATATTCTTTTAAAATAAATATCTTTTAATCCATAATACCGAAAATAATTGGATTATTAATTATTTTTAAGCTTTTAGATCTAAGAACCAGAAACCCAGGGTTGAATCGCCGGGCCTGTCTGTACTATGAAAGGTCGAATCGAGACAAAGCGTAACAATAATAGAATATATAATTACCATACCTTATCCACCCTAACAACACATGATACATGTTTTGGCGTTGCTGAGAGGATTTTAACAATTGTAATAATGATATATAGCACTTAACAGCTGAGACAGTCAGAAGGCAGGACTGGTTATAATATATTTAATAAGCACTTTCGTTTCTCTGACTCGCAGAGGTAACGATTTTGAGTGGCGACATACTCGTAAGTCATGATTTAGAAGTGAGTTTTGTAAATTACACAGATATTATTCTGGAAGCGATGAAGATATTTGACAGCAAACGATTTTTAGAATATCTATTATTTATTTTTATTTCATTATACCTGAAAACTGCATTATTATTATAATTACAAACTATAAAATATATATCATAGAGAAATCATGTTTACAAAAAACAAAAGTGTGCGTTGGCCGGGAATCGAACCCGGATCAACTGCTTGGAAGGCAACTATGCTGACCATTACACCACCAACGCATGGTAGATATTGGCGTAATAAGATATCTGATACTCTCTTCGATTTGTCGTCCATGTTTATAATCAAATCATATGTGTAAGAATTTGATCAATACCAAAGCTAATCGTCAGTAGTCGTCATTGTTATGTATAAAACTTAGCGATAACGTTATTCTTAATTATCTAACTTTATGTACTCTTCAATGTAACATTAGAACGTGTATCTCATATAATATTTATTCTGACTTATTTACTTATATGAACTAAGCAGCAGATATCGTAACTGAACCAAAATAAAGATAACGTAGATTATGTTATGCAGAACCAAGCCAGAATATTCTCAAGTTACTAACTCAGTAAGTACTTAGTAATATCGAGTGGAAGGCGGTCATTATATGGGGAGGTTGGAAGCGACTAACACGCTGCGGTTTTTATATAAAATTGTGCTCGTAACTCAGAAATTGAACCGTGACTAATCAATAAATTATTGGCAGGTATAGAACTTGGTTTACTTAGTGTTTCGTCGCAGACAAGTTAAATATAAACGGTTATAAATAAGTCATAGATAATATTCATTGTGAATACTTTCTTACCTTTCGTCACAGACATAAACGGGTTTAAATAAACCATAGATAATATTTATTGTGTATTAGTTTCTTTAAATCTATCCAATTTGTTTATTTGGCGTGTACTAGCGGGGTCGGTTGGGCGCGGTTTACTTCACTTCGTATAATTTTCGCGTAGTGAAAAATAGTGTAGTTTTATCCCATAAAGGATTGTTACATCGAGCAATAGATGGAATTCATAATTCAGAATTGATTACTGACTTTCGTTATTATTTTGGTGATCCATTTCCATTTTCATTAAACTTTTGTTTCTTCTTATCTAACTGTCTTATTTCATTCGTATGTTCGTATCATTTTAACGTAATCAATAACATCAATGTAATAAACCGCAAGAGTGGCGAAATAACGTAGTTACGATGAACCAGATGTGTGTAATAATCAAGATATAGAGGAAGCATCTTCCTGCTTCCGTTGTTAGCCCGCCAAGACCACAGTAGTAAATGTTTTTTCAGTCGTATTTATACAAAAACCTATGTTTAATATATTTATTGCTCATAGAACGCATATATCTTTTTAATCTCAAGGAGTATTAGTTTAAGTCAGTGTTCTTTTATCCCTAATAAAAGAATAGTGCTCCCTATCTAGAAGATAATCCAGACACAATATGTTTATTATTATCTAGTCGATGCCGAAAGTATAGTGCGGTTTATTTATTCAGTTGTTCGGTACGAAAAATTGTCGATAATGAGGTCATATATGTAACGATTATTTGCATAGAAAAACTTAAATTAATGAAATTATCATTAGTGGTTAAATAAAATATTTCCCCAATCATAAATAATTATCGAAGACTCACATAATATCTAACACAAAATATGAAAAATAACAGTAGATATATAAATTTTTACAGACTGAAAAAATTCGAGTGAGAAAAAAATATTTTGAAAGTAACTTATTCAATAATATTTTATTCCTTCACGTGAGTTTTCTCCTTTGTTTTCCGTTGGAGTTGTCGTGAATCAAAGGAAATTCGATTTAACGGGTTCGTTCGTACGTCAACTCGTAACAAATAAACAAAGTGTATAGGAATTTAGTTTCGAAATCTTGAGGTATGGCGCGCAACATAAACTCAGAACAGAATCTCTGCTTTGGTGAGGAAAAATAAAAAGTGGATTTATAAATTGCTTTAAATCTATCGTATCACAGAAATTCGTACCCTATTAACTTTGCCGGAATGATAGAGTCACTAAGGTTTTAATAATATTATAACGTAAGAATGTGTACTACTAAGCTTGTATTTTAAACGTCAGAATAGACATATGATATCAAGGATCAAAATTTTATTCTATTGTTTTAGTGTTAAATTTGAATCTAAGATATAACAATGCCTAACCCTAATATGTACCCTTTCAGGCTTTGTCAACTCATCTATTGGAGTCACTCACAATATTAAGCCCGTTGTCTCAGATATGTAGGTACATCACAGACGTAATTTAACTTAGGGTTTCAACTAGTAGGTATTTAAGTTAAAAATATATATAAAATAGCTCCATTTACCTCTGTGTCGTTGCTAATTGTGTAATGATGATAAAAAATAATATTTTCACAAAAGCCGACTTGTCTGCTTCTATTATTTTAAACTATTATTGAAGATATCAAATAGAATTACCTAATTAACTAAACTTACGATTTGATGAACTAAATTTAATGTTTAATAGACATCTTATTTCTATTGATGTCGCCAGGAAAGTCAATCGAATAAGCCCATTAAATATAAATATTCATCAACGGCACATTATTTATAAAAATACCAAGTTTTAGGTAACGTAATATTTGCATTCGATTTTTATATTTTATTGATATTTTACCCGCTTGCAGAGTTGTCTAGATAGGCCACTATAATAATAACATAGGTACTACAAGAAATTATTTATCTATTAGACGTTCATGTTGCGGATTAGTATTAAGACGTTCATAGTTCATGACTGCATCTGGAGTCGTAAATTGGCATCATTCAGCAATTCTCATCAGACACAAAAAAATTGGTTGACTTGTAGTAATATTTAAGCATGCAACTAGTTAACATTTAAAGATTCTGCTATCTAAATTGACATTTCACGTGAGTATTTTTTTCCCGATAGTTCTGCGTGTAACATATGCAGTTCAGGTTTGGGTCTCGGCGTTCTAACGAAGAGTGCGCGCCTGCAGAATACCTGATCATGTCATTTTGAAATAGGTTGTTTTTGTGTCCGCACTTACTCAGTTGGGTTATGGAAATTTATGTACACTTTAAGAAGTTTAGGATCAATTTGAATATATTTACCTATTTATGTTACACCAGTGCTTCGAAAGGCATGTTAAGCCGTCGCTCCCAATTATTAAGAAAAAGCTTTCACAGACCAACCCGCATTGGACCAGCGTGGCAGTGTTATGGTCCAAACTCCTCTATGTATGCCAAGTCTGTTGATAATGATGGTGACAATGGTTTATGTTACAAAGCTCATATTTACTTTCTATGACTGACAATAAAACAAAAATGAATTAACTGAACGATAAACGCTGTGTTATCGTAAATACGATACGGTATTTTACACTGGAAATTAAATAAATGTTTATTTATTTATAATTATATGCAAGGGCAAGAGAGGGTGGAATCGACTCTCAAGGAAGGTGGTGCATTCTCTGCCTATACAATTGGTGTTATTGCAAGTATTCTTATGTTTTGTTGTTCTAAAAGAATTGGAGTAATCTTTTCTAATAGACGCAGAAGCTTCATTTTGGATTTTATTTCATTAAAAAGTCCTATGGAAAATGAACATAAAACACTATATTAGCGTTAGCAGACAAATTCCATTGTTTTCAACTACAACAAACCAACCTCGAGTATTTATCGCATAAATAATTAGTTATGCTCCTTTTCTATAAATATTAGTTGCCAATTTTGTATTTTACTATGTTTATTTCTTTGTCGTTGAAGAAAGAATGTTCACGAAATATAAAACTTATCCGGCTGTTAAGTGCCTTCTTTTATGCTGTCATCAAACAAAGTCTCCTGACTCGAAGCGCTCCAGCGATCCCTGGATTACCATACAATTATCATTTTTGATTCGCTCTTCTTTTGTGTAAATACTCAAAAAGGTAACGCTGTAAATGAAATAATGCGTCGAAAGATATTCTGAATTATTTATGCGCTAATACGCTCTTCCTCGTGGCCAGGAGCGTATTTGGTAATCAAAAATAAGGTTTCATTAATTATACAGGTATTTAAAACTGGTAACTAATAATCTATACTTTATTCGTAAGTGCAATATCCAAGTTAAAATTAACAAAGAAATAATCTATAGAAAAGTTTAGGTGTCATTTTCAGTATCGTATTTGTCTAATTATTCATTTATTGAAACTTAAAATAATGAAAGTCCAACTTTTTGGATAAAGTCATATCACAAAAATTAAATTATAAAAAATCTCCAGTAAAAGTATCCATAACACTTTATCTTAAAGACTCTTAATTAGGGCTAGTTATATGTGTGTGTGAGAACTGTTATTTATTTATTTATTTAATGTTCTAAATTTAAATGACGAGGAGTTCTCGCTCCTTCTGAGAGAATAAGCTGTTATTATTCCTTTATCCTAAGTGCCTTCCTGTACCACATTTCACATCAACGTTTAAGCGTTAAATACGCTTCAATGGATATTACTTTTGGGGATTTTTGTTGCTTAAATAAATTATTACATTTGACTAAGAACAGGTTTTAATGAATTTCAAAAGGGCGGTAGAAAGTAATATGATTTCCGTTGCGTTACGGAGTTTTAACTACATGAAAGAGAATTTGTTATATGTTATATCGAAGATGAATGGTTGAATTAATTAATGTCATGTAAAGTAGTACTAAATTATTGGATAAAATTACAACAGAATTAAAACATATACGTTTACGGTAAGTTTGATCGGGATGTATTTATTATCTACTAATAAAAGTAAATTTGTAATAAGCGCATTATAAAGCTGAAGTTGTACAACGAAAGTAATATTATTTAGATGGCAAATATAGTATAATGAAAGAATTGTTTTAATATTGGTAAGGTTTGATAAGTTCTCTATCGGTATTTGTATGAATTTGTTAGGTTGTACGTTTGCGAGTCAGTCATTTGCAAAGACCGGGTAGTTAGGTATCTTTCAATACATTTAAAGACCAAAAAACATTTTATAAAATATCTTTTTAAGCACATACTTACCGAGGTAAAAAAATATTTTTATACAATTGAAAATAAAATCTAATCACAGCTTAAACGCGAATGCCCTGTAAGTTAATTTATAGTTGTAGTTTTCTAAAAAAAGATTTCCAATATTGAACACAAAACCATAAAGAAATTGCCATAAGAAATAATATCCAATATTTCAACTGGAGACGTCAGAGTCGATGTTTCTCAGCGTCATTGTTGCGTCAGTCGTAACGTTGCGTTTGACACGAAAATTATTTGTGCCGGGAAATGTTGCGCGCCCCTGAAATCAATTCGAAATTGATTTCCTATGAAATGTGTGACTGTGTATGATGGCTTTAAAATAAAAAGTAATACGATGGATTGAGATCGAGATTAAAATGTCACGTTTAAATGTAGAGCCGAAATTACATTGAAAGTAATAATGCAATTTGATTTAAAAAATGTTTCAGTAGAATACTAGCTACTAATCACATATAATTGGACAACAAACTTAACAGGCATTCACACGTAAATGAACACAGCATATTCTGAAGGACTGTTAATTTTTTGGGCCCCGTAATTTGATTGTTAAAAGTTAAAGAAGTTACTAACATATAACTAACTTACTTTCTGTGTCGATAGTTTTGCCAGAAATAGAGCTTAAGATTAACCTGAATTAAAAAAAAAATATTTATTGAAAATTTTGTGGTTTGTTGACCTTTCTTTGTGGGGTGAAGTGAGCGATGTGGTACTATTCTAATTTTGACCGCACAGTATATATATGTTGCATTGTAATTAGATGCTTATTTCTTATCAAAAAATTAATACAAACCTTTTAATTTTGATTGCTATTAAAAATTAACACGACTCGAGGTTGATTTTATATCACGATAATAAAAGATATTTCTTTTTCTTAACACTTAGTTAACCAGGTGGCTTGGGTGTTATTGAAATGGTATCTAAACCCAAATAGAATCAATGGATGGATGGAAAAAAGAGGCTTAAATATATTTTTCTGCGATTCTGCGTAACAAGATTTAGACGAAAAGCGTGCCTCGAATGAGATTAGCAAGATATCCATACTCGTATTTCGATCTAGAGCCTGAAAAAGAACAAACTCAGTTATTAAATTTTTATTTAAATATTTCTATTTCGTTCTAAATTTATTCGCAATTTGATAGAAATAAACAATGCGACTTGATGGTATTTTGTCTATTCGGGGTGCAATATATATTTCATTTTAGACAATAGTGATAAATAAATAAGCATACCTGTCAAACTTACTGACAGTAGATTATTAATTTCTGACAGCTCCCCTTATTGAAAAAAAATTTCAAACATATTAAGAAAAAAAAAAGAAAATTGGAGCATTATAGGATAATAAATGAATTTATAATACGAATAAAATAAAACAAATAATATACCTTCAGTGAAATTTAAATTGGATGATACATATGTTACTCTGAACTTCAAATAATACACAAGAAAACAAAGAAAAACCGAATAAAAAAACAAAAGAGAAGCGCTTATAGCTGAGTTGATCGAGAGGATCGAAGGAGTTGTGGACATTGTAAATAGAAGTTCACTCTTGACGCCAAGACAGAAATTCTAGCTTTATGAATAGAGTAGTCACCTGGTCGTAAATTGAATCCCAGAACTATAATTTAATAAATATTATTTACATTAATATTTATTCCGATCATTCAGCCAGGGCTGGGTAAATGATGCTTAATTTGGGCTAGATAATAAGTGTAAGTGAGAGGAATATTACTAAAATTATTATTTACAAAAAATATATATTAATAAATAACAGTGGCATAACTATTATTACTGATTTTCGTTTCTATTGCTGACTCATCGATTTATGTTTCCAGTAAGATCAGTGTTTATTACAATATTACCTCAAGTTACTAAAGTATTCTGTTTCCTTTCATAACGGACCTGTAAAAATAGAAAACGTTGTATATACATTTTCCGTGGTAGACAGCCGAGGTGGCGACGACGCAGAAAAAACTTATTTTACGATTTCCTTTCGGTAAATATCGCTCTATCCAAGTCTATCGAACTGCTCGCTCGTATAAAATCTATTATTTATGACACTTGTTACTTGTTTTAGAACGTTGACAATAATTTACGGTGACATTATCACCTCTAGGGTGCCTCGCAGACATACTTCGAATCATATTTTATTAATAAGCAGCGTTGCATTTTATTGTAATAACACGTGACTTTATTAAATATTTTTTACAATAACGAAATGGGTGTCATATTTTTCGTTTTGAAACGTGACAAAAATCTTTTTACAGATGTGAAGTTAAACTTATTGTTTTGAACATGCTTTAAAAATATCTACTAAATTTTCTACTTCAAGTATTAAAGTTGTCAAAATGTATACTAACTTAGGCGTAGGCGGAAAGTTATCTTTGACAATAATACAAATTACTTATCCGGTACGAATGGGTGTCATATAAAATCGAATGTAATTAGACGACGCTTATAACTAGTATTGATTGATTTAGTCCTTATCGATAAAAAAACCTTCGTAATTTTATTCGCAGAATTATCGGATTATCATAATTAATTAGTTTCGAGTATTTCTTGAGTTTGACACTTGGCGATGCATTCCCTTAGCACCAACAATGTACGTGTCTAATAGCACAAATAAATTTTTTAGGTGACTCATCTTAAGATTCTGAATTAGCAGTTTTCAATTAAATTTTGTCGTGTGATCCAGATTCACGATAAACATGCAAAGCATGCTTTTTTCTTTTTAAATTTTTTATGACTTTCAACATTTAATTACTTTGTAAATAAAAAGCAAATAAATGTATATGAAACAAATTTTAGTAAAATGTTTTATTGAATATACAGTGTACTTAGGTCGTCATAGCGACCGGTGAAACTACCTTGTCACAGAAAATTACGTTTGTACTGATGTTATACATTTTAAATTCCTATTGATTCATCGTTCCCTATATCCAACATATTTGTTCGAACTGTTAAACCAAAACTACCCCTTGTTATTGCACGGAACCAAGTAAATCAGAATATATTATTATAAATAGCTGTATTTTAATTCATTAACTTTCCAATTTTCTTTACAACAAAAGACCGTGAACTAAAATATTTTGAGTAACGTGGTCGTTAGAGATGCTTTTTCCATTTTTAAGTGCGGTACCCTAAAACATGATTGATTATCATTTGAATACAGGCAGATTTGTACCTCTTTTACAACCCACGAATATGTAGTCAAATATCAGGAAAATCCGAACCGATAAGAAAATTTCACAGCCGATATCCCGCGTTGACACACTACGTGTTACTTTTAACAAAGGGCCAATCCACAGAATGACATAGGCCGACAGCTCAGAGCGATTCAAACATTATCGTGAAACGGCCTTAACTGGATGCCTTCATATAATATTCATGACGTGGTACAATCTTTCAAAAATTGACACCTTTTCGCTCGGGGTCGCACCCTCGTTGAAGGGACGAACAAGTTTTTTGTATTTGCCATTGAATAAATTACGTGGACACAATGGTCTATCTGGTTTAATTTAATGCTTACTGGTGAAGTGTTGGTGAAATATTGGCGTGATTCGATTTCGACTGGTATTTGACTTTAGTATTAAATTTTTATGTTAAAGAATGACAGACAAGCAAATGATCCAATTGTGCTTGGTTTTGATAATTTTCCTCACGAGGCGTTGAAATTTGACATAATGTTCAAGAGTAATATGCCAAAACTATACGTTTCATAAACAAAACTATCAGAAGGTTATTTTTTTTTTGGATTTCAAATCCAGTCATCCAATGCTTCAACCGAAATGAAATAGTGATCTTATGTATAAGAATATATATCTTAGGGACTGTTATTGTACATATTAATATTCCACATGAAAATTAAGTTTGTATGCGCGATACACTGCCAATACACCAAAATAATACCATCAATAGATACTATAATACAATCATTGAAATACAGAATTAAGAAAGTTAAGGGAGTCTACTTACGAGTATAAATAGGATTTACTTTGCTTCCGAAAAATATGTAATACGGAATAATGACAGAGAAAGAAAATATATGAAGATAAAATACTTTGAATAAAATCAATTTAATTGCTTACCTATTGTTTTAGCAATCTATATTTTAATTGTCTCCTTGTCAATTTTATTCTTCACGTTACTGGAAACGTATACCGAATACCATTATGATACCGTTAAAATCATGTTACATTATATATAATTTTTTTACTACTTAAAGCAAATACAAAAGTGAAGCACTGTTCGCTTCGATCACTTCGCGAATAAAATGATAATATGATCCTTGTTGGTCATTTAATCAATTAATTATAATATGAGGGTTTTATTTCCAATAATGAAATATAATGTAGATAGCTTATACGACTTGGTTCTACCAGGTTTTTTAACCATCTTCAAACACATCCTCCAGAGCGTATAACTTTTACTACACATTTAATCATTCATAAGAGTTTTACACCGACATTTGAGTGAAAAGCGATACTCTCAATCAAATTAAAACCGACCGTAACATATATTAGGGGGTGACTACATTAAAGATATTGGTCAACATACGGTCGAGAATTTTTAGAGGGTTGACCTATGTACACATTACTTAGTAATAAAGCTTTAAAACAAATAGGGTTCTCTGGAGACTGCCCGAGCCTGGAGAGGAGATCAAATAGGAGCCGGGCCGAGGGTTGCCGATCATTTCAACTTTCGAAATATAACTTTAAAGATTATTCTGGAAAGCAACAAGACATTGGAAATTAAGTTATCAATATTTGCATAAGGCTATTTCTAAATAGCTTCGTTAATTATAATTATAATTAAAAAAAAATAGTTTACTACTTTCTCTAAAGGAAGTCGCTGAACGTTTTTATTTGAAACTATGCTGAGTAGTAATTTGCGCTTAAATTCTCCTGATCGCTGAGTTGGGAGCAGTACATGTATCTTAAACGGTAAAAATACGAATGTTCTTGATTTTCATAAAGTAGGAAATACGCAAGTATAAGCCTTAATAAGCCTTAATAATAAGCCTTACTAAGCCTTAGCAAGTATAAGCCTTAATAAGCCTTTATAAGCCTCAATAAGCCTATAAGCTACCCTTAAGGTATTAGAAATATTTTTAGAATAGTTTAAAGTATTTATTGATTCTATTATTTTATTTATACTTTGATTTTTTTACTTTTAAATAATCATAGAAAGGGAAACGAGTATTCAGACTGCCTTATGAGTGAATGACGTGAGTAATTGACCCAGCTGCAAGAATATAATATTAAAGGCTTTTCTTGAAGGTCCCCAAGTATCTACACAGTAGTATCTACACACTGACCACTGCTGGTAAAGGCTGATCCCACAATGTAGATGTGCTAGGCAAAAATTTCTTGAAGTTGGTGTCGCTGTGTCTTAGTAGTAGCTACCGTCCAGGTGGTGAGTACAAAAGCGAATAAATTAGTTTCTCATTTTTTAAATTTAATTTCAATGAAATTTTGAATATGAATAAAAGGGTAACTAAATACCGCTTTCATTTTAGTAAGGCTGTAACGTTATTATGTATATTTACATAAAAACAAAAGAAGTTTTATGTCTAGTGTTTCATTTATTTTAAGTATCGTTATGAGCTGATGAAAGCCCTAAGTGACTACTGTCCCGCGTCACTCTAGTCCCTGTAACTCGAGTTGATTGTTTGTACGGCGAACGTGGATTTTTCCACTTGATTGTCTGATTTGATTTACTTTCTGCTACTTCTTACGTTGCACGGAAAATAAATTGGTAGAAAATGAAAGCTCTTAATCTTTTTCAAGCTTAAAATGAATTTGATTCAGTTTTCAGTTTTCATGAAGCTAATTTTATGGCTTAATTTATACTAGCTACGTATGCTTACATTACAGAGTATTCAAAATTGTCTATTGTTACCTAATTTTTTTATTCCGAATTAACTTTTGTATAACGATGTAGGCTTTCTCCTTGAGGCATTACTTATCATTTAGGCAAATTTTCAATTGGTAAATTTATTTTAGTTACTTATTCTTATGCATTCATAATTCTCATACATTTGGTATATAAATATTAAATAAAAAAGAAGGAGATAATAAAATTATAGCTTGAATATTATAGTGTTATTATAAATTAACCTTTGGGCAATTCCACTCTCACCCCTGACTATGTTTAATATATCATTTTGTAAATAGCATCTTTAATAGTCTGAGTTAATAATTCGGCATTTAATATTTATATGATTCAGTTTATTAAAATAATTCATGATAATATTGTAAATAATAATATATTGATATTTAATTCATAATATCATTCATTCAATGTTTTTAGTTTATTGTTTAATATTATACCCAAACATAATAGTTTTTTTTTAAGCCTTAACTGCATAGAAACCTACAGATATATTCATCTTCCTCCAGTACCACATAACGCGTCTATCCCCAATAATACGACTTCCTACATCCCGACAAGCGCAGTCGGGGGCAACGACAAGCGTTTCAAATTCACGTCAGTGTCCACTTGTCATTAAGTTTTTGTCTCTCCCTTCTTGGATTTTGTTGTTGTATTAAGTGATATACGTACGGCCTCCCTGAGTGCTGAGCTTTGACTGAAGTTTTATGAGAATTTTCTTGAACATCATATTTTTCGATAATATATGAAAACAAAAATATATCATACAATATGGCATAATCCAAAAATTTGTAGTTCTTTATAAGTAGTCTTTAGGTAAAAATACTGTACTATACATATTAGCAAAGTCTAATGATCAGTGTGAAATTTACCTGATGGTAAGTGAGTTGACCCGGTGAACTTTGTATTTCCTACAATCTTCCACAAACGTGTCTATTAAAAGTAATCTGAAATTGCAGTGACAGAAATGCGTTTCGCCGAAGCTAGTGGCAAGCGTCAGCTAGTCACTGTTATTTAAGATTGTTTCTCTTATTTTTCTTGTTGAACTTTTCCTGTATTAAATAGATCAGTACAAAAATTTGAATTTGAATTAAACTAACACACCAATTCATTTGATATAAGGTGAAGAAGATACACGACCAAGTAAAAGTTATTTTAAAATTTTGCTGTAATTTACTGTTGTAGTATCTTCACATTCCCACTTAAAGAAATAAATTATTCTCTACTGAATATTTTTTTAAATGTTGACCATCCTATCTTGCAGTGACTCACGTAGCTTTAACGACAAGTAGGAAATACGACAAATGGTCAAAGATGGACGCCACATTTATATCGCTGACATCTTCCATTATTATACAGATTTATAATAATTTTTCCGACACAATCAGGAAATTCTACTATAATGTAAGTAAAAGTAGTGTGTCATTCCCTTCGTAAGGATATTATTTTCATACAATACAAATAATATGTTAGCAATTTATGTTTATAGAGAATTCATAGATTATGTACTGTTTGCTGTAATTACTAGCGCCTGATAGGGCAATAACTTTATCTTACAAAAATCACGTTAAATGAAAAATATCACCAAGCCTGATGCCGACTACGCTTGTAGTGCTGTGAACAATTGACTTGTCATTCTACTAACAAAATTAATCCTTGTTTATTAACATTTAGATTATTTCAAAAGCAAGAATAATCGAGCGTATCAAAATTGAGCTAAATGATTTCAAAGGTGATTTTTATTTATTTAACCATATTTAAGTACTAGCTAAATAGAACATGTCAAATGAAATCGATATTTTTTCACAGATAAATAGTCTCACTACATTGTGTTTGCAAAAAATTACGTATATTTGTTATGTTTTAATATGTTTAAAATAATAATACAGCTCTTTGATATCCTAGATGACTCAAATAATCCCTTTCATAATTTTTCTTTCAAATATATTTTCTCTGACTATACTCTTTGAGCAAAATAGTTATTCTGAAAGCGGTTGGAATTATCTCACATTGGATGAAAGCGCTGACGCATCATTGCGATAAGCATTGGACAAAGGCATAAATATATGGATAGGACATGTTTCTATTTTACATATTAACGATTTTAAAAAGGAAGAGGTTCGATGTAACACTGTATTTATTTTTCTGTGATGTGATGTTTTCACCGATTTCTCTGTCAGCTGTGAACAGTTTTTCATAACTTTTTTCCAATAGATTATACTCTTGGCGTGGCCGCATAGTGGCTTAATCAGGATCTGATGATGAGATCCAAGGTAAATCGAGGGCAACCTTCAAATTTTATACGCATGTATTATATGTTTCGTTATTTTTCTCTAAAGCTATTCGAGTATTTTTACCTACGACATATAGACAGGCAAGACTTGCCACTCAAAATAATTAAAAAAAAGGTATTACAACAAATTACAAAACAGGCGATTCTTCTGCTACTGACATGATTCCTGTATATACGAATATGTTGACAATAATATAACCTATCCATCATTATTTAAAAATAATAAAATTCTTATGTTTGGAAATACATGTGTGTCATACTACTTCATTTTTTCCTTGGTCAATAGAAGTTCAGATGCTAGACAAATTTAACTGCATAAATTGAGTTTCAGCAATCGGATGTCAAGCTCCATCAGATGTTGATTCTAGGTACAGAGGTTTTACTCAATACAGTTCAAACCTGTTTTGAAAAAGAGAAGAAAAAGGTTCTTTTTTAAATACGTCACTGAAAAGTACCATAAGTTTGATGAATATTTCTTCCAGTAAGGTTTTATATCCTTGGTCATACGTGGACTATACGCGTTTCAGTAATGATCGCCGAGCGGCCCGCGCTAACTCGATTACCTGATACGAGTCTAGCATTGTAAACGGGTGGACACTATTTTGTCCACATTATTAGATGATGTCGTTCTGCGTTTGCGACGCTAAAAGGTATCTTAACTCAATTAGCGTTATCCTAGTCTGCACTGGAGATTTAAGGCGCTCTCTGCTTTTAGCTAGATTTAACGTCTAGTAAGAATCAAGGGTGAAATTTTGCTAAAAAATCACATTTATTTTTAAGATAAAAATTAAGTTAAATACCTTTTTGTCTTAAAAGTTAAATACATTTAATGTTTGCGTAAGCAAGTAATTCCAAGTT
Source organism: Acentria ephemerella (assembly GCA_943193645.1). Taxonomy (NCBI): domain Eukaryota; kingdom Metazoa; phylum Arthropoda; class Insecta; order Lepidoptera; family Crambidae; genus Acentria; species Acentria ephemerella. The sequence goes on from OW971881.1 coordinate 8,800,950, forward strand.
ACGATAAGTTGTACATTAGCAGCTTAAAGAAGTACAGGTTATTTATTTACTTATTCTATATTCCTACCAAGAGTGTACAGACTTAACGTTCAATAAAATTCTCTACCAACCAACCTTATTTACTGGAGGAATTTGCTTCATAGCTTGTCCGACTAGTAAAAAAGGTGGCTGCTTCACGATGCTTTATAAATTGTATTTCTGGAGAGTGCTCAAGAGCTACTTATCATATTTCGTTTATTTCAATCCATCAAAGTTACATCAGATTATGCGGTAGATTGTCAGACTTATTTGGTTGAAATATCAAATATTCGGCCTAAGTTCTTAGTAATAAAAGTTGTGTATACTTGACTAATTCCTTTTATTTATTACACAAAGACACAAGTGACCAGTCTAAGATTAAAATACAGTTAAATACTTATACATGACCAGTTTTGCTAACAGACACATTGCTGGCTTCTGTTTTCCTTTCTTCCAAGCAAGATTGAATGAGAAAGTTGTCACCACCAAATACCTCTGCTTATTTATTTAACAATTTATGTACACACAAAGACAATTAAATGGACACAACAGAATTTCAGAGAATCGTACGAAGGTACAGCTAATTTCTATAAGAAATAATATAATATGCTGCTACTACAGTAGTGTTTATTAATATATTATGATATGCCTAGACAGACAATGTTATACCTACGTTTTGTTGATGCAATTTGTCTGTGATTCTAACAATTGTAATTATTTATAGCACGGCACATCTTTGTGTCATTCAACTTATAATTTACTTATGATTCTATATAATTATTTCTCTTTAACTTTCTCTTTAGGCATACCATCAATCTCCAACGGTAGTAAAGTTGGTAGTACTGCTTTCATGGCACTTATTTCAAAGCAACTCAACGAATTAATATCAAAGCATATTTCTCATTTCGCTTTCCAAACGAGTGAAAAATACAAAGGCGAAACTGAAAATTACAAAAGCGTCTCGCCTAATAAATCTGATATTAAAACACGACTACGATTAGCGCTTGCGTACATAAGTACTTCGGCGCCTTTAATGTGTCTGCTTCACCCCTTATTATGTATTTACAACCAGCATTTTATTATTGGGGTTAAGATAGAACATAAAAGTACAGAGGCTGGGCGTGTCTTAGGGCAAGATCGGACGGTCGTTAAGGGATGTTTTTACGGCCATCAAACGATACTTTGTGAGATGGCATCCGGCAGTTTCGGATGTCGTAATCCAGAGTATTCCGAATAAGCGATTACTTTAAATTAATTTGACAGGTGATGCTTTCTATTTTATTGTATGTGCAAAGTTTTATGACTAACTGTAACCCCTTATTTTTGTTTCTGTAGTTTTGTATCTTTTTTCTTTTGTAGTATACAACTGTATGCATCGTCAAATGGTTTTGGTAACCAACTGAATAATGTCCTGTAATATTTTTTACGTCGTCCGTTGTCCGTGACGTCCGTGACGTCCGTGTCCAAATCCGTTCGTCAATGGTGTTACTACAATGACAATCGAGCGATTGAATTAGTACATTTAGTTGTCGTATATAGAAAGCTTTTAGGTAAATTAAGAACATTCTGCTCAATTGATTGAATTTGCTATTTTTAAAAAATTAAGTTTACTGCAGCTCTTATGCAATATTACATATATTTAATATCAAGTACAAATAACTAATTTTAACTCAAGATATTTTTCAATACAACGGATGATATATTTTATGATAAGTTTATGATGATTAATTTTCTAGTTAAGATTCAAATTTAAGTAACAATAAATCAAATTTTATTACAATTTAACGACAATTTTGCTTCTGATAAAATAGTTAAATAATCAACTGTCTCAGATTGTGAGAATACAAAAGATTGCAACGAACAAATGAACAGAGCGAAAATGGACATACTACGAATATTTGCTCCAAAAAATTTTTGTTCGCAAGCATTCGGGAAATGTTTCTAAAATTTTTCGGCTCTGTATTTATTAAGATTTTATTAAGTGCTTCACATTTAAGTTATAGTTTTCTCAGTTTCAAGCAGCCAATTTGCATTTGTAAACATTAAATAAACTTGTGTATAAACAGCACACGTAAATTTATTTGCATAGAGCTCCGGTCCACAGACTGAACAAACTGTTTTGTTTATACTCTGTTCTTTTTTAAATTAAAAGTTTCGTTATTTATACGTCTAGTTTATGTTTTGGAGTTAAGTTTTGCCCATTTATGAAAATGTTACTGTTATGGTTTTCGTAAATTTTTGTATGCCATTGATTATGAAAAGGTTGTTTTAATTTGGATAAGTAAAATTTTTGGTAAAATATTCTTCAATTTAGAATATTTTCAAAATAGAATGTTAACAAACATTCTGTATAAAGATGATGTAATATCAAAGACCCGTAATTATCAGACGCAGTTTAGAATCTTGTGTTAGTAGGTTTGTTAGTAATGAAATGTCAGGAATTAATGAAGGTATATTTTTATTAGCACATTCATCCACTTACTAAAAGAAAAATTAGGAAAACGTACTCTCAATAGTACAACGCCGACGCCGAGTTCTTGATAAAGAGTGTTTGTGGTTTTTGATCACCATTTAAATCTCTGAGCTACTTTATTAAGTCAATTCAAATAAAATTCCGGCCAAAATATTAAACTAAAGAATATCCACTTACGGGTCATAATACCCAAGTCTTATAAAATCTGTATTGCTTAACAAGCGAAGACGCCTGCATAGAACAACAGACGCCCTTAAACTATGTAATTGCGCCCGGCTGCACTCACAAATCCTTCGAGTACGTGCTCAAGGTTCTGTATAGTAATTAACGTTAATGAACAACTCTGCCCATGCGACAGTTTTGCTTAAGCATCTTTGTTTGAAATGTAGTTGGAATTTCCTTGTTCAGAGAAAATTTATTCAAAATAACACCTTCGTTTAATATTTAAATATATACAACTATTAAAGCGAACTAAGTACTCGCTACTCCAATTAGACAAAATATAAATGTTATGTATTACGGCCTTAATAAAATGAATTGTTGAAATTTATTGTTCTCAATTAATGCTTATGTAAATGTTTTATCCGATTGGAAACTATTTCATAATATTATAAATAAATACGTTTCATCTTAACAAGTTTTCCCGCGCTTTTTATCATTGACTTAACAATTTCATGAGATCAGTACTAGCAACCATCTATATCTAAGCATTAGTTAAATGCCTGAGAAATTTAAACATTTAGAAAGGCTTGCCATGCCTTTTCACAGATTTCTTTCTTACTACTTACTTATAGAAAGACCACCTTACATTTTAAACCGTATTTGTCCGTTTTCAAAATTCAAGTGCCGCAACATACAAAATTTCCTTTTGGAATCACAGCGTTTCAACCGAGATTCAGACTTCAATACCCAAGGGAAATGTGAACTCGTCTTCCTCACTAAATACAAAGTTGCTCGGCCAACGGTGAGGTAATATGCTTCACTTAATATGGTCACAAGTGAAGAAAAGACATGTCACTGATCACTTGCAGTCGAGTTACGTTTGAGGCTCATTTTATACCATATATTGTATTTTCATAAATATAACAATCAAGTTAACTATGTTCGAGATTGGCTCAGAAATGACTCATTTCTTTCAAGTACAAAGCTCATAAACAAGGTTAAGAAGCGATTGGGAGTGGGATTAACGTGCAAAACAGGAGAAACTAAGTATTGTAAAACTAGATATATGCCTATTCTGCAATACTCCAAATTAGTCAGTGACCTTCTCGACATTCTTATATTTATTCAAAAAGAGTGAAAATTAAAGCATTCTACACTGCTGATGGTAAGACATAAATCCTAGTAACACCAATTATACTACTTACGTGTATCCACGTGTCTTTGCCACGTGAAATGAAAAAGAAACTTTATGTTGACGGCATAGAATAGAAATCTCGTTATTCCCAACATAGCGCTTACGCTATGAGCTTCAGAAACTACTGACATCCACTACAAAGTATTTGACATTACTCTATTTGACTGTCACCGTCTGTAAGTCCGTCTTCTATTTTATTCAAATAATATATAATAATCTAACATAATCATTTTAAATTCTTAAAACAAAAACAACTCAATTAAAAAGGAGCAATTTTGTTCAATTCACACAAATTTACATTTGCATACATTTTTAAATAAACAAAAAAATTGTTTGGCAAATATTCTGAGACAGAAAAATAGGTTTAGCTAACATTTATTTCGCTCTTTGTTTCTGTTAATTACGCCTCTTATTTTTAGCTTTTCACTATATAATTCAATAGAGGGCATAAATTTTGCATAGAGTACTTTTACCGTGCTATAGAAAGAGAAATTAATTTGTTTTTCTTACAATGGCACGTCTAGACAATCGCATATATTTCAAGTTTCACTAAGTGCTCAGCAGACATTAATGGTCGAGGCTAAGGCGTATATTTATACAAAATGATCTGTATATCATTTTCGTTACGCCCACGGATAAAAAACTCTTTACCAATTACACCGAAAAGAGGCAAATATAATACGATTTAAAGCATTTGTGTTCAATGTAAGTATAAGTTTTTTTTATTTAATTACACATCACTAAAACTTTTCATTTTAATCGCTTCTTTGGTCTTGTGGTTCTGCTTCTCTTGAAAACTGATTTTTTTTGCCCGATTCGGCCATATTTAACTTAATTCTGTTGTCTAAAAGTAATTTTAACAGCATTGTTATGTTTCGGCAGTTAGAGAAATTTTCTATTTGTAAGTATTTAATGATGAATTATAAGTAAACCGCCATAAGTTTAGTATCACTTTAATTAACAAGAAATATAAATTATGGTTTGAGATGCTACTTATGATTTTGTCTTCTTAAGTCAACAGCTATTTCTGGATTTTCTATTTTAACAAATACAAAGAATTATAAATTCTAATGTGGATACTATTATTTTCTGAGTTACATCTAGTCAGCAACGAACTGTCAAACTGTGTCAAATCATTCCTTTAAAACATTGAGAGTAGTCTATGTAAGAAAAAGTAAATAAAAAAATACAAGCATAACCCGATTCAGCTCGCATGAATATCTGTCGACGCTTCGAACCGCCAATAATTTTGTTCCGCAAAGCAAATATAAATTTTAAACATGAATTTGAAATTGAAAAAAGAATTAAGATTTAAAACTAATGGATTCGCTGTGATGTTTCGAAGCCTATAAAGGAAATTAAGTATGACTTTCGAAGTAAGTCGGATTAAAAAAACATTACTGAATATTGAACACTGAACATTGTTAAGCAAAAGAATTCATTCGTATAATCTATACATGACACAAGTTTGCAACTAGTTATGTCACTATTTATACGTATTTTGAATTGAAAATGTTTTTATTGTTTGCAGAAATACATAACAGGATTAAGGGACGAGTCCTTCTTTTAAGTAACATAATACTTTTGCCAGAAAGGCTCGCTCCTTTACAACAACAATTAATTTGTGATCTAATTGTACCACCTCGCTCGCCTACAGCCTTGTTGTTTGTGTGTAGAAATACCATTACTTCTCCACCTTTTTAATTGTAGCAGAGTAGACATGGACAAAACGCGTACAAGCAAGGTGACAAATTATGTAGATATGTACATACATAACAAAGTGGAATAACAAACTTTACACTTATTTTATAAACGAATTTTGAAAGATCACTAAGATGTTATATAGAACGATACTTTTTATGTCACACTCCAGTCATTCCAGTCCAGTCACTACAGTCAAATCATTTCAAACTTTCGCAGTAAAATCAGTGGACTGGACACAGATAAAACATTATAAGCTCGTAAACTGTAAAATGGAGATAATATACTTTTCAATGGCATACAAACTATTCAGAGATGCAAGATCTCCATTAAATGTGGCAATAAAATTGTTTTGAAGACATTATTATGTTCTATGTTCTAAGTTTAATCAAGCATAGGTAAAATATTAAACTTCAACTACACTTCTGTATAAATTACCACAAAAGAGTTTTATTTATACGGAACGTATAGAATTCAAGAGTAGGTTAGGTATTAATACTACAATTTGACTACGAATTACTGACTAAAAAGCATATTTACCATACAGTACGCAGACGAAATATATGTACATGTAGAGGGTAGGGCAGCGAATATTTGATGACGTTATCAAAGATAATATTAATTAAAATAAAGTACTTATCAAGTTGTTATCAATTAACTATTTTTATGAGTGATCAAGCCATTATCCTCTCAATTTTGAAAACGATTGAGTATAGTTTGCAAATACCTGGTACAGATCGTTTATGCTACTAAATAAGCTTATTTTTTAATGATTACAAAATTGTGTCAGAGTGTTTATTGTTAACTAAAATTAGTGTATTTTGGGTAAAATGTACCTTAAAGATCAGTGAATAAGCGATTATGTGACGTAATAGATGTCCGAAGTTAAATCATTGAGTCTATCACCATAAATTTGCCGCCAAAATATCCAAAGGTGTATTTAAATTTCATGCACTCACATTTAAATACCTAAAACTAATGAAATAATAAAATTCACCCTGGCTAAAAAGTGTCTATAACAAAGCCGTAAAATCAAATTAAAACAATACAAAGAGCTAGACATTTAATCTTAAATTTTGTGTTAGCCTCCTCTTTTTATTATCATCATATTAAACCGCAGACACAAAGTCACTTTCTATTGTGTCTTATTGTTTTAGTATATAGATAATAAAATAATATAAATAGACCGACAGTACTTGCATATTTTAATATAAGTTTCATAGAAGTGTTAGCAAGACGGCTCCAATGTTTAAAGCTTACTTTAATTTATTACCTAGACGTTTGGATTATAAAGACATTTTATATTAGAACGAAATATTGCGGTTCTCATAATCATTAATATTCGTCGTTAGGAACGCAGTTAAACAACAGTTTTACGTCTTATTAAAGGGTTATAAAATTTTATGTCTCGTCGGAGTTGGCTCGACTTGTTTTAATTAAAAACGCCTTCTGAATAGTCAAGACCGCTTAATGGTGACGTCATTGTTTTTCATATGAAAATTTTAAAACAGATAAGTGTATTTAAAAAATTAGAAGGCTTTTTCAGGAGGCTAAGTTAAAGTTTAACGCAAAAATAGGTGAGCGTTAATTAAAACATATATTCTTATAACGACAAAAAAATTAGGAACAGCTTGAATAGCAAAGAGAAATAACAGCACTTACCCCTTGTTGAGAATGAAACTCTCAGTCTGTTTTGTGAGCGTATAATTTTGAAACTGTTAGTTAAACAAAATGTTTATTCAAAAACAAAGAAAAAAATAAAATAAAAATACAAATATCAAATATAGAATCAAGTCCGCAACATCCCTTCATTATAAAAGTGATCAAGTTTTAAGGATTCTCTATAAAGAGTAAGTAAACAGATATATATATTCAATATTATATTCAAAATTCTCTTATATTCAAATTCAATTACAATTCCAAATTTACAATTCATATCTCATACTTTTATATTCAAATAAACGTTCTTTCTTATTAAAATACGTAACTAAATATTGCCTCATTAATTTTTAGATATTATGTTCTTTGAAGTTGAAGAAGTTTATTTATTGTATTATTTAAAAATTATATTTTATTAAAAATCATAAGCTCTTATTAATGTTTCAATAAGTGTGAGTGTAAAAATATCATTTACATTGTTTCTGTTCGCATTTCTCTGTCTAACTGATAAGTACGCCGAGCACGAATATTTAAATTACGAATCAACATCGTAGAATTAAACAATACTTTCTGCGGACGTTAAAGAGTCGATTACTATTCGAATTTTAAAAATGTTTGTGTTAGGCGGGTACTACAAAAATGACGAACTGATACTATTTCATTCAATTCCAATCCTCTTAGAGTGCGTTACTGTGATTGACGATTTTACGATCGTCTCCCCCCAAATAGGGGGTTTGTCATCCTCATCTCTCTTAGGGATCCCCTAACACGGTAAATATCAGACACTTGAAAAGGTCGATGTAATTGAAAGTTGAAAATAGTTGAGCCATCAACAAACTTGCTAAAAGGTTTATGAAGAACTCAACTATGTTCAATCGCGTTATGTGAAGAGTGATTTACGTGAAAAGATACATTTAAGATTTTTTTTAAATGTAAGTGACACTCTCTCGTGAATCGCAAAATAAACTTATTTTAGAAAAGAGGATAATCAGTTTTTTATGATCAAGTTATTTTACATAAATAATATATTTTACACTCAGATTGATGGCAATTTCGAGAACCAATGTAATGTAAAACGTAACATGCATTCGTGATTACAAGATCATTTCACTTTCCAAAAAAAGTTTTAAATAACACTTGTTCTCCATCCATTTTTAATTTTGTTTATATTTATAATAAATAAAAAAATCTATTTTATTATCAAATAATTACTACCCTATCACGTTTTGTCTTTGTATCCCATTAAATTGTGTGTATGCACAGTCAGCCTATGAATTAGGTTAACTCTTTAGTACTATGGCATACCAATTATTAAGTATCAGTAATAGTCGCCACCCTACAATGAACGCACCTCTTGTAATGACATGTTACTATGGTCTTAAAGTGTTAGGCTATTCCTGAGGCTGACGCTACATAACTTCTTAAATAAATAAATAACATATCTTACGCTACTACAGAAATAAGGTTAAAGATTTATTCCTGAAATGGAAATTCTTTGAAAGTCTTCCTATGAATTCGGTCGCATTACATTGTTAAATAGTAGGTGGTGTCCTTTTAATCTCGGGGCTGCATATAAAAATCTGTGTATGATACTGAATTGAAATAGAAAAACATTTAATTTAAAACGAAGATTAGGAAATTATATAGTGATATGCAAACCTATGACCTCACAAACTGCCGGACCACTGAGAACTTATAAGTCTTCGCTCTGTTTTAAATTATTAGCTGAAGTCTACCTTCTCAACGTTACGGTAGCTGTATTCTTGTATAGACATATTTTACAGAGAAGTTCTTAATACTCCCAGGTGCTTAAAACCAGTTACAAACCAATAATGCGGCTTATAGAAACAACATGTGACTTGACAATTTGTGGTAAATAATTATCACCATTCAAAAATGATTTAGGTAATTGCTATTATTTATTTCTTCGTTTTGCTAAAAAGGTACATTTTCGAACGTTTAGCAATCTTTTATCCTGCCATTTACATTAAACTACAAGCCTAAACGTGGTATCTAGTTTATTTATCGAATGGAAAACCCTTTGCGTTCCCGTCCACTCACTCTTAATGGCCGTGTTTTGGTCTGCGACCGTTGGACGCGCGATTTTAATTATTTTCGTTCAATTTACGAGTCGCCATTAAAGGCTGGGTCCTTTGGGGACCATTAGAGTTGTGCTTATTTGTGAGGACCTCCTTGCTGATAACTTTACACTGCTGTATTTCAGAGCTAGTGTTAATCAACTGTTGGGATAACGGCGCGATGCATCACTGGAATATTTAATGTTGTTACCATGTGGTAAATGGCCTCGTTTTAGAATTAATAAGGGTACACGTGATTAGAATTTTGGTCAGACGTATATTTAGCGGAGATTGTAAGAGTGTAAGTATTTTGAGTATAAAAAGCAGATTTTTACGATCTGTTGGGAGACCTGCGGTGGTCGTCTTTTTAAAAAAAAACAACCTTCTGCACACACTAATTTTTATTTGGCTAGAAGGCCAACACAAAACTTTTACACGCACACTAACTGACTTCCCGATTTACTCGGAGCGAGATTTAACCGCTTTCCGCGATGTCCAGAATCTAACTGATTGAATAATAGAATTAAAATTGTAAAGACAAAAATGAAAGGTTGCAAATTAGAATAATGGAAAATTACTTATAGTTATTAATGCGCTGACGCTGCTGTCAGGCCATAGTGAGTAAGGTTGTAACAGCTCCCCCTTTAAAACGGAGCTTTATCAATATTAAGATAAGCGAAGTTAAGAGAAATAGAATAACGAAACAAAATTGAGAAGTCAGTTTTACAATAAAATGAAATTATAAAACAACAAAATAGAAATGGTATAAGTTGAAATAGAACATAGAAATAGTACAATTTTATAGTAATATTAAACTTATAATAGGACTTAGTAATAAGTTGAAATACAACCAAAAATAACTTTATCTAATTAGATAGATAGGTAGATATTATTAGAAATTAATGTTTCTGTTGCTTTTAGCAAAATCAACTCGCTTTAGCGAATCATACGATTTGTGATTTATGTGGAATGCTGGTAAAGATTTAATTGATTTCTTGTCATCGTCAGATTCACCTGAGATGTCCGTCATTTCTATAGAGCTAATATATTTAGATTTTTGGTTGGAAATCTTTTTATTATTATGATACTGATTGAATATTTGAATACAGCATTTAGAATCATTTGTGAAACGATTTCTACAACATTTAAATAATTTGTAAACACAATATAAAAGTAGACAAGACATAAGTATACAAGTAAAAGTAGAATAATAAGTAGCATATTTAACAATATGAGATTCTTTCTGAATCTTATTTATTTCTTCTTCTAAATTATCCATTTGATGAGATGCATATCTCAGAGAATCAAGATTAATTTTACTTAATGAGATTGGCGACAAATGTGGTAAAGTTTTATTAAATAGTTCTTTGTTGCAGCAGTCATCTGCGGTAATATCAAAGTTAATATTTAAAGGAGACATAACATTAAAAGAATATGAGCTAGTAGGAGTTAACTGCATTGTCTTAGAATAACCAATACAGTTTTCAGTTAGTTTAACAAAACCCGTTCCGACAATGGAATGGTCGACTATATCTTCATCACATTTTAAAGTTAATTTATTTACATTTGACTGGACAAAGATCCATTTGTTATTTTTAAGTTTATGCCAAATATCGACTTCACCGAATAATAACTTAGAATTACATTGAGAAGGTAGAGACAAAACAACTTCAGTCAATAACTTAGATTCACAATTAGGATTTATTAAACAAGAGTAAATAGAAGGTTGTTTACAAATTGAGTAATCATTACGAATTAACTTACAACTATCGAGATTATCTAACATAGCATAATGCATCCTATCGTCACTTAACGCAGTGTATGCATTTGAAGGTTGAATGAGAGCAAAAGTTTTATAATGTGACTCATTATGAGGTGTAGGTAAAGGTATGTTTTTGTATACGACGTACTTGTCAACTGTTATCAATGGGATTTCTAGAATAAAAACAATCTTATTGTTATAATAATAAGAGTTAAGTTTAGAAACATCTATGATTGAATTAATATTATTGATACTTAATTGGACTGGGAAATCAAGTCTTCTATTTATATGACCACTATGTTTAGATAATTCATTATAGAGATTTAAGGGACTTATCACACTAGGATGTAAAACATTAACCTTAGAAAATAATATAGCATTTAAAGTGGTATCTAATAAATTGGAAATAGTAAGTAATGAACTTTCAATTATATTTAATAAACTATTTATACGAGATACATGAAATAGTAGATTATCTGTCTTAGTAACTTGAGATAAGATCTCGTTCATAGTATTAATCTGAGCGTTTAGCTTTATTTCATTTTGATTTAACTTATAAATGGTAGAATTAAAATTATTAATAGTTGACTTAACAATATGTATATTATCCTTCATGAGCGTGTATAATTGAGACTCGCTCTTTTGGCAAGATGCAATAGCGGCATCATACTTCCTTGCATCATCAGCATCCAGAGTGCCAAAGATAAATTTTAAAATTTCACCACCGAATTCTAAAGATCGCTTGACCTTAGTTGGTGATTGATTTGAGATAATATGAGATAAAGATTGTAACTTAATAAAATTAGATTGAATTAGAACTTCAATAGGACTCGAGTTGTCCTTGCATTGGATAATATCTTGGGATTGAATTTTAGCACAAAGATTCTGCGATTTACGTAATAAAGATTCGACATTATTAAGATAAGGTTCTAATGAAATAATATCAATATGTGTAATAACTTTCCAGTTGTCATTATAAAAACGAATATTAGTAGTAGGTTCAAAGTAAATGCCTGGGCTATTAACTATAGTAGTTATCTTCGATTCAGCATGGCATCCGTAGCACAATGCCCTGAAATAGTAATAATTATAAAGTTAAGAAGATGTAGCGGGTTTAATCTCGTTAGTATGATATCTGATGTGTTTACGACCTATCTGTAAAGTAACGTTATGCTTATTATGAACTTTAATTATTTTATAAGGACCTTTCCATATCGGCGATAAGGCTTTGCGTAGACGGTGATGATGTTTTAGGTATACCATATCACCAGTTTTATAAGTGACGTTACGAGAATTAGAATCATAATATTGTTTAGACCTTTCTTTACTATTTATTATATTTTGAATAGCCTTTTCTCGACTAAAACGCATTCTATATTGTAATGCACGAATGTATTCATTATACGTAGCAGTATTTGAAGTTTCATATAGAGAGTTAGGAACAGTAGGTTTATAACCATATAATAATTCAAAAGGGGTAAATTCAGTAGTACAATGAGGAGTAGTATTATAAGATAAAATTGCAGTAAATAAATAACAGTGCCAGTCGTTCTGGTTTTCGTTAACAAATGATTTCAAATATTCTTTAAAAGTAGCATGTGACCGCTCAAGGGCACCATTTGTTTGTGGATGATAAGGAGTAGTAAATAACGATTTAATTTTAAGAATTTCTGTCAATTGCTTAAATAATTCTGATGTAAAGCATGTACCTTGATCAGTTAATATGGTTTTAGGAAAACCGAAAAGAGACATAAAATGAACTAAATTTCGAGCTATTTCCTCACTGGTGGCTGTGACCATGGGATAAGCACTTGTAAATTTGGTCAGATCATCTTGAAGAGTTAAGATAAATTTGAATTTTTGGAAACCAGCTTCTGGTAGTGGACCAACGATATCGAGAGCTAAGCGTTCAAATGGCTTAGTTGAAGTAGAAGTTATCTCCATAGGAGCTTTATTAGATTGACGTAAAGGTTTATTTATTTGACAGAGTTTGCAGTTTTTTACATAATGTTCAATATCAGAGCGCATGCCTTTCCAATAATAGGCAGCTTTAATACGATTATACATGCGTTTTGACCCTGGGTGACCTGCTATAGGTGAGTCATGATTTTCCTTTAAGATTTTAGGAACTTCGACAGGTGTCGGATAAATTATTTGATTTTTGTATATATGTATTTTAATGTTAGTATTATGAAAAATATAGGAAATAATATTATAAATTTTAGTGTAAATTAATTTAGAAAAAGGATCAGAGAAATCCGATAACGCAATATCATGTGTATCGGGATGATCCGTTAAGATTTTGTCTCGAAGTTTTAATAGTAATTCATAAACGTCCTTGAACTTCACTTCTTCATAGTGATTTACTTTAGTGAACATAAAATAATAAGTTTTATTCTTACTGTTAAATACTCGTATTGTATAAGGTTCGCGTTCGGAACTTAACAAGTCAGCGGAATTATCTAATTGCGTTAGTATTTCTTCGCAGTGTGGCATAGAATAATCAAAGTCTAAGGAGACTGGTAAACAGATTGATTTTAATTTAGATGTGTGTATACTTTGACTACACTCTTCGATAATAGTATTGGAAATTGGTAAATTATTTGTAAATTGTTTCTTAAAATAATGTTCATAAGATAAATTATTAAGATTATTTATATCAATAGCATTCATAGGACAGCGAGATTCAAATATAGGTATCTGATCGCTTTGATTGACATGATTATTAGAAATAGTAGAATGACTCAGCTTTGACGAATTAGTAGGATTATGCTGAGATGAATGACTCGGAGACATATCCCGAGATGTAGTAGAGTTAGCAATAATTTCTTTGTTAGGATTAGCATTGGATTTAGTAAAAGATTTTGTAAGACTCAGCGACTTTGACTGAGATGCATTATCATTGATAAGACTCAAATTATTCTGAGATGAACAATTATTAGAATTAGATTTAGGATAAGAGTTAGTATAAGATTTAGTAATTAATTTATCATTACATGATTTAGTAGGACTCAGCATCTTTGACTGAGATGTAGAATTAGAAGCTTTAGAATAACATTTCGTGTCATTAAGGTGATTCGATTTTGGCAGACACGTGGCCAAAATCTTATTTAGTTTAAATTATTGTTTGTAGGTTGCGATTCGGCGATATTGCAGTTGTTCACGCTAGAGGTACTTGCACGTGGCGTTGGTTGGTCACGTTGCGTTGAGTTAGCATTTTCACGTCGCGTCATATTATATTGTCTTTTACGACACTGGTCAATCGTGTGACCCAAGTTTTTGCAATAATTACAAGTTATGCGATAATAGTTATTATTTTGATTACTATTAGGTTTAGAATTAGAATAATTAGAGTTAGGGTTTACGTGGAATGTAATATGAGATTTCGAGTTATATTTATTATTAGGTTTCTTATTTTTATGATAGCATTCAAATGAACTATGCCCTGATTTATTACATATTGAGCATTGTTTTATAAATTTCGGAAAATTTGATTTAGAAAGATTATATAATTTTTCTTCTTCGATGGCGTGTTGTACCGCCTCGGATAGAGATGAGGGATTTCGACACCTAACAATAGTTGAGATATTATGATTTAAACCTAGCATAAAAGTATTCAGTGCAAGGTCTTCCATGGCTGCTATTCTACCTATAAGTTCTTTACTATCTTTGCAATTGTAGTGAATATCTGATTGTATCCTAGTTAATATGTATTCAATTCTAAGAGAATATTTGGTAACATCTTCATTACCTTGTCGACAGTTTTGTAAATCTACTAGTAAATGTGTCGCGTGCTTTTTCTCACCAAATGTACTTCTGAGAAATGTTTTAATTTCATCCCAATCAGAAAAAGTTTTTAAGCTACATACAACTTGGGCTTTGCCTTCCAGTTGTGAGATAATAAATTTACAGAGAACATTTCGCTGATCTGTTGTTGCTAAGGACATGGCATTTTCGTAATTTGTGAGAAACGCGGGGAGCAATTCCCGATCACCATTATAAGGCTTAATGAATTTAGTAAGCACGGACAAGGTTATTTTTTCAGACATGTTTTCAGATTTAAGAGACATTGTTGAATTAAATTAAGTAAGTATTATGTTATGTTAGACAGAAAATTAGACAAATTAATAAGTATAATTATTATAGTTATTTAACAAATTTGTAATAGATATAGAATAAACTTTAATTAATATTAGAATAAGAAATAGCACTTTTAGAAATTATTTAAAAACAATTGAGATTTAGAAGGTCACTGCACAAATTTAGAAATTAATTACTCACAGAAAGAGGATAACATTCACAAACATTTTCTTGAATCACAATGTAGAAGGCGTGCTCGATTGGTAAGTGGATTTGGAGCGAGCACGTGGCAGCACGTGGTACTTCCACGTGGCGGGATGCAGGAAACAGCGATGCAGCGAAGGGGACGAGAAGTAGCTCGTCTGAGGTGGTGGCGAGTTAGACCTATGTGATGGTGCGGGCTCACGCTAAGAGCGGAGGCTGACCGTCGACCAACGGGGAGATGGTTGATCAGTAGTGTGGCGTAGATGCGGGCTCACGCTAGAGAGCGGAGACTGACCGTCGATCTTGTGTGTAGTGCAGCTGATGCGGGCTTGTCCTTAGGGCAAGGCTTAACGTCGATCAAGACAGGAACTCCGGGATTCAGATCTCTGGGTATCTACGGACACCTCTTACGAGATCCCACTTCTGACACCAATTTGTTGGGAGACCTGCGGTGGTTGTCTTTTTAAAAAAAACAACCTTCTGCACACACTAATTTTTATTTGGCTAGAAGGCCAACACAAAACTTTTACACGCACACTAACTGACTTCCCGATTTACTCGGAGCGAGATTTAACCGCTTTCCGCGATGTCCAGAATCTAACTGATTGAATAATAGAATTAAAATTGTAAAGACAAAAATGAAAGGTTGCAAATTAGAATAATGGAAAATTACTTATAGTTATTAATGCGCTGACGCTGCTGTCAGGCCATAGTGAGTAAGGTTGTAACAGATCGTTATTTCGTGAAATACATAGTTCAAATTCCTACTAGGTCATGAATCTAGTGCCATGTCAGTATTTTTAAATTCAAAAGAGAATATTGTTATTGTTTGAATGACGATATTTAGTGTTTTGTTTTTGGTCCTATATCATCTATCTCTCGCCATTATTTTCATGTTACAAGTCTGCTTTTTTAATGTCACCTTTAAACACAGTTCCTCTTTTACGAGGTTTTCACTATCATCCACAAGTGAGTGTGTAAATAAATAAACGTAGGATTATATGTGTAGGTATTACGGTTGGTTACCTACTGTAATATGAAAGTCAACTTTGACAAGGGTATTGGCCATCTGTTTATCTTAATGATAAAATATTGCTTAAAAAATGTCATTGTTCTAATTTCTTTTTCATATTATTATGTACCATACAATTTTATTAAGCCCTGCTCGGAACCAGTGATCCAATTATAACAAGAGCTTTATGAACTGTTGGTAAAAATATTCCGAAGCGCAATTTTCGATTCGCCCAAATCGCGACAAACGAGGGTCGCTAATCTTTCTTTCATATCGGAAAAAGAATTGGAATAAGATAGGAGATAATCTGTCGAACATGGGTTGGCAGGTAAATAGCTATTATTCGCTCCGTTGGGCCATCCACGATAAGATTTGACAAGCTAACTCCAAACTTGATTGATGTGACCTCGACTGCGGGATCATTTCATGGTATTCACTATGATGCGTGACATTTCTGTAGAGCTTGAGGGGGTGATTGATAGACTTACGGTAATATACTAGTTTGTAGTCATAGTGTTATCGGGGATAATGACATTGTAATATTGAAAGTTTAATATTTAAAGCAACTTAAGTAACTTGCAAACTGTTGAAATAATAATGAGAAATTGAAACTAATTTTAACTTTTGGTGACTGTATATAATAATTATTATGTAATCGGTAATAACTAAGAATAATTACTAAACTCTGAATACACAATCATGACAATAAGGCAAATACAAAAGGAAATTATGTGAATCTCAAATCTTTGTTTATCGAACTACGTATAATCTTATATTAAAAGAAGATAATTAAAATATAACTCGTGTCAAAAACTTAAGCTTTGTTAATTAATTCGCCTGATATTTTCTCTGATATCTTGTTGTAATTATTTTGGAAATTATAATTTGTTGTATATCAGGTTAGAGCTTATTTATACTTTCTTATTGTTTAAATTACGGGGGTATCTTTATTGAATTAATGAAAACCAATTTAAAATTCCAAGCCGTATGAAAATAATTAATCTAATAAATTACCGTGTTGGTCAAGAGTCATTAAAAGGTTATTTATTATAAGTATTTCATACATATTTGCGATGCGCCCAAATGAGACGCGACAAAGGAGGATCTCTAATCGTTCTTTTATATCGGAAAAGAGTTGGAAACATATAGGAGAAAACACGATTAAGAAACGCAGAGAACTACATAATAAATACGATATATAAACAAATATAAAATATTTTTATTTATACTTCGAAATACTTCGACAGTGAAACATAGTTTACAATATCGTATTGATTTGGAATAATTTCACATTACTTATTTTAATTTATGACTTAAGAATTGTCATATTATTGGGCAGTAATTTGTCTTTTAATAAGATTCCCATCTTTTAGTTAAGGTTAAAATTGAACCAGAAATTGAAATTTGATAGGGAAATAAATAGGAAGTGATGCAAATCGTATTAAACCACTGGAAATTGCAACGAAAAGGAAATGAGTGGCAGAACAAGATACAGTCTTATTAAATCGCTTTTTGTGAGACGTCACCTAGTATCAGATACATTCAAATTGTAAAGCCCTGAAGAAGTCTCCCATGCGAAATAATTTAACTTCGCGACGAGACTACAAAAATAAAAATTAAAAAACATGACTTCGCTTTTCAATTATTCCGGCTCTCGTGAACGGTGACTCAAAAGCGCCCCATTGAAATCGGGACATAATTCATCTAAACGATACTTTAAACAACTCGTTACGACAGCTTATTCTGAAAACTTTATTCACAATTGGTAAATAATTATAATTATCACTCGGGTTCCCTTTGGTGGTCCCACAAAAAGGCAAAAGTGTGGAACTTTTCGATTCGTCCTCTCCGTTATTAAAATTTTCTTTACGCAAAATTGTCTAATCATTGAAATTTAACCAAAATTGTGCTGTATATCCATGAGAATAAGATTGGTATTGACGTCGATGTATTTCTAAATAATGATCAAAGGGAAGTTTGATTTTGTGGTGATAATTGTGGTGAATCCTTAATTATTTTGAGGGTAAACTTTCGCTAAAGTTAATTTGAGGGCGGTTGTTAGATTCCTTTTTAATGGACACTCTTTTTAGGTGACTTCCAATTTATTTGGTTGACTGGATTATTCATTAAATTCGTGGAAAAGTACTCTCCATCGGAATATCTTTTTAACGAACTGGGATGAAAATTCTTTGATAGATTCGATTCATTATAGAGTCGAATAAGGTATGAAAATTTAAATGGAGATTAAAACAAACGCTCCGTTGAAAGTACGTAAATACATGCAAGGCTTTTGTGACAGCTCGATAAAATGCAAAATCCTATAGCTGAGATCGTATACCAAAGCGATACCCTTTTAGCGTTCCCCCTTGCAAATCCCTAACAGTACGCATGTAGTTATGCCTAGGTTCAGATGGGACCTAGGTATTATGGTTGGGGTTTGGCGAGGGTGAGGGGAAGTAATTACAGAGGGGAAGCATCAAGTGTGTCACAGGGAGAGTGTGTTGTAAGGACAAAAATGTGAGGGCAGAATGCATTTGAGGTAACTGTGCCGACATACATCAGTTCACTGTGTCACTGCTCATCTTTTGAAGATGCTCGCATCAGAGATCAATGGTTTTCGGAGGGGTGAGAATAAAACGCTATTTTACTGTCATTGAGGTGAGTTCTTCGTGAAACCAAAGATTTTTAACAAAACCCCATAAATATATTAGAATATATCTTTATTGTACATTAGCCAATTCAATAAATTAATTTTTCAACACCATCATAATAAACACCATGACTACAGATCAAGCGTAGTTACTTCTTTAACATTCGTATTACGGTTGGGTTAAATGCAGCCGTCGGCAGAATCTAAACTATAAAAATAGGTTTTAGTTTGGTGACATTGCAACTCAAGGTAAACACAGCATAACATATAATATGTAACGAATACAAAGTCCTTAATCTAAAACATACGATTGTGATAAACATTTTAATATATAGTTTATAGGTGTATTAAAACCAAGCCTTATATATTAAACTATAAGACTGGGTCATAAGTATATTACATTTGATGCATATAGTTTACAGCTTAAAATAGCATAAAATAGTGTTTCTTAAAATTGAAAACAGGTGATCGTGTATGCGCTTTTAACACTAAAAACGGTAATGCATGATGAGATGTGTTTCACTGGTTTTCTAGAATAGGTCTACAGCATCATTTATTAAATCCTATTAACTCTATTAAAAACTA
Source organism: Acentria ephemerella (assembly GCA_943193645.1). Lineage (NCBI taxonomy): Eukaryota > Metazoa > Arthropoda > Insecta > Lepidoptera > Crambidae > Acentria > Acentria ephemerella. The sequence continues at coordinate 8,820,529 of OW971881.1, forward strand.
ATATTTTAAAAAGTGGACAATTTTAACATTATATCCTTAATAAGAAAGTACACTCTAATAAATTTCAACTTTTGCGAGTGATTTTCTGAACTTAGATCAGATCATAGCTGATAATGATTGACAAACCTCAAAACAAAATTAAAACACTTATGTTCATGCGGTCATAACAAACAATTTTCATTTTAATTAATATGACGCAGCAAAAACAAACAGATCTCTGGCTGGTACTCCAGTAACACGTCTCATATACTTATCTACTTGTAGGTGTATCAGATTTTGCGCAGCCAGGGGTCGCGGTGACGCAACCCTGTTGCCAGGGGCTTGACGCATTACTTTAGGAGTTGCCAACAAACCCACTCTATGGATATGACATTGAATATTTTTCCTCAAATTTTCTATATTTATAAACTATGAACAAGCTCAATGCTTTCTTTGTTTGTAGTCAGTCATATTAAATATTGAAGTCCTCAAAAGTTAAAAATACACATCATAAATTAGAAGTGGTAGCTTTCGGAGTGAAACCGAGTTGTTAGATACCTCAAAATCATCATATCAGCCTAGAGACGTTCACTCCTGGACATAGGCCTCAACCAAGAGTTTCCAAACCGATTGGTCATGCGCTGACTGCAGCCAGCGGCTTCCCGAGATCTTTACAAAATCGTTAGTCTACAATAAACAAAGAAATAAATATGTGTTTGTTTGCTTTTGTTATATACCTAGTATTTATGTTTTGAAGCAGTTCGCTGTTTTTCAATTTGACTTGAAAGATATCCTCTTGATAAACACTTTTTGTGTCCAGAATATCACAGACATTGCATTATTCTGAGGGTGCCCATTTATGATTAATTAAGATACTCACTTTTATATTTATAAATATAACTAACCAAAAAAAAGACAAAGGGAAGAAAATGGCACCCACGCAAAGTGTACAGTCCATAAAACTGGATTTATAACTTCTGAATCAAGACCTATAGGAACCCTATAGCTATGATTATCTCCAGATTAGACCGGCTAGGGGATCTGAGTACAATGGCGTTGCTAGGCTACCCAGCTTTTCCCCAAGGTCAAAATGTTTTATATGAACGATCGAATTATAACTTCGAGGGGCGGCTAGTACCTATACCGATTGCATGTCCTGACCATTATAAACTTTGTTCCCATAACACAGGTGTCACAATCATATAATGAAACTGATTTTGAATCGGACTCTGTGTTTAAGTACTTCTAATCGATTTATGTAATGGTTAGAGTAAATATGAATGTCGTATTGACATGGGTCTGTGTTGTAAACATGTATTCTGAAGGAGTTTCTTGGACAGCTTTATAACCACAGCTTAAGTATTCGTCGAGGAATTAGCATGACAATTTATTAATCTTTGTATGAGTCTCTTAAATTAAATAATTTTTACATTTTTATTTCGTTTGGTTTTTTAAAAAGAGTAATTTAAACTTAGTAAACAGTTGCGTTACATGTAGAAGAACGTCTATGATATTGTAAAGACTTTAGATGAAGATTTTGTATGTAAGGTTTAAATGACTTTAGTTCCAAGAATGAACCATTTTAAATCTATATATAGCTCAGTTATTGATGCAAGGCGATGATCTAAAATACCTTTTCTTATACAGGAACAATAGATTTTCTGTTATGTGTAAGCAATATGTTAGGCTAGTAAAAAGCGAAGCTTAAAGCTTGTTTTGAGTAGATAATAGATCAATTACATAAACAATAAAATGTAATTATTACTAAAATTAAAATACGTATATTTTTATTATTATACGATTGAAATACCTGCATTAGGGAATATTAATGACGATTTTGTGCTCGTCCGATTGCAATCCGAATAGCAACCGTTTGTATTCGCGTCCCGGTTTGGGGTGGCGCTGATTTCATTAAGGATTTTTAGGGTTCCACCGACAGAGTTACAGGATGCTGGATAGATGTATTGTCAATCAAAAATGATCAATGACAGTGATCGGTGCACTAATTTGAAATAGCAATGCAGACGGCCCCTTTACATGAAAACGTTCAAATATTATTAACAACTTCAAGAAAATTTTTAACATATTTTCTTGAAGACTTTCTAGTTAACACAAATTTAATTTGAAACAGTTCAAGTGGAATATTGAAACCAATTAGGTATATTTATACTTTTTTATTGTGTAGTTCTAAGCTTGTTAAAGTTTAGAGATTTGGTTTTACATATTTTAAAAAAGTAAATATTTATACAAATATACTAGAGGAGTACACTAAAACTGAGACATCATATTTCAATTAATTAGTCGTATTTTATACAAAATGTGTACAAAGCAAATTTTTAATTGTTTCTTATTTCGATTTCATATCATTCATCATCATAATAACGCACTAGGTTTACGATTTTAGATAATACTAACCTCTTAAAGCATATTTTAATAATTACTCATATGTATCGTTTAAGCCTTATGTTATAAATTATCACTATTTATTTTAAAATCCAAAACAAAGAGTGTGTTTTATGCTATTGAGTGATTAATAAAAAATATATTGAAAATAAACGGAACCATCAGACATGTGAAGTGAATGTCACACTCATTCGTTTTTTCCCTCTCAATCGAATAAATCCCAATGCGCCGTTGCTGAGTTAATTAATAATTTAAGGACACGACGCAATTGCGGTCCAAACGCCGGCATCGGTAATGGAATCGGTATTAAGAGAATTCGATTCACAATTCGATGAATCGCTCGGGTTTTACGTTAATCATCAGATGAAGTGACTTATGCTAAGGATAAAACTAACGATTCAGATTAATTTGTATTTGCTATTCAAAAACAAAAACGCGATATTATTTTGTATCACATGAGTACCTCCGTACTTTCATAGGACAAAATCTATATTAACATTCTTAATTCAGTACTTATTTCCAAAGTCGTGCTTAAATATCTCTCGACATAATGGTCCTGAAAATTTTAGTTACCTGAGTAACTCCTCCAATAATGAATACCATTGATTTTTTAAGGGGTCGTAATTAAAAATAGCCGTAAAATGCGTTACAGAATGAGCGATCTCGCGTTTTTTAACCAAATTGCTGCTGTGACAGTACAGTTGTACGTGTTATTTACGACTTCAATAAAGTGAACCTTAAAATTGTTAATGAAAAGGTATTAAAACAGGCGGACCCCTCGTAAATAACCCGGTGACAGAGCGCAGAAAGAAAAATGCCGTTTGGATTTGAACAAATTACTGCCAGAGTAGCCAGTCGTAAACTAGATTGTGGAGCTGTGCAGTAGATTAGGGAATGTCTATATATTGGCACCGAGTCTGTTGTGTACGGACTAAAATTATGGTTTATGTTTTAAGACATTAATTTCTCTTATATGATTAAATAACTAGAGAAATACAAAATAAACATAATACTAAAGATTGTTGATGGGTTAAGTTCTTGTATTATAAACAAAAAATACAAACGACCGTTGGTTGGATCCAAATATATCAATTATCTATTATGACGGATAATCTGGGATGTTTTAAATAAAAAGTACGGCAAATGATTCAAAACTGTCTGATGAAAAACAGTAGGAGTATATATACAATGTTAGCTAGTGCAGATGCGACATACTTCTTCAGCTACTTTCACCTTTCAAGCCCATAATCTTTAATTTGAAGGTACCCAGATTATATGAAGGAGGGTTTACGTGTGCATGTATGGATTTCAATTGTTAGCTCCACTATAGCCAATGCGACTAAATATCTTTCTTTGTCTGGTGTTTAGGCGATGACAACGTAACCGTCAGTTCTTGACATTTATTTCTGTATGAAATAAATAATATTAAAAACCAATGGTTACCTTCAACTTGAAAGAGATAGGAGAGTGGCGTAATGCATCTATTCAAACGGTAAAACACAGGCTAAAGTGTAGTACTCACAGGGCACTACGCTATACAAAATAAATCACGAGAATGTGGTGAAAATCAGGAATCGATGGAACATCTGATTTTCAAAGAAAAAAAAGTGAAAGCGATGGCTAGAATGATCATTCTGGGGAAAGCATACGTAAAGCCGATAAGTCAGCTATTGCTGATGAATGAACTAGGCTGTCTTTGGAAGATTATTCGGTTTAATTTAATAAGTCCAAAAACAGTACTCCGGCAGTATGATCTACAAGAAAGTTATATTGAGAAGCTTTGGTGACATTTTTGGCGATTAAACCTCTTTTTGAAAATAACACTATAAAGGATATTTGAGTATCGTAAGACAACCAACAAACTATTGTTGACAAGAGTAGAATCCAAGTAAATACATTAAACTAATATGTTGGCAATACCTACATAGTTACATATCTTGTAGAATGCCAAATAAGAAACAGATAATCACTATTCCAACACTCGAAAATAATGAATTCAACTCACTCGTGGCTAACATTATTAGTAATATTGGCGAAGCGGAGGTAATTGAAGATAAGCAGTCCATTGCAGCTGTGAAAATTCCCGGAAGGGACCATCTACTACGAATACTAACAAGCATTGTACTGAAGAGTTATATTCTCATCATTTCTTTGCTTTTCATTTCTATTTCTGTTTTGAACATATGAAGATGAAATACATGGAGAAAAATGATAAAATATGTAATATGAACACATTTAACATTACGTATGGCAGTGAAGGTACATTCCTACTTAAGTTAAAGTTATTCGAAAATTTGGAGTATATTATTAGGTTATTAAACAAAAGGATAGAATTTACTTACAACCTTCTTAAAATTTTTATTGCATTTATTTATATCAATCTATTTTATCAGAAAAGGTTTCTGTTTTACATGCTTTTTAAGAAATTCATGTTTTAAATATTAAAATATTCATAACGTAAATATCATTATAATAAAATTTATTAAGGTCAATCCATTTTAAAACATGTGCTTGTAGAAAAGATAATAATCATAAAAAACAACATATACAAAAAATATAATAATACTGAAGAAGAATTTGTAACACTTCGAGCAGACGTTTTCATTAAAAAGAGATAAGTAAAGCGGGAGGAAATGGATCCAACTGATACGATTTCAAATAATCTTAAATAAAAATATTTAGAATGTACTTTCAGTGTAGACAACGGCGAAGTTCATCTTTAAGTAAATATAATAAATTATTAATAATAATATATTATTGAATTATTTATCTAAACAAAGATTACCAAATATACCTTATTTCCGCGAAAATTTAAAATGGAACAGTGGAAAACACTTCTACTTTAAAACCTTTTAACTCTTAACACCACCGGACCCTAAGACACTTACATTTTTTATTATATATATATATATATATTTAATATATTGCTATGGCGGTAGACTTAGGTTAGATGGTTGTAACCCAGGCAGACATTGAAACAAATTGAGCAGAAAATTTCTACTCCCACAGGGAATTGAACGAAAGATTTGAAGTAAGTGGTCACAACCACACAAGCCACAAGTCACATTCATGAATGACACGCAAGCATGAATTCAATTAACATTAACATTCAACAAAGACCATAAAACAAAATTTATATTAAACTATAGCCATCATGTATACTTCACATACTCAATTATCAACAATATTATCATTCTGGGCCTATGGATAGAAATCCACATTGATTTATAGAATAGTTCCCGATTGATAAAGCTCATATTTATTAAGATAATAAAGCAAACTGAGGAGGAATGGCGGTGGAAATCAAATTTATATTCCGGTCAAGTCTCCGAGCGGACGTTAATCGAAATCTTATTTCATACTGTAAATGTACCGTGAATAGTGCAAAGCCTGTCGTTACACTATGAAAGACATTCGAGCCTAAAAAGCGGAGTAGAACAAGTTATAAGCAGCGTATTCGTTTCATTCGACAGTTAAAATTAAATAAATTTAAAGTAACGTAACGTAACGTTTTTAAGTAGTATAATATAACTTTAAAGATATTATATATATGTTTCATATTCAGCATCATTTTTGCAAATAGAAAATATATATTCGTTTTCATTTTTTTGGTTTCACTATTAAGAAAAATAAATAAATATATGTATTTTGTAACATACTGATGATAATTTTCTATCTATCGCTCTGTGAGAATCATGAAGATTTGTACGACTAGGGAACTTGACATTGCTATACTCATTAATCATCCATACACTCATTGTAAATATTTAATCTATAAACAATATTACATTGATACATATAAGAACGGACACAAAAGAAAATTCTTTTAGTGTACTCACTTTTCTACACTGTGCCAGTCTGAAAACACCGCACGGCCGCTCCTGACTCAATTTACTTTTCAATAATATACAGGCTATCGAATTTTATCAAAATAGAAAGTTTTAAATGCAGAGTTTACGGTCAATGTTAAAATAAAATGACAGTGCCATAATGCAACTAAGGCAGGGTGGATTTAGTTGTTATTTGAGAAGGATACATATATATAATGTGTGATCTTTCTAGTAACACAAACAAGTGGGAGAAATATAATTAATATATTTATCCACATACATTTCATTTGATCTAAAATATTTGACATCTTAAAATTATATATTTGTAAGAGAAATATGAAAACAAGTGAATATCACAATTTGAATTGTATGATTATTGGGCAAACTCCTGATTATTTTTCCTAGAATAAGTTTTAAATGGTGGTCCCCTTGCACGATACCTCAAGTACTTCCTATTTATTTGAGTTCGTAAAACTGTCCTGTGTTTCGTTGTCATGGATAGCCATAAATAGCTAGTGTTTTAAAAGCACGTCAGTCAACGTACTTGCAATGTCAAGTGTTTGATAAATTTTTACATAAATATAATAAGATATTACAAAATTACATAAACACACAATTGGCGGACTTGATGAATGAATGTTACCAGTATCCAACTAGTAGAAACATTAAAAAATGGCATGTATGGCGATAAAAGTTAACAAGATTTTTTTATATAGATATATCAAAGAATTACGATTACTTTAACACTAAAACATAATTATATATTCGCATAAATGATTCAATAAATCCGTAATACTCCAGCAAACGTATTAGAAATATTGAACGAAACCAAGTCCGATAGGTCACGGTCCAACTACTGCAAAGTAATCTCTCTGCAGCTCCGTGATAGTCCAGTCTGCAGTATTTACCTGCATGCAGTGTCGTATCTCGCTCAATCTTCGTTTTTTAAAGACAATATTCCACTGAACGCTAGAAAGGATAACCTATAAAATCCAAATATTTAACTACTATTCAGAATCAAGAATTTGTTCCGGTAATCAAAAAATAATTTTAATTTAAAGAAAATTTAAAAAACAGTTTCCACTTAAAACCTTGCCTAAAGTGGAAACTATAACAGTTCTTGTTTAATTAATAGAATATCTCACTGGTACTCGGTTGGGATTACGAGAACATAACAACTTTTGCTGAAGTCGCTTCTGGATTTGTCAATCAGAATATAGAATCTCCAACTCTTCCTTAGGGTGCTCCGTAATTAGAAGGCATATAAGCTCATTTGCACTCATCAACATAGCGTTGGGTCAGCAGCATCGTGCTTCTCGCCAGCAGAACAAATACTTTCAAATATATAAGCAGTTATAAAAATATTAATATTTCTCACGCAGTGGATTGTTTATTCGTTAAGTAAAGTCAAATAATTTTCTCATGAATTCACTCCTGTATAATGATAAATTAATATTGTACAGCAAATACCTGCAATTTCCCCAGCTTTATCGTAGCAATCCTGTGGATAGCCACCATTAATATATTCTACGTCCATTCGTCCATCGCTAGCCGTGCCACTCTCACGTATTCCAGTCACGTGCGCTTTTTTTAACCAACCCCGAATACAGGCAACTGAAATTACAATCTTTTTGGCGCGGTAGCCATTCTGATTTACCTATTCTGTTGGTTTGTTAGCGGATTTGTTGTTTCAGTGCTGTAGTCTGTACTAGTATTTTCTATGCATCGTATGTAGCGATGGAGACAGAACATTCTGTAGAAATGTCAGTATGGAGGTAGGGCGTAGTGAAATGTTGAGCGCTCGACAGGAAAATCACCTGGAACAAAGAAAAAATAAAAGAAGAAATCTTATAATTTATTTAACTCAATATAATATAAATTTTATTTCTAGAAGTTATATTAGTGTAAAGCATTTTGCATCCGCCAATACTTTTTTAAAAACAATAGCTCAGCAAATGACTAGACACCACCTGATAATAAGCAGTAGACGAGTTCATATTTGAAGATAGCTAGTGCAGCATGTGACATACTTTTTCACGCCTTTTTTAAAGAAACCCATGTAAACCATGTTTGTTATGAACCCATATTATCTTATCTTGATGTAGGTCCAGGATTATTCCCGGAGCACTTCGACCCTATGGGATCTTTTGTGCTTCCCTAATCTTAGTGTCTGCTGTCCTGAAATACCTCCAAGATGTACTTACTAAGTACACCCGAAGTCAGTAGCCTTATATTTCCAGGACTAGGATAGCCCAGTCCAGAGAAATTAAGTAATACATGAACTGAAATGCGATACAACACCGCACCGCAACAATTGTCTTGACAATTATCAGACGTTGTTTCCGACGTTATCGTTTGACACTGTTCACAACGATAATCTCCGAATACAGGACTTAGTGCCTGTTACTTTTTATTGCGATACGTCAGAGTAAGACCGGACGTGAGTGTGAGAAAAGAAAATAAGTGGACAGATTCGTTTAGAATGCTGAACTGTTGGATCATGTTGTCTTTGGTCTTTTTCTCTAATTTTTACCCTTAACGTTCAACCATAGTCACTATTTTTTTTATTTAATTATTTCTCATTAACAGTTTGCAAAAAATATAACAGTAATTAATAAAAAATATCTTGGCACACACACAAGTCTTCGATCCTCACATACTAATTCGATCTTATGGTCGTAGTAATGAAAAATCGTATTACACGATAACACGTAATTACAAACACATAATCGTAACAAGTAATCGTATTACACGTTATTATTTCGTAGTATGGCAATAAGCCCTTTATTTGAAGAACTAGCTGTTGCCCGCGATTTCGTTCGCAAGGAATTCGATTTTATTATGTGACAAATTTAATTTATTTTAATCTTTTTTTCTTACGACCTTATGTTATGTTGTTGCGTTACTTTATCTAAGATCAAAATAATGCAAAGCCAGCAGCCATTTATTTAAATTATTACCAAAAACCGTAACTTTGTAAGAGCTGCCGTTTACTACTCGTAGTTTTTAAATTCGATTTTAATCCCGTCTCAAAGTACACACAAACAAATCGTAAAGTTTCTGGCCATAAAGGCGACGAACACCTCAGTTTATACAAAGGAGATTGCTTATTTTACGTCGTCGTCTTGTTATGGCTCTCCTTATTATCCGTTTGCGTTATAAACACTTTTATGATTTAGAACGTATAATGCAAATATAGTATTAAGCGCAGGTGATTTGGTGAACCCCTTACTTGCATTGAAAAGAGAATTTGGTCGAATATTACTAATATTCATAAACTGTAGGGGAGGTTGGGGTTACTTAGACGGTTAATAATGATTTAATCTAGCATTATGAAAAAAAATATCTACCAATATTCTTTATCAAATACCATTTTCGAGAAAAACATATGTATAATGTTCTTCGCCTTTGTGGTCTAGTGACTGAGATTATCTACTACAGATCAGAAGGTCCAAGGTTCAAATCCTAGTTGGGCAGAAATTTCTTATTATTAAGTTTGGTTGGTGATAGGGCTTTTTATAAGTCCACCTGGTTAACTACCACTATCTTACTTAAGTCTACCGCCATAACAATAACAGGTAAGATATCCAGTTCCTCTGTGGTTTAGTTGTGGAATCTGGGTGCATGCAGTTCGCTTCCATCTTCAGCCTTATCTTACTTACCATGAGACGATATGGAGTCGAAGAGTTACTGCGTTGTTTATTATAACATATATAATACTGATCAAAGCTGGCGACATCTCAAGATAAACCGTTTTTCAAAATTTTATTAAAAATTAACATACAAGTATCATCTGACAAAAAGCTTTCATATTAACCGAAGAACGGTAGTAGGTACAAAAAAATATTCATTGCATTATGTAAGAGGTTTTCAAACGACAAAGAAGATCCCTGCAAGACGATGTTCCAAGCTTAAAATAACTTTATTAAGTCTTTATTTACCATGTATTTTTTTAACAATAGCCGCTTCATTATTTCTTCCCGACACGGCATCGTGGAACTTATAAATCATTTATTCTTTCCTCCGGCGACGAGAAGATTAAGAAAACAATGGATGACAATCTATCAACAGGAGTCCATTTAAGAAGACAAAAGCCAACGATCCGAGTGAAGTGGAGCGTTTTATATCATATTTATCTTTAATTACTACACGACGTCGAACCGAGAAAAAGTATTCGAATATAATGACATGATCCGTCGCTCTGGGAGGATACGGAAACAAATAACGATTTTCTTTTGTTGGCTTATTATTCTCTTGAGAATTCATTATTGTTACCTCCGTGAGTGTGCGGGTGGGTGTACGACGGCGCGGGTGTTTTGAGAGGAAGTGAAGGTAAATTCGGTGTGTATATATTCGTAAATATTTTTTTCTAAGAATATAGAGTTTTTCCTCATAATGGTACTTATAGAATATTCAGCAAATAATAAATTTAAGAATAAGTTCTAAATATGAAAAGCCTGTTCACAACGTCTTAATTGAATTTCTCGACAATTCAGAATCACATCGAAGAAATAAGCTACTGTATCTACCATCCTAAATGATTGTCTAAACTGTCGTCAGCGAACATTTTCAAAGCGAAAACACATAGGGCGGTATCAGAATGACTGCTCAACTGACAATAAAGAAGCGATAACATTTCTCTGATGAAAACTGAAGGGTTGTAAAATTTTACGAGCATCCAAAGTCTCTAGTGTGAAATTTAATTAGGGACGTGTCAGAACAGTCGTGATGCGGTATTTAATAATGTCCCGTGTCCCCCCGCGGCGATTTATGACTCTTAAGTCGGGGCTTTAAAGGACTATCGTTAAAACATGAATGCGAATTAAAGTTTTAATTTGCATCTGACGTCTGGTACAGTTGGACCACAACTGTGTATAGCTTCAGAACAATACTAGTTATTTACAGCTAGAACCTTAATTTTAGATCGTTTCTATCATTTTAAGTTTAAGATATAATAACGTACAATTTCATAATAAATACGAATTAAACAAAAGTAATGGATTGATTATATTGTGCTGCTACTCTACGGAGATCTCACTATATGTGCCATATATTTTTAATATCGTACATATTGAATGAAACCCTTTCTATGCTATCTAATACAGATTACAGTTTAAACGTACATATTTATGACTGAAATGTAGTTACTGTACGAAAATCCCTATGGTGATCAGAAAATGTTAAATAATTAAATACGAATATATAATTATAAAGTAATTCATTGTTGTGGTTTCTGATAATTTATTTATTCATATGTTATAAAGTTAATAAATTTATGAATTGTAATAGAGTTGGGGCAAAACTTCTATAACTATATCTATAGTTCGTTTATCGCCTATACTTGGCGTAATAGAATTTTTATCGCACGACCGATATTTTGATTCCGTCATACGCACGATACGTCACATCTTAACTCAGGAACTGTCACACACAATACGTAGCCATAGGGTTGTCATAAGCTACAGTAAAGAGTACCGTTGATTATAGGTACATTTTGGAAAAATTATTTGCAATTTTTGTAATAATGATTATAAGCGAACTTTTCTAATCGAATGCAAATAAAAACTCATAACATATAAAAAATATGTAAATTAAATGAAATTAAATAAAAATGTTTTTTCATCTAGCAGTGTAAGAAGTCTAATCTGCAGAAAACACATTTAGTTTCTGCGAGTGCATATAGCAATCTTTAAAACTTAAACTTGACGTATTTTAGTAATTATATGCACTGTAGCAACTAAAAACTGAATTGATATATTTTATATTTTTCAATACATTTCCAAATAAAATACATTTACTAAATATTCAGACATGGACCATGTCTATATCATAAAATAAAACTTTTTCTCATCTTGGTTTCTTATTATATTACTAAGTGTAATAGTTGTAACGACATAATATGCATTAAGGTATGATTTCCGATTTTATGATTTCCATTCAGGAATTTACGCAAAAAGAGATTTCTTGATTCCTTTCCTTGTGTTCCACAACCTGAGCGTGATATCCTTGCCAGCACACGAATCCTTCCTTCACATAACATGGGTTTCTTCAAAAGAGGCGTGAATAGGCATTTTTGGGCTGGCAAGATGGAGGTGGTTAGGTAAGTATGTCGCATACTGCCGTCCCACCCTTATGCTTACCATCAAGCGGAATCGTGCCTTTTTAATAAAAAAATTAAGCCTTTAAGTGTCGCCGAAAGGTGTATCAGTATCTACCAAGTGGCGTGAATTTATGTTTGTGGTGAATTGATATTTTAGCTAGTCTCCATTTCTAACCTGGACTCACTCAATCTTAGATATTTCATTTTCTTTTTTTTTTCTTAGGTATTTCTCAAAAAAGGCAAACCTATTTTCTTTGTGGCGTAAATCTACTAGATTAAAGAAAATAAAGTGGCTTGACTTGAAAACGAAGTGATTTAGGGATTACTTGCTTTCTTAAATGTTGGTTTGGTAAAAGGTACAGAAGTATGTGAATATATAATGTATTTCAATCACAATGTAAGATAGGGATTGTAAAAGTGTTTTTAAATGAAAAGAAAATATTAGAATTTCCAAATAACAAATTATACATGCATTCTCAAAAAATCTCTAAATAGATTTTATAAGGTCAGAACTAGTGTATTATTACTAAAATGAAAATAACAAGAGAATGTAACTCTACTAAGATTAGAATAAAGCGACCTGCCCTATATATAAGTTTATTCAAACTGGTGTGAAAATTCAAATATATTGTTGACAACCCTACGTAGAAACTTATATTGCAAGCTAGATTATTGGTCTTGATACGCACCGTTCCGATTTTTCACGCAACACGACATCTATATGAATGGATATGAAATAGACGTGCCATTTTCGGAGCTTTTGCTATTTTCAGAGGCCTCTTTATTTGGAAATAACCTTTCAATATGCTTATTAAATATTTGTGAGTCTAGTTTGTTAGTTGGTAAATAATATAGAATTGTATTGGAAATAAAAATATGATACCGTAACGGCCGTTGGGTAGTCTAGGAACAAAGGGTTACATTTACAAATAACTTAGCATTTTTTGACAAATGAAAAATTACAAATTTAGATGATTCTTTTTAAAATCTTTGATGATTCTATTTTACGAATAATTTTTAAATAATTTATTGCGTATACATAAACATAAGAAATCAAAACAAGAAAGAGATCACAAAAGGTGTTGATTGTTTCTAACAGATTTCTTTTTCCAACACTCCTACAATAGGATAAGTGCTTGGGGAAAAGTAGAAGTCAAGTATACTGATAAAAAAATACTATTAAAAACTAGTATTTAAATTTTAACCTCATTGGTTAAACTTTAAAAACTTATCTTATTTACGTTCAATTATTAGCTGCCAAATGGGAACTTTTACTTTTAAGTAACAAGATTACAGTTTGTACTGCCATCCGGAATTTCCACGTTATAAGTTTTTTCTAAAATTCATTCCAGAGACGCTCGGAACCAGACCGGTCCCGGGTGCAAATTCCACGGGCATAATAACATTACACGATACGTTATGACGTGGTTTCATTAAAGCCATAGGAAAATGTCTGGCTAGACGGCATCTGACTGTAATCTAACTAGCTTTTTCGCGGTAACTCGAGAGTTCCTTCATTATAATTTTCTTCACTTTAGAAGCATAAGAATGTAACAACATTTTCTGAATAATCATTTATTATTTTTTACCACTATACTACTTCGGGGTCCTTCGTAAGAAAGGTGTAAGGCACCTTTTTGGTGGAGCTGGCTAGGACAGTATGTCGCATGCTGCAGCAGCACCTCTACATATCACAGGCTATGTTGACAATTTTTTTTTTATAAAAACAAAACTACGCATCTAATTGTAAATCAAATTACCCAAAATATCACAAAGTGTAGGTTAACAATCACAAAACTGACGTTTTCAGGCTTCCCATGATCACGTTCGCTGTAGAAATACAAAGTAGACTATTTAAACTGTTAAGAACGTAACGTAACGTTAACTTGGAATTAGAATGTGACAAATTTTGAATTAGATTACATGGAAAATTATTATTTAAAAAGTTCAGCCGTATCCAGTAGGATTTAAAGTTTAAATTATAAAAATGATATGATTTTTGTATATTTGCATAATGACTTGTTCCAGTTTATGAAAAGAATGTCGGTTTAAATGGTAGCTATAAAATGACGCAATAATTTGGCTTTGTTTAATATATGTACAGATGTACGACAAATCATAATTACTTTTTAATTCCGTTTTTGCTATTGTCATTTAGTCCACGTAATATTTTTTGAAATTAATATAATCATCTTAAGGGTTAGTACAATTCCAATTTCTCCAAATATAAGTTATAAACTTTATATTTTCAGCCAAGAGTTTAATCAAAATCTAATTACCATTGAGAATACTGTGTAAAGCTATTCTTACTTAAAAAGAGAAACATTTATAAATATTATGTAACGTAAAAAGAAATTTTAACTAGATTCAAATTAAATAATTGAGTGACGTTTAATAAGATCTTCGATATTATTCCTAAGAACAATACTATAATGTAGGAGCTAGCTTCATAAAATTAATATGTAAGGAGCGGTTCTTGTTAAATGTGGGTAGTATTAAAACGGGGTACTAATGGGGAGGGTGGGGTTAGGACCGCAGACTTTATGTCCTCAGACCGGTCTAGAATTATTAATTAACCGAATGGTGATTGCATTCCTGCCCTTGCGGTTGTGATGGTTATTCGGCTTCGGAAATTATCACACTTATTTACGGCCGATCAACTAGTTGGAAATATTCGGAATATTTAAGGAGGCGCGGAGAGGTTTTACTCACAATTGTTATTTGTTTAATTAATTTTCGACGATGAAATCTAAATTGATTGAATGTTTTGCGTGTAGTCACAAATGAAATTTCAAGCGTGAATTATAAAGTATAAATTAGATACGCAGCAGTATAAATTAGATAAATAGATCGATTATGTTTTATTGTATACAATAAATTTCGGATAGCGTCAGCATAAAAATGCTATATTGTACAAGGACAGTTTTATCACTAGGGAGTGATCGTGAATTGACTGAAAGAACTAGACAACCTTTGAATGGACATAATACACAAGAATATGATTGAAAAGTGATGACAATGTACTATTTTTAAAAATTATATTAGAGTATTTAAAATTACCCACACTTTCTGTAAAACTAAACGCGAAACGCATCTTTGGACTTAACTAATGAAATGAAACTAATTGCAAGTAATTACAATTTGTAAACCCCTTTGTTAGTGGTGAAGAGATTTATTCATAGGGTCTTTTCATAATGTTGTAAATAAGCATTTAATTACATAATTATGCTCATCCAATTAGGTCCCCAGACTGTTTTATGCTGCGCCAACTCTAACCACACCACTTAGAAAACGAACTAGATGTAATTTGAAGCTAAGTATTTTATTTAATATTTTAATAAAAATATTTTTTTATGGAAAAATTAATCATTGTGATATGTAATAGTAATGTAATAGTCATGCATTTTTTCATTAACACTAGATTTACCAGACCAGTCATTTAGACTGGTCGCGCAATTTACTATATTACACATTTTTTTTCAGAAATGATGTTATGACTTTTGTAGCTATAATTAGAGAGTACGTTTTATAAACTTAATGTTATTTTATATACATTAACAAATATAATTTTTGTTGTTGACATATATTCAATTTGCTGGTATATCTAGTGTTAATATTATTAAAATTAGTCTTGGTAAAATATGTATATGCACACCGTAGACTAGATACAAAAACACAGAGTAGCATTTTTTACTGAAATAAAGGTTTTTTATAAACCTGTATGACTAAATAATAGCTATATAAATATGTAAAATAAATTAGTTATTAGTTTTCCAGAATGTTGTAACTTAGTATTGTATGATCAGTCACAATAGATTTCCTGCTGTTAAAGATACTTACCCCTGATACTAATCTAAATGTTATTTTCCATAGGGGATGGTACATTCTTGATCTCTTTGTCTTTTTTGTAATATAAACACTTGTGAAGAAGATTATTTTATATTTCACATATTTATTACGTAATCTGCCATTCAACCGTCAATATAATGACACTAAAAAAACCTTAAAAATCTTCTTCTGTCCCTATTATACTGAGACAGTAATTAGACTCATGTCCAGCCCGGTCCCTAAAATTAGCACGGGCATAATCATTTATATCAATTCTCTAGTCAAGTCTGCTAGGGTTGGATTATTAAAACCACTGGCTCACACAATTAACTTGGCTTCGTGTATGGAGGAGCAGGTGCTGTAAACTAATAGCTTCTACTGGTCTATGTTGTCCTGGTAGGTATATGCTGTTATGCATATAATACAGTTTTTATGTTAAGTGCACTATTGAACTAAAAGATGGCGTGTTAATTTATAAATAGAGTTGTTAACGAAATGTTTAAAGGATTTTGGCTTGTTATCTAAGTTGTTGTTACCTTTGAGCCATAATTTCATTTTACAATGATAATTAATCGACATTTCATCATCTTCCATAAAAAAGCTTCGTTACTTGTTTCTCTGTAGAACAAAACTTGAAATCCTTTAATTACCTACGTCATTCCTTCTTCCTAAAACAGATGCTACTTCAAGAGAGGCATGTTAAAGCACCCTATGGACACCTACAAGTGAGTTCGCTCATACTAAATCAGCTGACTTCGTAAATCGAATATCTTACCGATTACATTTTTTGTAGTCATTTGCAGTGCTTTGTGTAAAAATGTACTTAAATAAATGAATCGAATTAACTGTTTTACTCAATTAATTCTCCATTCTCAAGTGTTATTAAGGATGCACATAATCTTTCCTTAGGCACTCATTAATATCCCATTACCACTCTTTAAAGGGTTGCTTAAGATAGACAAATGAAAAAAGCTCTCAAACAAACCCCTTTTGTCTATGTAAATTGTTATTGAATGTCTCTTGTTTCTGGCAGCAATTAAAACGAATAACCGAGTGTCGACTTCATTATTGTTTTAATTTGTTTATATTTGGGAAAGTTCTGAATTAAAATGACTCGATTAATCACTTTTTAGTGTTTTATTAGTGTTAACAACAATAAGATGTTGGTTTCATTGTGTTCTGTTTTATACTTGTCATTGAAAAGAAAATAATTTTATATTTAATAAAAATATGTCATCAATATGCTTCCTTTCCTTAAAAAAATATTGTTTTTTAAAAATTGATTTAATCTAATTTATATTTTCTGTTAGCTAGCATTCATAAATCATGCTCTAAATGACGCTAATCTTGAGCTAGAAAATAGGCGTAAGTGTAAAACATAAATAAGTAATAATTAATTTACGAAACATTACCTAAATGTACCTAAAGATACTCAGGCAGAACAACCATGCAAAAGAAATAAACGTAATAGTAGTAGTATTACGTTCCTTTTACGATTTCGTCTTAACTATAAGATGTACGTAGTTTGTGGATATTTGCAATTCATGTCACGTTCGGGTCAAGCGGGCCATGTCTGGCCCTTTCAACGAGCCTAAATCATAGGTTAGGACAAATTGTCTCCTTCCTTCTAGTCTGGATCCTTTATTTTTAGTTGTTCATTTAGGTTGGGTAGTAAGAAAAATCCCCAGTATTGCTTAAGTTTTTCATTAAAATGTTGTGAAAATACTTGTATCTGTAAGTGTCTGTATCTGTAAGCCAACGGTCCAAAAGCCATTCAAATTTTAAATTATATTTGATAAACTTGTATTATCAACCAACCTTAGATATGTAATAAAGATTATAAGCCCGTAAATATGAAATGCCTAATTCGTTTTTTTATTAGAAATATAACATTTCGCCTTGAATATGTTGTCGTGAATTTAGACGTTTAGAAATGACAAGCTTGTTAGACGTACTCGACGGGGTTTCGGCCTCCGACGCTACTCTTGAGAGCACTCTAAAACTTAATAATTCGAAGTCAGGCCCGAATTTAATATTAAGGGCTTGGAATTTCAAGAATCCATATAATATTTCGACTTAATCATATGTCTGCATATGAGTAACCTCTCGTGTTTTGATTTGATGCCTACACAAATTGATCTACAGTTAAGTGTTTTGATATAGTTAATGTTTTGATGATTATAGTTTATATCTTTAATCAATTCGGTGATTTTTAATTTTTATTGAGGATAAAAGATATCTTAAATATAAAATATCTTATTCAATATAAACAAAACACATTTTTGCATAATTTACCTAACTATAGTCCGTCCTCTAGTATATTCTTCATTAAATTCCTTCCCTCAAGCCTAAGTACGACCCTGACAACCCCGTTCCGTGTACTTGTCTGATCCACCATTCATATTCATATTTATTTCATTTCACCTATTCGCTCAGGGGTTTTCAAAATTTAAATTTAAATTCTTGATTTTAACAAGGCACGCGGCATAACTTACCAGCTATTGAGAAGGATTGCTCAGAGGCGCGGAAACGAATCAGTATTGTGTACAGTGCGATTTCAAATGAACAACATTAAAAGTATTTAAGGGAATCTCATATTAATGTAAATTAGACGTCAGATGAATAGCATTGTTTTGATCTTTTGTTAGTCGTATTTCTCTTCAATTGTGAATTTGTATAAGACGTTTAGAATTACTGAAAATTCGTTTGTTGTTTTGTATAATGTCGGGATAGTACAAACTCGCGTAACTAGCGATAGGTAATTTGCAAATCTGATAAAATGTGACCAATTGCTTAAATAAGCATAGAAACCTTTAAAATAAGATTATATATTTAGTTAAGATACAGGACTTTACCTATAGTAGATTAGCGGCTTTGCACAATGATCATAAGACAAATGAAATATACACTTGTTTGGCAGGAAATCTGAAAACAGTTCTTTATTTAAATCAAATAACTTTAATACAAAAAAAGTTAGAAATAAAAAGTTAATTTAATTTTATCTATACTATAAATTGTTTTGTGCTTATTATCAGTCCTTAATTTACACTCTTGCTATATGTTTTGTATTTATTTCTTTATGTTAAAAGAAACAGCTTTTACATATTGTTATAGTTAAAGCTTTTTTATATTAATAGTACAATTAGTCATGCACCTTCATTAGTCGTCGCAAATAAACTTTATAATCCGAGATTTATTTTTCGTTCTCAAAATTTTTAATTAAATATTACCAAAAAACTATTTATTTGGTTGTAGACCTTATACTCACTTAAATTAAAAAAATAATAAGCATAAGTTATAGCCATGTACATATTAGTATGCCTATTTAGATAATCTCATATATAAAGTTATGAAAAACTTATTTAGTTTTTTTAAGCATCCATATTTGTTGTAACAATGTTATCTATAATTAGACGCGAGGTAAATCTGCCATACTTAAATATAAATATACTAAAGAACTATAGAAAACTTTATTTCTTTCTAACTTACGTAGATTAATAAAACACAATCCACTAAGCGAACAATAACGTTTTTGGATTGCTCAACAAATTTTCCCAGAAAAGCGGCTGCTGCTACCAAACTTCTGCACGTTATTAACCGGTACGTCAGTTTCTAATTACTCGATACGGTTATCACCTGCTACTGACGTGCGCTTCTGGTGCACCGTCGCAATTATAACAAGACCCTTAAGCTCTTCAAATTTCTTAAAGAGTTGGAACTCTTAAGAGCTCTTGCTTTATAAGTTAGAGCCACTCTTAGGAGCGCGAAACGCTAAATTCAGATGACAGTTCTATTACAGTAACGTGTCAAAGTCGTGTATTAATATTAGTGTGAGATGAAGTAATTTTGGGTGACAGGCATATGCGATGTAACTGTAATGATTTCGGACTTTGTACAATTGTGATTCGAACTACATAAACAGATATTTTAAGCTAGTTTAAATAAACTTTGGCCTACATATCCTGCAAAATCAATAGCCTGATTCATTTATTCCACTTACCTATTTAATCAAACAATTATTACATATTTATTAAATAATAGGATGTCATTTTGTCTGACAGACCCCCTTATATTTGTGAGTGTGTTTATGAAAATACCACCAACTATACCTGCAGGAAGATACTATGAATAAGCCCTCATACTAGTAAGTTCATACTTACTAGTAGAAACAGGTAAAGTTGAAACTTATTCAAATAAAGATTATTTAACGTACATCTGTTCCAATTTATAGCTGCACTTAGATTAACAAAAGTAAGGATAACCTTTTTTCCATAGAGGACCACTTTCGCAAGTACCAAATATTTGCATCGTATGTCATATGCACTAGATTCTACTTTTGAAGCCGGTTGATTATAATCATAGTTATATATCTAAAGCATGATAAGGTAAATTAATAAATAATTAAACAATAACGACGATTATGTATTACAAAAGAAATAAATAAAAAATAAATAACAAAAATTATTAATTAATTTAAAATCTAATAGAAAAACTATTTTACCATAAACAGAATATATTTGGAATGACAAATATATTTTAAAATATTTGATCTGCGACAACAAACATCTTACGGTTCCAATTTCACGCTTTTCACGTTATAATTTTCGAATATTAATATTAAGTTTTTAGTCATTTTATCTAGAGTTTGATCGTATTTATTTATGACAGACAGAATTTTAGTAACACGAGGCTTAGTATTACAAGAATGTCACGATAATTGACATCAATCTTTGTGCAGCCAGTACTTTAATGAGAGTCGAGAATTAAAATGAAAATTTATATTATATTTTCTAAATAAGTAAGCCAGAACGCAGCAAATTGGATTGCTGATGTAATTTCGGACCGAAATTGAAAAGTTTTTCTCAAATGCTTATAAAATCCAATTACTCGTAACAACGTTAAGTTTCGTTCACTAGACTAAACAAGAAAATAAGTTATGACTTTAAAGTTTGATAAAATACAATAATAATATATAATTATATTACAGCACTTAAATTTTTACTCACTTGCGAATTTGATGAACACAATATTCTGTTACTAAAAATATTGTTTTAAAGATATAAATATTTCTGTAAATTTTTACTTGTTTTATCGCAACCTTGCCCATTGCCAAAGCTAGTATGATATCTCCAAATAGACAGTTTTAATTTAAATACCGTTGTATTTAATTCTTTCTTCATTAATCCATAAATAATATTAAGAGTTATGTTAAACTACTAAATTCAAATAAATACCTTTACTAGCTACAGATTCAGTGCCTATTGCTCCGCTCTGTCGGTCCAACATTCAAAACAGAACATCAAATATGTGGCATTGTATAGAACCATTCAAACTTTGCAGACGAATTCGATCTGCGTAGCCATTCCAAGCAGGGAATGCATGGCAACGCCTGGCGTGCAACAATAGCCCTTATTACAAAGCAGTAACAAATATAATGCCTCAATAATGACGTTGTTTATTACATATAGTAAGGTATTAGTTTGAAGTTAAGGTGCTGCTGATAACAGAAGTTTCTAGAGTTTAGTTCAGTTTATTTACGTAACTTTGAATACCATTAAGACAAAATAACCGTTGTTGTATTTTAGTACTCTTAGCAGAAATGTACCCGAGATTGGAGTAAACACCTTGCTTGTAGCAATGTTTCATCAATATTAGTTCCACGATAGCCCTATATGTTGAGTTAGGTAGAATCTCGCCTATTCCATAAGACTCGTCATACATATATTTCACTGCTCACAGATGTCATCTTACTTCTCCTATTTAATATAGAGACCTTATGAATTAAAAAACACTCACACCCATACACACACACACACACACACACACACACACACACACACACACACACACACACACACACACACACACACACACACACACACACACACACACACACACACACACACACACACACACACACACACACACACATATATATATTTACACTACCATGTCCTAATATACTTTTCACCATATGGCACTAAAATACTCACAGTATAAATAATTAGTCTTACGTTGATCATAGAAAGGGAATAGATCGAAGTTTCTCTAGAAGACTGGAACTCTTTAGAGTTTAAGTAATCGTGTTTATGAAATTGATATCAGCCTATGATGTTTGCTGCTGACCATAGGCTTCGATACCCTGACTGTTTCGGCTCTTCTCTCTTCTTGTTCTTCTTCTTCACCTTGCAGGAGGCCTTGATATAAGTAAAACATGGTTCCTAGACCTTTGGTCGAGGTCGTCGATTCTACACACTGTCCCCTGTCCTTGTCACTTCGACTAGCTAATCTTATGAGCTATATTAGAGATTTTTGTTCTATAACGGACATCATCATTTGTGATCTGATCTTGGCTGTGGGAAGTGAACTAAGAAAACTCCTAAGTATATTTATATTTCCTCTAGAATTGCTATTGAGTTTTTATTTAAATTTTATTGATACATTACATATTCTCCAAGTCAAAAAAGGGCAATTTCAATATTTTTAGTCATGTTCATGACTAAAACTTCTGGTGGTCTGCATATTATATTAGATTTAATCACATGACAATGAAAACTCTACACTGTTTATGAACAAAGAACTTATCACAGCTTAGCTAGCGAACCGGCACAGCTTACTCCCCTTATAATCCCATTGCACAGTTCACTACCTTCCATCTTAAGATTTTATTGTTGTTAATTAAGAATCGGTACGCGCCGATAACGAGATTATCGCGGCGTTTAATTAATTTTCTGCTTACTTCCACTGAAGTGTGGAAATAAAGCGATTTATTAGATTGTTTTTCTTCCTTTTTATGACTCAAAATTCTTATGCTGACGACTTTCAATTTTTTTAATTATTGATCCAATTTAAAGGTGCTGATGCTAAAGAAATTTAATATCAAACCTTCTTTTCTAGCCTTTTCAGAGTGTTGCACGCCGACAACACTTTTCTTTTTACAATCAATCATAAAGTGGGCCTGGATTTGTCATCTACAGACGCAAAAGGTTTTTCTTGACCCTTAATTATACCAATATGTGAAAGCTTTCTTACAACTACTACGTTACTACAAAAAGTTAAATATTGTGCTGTCTCTCTCTTTATTATAAATTCAGATTATAGTTTCGGAGTTGTAAGAAATAGTAACATAACGAAAACTGAACTTTAAAACTTGTTACGTTTATGCTCATTTTATTTGGCTCTCAAGAAAGTTCGATATACAGGAACTTTCCAGAGGTAATCCAAAGAATGGAGTTTCCAAACAAGCATCTATAACATTTCCAAATACATTTTGATTTGATCCGTAACTTCATAAATGGCCGCGAAAAACCTATACATATTCTTTATTTTACTTAAGTAAGTTTTGAAAAGTAGACGTACATTACGTTGTCCACGTCCACTTGTTTTTCAATTTACCAACATAAGGCAGTAACGGTTTTGGATTATGCGCTTCTCCCCTTTTAAAGAGGTTCCCACGCTCAACCGACTGATGGCTAATTACCAGGAAGACGGGAGGTGACAAGAAGAGCCGTATTGATTCACTTTCGCTATCGTTCGGGGTCAGATGCGCGCGGTTGCACTAGGCCACTGGAACATTGCACCATAGTCCATTCCGTGCTATGTGCTGCACATCACGTGCACCAACTCTGATTGAAGAGTCAGGTTGTTCTTCATGTCGTCAAAAGCAAAAACGTGTGAGAAACGTTCTAACGTTCTAAATTACTGATAACAACGTGAACGGGAATCTATTTTTTCTTAATAGTGCAAAGTTCTCTGTGAATCAAAACTTGTGGTTTAGGAGTGTGCTTTCAAAGTGTCAATCAATTATTTAATGTGATATTGTGATAATCTGAATACGCTCAAATAAAAATACACACTCGAGAGATTGTAATCGTTATAAAGTGATTAATTATGGTTAAAACAATTTATGATAGTTCAATTCATCAAGAGATCTGCACAAATTATAACAGTTTTATATGTATTTCTCAAATAATTCGATATATTATTTTATTTATTATGAATATTTATAAATTTTATAATTGAGCACTGTAGTTCGGTTCTTGAACTCACCATATAAAGAGATCTATACTAATTAGTCAGTAGCTACTTATTTTTACTTTTTGACCACGCATATAAATACAATTGGATTTCTAAAGTTGTATTTATTTCTTAATAATCCTAAACGTTATTTGTGATATTTGTTGAATTCGAATTATAAGACATAGGCACAATCTCACGTAATAACATTTTTTTCTACTCCAGCGTTCGTATATAATGAAATCTATTGTGTGGGCATGGTGTGTAGGTACTTCACAGTACGAAGACAAAATAAATTTAAATTGACTGATTAACATACTCTTATCAATATGATGGGCTAGAAGTAGTCAAAGGAATTTATCAAAGATTAATTACATCGGTACTTTAGAAGTTTGGTTACATCCAGCCAGCATTTTTTCTATATAAAACCTTAAAAAGAACTGAGCGAAAAACTCAATTCTGACAAATCGATATTATCCAAAAACTAAAAATTAGAAGAGGATTATCATAGTAGTTTCAATTGGTACTTTATACTTGTAAGCTGTGTACAAGAATTATTGTGAATTTTTGACTGAAAACCAAACCTAAATTATCATGTTAATGCCTGTAACAAATAACTTAGAGACAATGCGAATACATAGACAGAACAAAAGCATTATTCAAATATGTTGATAACGTACATACATAACCCATTGTTATCATGATTAAATATCCTATTAGCCAAACTAAGCTTAATTTATAATAGCCTTGGAGGTATAGTCATAAATTTGGAACTAAAATAATAAAAATTTGACTACTTATTGAAGGAACATATTTTAAAAAATATCAAAATTATTTTATAATAAATTTTTGATGTGGTGATCCAATTTTTTCAAAGAGTATCCGTAGTTGTTTGGTGTGCTCTTATGAAAGAAAGTGTCACGAAAAATGTTACTAATTGAAGTTAGGTTCTTGCGGTAACAAAACGCCAACATTTCTAAAGGTATTTTTTTTGGTCCAGATATATAGAGGTATATTTGTGTTGATTCCAAGTAGTAGCAAGCAACAAAAAGGTTTTGTAGATTGTGACACCGAAATGACATCGTTCGCAGGCTAAAGCTTGAACATACATTCTATCCCTTTCTTTTTATGTTGATTTCGCTGTAATTCTAACCTTAGTTATGGACCTTCATTTTTAATAAAAAAAAATGTCAATAATTCAATCTAGTAATGTATCTATGGATGGTTTGTCCTGAGTTTTGATATATTGTACATATGTGAATTGTATCAAAATTCAATTCTTCTTAAGCTAAACCATCCGTAGAAAGATTATTGAACTCCCGTATTACGCAACCTATAGATTTTTAAACTTTTTATAATCGACATGTTTGAGATGTTCTTTGAAATATAAAATGCTGAAAGATTGCCATTTTAGAAATTTCAAATGGAATCACTTAGCCTCAGTCTTTTTCTGATCGAACTGTAATGTACAAGTAAAAATTTTGGTACGTACACAACCAATAACAAGCCAATATTTCAAATCAGAAAGATCAGAAATTTACTATACGTATACATGTCATTAATTTTATTAAGATAGATTTCATGTATTATCGAAGTTTCCAACTAAAGTTTGCAGTGATGAAAACAACAGACGCAATTATTCACAGTAGCCTAACAAGACGGTTTGTCTTTAGATCTTTTCCGATAGAACTTTCCGATTTAATTCTGAATGATGCGGCGGGCGCGTCCGCCTATCGGATCATTTCGCTTGCCGACACACAATCCCGTTTCTTTGAGACGTAAATACGATTTGAAATACAAAATCCAATAGAGGTGCAACAAACGTCTTAGAATCGGACGTATATACAAAAATTCTCACGTACTCTTTAGTCAGATTTTCAAAGGGTGCTGTGCCTTTGTGTTAGAATTATCATAGGGGCCATTTGCAATTTCATGGATATATCACAACCAAAGGAGTCACAAACACCGTCAAGTCGGATAAGTAAGGTATTTCTTGAAAACCTACGTCGATTTATGTTCCGAGCATATTCTGTCTACAGAGGGATGCTTCTTAACAATTAATAGCAACGAGATTAGGCGTCATCACAGCGTCGTTACATTTTACGTAGCCATTAAAATACTTATAAATTCGTTGTCCTTAAGGGTTATTGCTTGTGCATAATCTGGTTGTGTGCGGAGCTCCCGCGGGAGCGACACGCTCAATCTCTGTCGTCTGGCTCTTTACTTGAATATATCCAATAAATAGCAGCTTAATATTACGTGACGCTATTCCAGTTCACTTTGATGTGAGCCCTTTATCTAAAGATTTCGAAGAATCGAAGTTTTACTGAGCAAAATTGATTTGGAGATACACAGGTACGCTGAAAACTTTATTAAAGAAAATACTAACATTGCTTACGTAAACATCTGATAGAAAATACTTGATTTGACATTTTTATTTGTACTTTTTGTCTACAGAAAAAGATAAAATGTTGATTTGCTTTTAAATCTTTATTTATTATTTATGCTCCTCGAGGACTATTTATATTTAAGCATTTGATTTTAACATTCGACGTGGAAACGTACTAAAGACGTTTGTTCAAGTAAAAAAATATAATATCATTGGGCAGAAATAGTAATAAAAATTATTTCAATATGGAATCGCTCTATTCAAATACCAGATAAGCATTTCGTACTCATAAATTACTGACTCTGTAAAAATGGAATAAAATTTAACGTCTTCAGTTGAACTGTGAAAGATTTCGCTTCCATTGCTAAAATGAGATAAGTGGGAGACGAACAACGTTGAAAGTACATGCTGATGATGTTAAAAATTCACGTTTTATTTGAAATACGTCTTAATTCTTGACTCACTAATTTACAACTCAGAATATTATCAATCCTCATAATATCAATAAAAATAATTTTAAGTGGTTCGCGTCAAATTGTTTATTGACAAATACCTAACTTTACCGTAGACGGTTTTCATATACGAGATTTCCGTTATTGATATTAATGTCGTGTAATAGATCAAAACTGCATTTTGACTAAATTACCTATAATTTAATCATTATTGTATATCTATATTATAAGTTTCACCATTCTTTTCTCTATTTCTTTAATTCACAACTAGAATATTTTAATTTGGTCTATTCAGTCAAATTACCATTCCATTTAATAGTATAACGTGTTTCTTTAATTGGCTTACAATATAATATAATATTTAGAATACTCGCATCTGTTTTCTATCTCAAATGTTATGGATACTAGAAAACGGAGATATTTACATAAAAATATGTATATAAATATTAGAAATATACTAAACAAACATAAAAACATCAATGACATTCGCTCTAATCGTATAAATATCTGCCACAGCTGGTATTCGAACCCCAGATCTATGGCTGAGTAGATGGGGATATTGACCACTTGACCAGGCGGCCATCATATTACGTCGCCGTCACCTTCAACGTATAACCAAAGGTAAAAATAATAAAAAAAACTCACACACTAACATAATTTAACTTTATTTTAAGTATCTAGGTAATATAAAAAATATAATATTCTTAAAGAAACTACTTGAAACTACATACTAAAAATAAGGCTCGTAAATTCCCAATCAACCTCTTTTTGTCAAGACATTGCAAGCATATTTTTTACTCACTCTTGGCACTAGTAGCCCTGTCTAACTAGGTATCTAAACCAGTAATAACAATAATCAGTAATTACTTTTGTGACATAAACGTTACGTTTGGTTTATAAATATGAAAACTATTTAGTTGATATTCAATCCTATTTCAGAAATATTAAATCATTCAAGGTCATTGTTTAGTTAAGGTCATTTAATCCTAATAATCCTTAATCTGGGTTTAATAGTGATAATGATTGTTTAATTTGAAAACAAAATAAGTTTCTGCTATTTTATCAAACTTTTCGTTTCCAATTTAATTCATCAATGACAAGTGAACACTCTCTCCGTTGCGATTTGGTTTCTTTCTTCATGGAACACTAAAAACTACTTAACTCTTTTGCATGTCTGAAATGGTTTACTCACAACTGGAATGCTGATATAAATAGAAGTCGAGTGTAAATGGCGAAGTTCCCATCGTAAATCAACAAGGATTATCTCAAGATACGTCTACTCGCAGAATGTTTTGGTCTATACATGAATAATTTATTTTATGTACGTTAGTAACGTTGGATTTTAGCTGCATATGTTTTGATAGATGTAGCTATCGTCTTTGCGTACTGTTTTAATGTGAATTGGTAAAATATTTCGTGGGTAGAAAATGCAATGTGGTTTAGACAACGTCGCTATAAATTCACTTATGATGTTAATATTTGTACTGTGTTTTGGCATTATTTGCTTAACAGTTTAAAGGTCACGGCGCTCGGGTAAATGCGTGACTTTAACAAGCTCATATTTTAATCAGAAAGCTAAGAAGAAGTAATTATTTATTTAACTTTCAAATGTCAAATGACTGATTAGATGATAGATCATTCATTCACAGTGAGTTTCTTTCACGTATGCACTTTAATTTTAATTTTTTTTACCAATAATAAAATACTTATACAATTAAAAATTTAAAAACCATTGTCGCTTCATTGCAACTTTTCACATCACTGAATTTGACAAAAAAACGAAAATACATGTTCTAAAACAAAATTTATCTCCTCCAGCACGTGTCGGCCATAGCGACCGTTTGCTTCTATAGCGAATTTAGGATGTAAGCCCAAATTTATGGTCACCAGTGCCCAGATAAAAATTGTATCGCCCCAGCTTTATTTATCGTGTCGTGTTGGACGTTTTGCTGGTATTTTTCTCGTTTTCGTCTCTTATCGTGGTTGATTTGTCGTTTATGATCGCAAGGTGCCATTTGCCTTCATATTTTCGTGTTTATTGCGATGATATAATAGATTATTTTGATACGGTTTCTATTGCTGTTTTATATCTAGCAGCTTATTAAAATAACGGTTATAGTTTTTGTTTGACAGTTACTTGGATGCGTTGCAGATAGTATATACGTTTAATCGAGAATAATGGGCTTCAATACAATCACACTATGAACTACCTTAGGTACCAAGGTGGTACCTTAACACTAAGACCAAAGTTTTAAAGCGACTTCCAAAGCAGGGAGGAATTCGAAATAATTAATTTGAGTAGACCTTTTTCCCGATATTTTAATAGTACTAGGGGCAGATACAAATCCAACTGATAATAGATAATAAAAATCGATCCGGCCTTTTTTGAGTTTAAAATGGTTCAGCCAACCCGTAAAGCAAATAAAATAATTTTATCAAATATTGCAAGACTGGTTAGAAATGTTCGTAAACTAATACTGAGTAATGAGATTTGTATATAGAATATCATAAAGTTAATTTACCAAAATATAATGCTTTCCACCGCAACAATATATCTAGAGACGAGTCTGAACTGTCAGAGAATACATTGAAACAAAATTAATTAGAAGCCCTAACGTGGCTATCTCGCGTACACACGACTTCGGGTGTATTTTCAGGTTTTCTAGAGATTTTCATTGTCGCCTTAGTGTCTGCGGTGAGGTACGATTGAAATTTTTCGAGTGGAAACGACAGGGTTCTGCTGGATGTAAGAACTTAGATTTCTGGAAGGGAAAAATTTAAAAAACCATGAATAACTATAATAAATAAACTACATTTCATAAATTTATATTAATATATTATATTTGTAAATAACTATAATATAAAAATTACAATCCTATAATTTATATAAATGAGGGCTGACCCGATTAATTTTATATCATCTTCAACGAGGTGATTTTTTAATAAAACGTCGTTATGTCAATTGAATTATTTTCCGTATTGAATAAGCAATTTAAGATATTATATTTTTAGACTTTCTTTAAGATTATCTTAGTTATTTTTATTTCATGAATTAAACCTGTTTGATTAAACCAAACAAGACACAATAAATATTTTTCAAATTGATCAAGCCATTTTTGGCGAGACTATTACACAGCTATATATTTTTATATATAAGAAAAAAGGAAGAACAAGATATATGAGGAACGGCCGCTTCTTAATATATTTACTGTTTCCTGTAGATAAATATTGATGTGCTTTATAGAAATAAAATAATAATCCTGAGGTCATCACTATTATATATATCATTATTATATTATGTAGACTGGGCATGACAAAAAAATGCTGCACAAGTCAAACAACAAATAATGTCGGCGATACATAAATTTCTATTTAATAAATATATCTAAATTTGTTTCACTGATATTCTGCAGTACACGGATAGCTATAATCAGTGTCTCGAGCTTTCAAAATTTATATTCAATTTACCTTTTGAATATATCAATATTTATATAAAGTAAACGTAGAGATGTAAATGTTTAACGATATACACTATAGATGAAATATGTCAAATTTTTGATTTAATTATTTATTTATTTTATTTACTTATATAACGTATTGTCAAAAACTATGAATGATCTTGTTTAAATATACGGCATGACAAAAATAAACATCTAACATCTGACTTGTATCAACGCGTCAGAACGTTAATGACACAAATATCTGCCCCCGACTCAGGATTTAAATCTAGACCTACCTAGTTGCAATCCGACTACACAGCCGATCCATATGTATCTAAAATGTTTCACCTTTATATACCTTCGCAATAAATTACATGACATTTCAAAGGAAAACCGATTGTATATACGAAATAATACTGCATCATATACCAATAAACTTTTGTAATTATAACAAAACAGTTTCGTATTAATCTAATATAAAAATGATAAAGTTTATATAGTCTTAATTTTATTTCGGTCGCACGTTTTATTCAGCTTATAGCGAGTCTATATATATTTTCAATTGATTCTTTAGCCACTTTTAGTATCAAGTTATCTGTGAAGCGTCAGTACTTTAGGGTTGAACACAATAAATAAACTTTGGGGACACGCCACTTCTGTCTGCAGCAATGGCAATTGAAATTTTATCCCGGCTTTACTAGTATCGGGTCCAATAAAATCGTGTGAAATAAACAAAATAGTAACCCGCGGTCGGTTAAATCATAAGCTTGTAATTTTATGAAGATAACCCTCAAGGATTTACTTCTTGTTTATTGATACAGTGCTGGAGCTCTGGTAGTATGATTTAAGTATGCAACTAGAGTAAAAATATATTTAAATATTTTAAAACATACCAACTTTGATAAATTATATTACATTTGACCTTTGAAATAAATTAAGTTGTTTTTAAGACTATCGGGAATATAACCTAGTTTATTACTAAATCATGTACTGTTATTTCTTTCGTTAATATATCAAATAAAAAAGCGCACTGTCATTCGAAAGTGATAATCATATTTAAGCCTCATTTGACACTACTTAATGTGAGTCACTAAGCTGTGTAATTTAAAATAAATATTTATATTCAATAGACTTCTTTATTTAATATTAAACATACTAAATCATTCCAATTTCAAACAAAAAATAATCAATATACCATCCTAACCCTATTGAGTCATATATCATGGGACGATAAATTAAATTCTATGATGAAAGCACGAGGCGCCACTAAGCCCAAAATATCGATTTGATTTGGGAAGGGCTGGATTTTGCGTAGTGACACGATTCACAAATAACAACAAAGAAATAAATATTCCGGCTCAAACAAGGATTTTTAAGTGGGTGACAGAATTGCATCCAACTTACTATACGCGTAGATTTTTAGCTCTTTAAATCAATGCTTGTGGAGTTTTACTTATCAAGGTATATTTTTATTAACTAATAATGGAACTGAATATACATATTTTTTCTTGTTTGAATAAGAACTAAGCTTTGCAAGTGGACTTTAATTTTTAGATGTAATAATTTATGTATAATTTTCTCTAAACTGTCAAAAATGAACTGAACGACCTATAATTGGAAACTTACGCATTATTCGCTACAAAACTCATTACAAGCCTTACAAATTAACATACAGTAAATACAGTAAATATATTTGCTCAATAAAAATAACAAGGCTTGCCCGTTACGTATTACTCGACCAAAGTCAGACAAGGTGACATGGGCAAAATTAATTTTGCTTTTACGAAAATTTATCGCGTTGTTATTTACTATTATATATTGTTCTTTATAAAACAAAAAACAATCACTTTCTTTGGTTGGCAATAATGAAAAACCAAAGAGCAATGTGTATTAGATAAGATGCGCAATGCTGAAATAAGAACGGAGAACTTGTAATTTATTTTTCAGATACTCTCAAATTGACCGAAAAAAATTTGACATTGTCCGTGAGAAATTTTAATTTTAAATTTTAAAATTTTAAAATTTCTCAAAGTAAAAGAATCTCTTTCGTTTAGTTAATAAAAATAAAAACATTCCCATAATCGTAACCTATTCTTAAATAGTGCCAATATGTACAGATTAGTGTCAAGATGTACGGATTACTTGGTCAAGGTTCAAGTAGACAATAGGCATCAATTGGCTCTTAGAAATCGTTTCGTTAGGAATCTATTCAGAAAGAAGTGTATTTGAAGGAATATCATTTGAGTTATATTGATAATTGGCTGATGTACAATAAAGATATATTTTATTCTAGTCTATTCTATAAATATAAAAGCTAATTCCTTTTTAAATTCACCAATTCCAGATTGGATATTATAGGTTGATAAATCTCCTCAAACGCACAATAAATAATGCTTACACTTAAATCTCAATTGGAATTAAGTAAAATCAACTCGTTTTGTTTGAGTACGAAAGATTATTGTAAATGTAATTACACTTTGCAAGGTTTAAGAGCTCGAAATTGAATAGACCATTCTGATTTCAGTAAATACTTGGGAGGGTTTTATGTCAAAGACGTCTTCAGTTATTTAACTTATAGTTTGTAAGCAAAAAGTTTGATTTACTTAGAGATAAATTAGTTCATTAGTGGATTCAATTAAATTTACCACGAGTACACAATTCGTAGAAAAAAAAACTTTGCAAATAGTTCAATAAACCTTTTGAGAACGGTTTTTAAAATATTTTGGTTACGCCCATTAATAATGAAATACAAATTGGATAGTACAATTTAATATCTACTTTCTGAAAAGTAATTTTTAACAAGAAAGGACGCTTAGCAAACTTTTGCAGACGAAATAAATTTAACCACTTAGGTAGGTACTACAAAGTTTTCCTACGGAATAAAATTAATTTAGTGAGAAATTAGTAATGACAATAGACCAAGCTTTTTTATTCCACTTAAGTCTGAGTTTAACAAAGTTAATCTTTTGTTTTTGATAAACACAATACATTATTCACGATCTTTTACGACAATAAACGAAGAGTGATGTGACAGTACTAAAAACAACGCTTTCTTAACTGCTATTTACTCGAAGTATAAAATATCTCATATAGATAATAACGATGCGATACAATATACTACCAAATAAACACAAAGCTCAACAACACGACACCTTTGTTTCAATAGTCAAAAGCAATTACGTATCATCCCTACAGTATGGTTACCACTCGAGATAAAGGCGTGTCCCTACTACCCACTAAACATCCTCTCCTGGCTGACTGCTATGGCGCATTTTGGCGACGACTCGGGCTCGT
Organism: Acentria ephemerella; assembly: GCA_943193645.1. Taxonomy (NCBI): domain Eukaryota; kingdom Metazoa; phylum Arthropoda; class Insecta; order Lepidoptera; family Crambidae; genus Acentria; species Acentria ephemerella. The sequence continues at coordinate 8,854,260 of OW971881.1, forward strand.
CCGGGAGCATTTCACCGGGTCTCCGCCTGCGCCTACCCTTGTGAGCCATACCGTGCACCGTTCAATACGGGTATTGAACGGTGCTTCAATACCCGTATTGAACCGCTATACTTGGAAACTAATAATCTCCGAGCGCAATGATACTCTGGCCCTAAATAAAACGTTTTCCCACCAGTCCTCTCGGGCAGTGTTAAGAGCGGTTTGGATGGAACTCTGCGCAAAATTTAAGCCAAAGTGCCTCTGTCCCCCCATAAAATGCCTAAGTCATCCGAACGCTCCGCAAGCCTCGCACCTACCCTTGACAGCAACAAATGTGACTAGCGCCACAACCAGTGGTGGACCTGGGAGGCTACATAATAATAAAAGCACCTTTTGCATGCTCCTAGCTAACTCCGCAGACTGAAGAAGTGCCTGGAGATCCACCAGTGGGCCTTGAAGAGCCTTTACATTAGTTGACCACGAAACCAATACGGGTCTCTTCCGCTAGATGATTCGTGCTCGCCTAGGGTATGCCGTCCAGATCCGTTGGTGAACCCGCCCCTTATATCGGATGGGAAGGTCATCAAGTACATTGAGCGGTCCTCCAACAGTTCTAGCATGCAAGGAGGCTCCCCAGCCCGTACTCTACTTTACACAATACGATATACACGATACTTTACTAACAATACGATACTTTACAGTAAGACACTTAATTAACATAAACTATCACTAATATGATTATCGACTGATTTTCTCAAATGTCATTTTGTAGGGCTTGTACATATGACCCCGCTTTATTGCGTCTGTCAGGGTCAAATAATAACAAAAACAAGCATCTTAACTTTGGTGGATTTAGAGACTTTCTGATGACACGAGCCACCTGATGGTAAGCGATTACCTTAGGTAATACACGAAGTACCTTGAATTTTAAAGACGCATTGCATGTGGAAATCAAGAAGAAAAATACCTTCATAATATTGAATATAAGTCAATCTACCTCCCAACGTATCACTTTCTCAATGATTTAGTTATTGACGGTTTTGTTAAGACTATATAAGTTCATCTACAAACTACAACTCATACACGCTGTACATTTTTATCGAGATTTGTTCGAAATATCGGTTGTGGATAAAGTTGCTGCCCCCAAATAAATTGCCTTTCGATAATACCTATCGCTGAGTTTCATAAGTATCTATCGGATTTGGCATAAGCGTTCGCTTACCTATCGATCGTAAATGTCAAATGCAACGACCATATAATTTTTGTTTAGCGATAACGATTATTTAAAGTCATGTTGTTAATTGGGAGATTGTTATGATATGGTATTAAATCATTCAATTTGTAAGGTTATATAAATTTTTTATTAATTTATTATTATTGTATTCCAAATAAAGTAAATTTAAGAAAAAATTAATACCTTGATCAATAATTTGCCGGTTGTCTGATCAAGTGGTCAGGTCTCGTCTGCTGGAAGCTAAAAATCCCGGTAAATCAATTTAATATCCCGCCAAACGATCCACGATCCACAATTTTCATAATAAGGACTATTAAACATTAATTGATTTTCATAAAAAACTATACATTCCATCAAATAAGCGTAGGTAAGCAATCAGACTAATGGTTTCTCAATATTTATTCTAAAGAATAACTTCAAATCAGATCAATGCATTATGCAGATCAGAAAGTATCGAATGTATAAATCAAATAGTGAAAGCATTGGCAAGTAATGGAATTCTTATTTTATCGAATGAATTTAAAATAAAATACAAACAGTACCTTGCCTTTTATGCTGTACAGTAAAATGTAACAAGTTGAGAGTTCTTTATGACAAGTTCGTATAATAGTAACGAATAAAAAATAACACACATATTTACCCAATTAATAGTGTCTATTTTAGATTGAACCTTAGGGTTAGTGGGAAACTCGCTCAGTGTCAAATCCGCTAGACTGTATGTAATGTATTATGTATAATAATGTATAAAAAATGTGTCAAGAAAGTTTTCTTGACACATTTTTTATACAACCCGGCCTTTCCTAATAAGATAAACAAGTATATGGGTCAATTTAATCTGACACATAATTTTCGGTCATTTGTCACCATAAAATCACAATGTTGCATCAATACGGAATGTGGTGGGTCAAAACGATGTTTCAGTAATAACAGAAATTAACAACTAATTTATACGGGTTAAACAATAGCTAAATTTACTATGCATATATGATTGAAACAACAGCGCTCAAAAGAAGTGTACAAGCACGTCAAATTTAAAAAGTTATGGTACTGTATAGTTGTTTTACTATGTATTTTGAGAGTTACGAATCTCGACGAACCAAAAATCTTATTAGCACATTAGGCAAATTGTTTGTGTATGATTTATGAATGGCTCGGGCTTTGGAAATTGTTTATTTTTTGCTCTCATAAAGTATTTTCTATTCAATATTTTATGTTCCAATAATATATTTCAGTAACGCGTTAATTTTAGGGAGCCATTCGGTATAATTGTGCGATTTAAATTGATTTTCAATTTTGTAAGTGATTCATTGACTCATTCGACTTCGCTTGAGTAGGTATTCTGTTGAAAGATTAAATTTTGATCGCTAATTCTAATGCGATTAAGAATAGTTTTAGATAAATTCGTTCAGAAAAAAATATTCTTAGCGTATCTCCCCTCAAGACGACTAAGCACACACAGGATTTGCTTCGAAATGTGAAGAAAAAAATTGAATTTAATCTCTTTATCGGAGTGGCGATGTTATTTCACGCGGGAAGTAACAAAATCGGATAAAATTTCCATACTGGGTCCCGGCAGGCTGGCTCTATTATACGGGGTATTGTGCACATGATGTATGTTTTCCTTGCATTACTGAAGATTTTACCCAAAATTTGACGTGCCTTTAAGAAGGGGAGTAAACTACTTTGGTATACAGGTAACGTGATTGATGTTGCTAACAGCTTATCACAGAAAAGCTTGACTTTTGGTAGTTCCATCTCGTCGAGAAAATTTATCTTTGATACATACGTTTCATGGGGGTTGAGAAATGTAAATTGTCATTGACATCTGAGTAAAAGCTAAATAATATTTTGTAATGGTGTGATTTTCAAATATAAAGACTACATGAAAAATAAGGTATCATTTCTCCTGAGTAAATAGGCGCTAATTAAGGTATGCAGTAGAAATATTGAAAATAATATCAAAAAGGCTTTAAGTTATCTCAAAAATATTTGCGTTAGAATTTAATTTGATTAAAAATACCTTTTTATTGGTGAACAGCTTCTGTTGTATTATTTTAGGTTTCTGATAGATATAACAATTGGGTTTGAAGCTATCTCTAAATATACCAAGGTATACCCTTATATAATAAATGCAATACTAAATTGATTACAAAGTTCCCTCCTACCGTTTTCATTTCACTCACAACAGGAAACAAATTAATAAGATAACCTATAGAGTAAGCGCAATCTCAGGAAAACACGGTTATTACATCCATCACGTTATTGTATGACTAACTGTTATTTTACGAGCGTCTAATGGTTCGATAAGGGCATTTTATTATTCCCAAATGGCTCCTACCTGTCTTAAAGTGTTACTACTGATATGCGTTATAGCCACGCAATGCGCTCAATCTCGCATAATGGTTATATTTTTGTTGGTAACTATATAAAGGAGCTACAAATTGACACGTTTTGGATTACATGGTAGGTAATCGAAGTATTTTATCGTATTGGTGACGAAGTTTGTCGGGACTGGCTTAAATTCTTATTCTACTTTCAGCTTATTTATTATTACTTTTACATATGTAATTTTGTAGATGTAATATATTTTTTTTATAAAGTAATCATATAATAAATATAGAATATACTTGTATGAGCTCAAGAAAATTAATAGAAGATTGTTTAACTTAAGAACATGATATTTACAAGAGTATTTTTATCCCAAACCTTAAAGAGATTTGAATAAAATCACCAACATTGATAGTAGATTTTTTAGTGTTTTTATCATCATGACAGGTTTGATTAACACTAGTAAAAAGGTTTTATATAAAATATTAATTTTCTTACGAATTAGGTTGCGAATTCAGTCACATCCTAGTACTAGTATTAGTATTAGTGCCCCATATATTAGAGTTTTGAACATTTTGTATCTCTAAAAAAATATTTATCATAAAATAAATACTATAATTGTCTTAACTTAAATTAGAAGTTGTAACCAAAAAATGATCAATATACAAACTGACATAAATATATAAGTGCGAAAGACAAAACCATCTTTCCGGGTCAATACGTAAAATGTATGTATTCACTGTAACACACATTAAAGTTCAATTTAGATAAACTTTTATATCTTTTGTTAAGGCTTACAGAAACTGCGCAACAAAATGGCCTATTTTACTGACCTCAACACAACCCTCTTACACGGGGGTTCCAAGCTACCTGCTCAAGGCTGTAACTAGATCACAATATTATTGTCTATAACTACTTGGGATATTACATGGTAACAGGCTTGGTTCTGTTTATACTCACTCTTTTAAGTAAGTACACAATATATGTCCTCCTCGTTAGAAACGAAAAAATAGAACTGGTGAATATTTTATAGTAACTGAGATTGATTTTCCTCTCCAAATTTGTAAATATACCAAATATAAATTATTCACATTACATAAAATATGCGTCTTCTCAAACTATTTACTGTATACAATTTAAATTATAATCTCTTATTATTTTGTATTGTATACAGTATTGTATATCTTTGCTTACAGATTCATTTATTAAATTTGGAAAGTTCTTACTGTGTAATTAGAAAATTTATTTTAACTTAAAGATGTTGGAACGTTTTAGAAGTAAATAAAACTAGTTGTTAAGAAGTTGGTATTAGTTTTTAATTCAACCTAAAAGAAAACCATAACATTAAATAAAATACGTAATTAAAATATAGATATTACATAATATAGACACAAATCCCGTAAGATCACATACAGTTCTGAAATATGTATTGTAGTTTTCTTACGACATATAAGATATACGCATGTCTTTCTTATGAAACCTAACGGTTTCATAAGAAAGACATGCGTATATCTTAATGTAAGTAATAATGTGTAATGTGTCTGTATTGTAAGTTATTACTGTATTGTAATAACTTACAATACAGTACATTAAAAATTATAATATTTTATAGCATTATACGTTTTTCTTTATACTTGAACTTCACAAATATTAATTAGGAACCTCAACTGAACTAAATGCATGTCGACTTCGAATTTAATTATTAAATATAGCAAAATAATTTATATATACTCTGGTGTACATAAAATGTTAAATTACAATACGGTACCGGTATCGGTACCGATACAAAATCGTTTCCAAATTTCAACGCACTCTTCTCTATGCGGTTTTAAACGACGAGGCACCTCCTTTCTATTATATTTTATTTTTTAATTTTACTAATTTTGTGCAAAAAAGGTAAGATAACATCAAACCATACCGCTAATTCCTTAGTAGTTTGACACGGATCGGCTTCCACCATAGCATTCAATTAGTCGTTATTTATTCTAGTAACTGGTTTTCCTCGTTGTTTCTTCTCGAAGTAGAAGTTTGCGGCACGGAAGCGGTTAAATCCTAAATGCACGGTGCACTCATTAGCCGTATTTTCTCTGAACACAACTTCTACTGCGTTAACGTAGTAACTCTTACTCAAAGATTATTCTAGTTTTCGATGTATCCATCTATACGTTCGAACGTACAAACAAAAGAAAGTCAAACAATTGATTATCAAATCTTGATTCCCTGTTAAGTTTCGCAGCAACCGTGTAAATAAAGTCTACAAATGCACACATAATATTCACCCAGATACTTAAGTTAGCGTTTTATGCTTCAATTCTACAACCCACGGAGGTGCTTTCTATTTAAATTAGCTCATGAAAGAAACTAAATTAAGAAGTATGTTGTTACTATAAAGACGTCTTCTCGGGTGAGCAATTTATTAAATGAAACTGTTGGTTAGGGATTCTTAAAGTCGCTACAAGTACATTAAGTTAAGTTAAGTAGATGTATATGCAGTGACAATAATTAAAAATGTATGATAATATTAACAATTATTGCATGAATAAAAAAGTTGTCATAAAATTAATTATACACACAGTACCAGTTTTTTAAATTACTATATGTATTTAATTTCCGTTAGACGCTGATTTTAGCAACACAACTAGACTATGAAATAAAAAAATATTTAACCCGATCTAATAATCTAATCAGATACGCTTTTAGTAGATATTTTGAATAGGTAACGTACCACTTATTATTTACTTCATTTAGGTGCCTATCTTTTATAAATTTCGTCCTAAAGTTCCGATATCTATTTAAAAAAATATATTCATATATTTAATTAAGATTGATATATATATATCAAAAGACTGTCCCTCATTTTTATAATAATGAACATTTTCTTATAATTTAAAGATGGAAAGAGCAGACATTTCCTATTTCCTGTGCAAATTATTTAAGCTCAATGCCACAACGATTCTTTATTATTCACGTATAAGTACGTAAAAAACACGATATATATAAGTATTATGTCAATTAGAGGCATTAACTGCCAGTCTCTATAAATTTTCCTTTATTAGCACCATTAAAAGCTCGCTGCTACAATATAAAATGACAAAAAACTATCGCTTGGTGTTTGTCGCTGTGCATAAATGCCGGAGAACAATCACTGTAAATATCACGATACAGGTACGCAGGCATTAAACTAACGCGGTGAGACTGAACACGCAAAATTTACAGAACAATCTATTCAAATTTTTAACAGCGTTTATTATATAAAGGAACTATGAAAGTAAAGCAAAAAAGTTCATTCTAAAACAATTTATTTCATGAAAACTATAGGAATTTTTATTTTGATGAAAATGCTTCCATTTTCAAAAATCGAACTAGGAATCAAAATGGTAAGCTACTCTATAAATTCCAAGAATTTGTGATTCTGTTAATAAAATCTTTTTAAAATTGAAATTTAACAATATTAGTCTATTATTATTATAATTTGCAATCGCTAATGCTTAAAGTTTTCAAATGAAACATGTTACAGTTATCAGAATGGTAAAAACATTGATAATATAGTTACTATCGTTACTTACACAGTAACTTATTTGTAGGAATTTGTTTGTCATTATCGTCACACACAACAGCATATATAGAGATCAGAAACAAACCGAACTTCAGGCCATAACACCGCCGAACTGCACGAGCTCAATGTGGGTTTGTTGTTACATTTTGCTGGAACCAACTAGCTGTCTCAGTTGTCACTGCAAAGAAACAAGTTCCTCAAATTCAAGAGTTGTAATTTTTAAAGACCCATCTAGGATGAACTGTGGGGAAAACTGGTTTTTGTAATCACAACAAAAGCGCTTAAAACACAGCTCTTATTAATATTTTAAAGCATTTTCCGGGTTTCAATTTATCGGGTTATTTTGCATATACCCACATGCAGACGATATTGATTTTGTCTGTGTTAGGGGGACAGCCTGATAATCGTATTATACAGTATTATAAATGTATTCGTCGGGGGCTTTTTGCTCCTACTGCGTTGTGTTTTATAGATTTATTTTGACCTTGAAATGCCCTCGCTCAATTTTAGGGCTTCGGAACAAGAGCTGTGTAATGTTCGACAAATTGGATACTCTCGTTTGTCCCTAGCAACTCGTAGGTACTCTGATATGTCTTGTTTATTATGTTAATCAGAATTTTGAGTTTGTTTAACTTCGTGGTGTGTGGAATTGAGGATGACTTGTCTAATTTTAAATATGAAAGTTTATGATGGTGAATTGTATAACTTTCTTGAATAAATTAAGGGGTGTATACACTATTCTTTTGTAAAATTGATTTTAGAATTAACTTTATTCAATTGAATACTTATCAGACTGTATATACATAATGAAAACTATAAAGGATATCAAAGAGGTTGGTTTAAGTGGACTGTATTTTTGGATTCGAGAAATTAATATAATAAAATGGCGCAGTGTGGTTCTGGAGAAAAAAGGGAAAAAGGTACCTCACTATCGTTAATATGATCGACGAACAGTTATCGGTGGTTTTCCTTTCTTCCTTCTTGAGGGGTTTCTTATAAAATCAGTTCATGCTCAGTTACCTAACACAATATCATTTCTTAAGTAGAATAGGATAATCAAGAGTTTTCTGGTCAACACGAGGAAGAGGAGAACTCATCAGTAATTATAAGCAGGATTCATATCCGCTTCGTTGTTTATAGGTGGTACTTACCTTTTTTTTCGAGGAGGACTCCATTTATGGACCTACCCGCCAGTGGCTAAGCGGCGGACGTGTGTGGGGCTCACCCAGTTCCACATAAAATTTGACCTGGGAATACCCATTAAAACCTGGGTTCCGCCAAAGCAATTCACCTAATCGACCCCAGGAGGCGGTACTTACCTGTTAAGAACTTACTATAATTATTTTATGTTTTATAAGTTATCATAAGGTATCATGTAGATAATATTATCATTTATTCAAAAAAATATCGCTAAATAATCAGTAATTATTGTACAGGTAAAATTATGATAACTGCCTATACTCGCACATCACGCATGTGCACGCAATTATTTTTAGTAACTCCTTTCGCTGTCTTGTAATTAGAGACCGAAATTCTTTACCGGCGCACGTATTCCTATATAACATGGGGTTCTTTATTAAAAGCGTGTAAAGGCATCTTTTGGGTCGTCAATCTTCGCATGAAACCTCTCACTGATTACCATCAAACAGTAGTATTAACTGCGTTATTTCTAAATGCTACTCAAAACTCGTGAATAAATTCAAACATCTAAAACATGAAACAAATACATTTTTATTTATAAAATACAGATTTTAGGGTAATGTATTTTATTAAAGATTTTAGTAGGTTTCTTGGTAAAAATTATATGCAACCTATTATTTCCAATTCAGGATATTTGACAACAGAAGATTAGTTGAGAACGATTAAGAAACAAAACATAAAAGTCTTCAAAAAATTTTCAAAATTGTATCAGTGAGATTGGACTTTCAGAAGTGGCCCAAATATCATTTACAAATTATGACGCATACAAAGTGAGTTAATATAAGCGTGGTAAAATAAATGATTTGGAGATATTTCAATTTTTATTGCGCTTAATCACTATCTTTGTTTAGTTAAGTTGAGGTTTGAGTACATATGAGTATATACCTAAAAAAGTCCTTTTACTGTTACAGAAACTCTTTTCAAAGAATGCAGAGAGAAATAATTTCTTTAATCAAAAATTTTGCTTGAAAATCAAATATTAATTCACAAGCTTTGAAACAGCTTAATCATTCCACATATGTATATACCACCATCTCCCTACCAACCTGTCGCTGTATTGAATTACCTTCGCGAGAAAATTAAACGCGTGATAACAAATCAACGCCGCGCTGATTAAATATTAACAGACTTAAAACACGTGTTCTTGACTCGCAGCGGCTTAGCATGCGGGAGACGCATGCCTAATTATAAATCTTGATAGCATATGACGTCGTAACGTACCTATATGAGGGTTGGTTTTGGCTTTGTTATGTAGGAAGAAATATTAGATGCTGGTTTGTGGGTGTCCATGTTATTATCCAATGTCAAAAATTGATTGGTTTTATGTTCGACTGTATAAATTTTTACGTAGACAACAATATAATCATAATCAATCATAATTTTAAAATTTTTATTTCTTTTTGAAAACCAATACTGCCTCCATGTTTGTCACAAAGTCTGATGATGAGATAACAGAGAAATTGAAGTAGAAGTTATTATGTTATCATCTTCACCAATAATTATAGTATTTCAAAGCTTGACGCAATTCTAACAAAACAATAATAATAACGTAAAAAATTAAAAACAATATATAAAAATGTATGCGCTCGTACACAATAATATTTCAAATATTTTTTCCATTCACCAAATCATACTTGCATCTGGTCGTCATCGCTCATCTAGCTGAGCTTACAATGAAAAGTTTGACAGTTAGGAGTTAGAGGATGATTCTTTATAGCTGTACCTTTAGTTGTGTTGTTTCAATTTACTCAGATGAGTTGATATTGCAAGGTGCAACTGTTAAACAGTTAGGAAGTTTCCTCAGTGTGTAAGGAATAGAAAGTACTCATGCGATGAGGGCAGTAATATCTTATTTTATTTGTAAATGATACAATGGTCAGTTGGTCTTAAAACATACAAGGTCTATAAGGGCGAGAAGACCAATTTCAAAATAGATATTTCTTTTCATTCGTCAAACATTCGCTTTGTATTTTTTATTTTGATTAAATATGCAGTTGAAATCTGAAAATACCCGTAACCTAAGATAAAGTTTCTTCATTCTCATTTTAATGAAGAAACATTTTGGGCTTGAAATATCATACTATATCTTCATTGTTGTCTGCGACTCAACCAACATAGCGTTATTTCTTCGAGCTAAGAGCATAATTAAGCCACTACCCTCGTTCTTGCTCATACGACTTGCATTTCACCGTCGTGCCTTCAAAATACTCAGTGCCACTTAGGCATTAGGTAACTTTCACACATCTTGTGTAAGTACTCGTATGCGCATTCATGAGTAGAAAAGCCAGGAAAAAATGATAAGTGTTTTTGGTATTTAAATAAATAATGTTTAGTAACACAGCACACGTAGATTTGTTAAGTTGATCGTATGATACGTGCATTATACAGTCTTCAAATCAGTCATGTTAACGTTAGTGTAACGTTTTAAATAAAAATTATTGTATTTTATATGTGATGTTGTGGTTAGAAATAGTTCATGATTAAATCGGAAACAAAGTGATTTTTCTTGTAACTTCTTTAGAATTTCAGATTTTTTCCTTTACTTATGCTATAAATATTGCCTTTTTGTCAAATTTCCTGCATTCCTTCATTTCACATAGAAACAAGTAGACAACAAGTAGAAATTCCTTAATTTGCGTTGCAATAGAAGTTTGAGTTTTTGACAAATCCAACGGATTTCAGGATTTTCAAAACGGAGCTGACACGTCTCTGAGAATAAGGGACACGGCGAACAGGTATCAACGAGATTCTATAATGTACGGATTCTGTTAAAATGCCAAGCGAGCTAGTATGTAGCGATGGTAGAGATGGCTGAACGAAAAATAAAAATAACAGGCTAAATCTACCACCTCTATTTGAAACCTAACCATAGTATTGTGAGTGGTCACAAGAGTAAGAAAAATCACCAAAGCCTATAAAGAGAGTTCTTAAACGCTATATGAAACAAATTTACATGTTTTCCTATCTTGAAAACAGTAAAAATTATCTGTGTGACGATTCCATGTTATTAAATGAAGGTGAAGTTTTTCTATATTGTACAGTGAATCACGATACGTATCACAGGAGACAATTAAACAATGCCACGTATTCATTTCATGAATCTACCATTTCTAACCAAATTCCCAGACGTGTTTCCCTCTTCTCTCTTCTAAATGACATACGTATATTACCTATACATTTGACAGAGTGCCTCGTATATCCACAGATAATTGCATTGCGTATCAGAACTTAGATGTAATTAAGGTGCGTTTAAAGCTACGTGAAAACGTTGAGCCGAAATGAAATTAGCGTAAATCACATCACCGAGTAGGATTTACGGTGCGACTGAGGGCTCTAACATGAAATCGAATCAGTGTTTCGCGTTAGCGGTTTCACTACGTTACTAACGAAGTGAGACGTTGCCACGGTGCCTCGTAGTCTATGGTATCGCTCTTTGGTTATTTGCACGCTCTCGATTGATAGTTCAATCGGCTTATTTGATGAAGCTAGTTTGTATATGTCCTGTTCAAAAATAATTTCACATTAATGTACCTGCATAATTATTTTTCGAACAAAAATATGAGTAGTATAGTAAAGCTATCAAGTGAAAAGCAAATCAAATTACAATGGGTGAATACAATGTTTGAAATAGGTGGTATTATGTGGCTTAGCTTATTTAGCCATATATCTACAGCATGTAAATTTAGAATAATGTCAGTAGTATTTTAAAAATCTCCAAAGTAATAATAATAAATAAGGGAATGGTAAATTGTTATAGTAAAAATCTGAATGAAATTATAACTTTTATAACTAAATAAATGAAAATAAAAAATATCTTTAAAGGTATCTTCGTTCGTGCTTCAAGCATTTTCTTACAACTGCTTTAAAATAAATAAAAAACGATAAAACGTTACAACAAAGACGTGAAAAAACGCGTAATTTTAGAAGTAGGGGCCTATATATAGATATTGTGTATGTTGTGTATGTCGGTAAGTTAAATCTTATTTTTTATGATCATTTAAGACCAAAACTGCATATTATGATATGTTTTTCAGAAGGTTATGAGGTATTCTTTTCGGAAATCGAAAAACCATATAAACGAGAAGAATTTCAAAGTAAGTCCTCCTTGCAATACGCTCTGTCCACAATTTTTTCTTAACTTTATATTCTTTCAGTCCTCCTTGCAATATGCTCTGTCTTTGCTACTTCAGGCTAATAAAATCCTTGGACTACGTTGCTGACCCTGGTTCTCGAACGTTCGTTGCTTAGTTTGGAACGTATATAACATCAGTTTTTAATTGAACTTTTAACTTTTAAGACATGCTTATAGACATCTTTACATTTTATTCGTATTGTAAAACCTGAAAAGGGCACAAAGAATATTGCAGGGACAAGACAAACTCCTAGTACTAATGGAAAAGTAACTTTATTGTATATATCTTTGTCTGTTAGGACAAATCACAAGAGCATAATGAAAAATTCAGCATACATTTATTTGCATTTATAAGTCTTGCAACAAAATAGGCAATCTATTGCAATATATTTCAATATTATAGTATTAAATTATTTTGAATTTTTGTTTTAATTTTTTTTTAAATATATATATTTCTATCTTGCAATATATTTAACATTACAAATGTCACAAATAGATTACAAATAGATGTGGTGCGATAAATAATGTTGCAGCACCAGATATTGCATGTTTAGTTTAAATATTAATAATTAAAAAAATAATTAAAAATTATGAAAATAAATTAAATTAGTAAAAATATTTATTAATTTATATTTACGTAGTTTTTTTTCATATTCATCATTTGTTCCCTGTGTTATTACATAGCTCATTTGAAATACGTTACTTCAATTTGTCAATATAAAGGTTTTTTGCCTTATATAAGACATTATCTATTAATACCCTACTAATAATACTACTACTAACTAACTAATCTAATACCCCTACTACTAATCTAATGCCCTTTTAAGATATTTCATATTTTTATTATCTTCGATAATTTTAAGCAGTATGAAATATAAAATAAAGCAGTAAAATATGTTTAGTTTTGTATCGTAATTACGTTTACTACAAATCGTTACTCCAATCGCTTTTTGTAACTCCGAAGTTTTTTAAGTTACAATACAATCTTACAAAGTTTACGAATTTATTTAAATGGCGACCTCTTTTATAACCAGCAAAATATTGTGTCCCTCAAAGATGGTGTAAGTTGTTTGATAGAATTTATTTTACTCTAACGAGATTGTCTGAGAATTCAGTTATGAACAGTCTGGTGATTTTACTACCTGTCATTCATCGTACAGAATATGGTTGGTAAATGTATAATAAGTAAATAAGATTTATATTTTTTTGTTAGATGAAATAATCATATCATCTAAGTAATCATAGTATTAAGATCGCTTATTGCAAGGTAGGTAGGGTACCACCATCTTTTTTGGCTGTGACTTTGTTCACTGTGTTCGGTCTTAAAGGAAAGTTACCCAGTGTAATGACATAGCTTGAGAAATATTACCATAAGTATCCTTCTTGCCTCTAGAACCTCATCGCGCCATTAATATCAAGATATATTAATATGTTACTATATATAGTTACTATTTTCTATCAGACGTAACAGTCAAATTTTAAGCAGTGATAAACAGTTATTTCAACACTTACCTCTAGCATAAAAGCTAGAAGGCAGCAAAACGATATTCGTAATCATTGAAAATAACACTGTACCATTAAATTCGCATACTTATAAATATACAGCAGGCAATAGTTTTAAAATTCATTTTTCAATCAGTTTTTAAATATCTTGAAGGTTATACAAAATACAATTTCCTTTCTCGGTTTACGCAAGATAAAGCGTCACCTTTCCAAGTTTAATTGAAATTTTAATATTAGTACATTGACGAACTTGTAACTAGATTTTAATTTCGTGTCGAATGGTTTTAACGAAAATTAGAGCTTCGTTCGAAGCGGTGGGTAATTCAGAAAATGTCTTAATTTCCTGGATTCGTAGCCGCGATCTTGGTTGGATTATCACAACGACATTTGGGCGTCACAGGGATTCCACTAATAGTTTAGTTACAGTTTAAAATACACTTTATACTAGCACATGTAGATTATCTAACTATAGAGATTACATAGAAAAAAAATTAATACTTTTTAAATCAACAAATTAATTTAGTATACAATTAGTTTGTAAATGTCTTTACAAACAATCAAAGCGTCGATTTTTCTCTACAGCCATAATATTCGTCGAAGCGGTGATAGGGTTTATTTATGATGATTTTAGAGACCTTTAGTCCCTTTAAATAAAGAGGTTTTATGATTTGAATTTATTATTTATTTATTAGTGGCATAATGACTAGAAGGCAAACATGTTAATGTTTGCCTTCTAGTTTGATATTAGGTATTTTATTGTAATGCAGCGTAATATGAGAATTTGTTTTAAAACATTATAGACAGTCAGGTCAATAAAATAAAAATGGCGTTCCTTCTATATCTTTAAAGTTTAATCTCTAAAAGATGTCTTTAAAAATACAGAGCCGTGTAAATTTATATTGTAATATTTTTTTTCGGCACACAACTAGTGACGTTTCATTCATTTACTAATATATATAATAAATTTTATACCAATGTTACCCCACTATTACCTTAACTTATTAGCTATAGCACCAACAATGTTTACCGCGCATTGCTATTTATTATATTACATGCACGTATAACCAAAAACAAAAACACAAAGCTCATCAGAATAATTTCATCAAGATATTCAAAATATTCTTCTTAAATTCATTGTAGCAAATAACTGACGTTGTAGAGTTAAATTTCGCAAAAAAAAATTTTACTTACATAAATTTCGACAGCAGAAGAGACTACAATTTTCATTACTTAATTCTTAAAATATTAGTTATTATTTAGTATAACGTGAACTAAGAATTCTTTGTAAAACTAATAGGAAAGCATAGAATATAGTTACAATAGAAACGCATCTTTGTGGCGTCCTCTTTGTTTCAACTGCACTTAAGCTCCCCAAATCGTTTTATCCACTGATATAAATCTTTTAACACTCATTCCAGGCTTTGCTAGATCTGGTCAACACTCGCTAACTCCAACAAGAGCAATTAGCTTCACTTTCTGAAGCCCCGTAATCTCAAATAAACCGAGAAACGAGGAGTCTGTGATTTAAATAAGCAAACAGGCTTTTAGGAAAAGGAAAATATTTACCTATTTTAGTATTAATGCACTTTAAGCTTATCATGTTTTTATTTATCTTTGTTTTCATTTCTCTTGCATATTTGTATTTTATTCATAATTTATTAAATATGTAATTAATATTGAACAAGTAATTTGTAACTGTAACAGAAACTAGAATGTTCTAACTCTCAATATACCCGATTATTTAGGTTGTCACCATGAAACCTTACGATTATTTTTGGTTCTTAAATCTTATTACAAAAATGCTATGCTTGCAATTTGCTACCTGCTATGGTTATTCATGTGAGAAATCAGAGCTTTCTCTTTACTTTTGTTTTTAGTGTAATCCTAGGCAACCTACAGACATCTATATAATTCGATTGATATTTTATTTTCAAGATTCACACTTTTAATACTCGTTGTTGACCCAATGGAACTTTCATATATATTAACTCTTCAATTTATAAGTCTCGAGTGTAGACATAAGGGTGTTTGAGTTTTATTACATTTACTTAACTAAATAAATGTATTTATAAACTGTGAATTCAACCACAAAATAAATATGATCATGGAAATTAATTGTAACCCTTTAAAATTAATCTTTCGGCAAAATACGCGTAAATTTATTATAAACAAAACCGACATTGTGATTCTATTTTAATTTAATACCAAAATTCGCTCATCCAAGAACATGAGAGCCTAGTTCATTATTCAAAATTAATAATCCACTAAATTAATTTAGATCTAAACTTTGTCTAATCTCCTTCGGTTTGAAATAATGCTGAATCCACTATACAGGCTGCGACTGCGGTCGAAGCAGAATCCAACCTTTAGCCAATTTATAAATGGTGTTCTGTTAAAATTTTCAATTATAATTTCGTTTGGAAATATATTGACTTAAAACAGTTTGTAAATTAGCAATTTAACATTGTATTTAACTTGATTCGTATTTCAATTATTGACATGATGACTTATCTGCATAGTTAACTATAGTAATTATGCTAAAATATCAAGTCACTATATTATATATCTCTATATCTTTAGAAGTAGTACAAAATTATGTTTTTACTTTTTGTATAAAAAATATTTTTTAAATAATGTTAACACAAGAAAGTAGTATAATGTGGGATAGGTTAAGTATCGGGACAAAGTAAAAATATTTTTCTTTTTGTGTATTTTAAGCGAGTACACCAAATTTGTACACATACTTTTTGACTAAATGTGTATTCTCCATAATGCAAACATCTACCTCAACTAAGATGCGAAAATTTCGTTCGTAATTTTACCATTGTTTAAAAATATCAACCTGTGAAACTCCTGGTAAAGAGTTAACCCTGGCTGTAAAGTCACTTAGTGAATTCGCCGAGTCACCGTCTCTAGACCCCGCTCCACCATAAATCAGACACAGTTATTAATAAATTATAGTTATGCGAACCACATTTTAAACTAGATCGGGAATTTAATAACAGACACGCATCGATTGTTTAACGACTCTAAAATTTAATTACTGTGATGTATCTTGGTACAAGGGGTTGAGCGATTTAGTTCCCGATTTACATTCCCCTGTTTTGCTTTGAGATTGTATAATACATTAAGTATAAATTGCAATAACTTAAGACTGAGTGTATTTTGCGAATCTTCTTCAAGCTTCAATAGTTTGTAAGGCTAAAATGATTTTTGAGATATATTTAATATGAATGTATTGAACATTTCTTCTTTTTTTTATTTCTCGAGCAGTTACAAAACATGCAGAAATGAAGCCAACAAAGTCCTGTTTATAAACTTTCAATAAACCTTTTTAAATTATAACAATATTAGCCGTGGCGTATCTTTTTCTTCTTGTAAATAAAATATATTTCATACGTGCTAACGAGTACGGTTGAAGAATTAAGTTTGTAAAATAAACTATTTATATAAACTTAAATTAAAAAGTATACTTATATTACAATTTTTCAAGGAAATTTTCCTATAAGATTAATAATTAATTATATGCTCCGTACATAAAATCCAGCAAGAATCTTGCAAATTAAGTTTACACAAAAATCAAGGCACGCTCTAATTGGCGCAAAAAGATACCAGTGTTCCTCTTTGTCCCCTAACAAAATATTGACTTGAAGCCCCTTTTACATCTCCTCTGTTGTTCAGACCAGATTAATGTTTGTACCATTTATTTGTTCTGTTCTTCATAAAAATGCTCCAAACAGTTGCAGATAAACATAGGGTAGACTCTTTAATAACATTTTGTATTTAAGATACATCTAGTAATCAACTTTTAGCGGTTTTATGATGAATATCGATTTCCAATTTTGTGATTCCAATTTTAAGATGTCTCGGATCTTATTGCTTGATAAATATGTAGTCTGTATCTATTGCTGAGTCAAATAAATATTTCTCGATATTGTGCTGTTGTTAAATGAAATTGAGATGCGAAAAATATTTGTATTGAATTGTTAGATGACCTATGGACCAACGGGTTCAAACTTATTATAAATATATAAAAGAAAATATCAAATGAAATCTTATCAAACACGACATTTATTGCTGTATATTGATGTATAAAACATATTGTACTTTTTGACAAAGACATCAAAGAAGAAAGTAGCAATAAGTTTCAAGATCACGACTACAGACTACCAGGAAATCATGAGTCTTAAAGAGCTCTAGAGCGTACAGAGCAAATACTCCTTTTGTGATATACGGACGCGTAATCTCCCGCGTCTAGGGATTTTAATTACTTATTGGAAACTTGTGGCCGCCGGCTGTATGGGACCGTCTCAGCGGTATATTGCAAGATTTTGAGACTGACGTGGTAGCTACTATTGATTCCCTAACAAAGACAATTATAGTAAATAAAATTTCAATTCTGAGAAAGATTATTTCCAGTGTGTTTATGATTTTAAGTTGAATGCAGAAGGTTATAAAATGAACCTGTTGAAATAACCCTATTTTGATTTTTTAACTATTCGGGTACAAAATATAACTTGTCTATATATAACTTTAAGAGATTAATTATCCTTTGAAGTGAAGCTCTGCTTAAAACATTTTTATTTGTTATTATTTATATTAAGTAATACAACTACATACTTAACCCAAGTTAAGCTCACTTCATACTTAATCCTATATGCAAACGATATGGAAATATACATTTTTTTCATAATTTAATTTAAAATGTACAATTAAAGTAGAGAGTAATTAATTGTTTTAGTTCTACTTCGAGAATGTGTAGTAGTGGCGAAGCTTATGTCAACATAATACAGGATGTGATTCCGTCGGTTGCACGCGTCAACTTGTAACACGCTGTGTTTTGTGTATCTTGTATGTTTGCTATGTTGGTAATGTGTGCGGCTTGGGGATCAAAGAACTGGGTGTGAGCTAGAAATTTAGAGATTTGTTATTTAATTAAATTGATGAACGTTCAAAAATAAATATTTTTCAGCAATAAATATTTTTTTATGAAAACACCTAAGAGTATAAATTTGCAAATTAAAAATTGAAATGAATTTATTTCTCACCCTGTTAACAATATATTCCACACAAATAGTTATCCTAGTAAAGAATACTTTATTAACGAAACGCGTTTCTTGTGACGATTCTATTCTTTTAGATAAGAAATCATCGAAACGAGTCTAATTTAGCATCGCTTATCGAGTTTAATAATGAAACTGTCAATACCAATGACCTTCAGAAGGTCAATTGTCCACATACAATTATATATGGATTTTATTTGCGGAAAAATAAAAACAGATATTTTGAATTACTACAATAAAAGTTACAAAATTGTTTTAAATAATATTTCCTTTAGCATTATGTAACTCGAAACTTATCTTACATTAAAGACTTATACATAAAACCACTGTATAGTTGTTATAAAAAATAACATGTTCCTTATAAATTTTAATATATTATTTTTTGTTAATTCAACAAAAACTAATATTTAACAATTAGGTACTAATTGTTAATTTAAATGTCTACATAGTTACAAATATTTAATTCAAATTCATGCATAACAATTGCTATATTTCCTCGAATTGTAAGTCTTAATCTTCTATTAAATGTGTTTAAAATAGTTTATACAGACTTAAATAAGAATATTATTTATAAATGTTTGTTTAATCAGAGAGTAACAAGAATATCACTCCAATTTACATATCTGCCTGAAACTTACTTTTGTCGGGAATGAAAATTAAATTAGCGAAACATTAAATTTAAATTTTGTGCTCAATTTAGATATGTTATTCAAATAGCATTGAATTTATTTTTATTCGATATCGTATTTTGATGATTAAATTAAAATATATATTTTTTTATTTTTTGTTATTAATTCTATTCTTTTAGTCTAGAGAAAATATTCTGATATTAACAATGGTATCAAGCTTGAATAGCTTAAATAGTGTCACTCTCATATCGTTATGAGAGAAAAAGAAGCAATGGAAATAAAGTAGATGTAGTTCTATCAAATAATAATGTACATAAAATATCGAATGAGTTTCATTCGATTTTTTATGCACATTCAGAAGGCACGATTATTATCGGTGTCTGTCTATAGCTTATAGATGACTAAAATAACCAAGAGTAAATAAAAGTTGATTTGGCACAAAAGTACAAGTCAAACAGAACAAAATTCGAAGGTGATAAGGTCAATAAATTGTTAAAAGCCTAGGAGACACGTCCCTCACACTACTTATTTTAGTAGTGTCATCATCGTAGCACCTCTTCAACGCCGGGAACGGCTGCTGATTCAGCTGAATTCCTCAAACGACACAAATATCCTGTCCTAACTAGGGACTTTATATTTGAGCCATTTTGACTCATACGAACATTTTTACGCGCATGTGTGAAACTCTAAATAACAATAAGCTGGCATATATTTCGCACAACGTATCAGCCTCGCCATTTAGCGAAAAGCTTTATTATTTCGTTAGACTACCTATTTCACAAGATTTAGTTTTTTTTTTTATCAAAAACTTTTTTTTCATGTCGTTACAAAGCTTATGGCCTTTTTAATAATTTAGATATAGAAAACACCAAATTACCCATCATCGGCTTTTGGTAAAAAGTAGGAGTCCAAACTAAGATGAAAGCTAGTGCACCATGCGATACCCTAGTTAAGTCCTTTTTATCTACCTTGCAGATATCACAAAACCTGTTCCTTACTTGCAAGTTAAACACCAAAAGCTCAACAAACAGAACCGCGTGCAGAACGAAGCTTATATTTGGTGCCAATGACTTCTTTCAATAGACGACGGCAAATATTAGCATCAGGCGCTTTGATCTTAAGCAGCCGAGGTTCATTTTGAGCCAACGTGTGCTCTTAATTAAGTTCAAACAAGACGTGCTAATCGAAGCGATGCTATAGGTGTAAGCGTAGATGAAAATGTAGAATTAAGGTATTTGCATGAATGTCCGAATCATAATGAACTCAGATATAATATTAAGTCCTTACTAATTAAATCAGCGTTTTGTATGGGTGGAATAGTCATTTAATTAATCGAAGTATGCACTATTGTTCTCTACGCACTTTACTTATAGGTACTTCATTGATCACTTAATAAAAAAACCATGAGGATGAGAATTAATCAAGAAGGAGGCTTGGACTGCAACATTGGAGTTAAATATTTTTCCTTGTTAGAAGTTTTTACAAGGAAAAATATTTAAAATGTGGCAAAAATATTTTTCCTTGTAACAGGTTCCAACCTGTTGGAAGGCCCTGGAAGTGGGGGGCTCCACCGCTCATTCTAAACACGCCCCGCTGCCGGTAGAAAAGTGTCACATACCCATGGCACTTTTCCCCCAAGTCGAGTCTGCAAAGACGTCCACGGTGTGCGACCTGAGATGTGTGCGATTAGCTTCGTCGGTCATGCCGCGCTATTGTGGCATGATGGGTATCGTCAGTTTTTAGTGGGTATGCCGGCTCTTTACACCTGTGACTCCCACATAACCCAGGGGGCAAGCCCCCCTGTCTCTCCCTGGGTATCCATAAAGTATTTTCTGACGGAAAAAAAGGTTCTGGAAGTACGGTGGGTATCGCAAACATTCCAATGCTAGCTTCTCTAGTTTAGCGGCAGTCTGTTGTGCAGTGTGTGGTCTAGCGTTGTCCAGAAGCAGCAGTTCCGTTTCATTAGTTGCCCACCTTTCACGCTTGTTTACTTCCTCGATTTGCTTCAAGCGCATTAAAATATTTTTATCAATCACACTGAAGCCTGCAACTCTAGTCTGGTTTGCGATGGATGGGCTTCCACAATAGCCTTTAATTCTTCATTATTCCACTTTGGGTGGTAGCTAGCCATGTGGACTTGGAAGAAGCCCTACCACCAACCAAATCGAACATAAAATTTCTGCCTCCACTGGGAATTGAACCTGGTGGACTCAGCCAGCAGACCACAGAGGAGTCTAAAATTAAGTCAATTCAATTTGTCATTGTTTTAATATGTCGTATTCTTCAAAGTATCTGTAACCTAGTCTGTATTGATTTATTAAAATATTTTTTTTGCGATGTTCACAAGATTTATATTTAATTATCTTTAGTGCTTATTTACATAATGTCAACTTAGTTAATATTCTTGCGTAAACTGAGGATTAATTGTAAACAAACTTTTTAATGATATTGAAAGCTCAAAGTGTTTCGATGTTAACGGTTACAGTTTTAATTTAAATCTTGTAATTCATTACTAAATTTAGTATGCATTAGGATTATTTTCAGTTGGAGGTATTAAATGAATTTAAGAGATGAGAAGTCTTTGATATTTAAGTCTTCAAACTTTTTATTTCAACCGAATTCCAAATAAAAATAAATTGATTTATTAGTAAACAAAGGACGATTAATCTTATATATAGGTATATTTCAACTAATCCATGAATAAGAAAGAAGTGACGTAGACACATCTGAAATGTTTGAAACATTTTGAAATTTAAAAAGAAATACTCTTTCATGACAATGGCAAATGAAAACTATATTACCCCTGACAAGAACTGTACATTTCTGCATTATCATCCAAAATATCTGCACACTAATACAAAATTATTGCTTTAAAGTATTATTATTGCTCTCAATGAAGAAGGCAAATTTCATATAAAGAAATTACACGATAATAGTCTGTGATTTGCTTCGAATAGACAATGCATACTGCATAAAATTTCGAGCATTCATAAAAATGAAATTATTTGAGATAGTTATAATTTCCTCAAAAATACTTGATATGAATTTGTAAAAAAAATTTCTACCACAGTGTATGAAAATAAATTTTGAAAATTTAAGAGAGATTTGAATGTTTAATTACAAGTTAACTAGATAAGATCTCCATTAGAAGTTCTCTATAAATCCGCCCTTTCATACTATTTTATACCTACATATGTTTTTATTTATGTTTTTGGTGCAATAAATATTTAAACTAAAAAAATAAGAAGATGAAGTATACTTTTACGAAATTGCTCCCAATTAATATTAAATTAATAATTGAATTCTGAAACAAAGATTATTATGGGTGAATAATTAAATAAATATCTGACGTTAATAAGTAAATCACGAGTATTTTTCTTTATCTTCTAACTTGTTCTTTCTCTATTTGATTTCAAATTCTTGACGTTGTCACTTCAAGAATTCAAGTAGTCAATTACCTTCATTACATATGTAAGACTCCAGTGGATAGAATCTCTCTGTATTGACAACGGTCAGGGGTAGCCAACCGTCTGATTGGCAATTAGACAGTGAGCCTGGCCAGGTGTCTGCAACCCTTTCGCTTTTGCTTAAATTGGAGGCTATCGAAATAGATTTCTGATTCTATAAAGAACGATTTCCATAGTGCGAAATGAATCTATTAATAATAAAAGTACCTATTTTGTGTTTCTAAAGCATATATTTAAAAAAAGTGGTGTAAAGATGAGACTTCATATTAACATGAGATATATAGTAGAACTCGAGAACATTTTGTCTACACTGAAACGTCACTTTTCTCAAGTCATTGTATGGGAGTTGAAGTTTTAACTAGAGAAAAATGACATGACGGTATAGACATAACGTTTCTCGAGTGTCTTGTGCTACGCGTGCAGGATACCTAAAAAGGCCGCATTGAGCAATTCTAGTTAGATTCATAATATTATTAACATAAAAATTCAAAAAATGGCAACAAGAATTCAATTAATTATACCGAAAGTTGGCAATACTGCAGTCGAAAAAAATATTTTCACTTTAATATAATTTTAATTTTATTACAAATTTTACGTGTAACTTATAATTCAACTTTAAAACAGTCGCGAATTTGTTAATAAAGACTGCAGTTACTCTACCATTTGGTGGGATGTCTACTTACTATCACTAAAACTAGCAAAGATCAATAATGAACTTACAAACTCAGTACTTACCATAAGTAAAAAAACCCAATGTAACCTTCGCTTAAAGGTATGCAGTATCAGCATTTACTAAGAAGTTTTTAGCTAGAATAGAAAAAGATTTGATCGCTTTTTTTTATCAAAAAGTCCTTTTTCCTTTCACAAAGAGTGTATTCAATCTGCTCGGGATTAAAGCGTGGATACGATAGACTTTGCTAAGATTTAAAAAGCGATTAAAAAAGTTCGCATCGAAATAAACAGGGTCCAAAGTAAATTATTGTTGATTCCAGTCTGTTTCAGTTGTACTATCGAAAATGTACTATTTACATGTCAACGATACATGCGGTGCTTTATTTACCCCCTCTTTTTATAATAGTATGATTTCATACAAAACAAATGCTTAAATAAGTACTATTAAAAACTAGTTTGTAATATTCTTTCCTGGAATTCCGCGAATGAACAATCGAAATTCATAAGGAATCTTAAATATGCAATACCATTTTGAAGGTTATGAATGAATATGTAGTTCTAGATAGTTTTATTGTATTTTAGTATCGTTTTTAAATTAATATATAATATTTTTGCAATCACACCTATTATCAAGCTCAATGTCAATGCATCAGTAAGAACCTGGGTTATGATTACTAGATAACAGAAAACATATTTTATATATATAAAGTGTAAGAAATATACATTCGTTAAAATATAAACAACTACGCGCTGGGCAAAATTACACGTGTTTATCACGCAACATCTATCTCAGCCGAAATTCGTATCAGGGACCACAGCCCTAGCCCGTAGCTAGGTGTACTGACCGGCCATTCGTTTGTCTTATCTTCGTATGTACTATTTTCAAGTATTGTATTAATTTATCGTGTTTCAAAATCACCCCCGAATCGCTTAAATACTATCATACTGAAACTATGATCTTTATTGCAATATTACAAGCTACTTACATGATTAATTATTTCCGTAATCATATGTACATTTACTTACAATTACAAACTCATGGTTGAAGCTGATTCCAACACACTCTTATTACTAACAAAATTAAGTCCAAAATGTAATGCTTCTAAATTGCGATGATATTTGCAAAACTGCTCTAAGCCTACGTAGGATTTTCAGCAATTACGGTAATCGGATTACATGTGGTGACGTCACTAGGTAACAAACCGCTAAACTAATCCTGGTGTAAGTAATTGCCCCCTGCCGCGGTGCGAGTCAATAAGCACACAAGATTGAATGACGCTTTAATGAAAATAATTCTTGTATTTTTGTACTGAGTCAAGCTGAGAAATGTAGTATTTTTTCTACGAATCAAAGACAAATCATTTGCCATGCTTTTTATACAAAAACAAAAATAGTTAAGAAAAAAGTACGAAAAACGAAAACGAAACGAAAATAGTATTTTCACGCCACCATAGTCAATATAAAGAAGAAGAAGATGCATTTGCTGACCCTACAAAAATAATAATATGTGCTTGTGGTGGAACAAAAATTGTTGATTATATCAAGGAGCATCTATGAGAAAAGAGACGCTCTTAGATACAACTAACGGGCGTTTAACATTGCTGCTTGATGTTATTTATCAGAATTATTTGCAATTCAAATAATCTGAAAATAGTATACAGTTCCCGCGTTTCAAAACACAAATAAATTTGTTTGCTGTTTACAAAAGAGAAATAGTTAAATATCACACATTATGAACAATTTTACACGCTCATGTGCTGGAAAGACATCCAAGAGCGATGCGAAATTTGAATTGAGACGCAATCCTTTACTCGAATAAAATATACGTCGAATATTAGCAGGTATCGGGAGCTGAGATATATCTAGAAAGGGCAAAGGTCGATGGCCTGATGCTAACGACATCTATACCATGAGCTTATCATGTTCGTATTTCAATACAAACTTGATCAGGATTATCCTTTGTTTGTGAATTTCGAAAATGTTTCTATTGTATAAACTCTGTCTGAATACTTGCATTAGAAGCACGATCGCTGTTTTTGATACTTGAAAAAATGTAGTAAACTATATTACAACAATTACATTTTACAAAATGGTTTTGCTAAAAAGATTTTATTACCAATGGTAGTATCACTAGTGTAAGCTCCTATTTATATATAACTGTACATCAACCACACAGATAGAAAAAGGACAAAATAAGTAAGTATAGTACTTAACATATATACACATTTTTTTATTAGTACAAAATTTAAGAACGTGCTTCCACTAATCGAATAGCACAACTTTTGCTATGGGCCAAGATAAAATCGAAACTAAAAATCAGCTCATCCATACAATATCACAATAACTACCCACAAAAATTATGGACAGCGAATTTTTCTAAAATACGACCAGCAAACTACAATCCTCTTAATTCCTAGTCCTAGTTACAATAGCCTTTTAGTACAATCCCTTTCATCGATTGAAGTTCAAGATTTAAGCAAGAAGATACTTCAGTACCTCTTTTGTATGGACTTAAGCAGCGCGAAAAAGAAATCATAAATCCTCACAAAGCATCTATCTGGTTAAGGATATTTTCTATTTTGACAAAACAAACAGGTTTTCATGGCCGAAACAACAATGGCGGTGGTCTACCCAATCTGTAAGCGGATATCACTATTTCGTTAAAATAAGGTACTTAAGTAAGTCAATCCCATTACCACCCTTTACTCGCTGTCCGAAACACCCTTGAATTCGAGCGTTAACGGCACAGTTGCTTCAACGTTTTCGAAGATCTCGAACGCAACAGATAGATATTGATAAAATGACAAACCCACTGCTTAATCTTAACCCTCATGAAGCGGGTATTATACACGCTTCATTGAGTTCTCGAGTGCTGATGGAACTGATTGGCCGGCTTTACTTTAACAATGCCCTAAAAATAAATGGCATAAAGACCTAACACTTATTTTTGCTGTCCGATACCCAACTGTAATCTAAAGAGTCAAGAGCGTTTTTATATCAGCATTCTCCAGTCATATATTTGCAAATTCCAAAAAGAATCAATGCATCTGCTTATTTGGATTTCATGTTTCATTGATTGCCATTGTTAACAATCAAAGCTAAGGTTAGGCCCTCTTGTGTTTTTTCAAATTCAGTTCGTAATACTGAGACAATTATTTGATAAGAACATTTTTGAGGGTTCTTTGAGTTCTTGTCTCTAGAGGATTTTGAAATATATTTTCTAAATAAATGAGGGAAAGATATAAAAAGGGTTCAATAAAAGAGAGATTGTAAGATTTTTATTTGGCAATATTGTTTAAGTCTGAAGGATAAATAAATTGGGATAACTTTTATTGAGAAGCAAGTTCCAAACTTCGGTGAAATACCTAGGAGTGTGCGAGGCTGAATCTTTAATGTAAAAAGTTTGAATGTTTTTCCGAAGTTATATTTTTTATAGCTTTCGTATATTTTTTATTCTAAATATCCCAAAGATTCGTCTAAGTGAGTTTTCTTTTTACACTTATTTATTTGTAAAATACCGAATGTTTATTTATTGACTACAAAGAGCAAAAATTAATGTAGAGTCCATTGAAGGTTAAAAACTTCGAGCGAAAATAAACCTTAAAAACAGCTTCAGTAAACCAGCAGTATCGAACTAGTTAGTATGTGCTTTTATTCAATTATTGGCCAGCTCTGGTTATATGACATGTGAATGTGATCTATTGCGGCACTGATAGAACGCGTGTGGCGCTATACATGGTGTTCTATTAGTTATAATTAAATAGTTGAGTCCCAATAGAATAAATATCGTTCGGTTTAAAATTAAAATAAATCTTATCGTCTATTTTTTTTACTTTAGTTTATTCACGATAAAAGAATAATTTAATAATTAAGATTAACTTTTGCCAAAAGTTTAATAATTCTTTCAATTACAATTGCAATATGTCACAATTCACGGAAAAAGTATATCTTTACGGTAGCCCTTGTGGTATGTGGTATGTTGAGACCGAAGGTGGAAATTGCCGAAACACGATATTATTGTTATGGCTACCGCAATAGACATACACGTATTCCCTCCTACATACAACATTCCATACAAGGTTCATTTAAAAGAAGCGTGAAAATGCACTTTTTAGGCCAGCTATGTGATGGTGGCTAGGGCAGTGTGTCGCATGCTGCACTAGCTATCTTCACATATGGGCTCCTCTACTGCTTATCATCAGGTAGTGTCGAGTCATTTGCTGAGCTTTTTATATAAAAAAGATATAAAATTATTTTTATGGGAAAATTGCATAACCTTGGAAAATCTTCCAAATCTGTGGTAGGAGGTGATTAATATTAAACTTATCTATTTCAGGGATAAAAAGATATTATAATAAACTTAACTATTTATTTTGATGTCTTTTTATTAATGTTTTATTAAGAACTGAAGTTATTCTATTTGTTGTATTTAATGAGTATGTTTCGAACTAAATACTTGTGAATAAACAAAATTATATTTCGAAAATGAATCAACCTGTATAACTTAGGGGTTATGTGACGAGACGAACAGTGGACAAACGGCCTCCCACATTATCGAGCTTCCACAGGTCCACTGTCATCTTGTATAGTCGATTACATAATATCTTGTCAAATAAATGTTTTATGATTTCATTCAAATAAATATTAATTTAATGTGACGTATGCTATGAGAGAGGTGTTAATCTTATTAATCACATTATAATGGTTAAAAAAGTTATCACATTTTTGTCGAAAAGTGTCAAAATATAAAAATATATGCAAATTAAATATTTTGTTAAATTGTTTTATTGAAGGAATCAAAGTAAACACCATGTCAGCTTAAATATTTATTTCCGAATCCAACATTTTTAGTCCAATATTTTTAGATATTGCCTTTCTCCCCGAGTATACTCTAAGTAGAAAAATAGCAAAACAATAGTAATATGAAACCTTGCTCTGCTTGACTTAATAACATCTGCGAACAATCGTGTAGAAAATAATATTACCCGAACTGTACTTAATATTTGGACGCTTGGTAATAAATGTATTATATTTACAGCCAAACGTCCAAATGCTGGCTTTTGTAATTAATGTGTAATAAGCGGGAAAAATCGCTTTTATGATAGCAATACCATGTAAAGTTATTGCAATTTGCAAAGAATTCCTTTCTTTGTTTAAAGAAATAAATGTCTTATAAATCTATAAATTCAGTACTATTATAATTAGATACAATGGATATTAAATTGCGTGTGAGTTCCGGTGAATCGGTAAAAGAGTTAAAAGTTTTAAATTATTAAGCATACAACATTGTAAGAAAATCACTTGATATTACAGCTTCGGTGTTATTCTAGAGATAATACTTTTAAGTAATTTCTACTCTATCCTGTATAGCGTAAGTTTTCTACTCGCCACTAATTGAACTAATGAAACTTCTTTACTGCCAAAATTAATAAAAAATGCCTGGTGAAGCAAGTATTTATGAGTTGATAAGCGATATTTTCCTCGTGATATACTCAAGCTAATTTTAGTTAAATATAGCTATTTTCACTTACATACTACATCCTAAATTTATATCATATTAAATGCGGACGTGAGTTTGAATGTTTCTAACGTTTTCATGTCTAAACTGCAAATCCTTCTCGGTACAATCTGTTTTACTGTGGAACTCTTCACCTGTCCACACAAGGCAAGCTCAGTCACTAAACAGTTTTAAAAAGCTTGCGGTTTGAACACTATTTGTTAGTTGATACTTGAATTGTACTGATACTACATCTCTTTAGTAGTCTGTGATTATATCTATTTTAGTTAATATATATTTATATAATTATGTATTATGTAGTGTATACATGCTATCGCTAAGTAACTACCTATATATGTATATATTTAATATTTGTATGTAATGACTTTTATCATGTATGAATTCGTTATACGTCGCCAACTTCCCTCAAGTACATTATATCTTTAATCCTGTCCATCCTTTGGTTACCTGGAAGATATCGCTTTTAGCGATAAAGTCGCCCTTTCTAAAAACTTCAATTAAATATTTTTTGTGTGTATATCTCTTCTTGAATTGGCTGATGTACAATAAAGATATATTCTATTCTATTAAATAAATGTAATTGGAAGAAATTTATCCTGTAGTTTTAGGTAGATCACATCCTTAGAAAGGAAGAAATTTTAAAAGAGCAACGCGATAAAGCCCAATTGAAATTTACGCCAGCGAGTTCGCAGGTGGATACCTGTACAGGTGAGTTTTTCTATATTACGTTGTTTAAAACGATACTATTGGTGTAACAATATTGAGTATGTTATCCTTTTCAGTTTACAATAATCTAATACTGCAGTTTTAGTTTGTATAACAATCTAGCAACGATGTTTTGTATATTCTCATAATTAGTAAACTCAAATAACAAGTTCCACCTTTTTTATTTCAGCTGTGAAATAGTTAACTATTTGTGAACAATTTGCGATTTCATGACATATAAAGACATAAAATGACATAAAAAGACATAAAAAGTATCAAATGATTCATCCACGCACACTTGGAAAATTCAAACAGTACATCAAATTTTCCTTCCATTCGAGAACCAACAATATTGTTACCAAAGCCCATTAATTTACTCGGCCAAATTATTTGCCTACAAGCCAATTTCGCTGTGAAGGCAATATAATTACGCCAATAAGTCGGCGTCTCTATTACGCGGACTTCTAATGGACATAGACAAGTCTGCTGTTTGCCAAACGTAATTATTGCGTGCGTCCATTTTGCAGTATGAGATTTGGACCCAAATTAAGTGAATTAGAGACTGTAAAGCTGACAGGTAGCGTGTTCCCCTCGAAAGCGGAGCTTTGTTGTGGCGCGATCCAATTACGTGTATATTGATGGAGACATATCAAGAAATTAAAGCAAAAGTCACTTGAGGTTATTGCATTCTATGAACGTTCAAACTATTTAAGAATCCAATGTTTATAGACCAAAGGATATAAGTAGGGTGGCAAGGTAAATGACCGACGCAGTTATACCTAATTGGGAGCGTATAGAAGGAATATTGCCAATGGGATTATAAATAAATAACTCTTGATTCTGCTTATTATGAATATTCAATTTGAGACATAAAGTAACAAGTTTTAAATTAACATTTATCGTATTACTATTTTCTGTTCAAAATATTCATTGATGAAGATAAAATTTTATGAAAATATTTTTGTTTATTGAAATACGTTTAATATGAGCATTATACTTATAAAGTAAGTTTAGTTGTAGTTTACGTTTTTCTATCAAGAAAGACAGATATTTTGAAAGAGATATTTGTTATGAAGCTTTATTTAAAAACAATATGTAACTTTGAATTAAATTCGCAGAGTCACTCTTACTAATCATTTAATTTTATTGACCTGTTTTTTGTTGGCTCAAATTAATTTTCGGACCAGTACAATTTCTTAATCACTAAATCAAAATGTAATTTCACGTCACCATGTTTTACATGTACCTATACACTCGGTTATATCTCCTTGGGTTCCCCAAGGAACTACAATAGAGTAAATCAGCTAGCCGTTTATTACGAGTGATTTCAAATTCCCGGTCAGCTCCGTGGGTTCAACAATAGTGTCCCGTGCAGACCACGTCCAAACAAGGGTTTTTCCCTCAATTATCGGATCAGTAATTATTTCCGCTATACCCAACTATCTGTGATGTTGAGTTTCGAGAAAATTTGATACCCCAATTTTATCAACAGCATGATCATTACATTACAACATAAACCTGCATGTAAACTTCTTTGTATTTATTTACAACGTTATTTACTTCTTATTTCTGCTATTTTTAGGTTGTCTCATTATTAAATAACACTATTTAAAATAATGTAGAATTACATATAACTTTAAGTACCATTTTACAACTCGAGAAATCTTATAAAAGTTAAGTTGTTTGTATTCTTGAAAAGTGGCAAGAGCAATTGACATTAAGTTCCAGTTTCTAATCACTGACAGACTTGTTATGTGATAATTATTAATTAATTAATTTGTAAACTAATTTAAACACATTCAATTTTATAACGACAACATTTTCTCGAGTACTACCTACCCTGGTAAACATTAATCAGTGCAATAGGCGAAGCACAAAGAACTACGAACTCGTGCCTTCTACAAATGCTTCCAATCAACCGCTCTTAGCTTTTCATTTCTGACACAATAGAAGTCCGGGCAAAATGCGAAATAAGGTCCTTAATGAAAACTATCCGCAGTCGGTATTAGTCTTCTATTAAGTCATTTGCAGAAGCTATTTAATGGAAATAAGTTATGGTATTAGGGGTATTAATATGGAATTTATTGCTTTGATCTGCTTTCTGTAGGCAATATGTGAACAATTAAAATAAAATCTATTTAAGAATGGTATTTAGGTATATGATGATGCCAACCGGAATCATAAATACAATTGCACTTATAAAAATTCAAATTACGAATAAGATTACTGACCATAGCCATTAAAATGTCCCCATAGGAACATAAACACATCGCAGTATGCGCGTGATTATGAAATAACTATGTAGCAATAGAATTGGAGTTTATAGTATGTATTACGCTAGGTTTTAAATTTAGTGACGTAAATTACATTATTTTAAACTAAAATTAACTGCTATTTAAAACTATCGACATCTTGTTATTAGTATGGTCTTATATTTCCACTCGTATCTATAGCAAATTTTTAAACTCCGAACAAATGAATCGGAACTATTTGGAGCTCTTACAGTAACGGTAGCCACGTTAACTTATAAACTTAACAAAGGTAAATGTCTTCATTAATAATGTCACCGTGACCACAATCGCTCTAATGTAATCAAACTGTCGGGCGTGATATAGTAACATTAAATCTCAAATTAAAAGATAAACATATCTGGCTTGCGTTCCGTTTAATTTGTTTTTTACTATAATTTTTTACGCTCGACATTTTAGACTAGGGTGATTTCATTTCAAAATTTGTAATGACTTCGCTTACGCTAGAGTATGATAAATAGGTATATATAATTTTAGTTTCTTTATCTATCAATATGTTACAATTTAAACAGATTTATCAAGAGCGTGAATCTACAAATTCCATTAAAATTTAAACCATAATTATTGTACAGTACTTAACATTAGGTGTCATGTATCTCATACATCTTTATTACATACATTAAACCTATATTAGTCATTAAATATTGTGTCTTTTCCATCTCACACGTGTAGGTCGTAAACAAAACATATAAAGAATGCATTTCACAAGTGATTTTAAGCATATGAAGTTGAATACTATGACAACAAATATGATATTTATATACTGTAATTGAAAATGAATATTTAAGTTAATATTATTGTTGAGAGCAATCTCAACCATTATAAAACAGGAACCCAAATTAAAATATCCAGTAAGACTATCCAGAAGATCTCTTAAGTCGATGACATATTATGCATGCAGCATGGATCTTTAGGAAGTAACATACCCAAACCCCGAAGACAACGACCTTTATCTGTCAAACACATGTATGGATTTTGGGACGAAAACTGTCTGTGATGATTATTATAGCCCCAGGATAGATTATTTTCATAATTATAGTAGAGAATACACGTATTATTTTTCTAAATAGGTAATAGCCTTATAACCATTTGACTGAACAAACATTTTTATGCAAAGTTCAGAGTAAAAAGTTTCACAAACTACGAAAATACGTACAGGGTAACATAAGCATTTAGAAGGCTCAGACGACCTTTGACAGGAAATGGAAGGGACAAAGCCTGTTTCCGGGCAGCAAGGGAATCTCTAAAACAAAACTGAGATCTTGCACAAAGGAAATTAATATAAGTAAATCATTTTACCGGAAAAACGCATGCCGCAAATTTCAAATTGGCCAAGTGCTGTATTATTAGAGATATCTGATGAGTTATGACGAAGGGACTTGTATTCAGACATAAGCAACAGTATATGTAGTAGTTTAAGCTATTTGCTACACATTGGAAATATTCTAAGTGACAGGAATATATAAATATAAAGTTTGAATTACGGATTTAACAACATATTCCTTATATTCAATCACCTACCTATATCTAATAAAGAAAATTAACTCAAACAACTCGATTCCCTTTAACAAAAATCAAATGTAAAATATTGAGAACGTATTCAATACACGGAAACATAAAAAGGATAAACGTAAGGAATAACAAGGTTATATTGCAATATTCCTTTAAGCACCCTCATTCAGTACCTTCGCAACGGATGGCAAATGACGCCAAAGCTTTAGATCTCATCGAATAATGTTCGCCATACGTCTCCAGACAACTTAATACAGTGGCCGGATCAAAAGGCCCACATACGGAACCGCTGCGAGCTTAGAATAAACCAATTATGAGTGAAATATTAGGGATCAGTCCGTCCCCGGAAGGTCTTTGATCACACCGAGCTAACTGCTTATATTTCTTTCCGGGCGGTCGTCAGCGAGAAAAACTGAAGCCGTAAGACCGCCGGGAATAAGCGAAACTCTTAATAAATTACAGAAATTGGCGGCCAGGAGACTAATACCCCCGGAATGGGGTATAAGCCGGTCATAACGTCGTTTAACTGCGCGTGCCGAGTAATCATTTTCGGACAGGATATTTACTTCCGTCTGTCCGGCTGATATACGCTCGTTCTTATTAAAAGCTCGAAGAAAATGATCGCGTTATATAAACAACGGCATATGAGCATAAATAAATTACTATCAGGAGCGGTCAAAACGCTCCGCTTCCAATTACATTGAAAGCTTGGGACGATATGGATATTTTGCGAAATGGGAAAATAATCGAATTTCGACTGAATAATGAGAGGGCCCTCGCGTTCAGCGTTGAATGGCAAACTCGTCGGCACAAAGGGTATTTAACTCGTACTTAGTACTTTTTGTCCGGCCCCTACAACGAATAGCCGCCCCTCGCCTCCACCCGATTATAAAGTCGTTATCGCCCTATAACGTATGCAGAATAAAACATGCATTATCTGTATTGCCAGTATCCATTTACCAGGTTCCGTTTCTAATCCTTTGATTTATAATATCCCAATGAAATATAGCTGTTGGTCGCAATTTATTTGAATTATTCCAAAGTCAATTAACGAGATAGCTTTTACCACAATATAGGTCGCACTCAGTGAATTGGAAACGGGTATACTAAATTTTCGAGTGTTGAACGTTAGAGGTATCTCGGCCAATTGAGTCTTTCTATTTCAACGTAAATCAAAGCATGGTCATGGGAAAAGTTGTTTCACGTGTAAATGTCGGCAATTTGAAGTTTATGGTTTTCTGTTTGCGCAGTGCCCGCATACTTATTAGTGAAGTCAAACACGTTTTTCGAGCCCCACGCATATTTTGAAACTTGCCTCTATTTGTACAAGTAAATTTTCAAACGTTCTATTGATACAAGTAATTTTGCAAGGGAAAGCAATATTTCACCCAGAGGTTTCACAAAAAGTCTGCGTGGGGCGGGCGGCGAGAAGTTAGTTAACTAACTTTTTCGAGTTTTTATTCAACAAAAAGCCACGAGATTAATTCTGGTGTCGACTGTAATACTTATTTACAATAATCCGACTTGTGGGAGAGCGTGAGTTGTTAGAATAAATTTTCGTATTTCCAACGTGCAGCAGAGTAAAGCTGGATTACACTTACCGAAAGATTTATCGATGTTACCAATTTATCTCTCAATTTATTGAATACTCTATTTACTTCAGGCTAGTTTTAGTTTTATAATTATGAATTGTAGAATAGTTTTTGCTTTATTCTTACTAGTTAAAAAATATGAAAAAAATAATTAAAAAAAGATAATATATAATTGACTTATTAGGCAAGTATATATAATATAAATTAAAACCTTGATATAGCTGCAAAGTAATGTAAATAGAGAGCGTTGTTAGTTTTAAAAACCATGTAAAACTTCTGACCTTTATTATGAAAAAAAAATTTAAAATTTATTGATAAAATGACCGAATAAAAACTTTTGATAAAATAAAAGAAAAAAGGCAAGTGTTCCGTTGTGTCCCATCACTAGGCCTCGTATGCAGATCGTAAAACCGCGGTTTAAAAATTAGAACCGTGTTCACTTATACCGGACCCTTTTATAATCCAAGGAATGCCCGGCCCAATTATAAATACTTACCTTTATATTTCACGGATATTTATTTTATCTTCACCCTTCAGGTATTTGAAAAGTCCAACTTTACTAATTAGACGCAGGGAAACGCATATGGGATCGTTTTTTTGGTATACATTAAGGTAAGGGTTCTTTGAATACTAAAAGTTTGATGAGTTTGTATATGAATGGGTTTAATTTGTATCATTTTGTCAAGATCTTTGGATATCGTTTAAATAAACTCTACTAAAAATAGTACTTCAAAAAGATTCTTTAATGGCTTATCGTAAGTACGAATTCTACCAGCAGTCGAGTTTATGATAGATAAACGTTATATTAACTAAATTACCATGAATGATCAGATTTTCTCGGATTGAAAAATAGTAAACACGACACAAACTTCTATCAACTAATTCATCCACCGATCGTGGGACCGTATCTGAAGGTCATTCACAGTGAATGCAGAAATTTTCCAAAAGTTTGGCTAGATATCGCTATATTACCTGTGTTATAAAATATAAGGAATCAAGCTTTATTTCGCTTCCATCTTCAGCCTAATTCTCACTTACCATATACAGATGAGATGAAAGCCAACAATGATCCCGTTAAGAATAAAAAAAGGTATATTTTTAAAATTACTCACAAAATCACAAATTCTTTATGACTATATCTTTAGAGTCATGTGGTTTTGTGAGTAAATTTAATGTATTGTATTTAATTGTATCATCTTATTTTTTTAATTAATACGACATAGTTAAAGACGATAAAATTGATAAAATATAAGTTGACAGTGTTGACAACCCGAATCAAGATGTGGAAAAGTGTGCATGAATGAATGAGCGAGTGTTATAATGGAGAATGATTATTGAATTGAATTAAGAAGTTATTTAATCTAGTAATATACATCAGGCTACTGCTATCGTAATTTTTTTTTGTTTTGAATTTGCTGTTGCCGACGTCATAATTACAAGGCAAATACTGGACTGTAGTTCGAAAACAATAAGCTCCAATTTAAACACTGCATAAATACCATTGCGCTGTTAGCTGTAGTTAGAAGTGTCGATAGCATCAGAATTGCATACGAACTGCACGATTAGACAACAATTGTTACACGGGTCATTTAATATTCCCAACTACATTTTTATTGCGATTGCAATTTGCCTCACAGAATAAGTACGACAGAATACTATTTAAAGCACATTATAACACGAACGTCAAATAATGTAGCATGTTATAACCCTTAGCTAATTGGCGTTGAGTATATATAGTACTATTTCATTCGCGGATTCTTGTATAGTATACCATATTTACATTAGCCGAATCAACAGTGCAATTAAGCGTACAATATTTTGCCCAAATTACTAATTTGTGAACCAATATGAAACTAAGATTAATCCTCTCCCTTAGATGGCGTCAATCGCGAAAGGGTGCCATAACATTTGCATATTTCGAAGGGAAATCTAATGATTAACATTTTTATTAAACAAGGATTTGCTGTAATCCTTTTTTATTCGACAATTAGAAAGGTTATCGTGGCTATGAGCTCGGTCGTAAAGAGTTGAAACGGCTACCTATCGAGTCAGTAATTAACCAAATTGCCCTCGCGCCTAAGATAAGAGATATTCATCGTGAATATTTTTCTTTGCCGATTTAGAGAGTGCTAATAGTGCTGTTTCGTAGATTAATTGCAACATTAAAGATCTAACTTTATTAGTGAGAAGGACCATTCGATGCTAAGTACATTATTAGGCATATAAATACTTTCAACTTTCGATACTCTAATTAACTTATACAAAATACATCCAACGCTCTAAATCTAATCTTAGATCAATTTATCCCATTCTTTCATGAAGGAAATGAAAAGGGTGACAAAAATTAAGAACTATCAAACAACTTAAGATGAGACAACTTTAAAGAAACGTAAGACAAATTTTGATAGCAAATACGGAAATTCATCTATAAACCTGCCTTATAATACTTACATACCTACTACCGGAATGTCACGTGATTTGACAGCTGTCCCTTTTTGAACCATAATGAGAGAACGAGATACACTGCATTAAAATTAGATTGAGTATTGATATTCGATAAATGTAGGGTTACAAAACAACTAAATCCTTGGCCAATATTTATGATGTACTGTTTAAAGTTAGAAAAGTCACTATAAATAAAAGAAGCAAGGGCTTCTTCAAGTTGTGCAAAATATTCTGTTTATGAAAATACTTTGTTTTTGTTATCTAAATGACATGCTCGTTACATTTAAATTGCAAGTAACATTCTAATGTAAATATTCCTTGCAGCCCCCAAGTTGGCACGTCGTAAACTGCATATCTAGCTATAGGCGTTAATGTATACGATCGCAGACGGTGATAAGACGTCGCCAAGTTCCTTGATAGCAGACACATTTGCATCATGTCGACTATTCAATACTAAGTTAAAGAAAAAAATATTCTGTTATTAGTCGTAGTCTGAAATATGAAACAAATTAAAATATTTTGTTATTGAAATACTTGATTTTAGAGCAGAATAATAGCAGTGAATTTTTCGGTAGAACTCTATTCAGTAGCTTCAAGGTTTAATATCACGTACTCTGTTTCATTACAATATAGTTCAAAATTAAATGACATTTTATGAATATAGTTCGATAAAATCTGGAGCAATATTTAATATTCTCACAAAACGCTTCATTTTGAAAAAAAACATGAGAATAAAGATGATTAGAAAAGAAAAAAGTTTATTCGGTGCAAAGAAAATACATTAACGTTCAAATGATACTTAAAGCTAAACAAAAGCACTAAAAAGGCCTCCACTCAGTATAATAACTCGTCAGAGATTCACCCAGACGAGTAGAAGAAGAGATGAGTTTCATACGTGTAGATATGAGTGTGTTATCTGGCACTTCGGCAAGTTAGGAGATATATTTTTATAGGGAAATAATTATATTTCCCTATACAATGTAAATATTTATCTGCTTATAAAATTTAAATAAAATGGTGCATTTATTTCTTTTGATAATCTTTGTACATCATCCTCTCTCTTTTTTTACCCATATTGCCTGACAAGTTAATAATAACTTAATGCTGAATAACCTGCTAAAGCTCTCTTTCTTAACCAAATCGTTGAAAACGTTTGTAAACTCAGATATTGGCTTTACCGTCAAACCAGCTATAAAATGTGAGTTTTCCCCTTAAAATGGTCGTAAAACATTCGGTGTTATATAGTATTCTGATATTTGACTGGCAACCAGATGCGATCGAAAACTCAAGCCAGTTATTATATCACTCAGCTTTAATAAATTTTGCTTTTATATACGTCAATTTAATAGTAACTTGAAGCCAGGTTAAAGGTTAAATTTTCTTCGAAATAATTTTAAAGAAACCATGACAGTATTAATAATCTACAATACACAAAAGAAAAATAACCAGTATACTGCAGTGGGTTGATAACAGATAAGAGAGATAGGGACAGAGAAAAAAGATAATCTATTTGGTCTTATCATTGTGTAAAGCCTGTTTTTTCAGTTTACTTTTTAATATATTTTGATACTAGGTGTTGTCAATATACCAGTGACGAGTCAAGACGTGGTTTCCTTGATTTCCCATTTCTCTACAAAATACAGTCCACAGGCTCCCCGAGCTAACTAGCGTAACAGGTAATAATTATACTTTTTTTCTCTGTCTAACGACAGA
The DNA here is from genome assembly GCA_943193645.1 of Acentria ephemerella. NCBI lineage: Eukaryota > Metazoa > Arthropoda > Insecta > Lepidoptera > Crambidae > Acentria > Acentria ephemerella. The sequence goes on from OW971881.1 coordinate 8,893,817, forward strand.
GAAAAAAAGTATTAAACATTTAGATTTTGTTTGATTTAATAGATATATTTCTATTTTTAAAGTAAAAATATTAATAAATCTCTAAATAATAAAATCAATAAGACAGATTTATAACATTCAACTGAGACACGCCGCGCTATTTACGATTCACTAAGCGTGCCGCCTACCTCTACGTCTTCTTTCTATCAAAAGTTACAGTGATACGAACACGATCCCTCGGGACTAAACTAGTTTGTATCCCGACAAACAACTATTCAGTACAAGACAATACTGGTTTATAGTTGGGTAAAGTCTATTAGAGTTTAATGCTTTAGCTGTTTATTACAAGCATGCGAAATTTAATATACGTAAAAAATCTGGTTAGGCAGTTAGGGATATTTATTTAAATAATCTATTAAAAGTATATTAATGCATATAACTCGAAAAAACAAGAATAAATATGTGATATTCTCAAAAAATGCAACGATTAAACAAAACGTAGCGTACGTATCGTAAGTAAGTATCGTATCGTAACTTGTTCCTAACTAGCAGAATTAAAATACATAATTAATAAAAAACAAAAATTAAGCAAATGCAAGAGTTGCGAATTGAAAGAGTAAGCTGCAAGTCACTACAAAATGGTCTATAAAGATCAATTTATTTCGCATCAGAAATATGATATTAAAGATTAAATATATAAATAACCGCTGATCTCTTATCATGAGCAGCTATCAATTTCATTGTGATGAGGTCGTTCATTTGTCAACTGAATACATAGTATTACCTAATATAAAGTGGATTTAATATCAAAGACCCCTTTATGAGTGCCTGGACTATTAAGTTTTAAGCAATAAATCAAAGTTTTAATTAAGTTACTAACATTTTGAAACGTGTCATATAAATTACAATTTTCCATAGATTGCCAGTACACCGAGTACTAATAGCTTATCAAAATGTATGCAATTTTTATGGTAAATTTACAAGGTAAGGTCCCTTGTTTTGGTACTAGATGATTTATATATATAAATTATTTGACGGCTCACGCAGCATAAACCAGAAAACACAATAGAAGAGAATAAGCAATGTGAAAATCCAAATAGACTGTATAATTAGAACTAGCAAACCGTAGATAATAACGTGTTCTGTAATTTAATAATCTGTGATATGTGACTAAGATACGAGTATACCGTGACGAAGACTTGATAAAATTGAACTTTGTAGGTATATAATAATTATGACTTCACTATGGGAACCACAAACAAGATAATAATTTGAAATTAATGTTCCCTTTCCCATGGACTTGCTACAATGTAATAAAATAGAAATTTTTATGTACTTTCTTTTTACTTTTACGACATGAAAATTAAGAAAATAAAGTTTTAGGTAAGAAATCAAACTAGAAGTTAAAAAGAAGAAAAGTAATGTTCCAAACGGGTTTACGCTCTCTCTTGAGAGCTTTATGATAATAAACAGAGCTTATTTTTCCCAGCAGATCTCACAAATCTCGAGAGGCACAGCGGCAATTAAGAGGTTCTTACGACAATTAATTAGTATAATACGGCAATTTCGAACACAAATCTGTGTAAATTTCACCAAATGAGTTACGTTTGTTCTTAAGAGTTATCATTCTAATTATCGCAGCAGTAATATTAGGAAAGTTTACCTTTCGTGTCGCTTTACTAAATTATACTTTTGAGTGGGGTTTTATTGTACTTAATGCGAATGGGAGACAATAAGTGCCATGAATGGAGGCGAAGATTGGCAAAAATTCAAAGCACTTTTTGTCGAAATTCATAAAAAAATGTTTTGTATTGTGAGTGCCGCACAATGGTGGATGGAGGAAATGAGAGTCTGGGCGGTGCAGAGCTCAATTTAACTCGCACGCTAGCACTCCCCCCCTTTTCCCTCTTCGGACTCACTCCACGCTTTGGAGCGCATATTACGTATATGTATGCATTGAATAATAACCCTACAATGTACAAATATTACACGGATATCTAATACCTAAGAGATATTAGAGTTACTCTTGGTATGTGGCCATTTAATACGAAAATAGTTGGGAAAAACAAACAGGAAAAGCCACAAGTCGTTTGTTAGCTTGTTTTATATCAATGTTTTATCGTCTATTAATGCGTTAATGATATATACATTGTAAATATGCTTTTGAAGTTGTCAATATTTTGTAGTTATCAAATATTGACCACTACTTACCATTACTTTTTGGCCGATTTGAAAAATTTAGAACTATCCAATTTAGAATTATTTTTTGGAGTTGGTGATAACTTCTTAAATGTAATAATAATTGTGTTCATCAATACAGTTGACAAGATAAAAGGTCATCACAACGCATTTGCCGTAATCTTCAAGTAAGCGGCTCAAGACAGTCACGTTTATGATACGTTTGTGATATATATATATAGCTTAGTAAAAATCAGCGTTATAAGAAACATCATATTATATAATTCACAACCGATTGTTAGGTACTGCAGTACGACATGGGACAACCACATAAGGAGGCTACTAATATTAAGCCAAACAATGCGTTCAAGTGATCCGAACAAATTCTAAAACTGTTAGAATAATCCAATATTTTTTTTAAATACATACAGCCACTAGGCTGCTCTGTGAGTAACTTTTACATGCACGTTGTATTATTATTTATGATACCATATTAATTTTTTTAATACTATTTTACTGTGAGTAACTTATAATTAATAATAATTAAGCAAAACAAAACGTTAGTTGCAAATGTAATATACAGGAACAGTCTCCGTTCTGCTTTGACCCACACGCTCCGATAAAATTTAATGTTACGCCTGTGTACAAGCGCTTTGAAGGCTCCATATTCGCCGCTGCCTATTAGCATAAAACCCATAATGGTACCACCTAAGCTTTTAATTAATTACCAGCCTGCTGCAAAGTTACGAAACGTACCTATAGACGCAAAAAATTTTGGATCACCTCTTTGGGTAATTTTGCATAGTATATCCTTCAAAATGGAAATTAGTTTTTAACCTGAATTGTTTTATATGCACTTATAAAAACATCGCAGCGATTTTGTGGTTTATTGCAAAGATTTCAAATTGTGTCTATTTTGTTGTAAAATTAATGTTTTTTTTATATCACTTGTGATTTTTATCTGACATCCACGCGCGAAATGTGGGTAAAATGTAAATTTTTGTCATATAAAATAACATTTAATATCAGCATCTATCATCTACAGCCTACATATGGCCCACCGCTGGGCATTGGCCTTACACAACTGCCATTGTCTAAGCGGTAGGCGTGTGTAGACCTCGCCTAGTATCTGATGAAAAAGACATTGGGAATTCCCACTAAACCTCCGTAGTAGCCTGCTGCTCTGAAAGAGGTTAGCCCCCAAATAATATAAAATAACATACAAAACTCTTTACACCTAATGACAATCCAATATTACAAGAATTTGACAGATTATTATGAAGTAAAATAGATAAAACACAGCTAAAAATCAAAAGGTTCAAAATAAAAAGTTTGACAGTCTATTTTAAATAATCAGTATTCAAATTGAAAAATCCAAAACCCTGCACACTATTTTTGTCTGGCAGTATTTTTATATTCGTAAATAAACTTTTCTATTCGTTGCATGAACAAAACCCATAAATGTTAACGTGGAAATAAAAAAGCGTAGGAAAACAATCTCCGGTAAAAACTAATTTATGCAGCTCCGGGTAAGACGCGAGAGGCACCTCTCTATTATGTTTTCGTAAGAGCTTAGTTCTAAAATTACTTTTTGCATTAACATGTGAGATGCCTGCTTATAGGGATTGCTTTACAATCGCTTTTCGCTCGGATGAAGTATTATTTCAGGCGTGACAGTTTTATGAATAAAAAGTAGATAGGTTATGATACTTTATGGCGTTATGATAATCTGGTATCGTGAATCGAGTATAAATTACGAGTTTATACTTCGTATCTGATGTCTAGTATTCTTACAAACCTTAATTCAGCTATTAAAGTTATTTTAAATTCCTATTTATAACGCAGTATTTTGCGAAATTAAAATAGATTTAATGATTGTTGCTTTCTTGAAAATGAATATTTAATAAGCGTGTTTTTACATGTGAAATGAATTAATGCAAATTGTATACATTTAAAGCGAAATCTAAAAGGCACTGAACTCAATAAACGGCAACCATTTAAAGTTTAATTGAAAAACTTGAATACCTATTTGAAAGTCACATGAAGCGCGTTTGATTTTTAATTTCGAAGAACTTTTTGGCTAGTGAATATTGCAGTAAATTAAAATTGTCTCGTATGCTTGCAAATGTATACATAATAAAGTTTCAGATAATATTTTAAGGTACTTCAGAGCGATGGATTACAACGGCGATATATTACTAATTTCTACTTCTTAAAAAAGATAATGAAAATGATAAGATCGTTTGTATTATCTAAATAAATTAAACAAAGTTGGATTTGTTACACTATTTATAGCTACTATTAACGCCATCTATCAAAAGAAACCCGAAGTAGCGATGGAAGAAATTACAGTATTAAGGTTTTGTCAGTTAGAAATCTATTTTTAGTTGTTTTAAGCTTTTCTTTAGGATTTTCCCAGTTATTCTATTTTCGAACCACTCCTGAATTAAACCGAAAAAACGGAATAGAAATTATTCAAATAGGACAAGCCGTTTTGAGCTTTAGAGCGAGACTAACGCACATCATTTTTATATTATAAGAAGAAGAAGATATAAGAAGATATGACGAAACGTCAATTCATTTTTAGTTAAATTATATTTGACTCGGAATCTAATATACTATGTATATGTAAATCACAAAACTGAGTGAAAATTAAATAAAATAGTTCAGTTATTTTTGTTATAATGTATGTATATAAGTGCTACTGGCTGAATAAATAGATATCATTATTATGATAAAAATTTAAACACATCGTAGTTTAAGCTTATCTACTAAATAATAATAAAACAGCTTTGCTTTTTATCAACCACATTTTCGTTTTACAAAAGCATACACCGAAAGCTGCTGATCCATAAAACAAGTGACATATCTGTTTAGTCAAGACAGTTAAGATTTCCTCATCCCTCCTTATACTGTAACCCCAATGCTTAAATCTTTTTCATGCGCACGTGTAGATGTTTGATCCAGAACAGCCCCTTATATTCCTTTGATTATTGTATTACGGCCAAAATGAGGACAGGAAAAAATTGTTTGGCGTGCACTTTTTGTGACACGTGTAGTGACGTGTTGAGAGTATCCGAACACGTCAATGTTACTAATAATATCTTGACTGAACACACAAAGAGTGTAGCGCAATAGTAAATATTTTAAAAAAAATTTCACGTTTAACATCATTATAACATTTACAGGGATATTGTTTGTTTAGTTTTTTCGTGACTTCACTTGTTGTGGAAGAAACAAAGCCGATTTCTAAGTTGAGAATATGAACCTAAATATAAGATCTTTTAAAAAATATTCATTAACTATAGAAACATGCTGAAATTGGAATCCACAAATTTAAAAAATTTATTGATTTATTACAATTTTTAAATTATTAAATTCTACAGTTAATTTCCTACGCTTACTTTCCTACGCTCGTTTGTATGATTTTTAATTACTTCTACTTTTTCATATTAAAAATGCTGAATGATAATCCCATGATAGCTGCTGACAGTACTTGTATCAGAAATTAGGATAAAAAATATCTTGTTGGTATTTGATAAAATATCCGATTTGATATGTAGCTACAGGTAAACTCTTTCGGATACGGTGTATCCGGAACAACTCTAGTTACGCATTATATATCTATTTATTGTCAGCCAGAACGTAATGAATGATGTTTTGCATGGTCGGCGACATAAGAGTTTCTGTTTGTTAAAAGCCCCGGATATAACGTACTTTCATTTACGTACGCAATCAAATATGAATTTATTTTTGCGAGGATACAACGTTTTGTTTTATTATTGTATGTCAAGGGAGCTTTTGAATTATTACACTGACGTAATAACATAAAGATGGGAGTAATTTGATTATTATTTGTGTATTTACGTAGTAATCGATAGTTTCAATGTACCGAGAATCTCGAGCCTACCCTAAATTAGAACAATTGGGTCTTAATCAAACAAACACACCCTAAGAATTTCTTCAGCTTTCTTCAAGATGTTTTTCTTTACCGTTCTTTTCCTTTACCATACAACGCATACGTGTATACTTATTATTAAAAATGTACTTAATTAAACTATTAGTTTGGGAGCCTCTTCCAAAACCAGCTTGTGGGATAGGAATTATCTCAGGATATTTCTTTCATTTTCTTTATGTGTAAATGTTAAAGTTTAATTTAGCAAAAGAACATTTTTATAGTTTATAAATAAAAAAAATTAACTGTTAGCATTCCTACTGATCTATAATGCGATATCTTTTCAAATGCAACATATTTGTCGTATATGTCTTTATGAACGCAACAAATCCATAAAGCAATGGTATAGTTATTTACAGATAATCTATTTTCTATGAAAATTAAAGGCATGAATAATATATAATTGAAAATAGATTGGGCTTTTAAATCAAAAAAATCCTATTAAGGTTAGGTTAGCGATTCAATGTTACTTGAAATTTTTTTACTTATTTAAGAACGGTAAATTTTGGTTGACGAATCAAAAAAAAATCAAATCGAATCAAATATATATTTTTTTGATTCGTCAACCGAAATTTACCATTCTTAAATAAATAAAAAAATTCCAAGTAACATTGAATCGCTTCAGGCGTACAACAGTCTTAAGCTGGGTACTTAACGTATTCGAAGGAAAAGTACGAAGAAAATGAGCAATTTCGCCGTGAGCCAGAAACAAATAAATGTCAATCCTTAAAAACAAATCGTCGTAAGCACACGTGTTCCATAGGGAGCGGCAGAGGGAAGCAATTTGACAAAATAAAAAACTCGATATTGGCATTTGCGAGAAATAAATGTTACGAGAAATACTTAAATCACAATCAATAATGAGATTGGAAGTTTTATTGGAATGGCGAACGATTACAGAACGAGTGGTGATTTAGTTCTAGTGTACTCGTCTTAACATAGTTAACTGTTAAAGAAGGTTTTTCTGTGGATTAACATTTATAATTACAGACGTCACCTAATTCCTATTAGGTGACGTCTGTAATTATAAATGTTCATGAACTCCTGTTCATGATAATGTAATAGGACTTTGTCAGTATAGAGACACAAACCGCATCTGTAAGATGATGCAGTAAGGTACACGCTTGGATCAAATGTCACCCACGTGACATAATACCTAAAAATCTGAGCGTCTGACTAACGAAGTACTGCTTTGCTAGCATTGATTTAATAATGCGTAAAGTTTGTGAATTGTTCATTATTTTGTGAATTCGTTTTGTGTTGCTGAAATTTTGGTTACATGGCTACATTGCGAGCATCCTGTTTTGTAGTAATTTTCGGGTTTAATTTCGGTTTTTACCCGCTGTATTTTGTACTACTGGGCATCTCTAATTTGTGAATAGCATTTACTTGAGCTATTAGTATTTTAGACTTAACTGCATACATATAATAGTTAAAAGCTTCCTCTTATTCCCTAATTATAAATAATACAAAAATTTGGGAACTACTGACCATCTGGAACAAGTAATCTTACAATATCATAAATCATGAACATGCAAATATTCAATGGGGAATCCCGATTAAATGATCCGAAATCATAATATTTCTAGAGGCGGGGGTGACACCGCTGACATATAGAGAGGAAAATATAAGCCGAATTATGGAAATGAAACAATCGAAAAATTATAGTCTTTGTTCGCGCGACGCTAAAGTAACGGCGTACTATCGAAATTGGTTTCGATAAAATTTGCGTAACGCTACCGAATTGAACATAAATTCTAGTAATTGCTGATTTAATGTGACACCGTTTAACTTTTATTGAGCGTATTGTGTTTTATTTGTATAGAAAAATATTTTTTTATCTTTTAACTTATTTTAATGTGATTTATATAATATACTCTAATATAACATTTAGATTGATGAAGGTTATTACAACTAAAAGAAAGTACAGAGTATTAAGGGTATAAGGGTAACATTCAATCGATTTTGAAAGTATTATTAAACTTATGCTGATTATTTATCAATACATTTCAATTATACAAGTGCAGCAAAAGACATCAATTATTGATGGAACTGAGGAACTTCCATAGGATTAGTAAAGAAGCATCCTAAAATGAATTAAAAAAATTGTATATATCAAATTGCACTATGACTTCAAAATAACTCAAGTTAACTAAAATCCCATCCATTAACCTTTATTAGAGTGCCACATAATATAAAAAGATGTCTTATAGCTGACAAAGTTTTCAAGTTTCTAGCAGCTAAACTTAAGTCATAAAGTTTATGCAGTGACAACATATTTCACAAACGCGAGCCTTTTATTAGACGAAGCGAGATGATCGGGGGATTCCCCTTTCCACCGGAGTTTAAACTTGAGTCGGGCTGGTATTGCGAAAGTTTTTAGCTCAACGAAAATACATCGGAACGCTTTCAAAAGAGTAATAGTACCGAGGATTTTTTCCGATTCACTCGACGGATTAAGTTCACGCACGTTGATACCAATCAGAAGCCTTTGAGGAACTTTTAAAAGGATATGCGAGTCCATCTTCGTATTTCATGTGATCGGTTTGATAGATATATTCGTATAAAGGCAGGTAGATTATACCGATGCAACTAGCAAAATTAGGAGATTTGTAAAAAGGATATGAAAGGAAGAGAAAAAAAAACCTTTGATTGGGGTTACGGAAAATAGGAGACGAAATATGGTGGTTTACGTAATTTGACATAATATTTTTTTAGAAAAAATGACGACAGGAGTGTTTAAGAAAAAGTTAAAACTGGTCATATGCTGTAATACGGTGTTTTATATATTTTTGTATATTTTGACATACATTCTTGAAAAGGTTGTTCTTAAAAAGGAAAAGTTTTCTCCTAATTCAAAATATGGAAAAAGCTGGATCAAGGTGACCTAGCTGACGGCGTTCAGAAGAAGAGATGGATTTACTTGTATCATTCCTCTGCACTAAAGATAAGAAGCGGTTTTATAAGCGTGCCAAAAAACCCCTTAATAAGACGATGATTTAATATTGAGATCTATGTTCTGGACTGACCTGACTATTTCGCAGGTAGTGCAAATAACAATTCAGCTACTGCAGGCATTATATCGCCTCGTTAGCAATGCACAAACCTTCACAGTTGGGCCTTTTTATGAAATATTATTATAGGTAAAAAATTATTTTAAAATTAGTTAATAAGTACTTACCAAATCGGTTGAAATATATCTTAACTATGAACAGCAAAATTTTCTATGAAGGCTAACTTTTGAGACAGTGATTGAAGGTGGCCATTTAGTATGTAAATACACTTAAATATAACATTATTAGTCAATGCTAGGCCAATGCCTAGCATTTATCTATGGTCAGCATTGATAAGTCATAATAGCGGGTCCAATATTCAAATACTTGACTCCCTATTCCAGTATATTTTGTAACAAACATTATTAATCTACTATTTTGCAATAGTCCACGAAATATTTTAAAGATTCTGGACATGATACCAGCCTCGAGTATCGGCACCAGTATTCTCAATTGTACAAAACATATCAATACAAGCTTTTTCGCTTAGTAAAAGTAAAGTGCAAAAGGTCGAAATAAGTCAAAGAACCTTTGTTTAACTAGTTTATAACAGGTCTTGTTTCAAATCCTTTGTAACTGTCGCATTTCATCAGTCTCAGAACATCTGAAAGGCAGTATCTATTTACGGCTCTAATATCTGTTAGAATTTTACGATTTCACAAAAAACAATTTGTATTCGCCTCTTGCGTCGACTGTAAAAGTCGAAAGCAGTGTGTTTGCAGTGTTTCCAGCTCAAAATATCTACCTGCACTTTAGATTTAAACATAAAAATAAAATATTTGCAATATACAACTGCTTGCGCTCAAGAAATATTTGTCTTATATACATCATAATTTTTAATATAATTTTATTGCACGACACAGTGCAATCGTGTAAAAGCCATTAAATTGACTTAATTTATTACTCTATTGTAAACAATTACAACATATTATGCTTGTAATAAACTTTAAAGTATGTAATAATCCCCTATCTAATTTCACGCAGTTAAGCAGAAAGATCTGATTACAGCGAACTTAAACCTCTTTTTGTAAACAACTTTGTTGGACACGTTCTTTTTCTATTTTCAGTAGTTATTCTACCGTTAAAGCTGGCAACATCGCGTGTCAGAATTGTCCAGGTGTAGCATCTGATAAACAGACAGTAAAGCCTAATCAGGTGGACTCTTTGTCCGCGACATGAGGGTTCAATGCCCCGGGATCACAGAATTGAAGTTTCTCTACAGTTTGTTTCTGTTTTATTCGAGAATAAAATTTGCGTTGGATGAGTCTGAATAGTGGCTGAGAATATTTTTATAACTTCCTCGGAGATTCTTAAAATTGTCTTGTTTATGAACATTGGTTTTAAAAGTTGGGATTTTGAACGGCAAAGTTCTGATTTAAATAATAATAATAGAATTATTGATAACTTATGAGAATTTATAATCTAGAATGTTTAATATATTTATATCTTTTGGTAATATAAATAATCGGTGTAGACATTGAAGTTATTTAAGTCAATATTTCTCTAATTCCTAAATATATATATATATATAATCCTAATTATCGCCAAAAATTATGTATCTTTTTCATATAATAAAAACATTATAAATGCGGATATATAAAAGATCCATGTAGACCCAAATTGGTATATTTTTATTTCAGCCGTTCTCTTTTGGTGTAAAGGAAAAGGTACGGTCGGCCTCAGAAGTAGCTTACCACTCTAGTACCAAGTCACAGCAATATTTTTATTTTATCACTTTTATATAGTTTTGGAAATGTAAGATATTTTGGTCTGAAATGTTAGCTACTTCTTTGACTGATTATACTATCAGGCAAAGTTTCTGCTTGTTTGACATTCTCTGTAAAAAAAAGAGTATAATATTTAGAGTAAGTATTTACTGATCTATACTTTCTTTCGGGTCTATAAACCCAGAAGAATTCACAGAAATTTCTGCAGGCTTCGGTCGCCTTCACGCGGTAAAATTTATTTTATTTACGTATGACCTTAAACCTGGACACTGATTTACATTTTAGGGGATTCCCAATTAGAGCGAAAGCATCATTAAGACAAATAATCAAAAAAAATCGCTTCACCTTTACCGACAAAGGTATTGCCATTCATGCTGCGTGTATAGAAATTTTGGCTCGTGTCCGTAAAGGTCAAAAATGAAACCATAGGACAGGTATGCAATTTAAAGTGGCAACTGAAATTTCATGAAGAATTTATTTTGCATAGGCTTTGCTAGTATAAATTATAGGCGCAATATTCCCGCTTTACTTTACGAGATTATCAATACAGTTTTTCATATTTCACAGGTGGGCTGGTATCGCTCAATTGATTGATTCAAAACAATAATAATTTCAATTTTTATTAGTAGGTGAAAATAGTTGAGACTCATCCAAGATTGATGTATCCAGGTTCAACCATTTTAAAATGCTTTTTCGGTGAGGACTATTCTCTTCTCGATTTTTCCGGTCGGGCAGCGAATGGAGCACATCGTGTTCTTAGATAAACATGATAACATACTAAAGAGGAAAGGGCGTCGACAGATCTGAAAGTCTATATTTTTACAAAATAATCACTAACAAAACCGCGCGAAATAAATCTAATTTCTAGTTTTTACAGACGTGTCAAGTCCGCCAGTTTTAGTCAAAGGTGATAGCGGCCAGCAACGCCGTCCTAAAGTCCATAACACATACTTACCACGCGATCTGAATGCTTATTACTACGTTTAAATAAGTTCGATTCAGTGCCTTGCTTGATTTCTCGTTCATTGTATCGAAATATAGTAATAGAGAGACTGCAAAATATAATTACCGCAGGTTTCAAGTTAAAGTCTAGACATGAGATAGTTGTAAGGTTTGCTGCTTGCTCTCTAGAATCTTCCACGGGCTCTTCACTATTTAAATATTCCCTTGCAATTAATTTAATTGAGTTAACAAAAGGGTGAATCTTGAATTGTTTTACCTATTCGAAATACGATGTTACGACGTTTGTGTTATTTGAAATGCGGGCGGGATTTGAACCATTACTACTCAAGTTAGATTTACTACTCATGGTGAATCAACTTTTTTTCTAATTAGGATATTTTCTAAATTTTTTTCATGGCCAATAAAATCATAAGCAAGCGCGATAAAAAGGTTAAATCCTATTTGTATTTCATTGTACACTCTTTGAATGCTAGGACACATACTTTTTTAGTTGAATTCTAAAAATCGACCGACAATAAAAAATAAAATGCTCCATATCAGTCATTCCACTTCATTCGTAATTTTAGGAAAACAAAAGGGGTAATCAGCTGGAGATCAATGGTGGCCGAAGGCTTCACAGCTTACTGCGCTGTAAATTTGCCGATATCAGGAAGCCTGGAGCAGAATAGCCCGCATGTGAATGGAAGCTGGGATATTGTTCTTTAGCAATTTAAGCTGCACTGATTGTCTGCCAACGGTGTAAACGTAGCTAGTTCAAGGATACACCAACAAAAGATTGAAGGAACGCTAGTTTAATTTTAGTAATTTAGTTATTTTCACTTGTTATAGTGAATTTTAATAAGGACGTGAATTCTGTTTCTCTCGTGTAGTATGGTCTATTGCCAGCGGTGGAACGCAAATAGATGTTGGTGATAAAGTAAATTACTAATTTTTTTTTCCTTTATTAGGACAACCAACCAGATAAACTAGTACAAGCAAATTTAAAGATAAAGACACTTGAAACTTAGTGCTATCTTATTATACATATAATTACATTCTTATATTATTTTATTATTTTATATATTATTTTATTATCTTTATTTTGATAACTGTACAATAAAATACTGAGTGCTTACTTATTTACTTACTTTCGGTTAAAACATAATTAATTATGTGACATAATACAACAATTACCGAAAAACTTTTTTTAAATTATATAAACTTTTTACTTAATTGAAAATGAACATTCTAGTTTTTGTTTTTTTTCTGTTCCTTTTCTGTGCAACAGAAAATCGACTCGCTAAATCTCTTTGTACGTGAAATTTAAAATAGAAAAACTCGTCATACAAATACCAGGAGAACCCGGGACCTGTGGCTAAGTGTTCAATACCTCTGTCTGTATTGAACACTCGTCCAGATAGCCGTCGAGTTTTAAATACTATAAGTATTTGAACCATTGACAATAATGAAATAAATTTATGCAAATCCAACAACAAATACTATACATTTAATGAATAGTTTATCATTTCACAAAATTTAAATAAAAATTCTTAATCCCACCCCTCCCTTTGATGTTCTTTATATTTCTTTTTCATAACCTGATATTAAGGACGTATTAAAACTTATTACTTTTATACAGACTACGTATAATTACAATGTGTATAACTTGCCTGACGTTATGAATGAACGTCAGTGAGCCGGGAACAATCGTACCCCTTATACTTTTATTGTTCAGTCATAAATGCCACGAACTGTTATTATTTTCCCGTCGTAAAACAACAAAATAATATTGTAACAATAATACGAGCCCTCACTAATCTCAGCGATTCTCACAATAACACATTTTATTACGCATTGTAATTCATTTTATACAACCACATGCGGTTTTTTTATTGCAAAATGAAAACGAGATTGTATAGATAGACTAATAAATTATGATGATCCCGTCTCGTCACAAATAAAGAAAATCGTGACGTTTGTAATCTTTGTAGCTTTGTCTTAGTCAGCTTAGATAAGATCAAAGCTTGCTAGAATTGCAGAAATGAGTTCGTGCTGCAGATTCTCATACTTTAGCTCTCGTTTACTATACCATTACGATTACGATTACGAGATTATTAAGTTCGTGTTATTGAATTTTAGTTCCTTAAACGACCGTAGCGGCGCTGCTCTGGTCAAAATAATATGATTACCATTACCATAACCGGAACGATAGTGTTTCGTACTTAGGGTACTGGTCTAATACTTTAATATATTATAACTTTCTCTTATTTACTTATAAGAAATTTATTGTGGCTGATTTGGTGTATTACATAACATACATTAATTTATCTTTAAAAAATTTACTTAACATTAAATATTATTTACAAATGTTAGTAGCAAAATACAGTTTCTATTAAGTTGCTAATACAAAAAACGAAGGTTCAAATAAAAACATCACTGGTGAATGAAATGTAAATACTATTGCTTTAATGCCATAAAAGTACTCTAATATACCTACTCGCCTAATTGATACTGCCAATATATTTTTAAATATCAAAAACCTTTGCAATGTTCGTGAATGTTAATTTTCTGTTGCTTTTGAATAAACACAAGTACAAATGTGTCCTCTATGAGAAGATAACGTTAAAGTAATTGCAATCTATTACAAAGAAATATGAACTTTGTAGTCTTAAAGTTAAGGGTGGAAATTGGTGCGGTAAAGATACATTTGGGGAGCAATATTATCTCCTTCGCATCCAAATAAATGAGAAAAAAGCCGGGGTCCGGCGGACGAACTTTTTAATTCGTAATTACAGGACGGCGTCCAGGCTTTAAGCACCATTAACTTTTTTCGTAAATATCCTCATCCGTGTATGGGACTAGTCTATATCTATAAAATGGAATGGCTCATTTTATTGTCCACATTCAAATTAGTTCAGTCCAGTCTGTGCGACGAAATGTTTCTAATTATTCAGAAGAAATTAAGTCAGCTTTTTGTGCGTAGTTTTTCCTATTTTCCTGCTCCTATAAATATTTTTATTCGCTAAGCGAAATTTAATCTCAAGAAGTAACAATAGCTTCTGTTAATTATATATAACTAGTAACATTGCAGAAACAACTTTAAGTATCTATAATTATAAGGTTTATATTAGCGAAACCACTGTATTTTAATTTGTTTGATGTTCCCCAAGATCATCAGAAATGAATTACCTATATCTCAACTAGTTGTTAATAACTTGACAATATTTTTCTGATTATATTCCAGAGACTAAAAAAGAAAATATAATTTAAGTGATAACATATTAAATTATTATATTAAGAATTAAATAAAATGGTCCTTAGTATGTTATACTAACGCCTTCTTTGGCAAACTCATGTTCAACGAAAAGAAACAACTATAACTATAGAATCTATACATCAATCTGACAGTGTTGACTCTCAAACTCAAATGTTAGGTACATGGGAGAGCGTTGTTAGCACATCTGCACTCAAAAAATTTTATTGCGACCTCAACTGAGGGTTATTGAAAGAACTCAAGGACCCTTCTAACCTTCCAACGCTAGTTATCACATTTTTGATGCGTGCGGCTTTTTTGGCCTCATTTCTATTTTTCTGCTTCACTTTGAGTTTAATAGACCAATATTGGGTGCGAAGTTACGACAAATGACGTCAGTTCTTTGGGAAGTTCTCAATTGGTCAGGATGCTTTTTATTAAATTCTTGCAATTGACAGCAGGACACTTGTAAGTTAAACCGTACATGTATCGTAACGGATGGTGTGTAAGTTGTTTGTTTTATCGTCTATATCGTTATATATTATATAAACTTTTTATAGTACTGCCAACTGAATACTTATTTCCTAACGGGAACAGAAGATTGTCTTAACGCAGCTTGGTGTGAATGAATAAACTCATACATCTGAAGGTGGTTTTCCTTGGTGATCTATAAGTTTTATAGCACTTCTATGCTGATAATAAGATAAATATCTGAATGGCTTGAAAAAAATATAATCAATTAAAACGTGTATCTCGCCCGCAGCGTTATTTGATCTGAAGTGTATTAAGAACACTTATTTTCTTACCCATTAGAGCTTAAGTACATATAAGTTTTCGAAACAATCAACTTAAAATCAAATAAGTTATGTATAAGTTCAGAATACACGTAGATCTCTGATTCACGATTTTGAGTAATTGATTTATTGAAAAGAACGATTTTGTCTTTTGTTTTGATTATATCATACTTCAATAAAAAAAATGATTTATCGGAACAAAACCGCTTATTCAACTGGAACTCCCACATCAAAAGTAGTCCCAAGTCTCGACACGTCTCTTAAGAGTTCCGGGGCAACTTCAAGTGCCTTTGATTCTCCTTTTTCGGCTATTTCCAAATCAGCGGTGGACATGCTTTCGCAATTTGGTAAATAGTTTGCCATTTAATTTCTGAAGTGATCGAGGAAGTGTTCTGTACGACTTTCGGTTCTTGTTTATTCTTTATTATTGGAATCTAATCTAAATCCATCAATACAGAAAGGGAATCATTTTTATGAATTGATTTTGAAGAAAATCTACTTTTCTTTGTGTAATAAAAACTAGAATAATAATCCTTGAAAGCATTCCTTTATGTATATTGGTATTGTTATAGTTTTGATGAAATACAATAAGATATAAAATAGAAGGAATTTACGATTTTGATTTCCATTAACAATTTACAATTATTTGCTTAATTTAAAACTTTTACAGATGAAAAGAAAAGAAAGATTTATTTCAGTTTTCTAAAAACATTTATATAGTCGCTGATTTTTTGTAAAGCGTCGTAATTACTGTCTCTAGATAATTTATATTGCAGAATTAAGAGACTGGCCCTAGGTTTGTGCGAGGAATATTGTTATTTCACAATATAATTTGAATAGTATACAGCTATTTAGTTATGCCATAAATTACTATTCCATTGTTATTTTAACACCCATTAATTTCACAGTTGCAAAGGAAGGGTCTTCAAAACAATGTTCTGACGTCTGAGAGAATAAAGGAAGATTTTCTATTTGAAGAAAGCTAGTGCCAGCAGAAATTATTACTGACTTGTTTATATTGCGGACTATACTCTTTTTAGAGCCAGTAATTATCAAGTATTATATTTTCTTATTGCTATTAATATTATAAAGATCAGTTTGGTAATCCTTAGCTTATGCCCAACAGCAGTCATCTCTCTCCTGACATGATGATGATAATGTTACATTTTTAGAAATAGAAATGGCTTGGTTTCATCTATCGATTGTTAGGAATGTGTTATATGTCCTGATATTCTAGATAAAACAATTTTGCAATTTAAAATATATATAAATATAAAACAATTTTCGTAAATTCATGACTACAAATAGGACTTTTGTGAATAAGATGATTAACTGACCATTAAATTTATTTTATATTTAGCATCATCTATGGTGACAGCACTCGCCGGCCGGGGTTGGTGCAGTTATTTTAATACCAGTTGACTTAAATTACCATTCTTCTCATCTCATTATATTTCTATACATCACTTTCAATATAAAAACTAGGTTTCTTTGGAATATTTAATAGGCGTCCAAAATTGCGAAGTTTAATTTTTCATCGCTACCAGAGAGTTTTTCAATTTTATTTGAATTATCAGCATAATTATGATTAGATTTACTTCAAGAGTAATTTATTGCGATAACTACGATATTAGTCAAATTTTCGAGCTCAATGAAGGGTATTTGTCTACAGATCGCTTAATAAAATTATTTTCAGTGCCTTCCACGTGAAATTCTACTAAAATCTAAGGCCCATACTGAAAAGATATCTTCCTATTTTCGCCTTCTATACTCGTGATAAATAAATTCTTAAAAAAACTTATTTTTATAAATAGTAAAAACTATACATATAACTACTACACTTACAACTTACTAAAAGACTTACTAAGAGATATTTTTTTGTAAAAAAACATCATAACTTGGCATTTCCAGGTATATTGATCAATAAAAAAAAACTATTAACTATTTAAATAAAATTTCTCAACCTTAAAACTCATAAAACTGTTACTTAAATATACTTAATAGGTAACCAGGTATTATTAAGAGGTATATTAAAATTCATAGAAAACCTTTTTTGTTTAACATCAAATATTCTTAGGCGTGTTATAAGGATAAAGAATTTTGTGTTTTCCCTCAAATAAGATCAAAAATTTGTTATCCTGATATACCAACAGCGTTAACTTTTTTAAAATGCCAGACGAACTCTGAAATTAATGAAGAATAACCATTTTCCGTTCTAATCCGACATCAGATAGGGATAGAATGCGTTAGCAATGCAGGAGAGAGATCAAATATGAAATTACTTTAGATGAATTTATGCAAAATTATTCTATATATAGTACCAGCGTACACTCATTTGTGTTTAAATTCATGCATTCTTAATAAAATATAATGTGCACAATTATAATAGCTTTATTGAAACAAAGGTATTGAACAAGAAATAAAGTAAAACATAAGCTGTAGATACAATTTCAGTTTAAGATTTTCATTACGAGAGAGTCCATGAACAGTGGCTGGTTATGCAAGACTTTCCAACTTAAGATATCTTAATATCTTGTTATAATCCAGCTTCTTATCACGTAACATTAGGTAGACTGGAGGCGAAGGGGTGTACAGGAGCCACAACATACAAAACTGTCACTTGTAAAATATTGAAGAATCAGACACAAAAGGATGCTTTTTAAGTTCAAACTAGATGTCACAGACGGCATACAGGTTGGTAAAGAGGTGAAGGGTGTTGAACAAGTGATGAAAAAGATGAATAAGTTAGGTAAGAAAACAATACAGTAATATATTTTAGCATACAATTTAATCATCTAAATCCACCTCGATGATTTCAATACCAATACTGTGACATGACACCTTGTCCATCTCCTTCATCAAGCACAGTTCCGCGGTATATTCACCACAGAAGTCGTGGGTCAGAACATCCGAATAAGGCTCCAAAGACATCTTAAAGTTATCAATGTAATATCCTTCCTAAAATTAAACACAGATATTAACAAAATCAAACCTGCAATCATAACATTAATCTTATTCTCTGAAGATTAATATAGATTTGTCACGGTCGTTCAAATTACATTCGAAATTCAATTAAAAAAGTTATAATTTTTATGTTGCAATAAGGCGTATATTGTATTGTATTTATTATTAGTCAGAATAGGCTAAGATTGAAATAATTGATGTTTCAAATTAATTAATGGAAGGGAGTTATTTCAATAAAAAAATTTTGCATCTAAAGCCTGTTGCCTTTAATTTTTCCTCTTCTACAAATTCTGTATATTTCTTATAGTGCCTTAATATACAATACAATATTACACTATGTTTTATCTTTTTTCGATAATATGATTCATAAATAATATGGTTCAAAAGAACGCTGTGTCAGACATTTCCTTCGTACTATTTCTCTTTCAAATAAATATAGTTCCTATTAAAAAACCTAAGAAATTTTGATTTAAGGTTGTCACCAGTTTTTAGCTTCAAGAAAAGCCGGTGGTAATATTCAAAAAGGATATATGATTTACTTTTCCTTCATTCTTCTCAATCATGTTCTTTAATGACAATCAAATCCAAGGTGTCACTTTTACTATGACAATTTCAAATAAAATACCGGCAAAACGATCACCTTGTTTTAAGAAAAATAATGCTATACATAAAATCACTATAAATAATTTACAATCACGTATGAGTATTGACACAATATCTTTTATAATTAAAAGGTATAACTTTCTCATACAAGGCTACGAATAAATATGACGTGTATACATACAATCACCTTCAAATTATACGTCTAGATTAGCTGGCTTTAGACTAAGATTCAAATGGTTATATATTTATATTAGTATAGCCATTGTTATGCGAGTTTTTAAAGCACTCTCTGAAACCTACCATAGATAGTCACTTGAACAGAGTGCCAGTCACGTGTCAACAAAATAAAAAAAAAATAAGGATAATATCAAAATCTCGTTAATAAAATAATTATTTTAAAGTGCACCATAAGAAATTGGAACACTAATTTCAGTTGCAAATACAATAATCACTATCATTATTTGATTATTTTTAGCATCAAAATAGGCGTACCGATGTAAAAAATACCAGCACTCCAAATGCGGTATGAAAGACAGAGACAACCTGTCATATTTCAGTGTTCGCTTCCATTGACAAAAACTCTGTGCAGTATAAAATAATGTCACATTTTTAGGATTCAGGGTAAATCTAACGATTTGGTTAATCTTTGGTTTAAGACTGAAGACATAACAAAATATAGAAGAACTTTTTGTCCATTATAATGTCAAGAAACTTTTTAAATAAAAATATTACTAACCATAGAGACAGGACATGAGGTGATACGCATCATTTGGACCAACGCGTACCAAGGAGTGTCTAAAGCATTCAGACTCTCACAAACACCCAATCGGGAATTGAACATAAGCTCCTGGCCCGTCTCAGTTTCTCTAAACACCGACAAAGATACCTGCAATAAAAAGAGAGTTGCGGAATCGACAAAACTTTAATCTAAGCGTAATAATGAGGTATAAATATGTCTAATCTCGGGATGTCAAGGAAATTGCCAGATATATAAACAAGGTTGTTACTGCAACCACTACAATAGATTGGGCCATTAAAGTTATAGTGTTGTATACGTCATATATTATTATAAAAGGTTTAGTTATAACTTACCATCTAGTGGATAGTCTGTATGGTATTCGTGGATATAAAATGTTACTCACATCGATGCCCTGCACAATGTCTTTCATTATCTTCACATGCCCGATGAGACCAACACCTGATGCTTCATCGCCACTTTGATCTGCTTCTATTTGAAGGTCATCTAGATCCACAAACTCGTTTGAAAAACCGTCACAACTACGAATATTAGTAAAATTTGGTATGTAGGTTAACTGAAAAGATAATAATATTTTTTTTAAATCACTTAATATATTGTTGAGAATTCTTTACTTTTAACATTCGTTTATTCCAAATCTAAGCAGTTACATAGATTGACAAGTTAACAAGTTTACCTCGTGAACATTTTATGCTATTTATTAATCTATTAAAACTAATATAATTTTTTCTATTAATTTCTTTACCACAATATACTTCACAGCTTTATTTGACGCGATTTACAGTAGATGGGAATAAATGGAATCTTAATATATTCGTTCACGTCCATTCGTTCGGGTCCATCAATCTAAAGTATGTCTAAAATAATTGTAATACAATTCAGATCTTAGTCTTAAAGCTTATTGGACTTACATTCAAAGCCACTGATTTTCCTATTATTAATAGAAATATGAACAAATAAAGATTCATCGAGGAAGAGTCAGCCATGTCAGCGAGCAACCTTTCACATGTGGAGTAGTTATTTTCAACGTTAGGTGTTTTATACACAATGAGATAACGATCTTCAATATCAACTCACATTAAAATTGTACGGATGACATTTTATTTTATAACTATTTTATACAAAAACATCACGGAATACCAATTGACAGTCAACAATCACGCGATTTTCTTGTTTGTGTCAATAATTTTTGTTTCCCTATTAAATAAACCAACACATTACATCTAAGTTACAGCATCACAAAATTAAATGTAAGTAAGTTGTCGAAATACATTTTAAAATTCCTGTAATTTGCCATGTTTCCTTGCATGACATTTATAGTTAAGTTAATAGTTAAACAAACTACTTCTCATAATATCTAAATAAAAGATTTTAAGAATCTGGTTATGCAATAAAAATCTCATAAATCATATTAATAATAAACGTAAAAAGTATGAACTTATATCCATCCATCAATTTCAAATAATATACAATTAATAGTGTAAGCTGAATAACAAATTAATCAAAGAATAACGAAAAAAATCATAAACTGATATGGAAGAGATATTTAATAGACATCTCTTTCCCTTCTCTTCCCTAGCATACTACTGTGTGGCGAGTCTTCACCAATATTTTTAAATTTGTAAACACATTTTTACTGTCCTTAGGTTGTCGGCTTGCTTTCCGCGCACGGTGATTGGCTACCGCCTGACACGAGCCGCCAACATACGGCAAGACGTTTCCGAATTTTTTCCCTCGGAAGGATCTGAGCGCTGTTCTCTCGGTTGAAACTACACGGCTCTCGCTCTGTACACATTCAATAGATTTAACGGGTGTTTTGTAATTATAATATAAACGCAGTGTCACAATTCAACTTGGACGTGCAAAGTCTACTCCAAAACTGTATACATTTATTTTTATTTGGTACAAGAAAAAGAAATCTTTTGGAATGACTAATTTTACTCGATTTCCATGTTCATATAAAAATCTGAACACAAAAATCGAATTGTAATTCGATTCTATTCAAACAGTTTATTATACAACTCGAAACGTTTTTCATGTGAGAAAAATAATAGGGCATGCATAGTTCATATATCATTTCCAATAGTTGTTTTATGGAAATGACGCCTACTTTTAAACTGTCGTAATTTTTACATTCCGATCGCAGTTTCCCCTCCAAATACTTGTTATCTCCGGAAAACAAATGAATGTATTCACCATTATGATTTACAGTCAATTTTTATCAAACTTTTTCTGTGCAATTATTTTCACGAATGTGTGTTTTTCCTTTTAGTTTTGTTTTCGTTGAATTCGTTTTAGAAATCACAAAGCTATCATTCCCAACTTTATTAAGTAACAGCAAGATTTATTTTCACAGTGCTACTGTTAAACTGTTAATTGAAATTGCAAATGTTGGATTTGCGACTACTATAAGCAGAAGTATTAAGGTCTGTTTTGTACACGGCTAAAGTTGGTTTTTGCTAAATACATTGACACTTGTGGGTATTAAAAAGAGTCAATTTTGAAGCCGAATGTATAGCAGCCTCAGAAGTATGTAGCTTATCACTTTAGTACCATGTCATTCCAACAATTAAATAACAGTAATAGTCCCCACCCTAAAATAAGCGTACTTCTTGCTGTGACACAGTACTGAACTGTTAGGTATCTAAGGCTGACGAAACATTCGCTTATCAATTACAATATAAAACATAATTAGGACACTGCCACTTAGTTGTTGTTGAAGCAAAAATGTCTACTTGTGTAATTAATTTCATTTATACTGAGAAATTGTAAAGTAGCCAAATAAGTTCGAGGTAATGATGAAACTCCCATTGTAATGCAATTATTAGGCATCATCAGAAGTTGTCTGTATATGAATTTCTATTTAAGTTGGGTATATTAGGTGGACTGGTTTAAAATTTAGGTGGTCTCATCTTTTTTTTAAAAAAATATTGGGACTGCATCAAATTTTAAACCCCGTGGAACCTTCCGTTTTCTTAACGTGTATAATATGTGTGACTTATTCTGTCGAAACAGTAGAAGTCACACACATTAACACTGTAGGCGATTAGCAATTAATTCAGTAATCATTCGAATCATTACAGGCCGTTGATCTAACTTCAGAGTACATTTCGTTTAGGTTGAGATTTGAGGCAGTAATGTACACGATCTTAATGCCTTACAATGTTAAGCATTAATAAGTAATGTCTCTTGCTCCTAAAAAATGCTTAACGACCTTGACAACAATAGTAAACGAACTCAAATAAACAATTACAAGAATAAAAATATAATAATATAATAACAATTCCAATTTTTTGATATTTCTTCTTTTGTGTGTGAAAAATAGCCGTAGTCAGGCAAGCCAAAGTTGTGGAATATATTCCACCAAAAATAAGCACGATTTCTCAGCGTTTTAGAATGATCATAAATATTTTACACTTGAGTATCTGAGGCAGCCGTATGAGACGGGAAAACATGCATCTTCTTAACCACGCTTCGCATATTCCCAGCGGGTTGGCCACTGTATGCTTAAATAAATAATTTTCTTTACAATATTAAATTTTGTTATCGACTTTTCTTATTTTTTCACATTTCGCATAGTTCGGTATCGATATAAAGTATAATATTGAGTAAGAAACCACAGGAATAAAACCCTAGTGTAGTGTTGAGTAAAGCCGAACGTAACCGAATAGAATGTTCTGGAATTTAGAACTGAGGGCTACTGCTAGAAGATAGACTACATTCGAAGAATCCTGAACCCTTAGGGAATCTATCTTATTTATAGTATATCTTATTTATATATGTATTTATTTATAGATTTATGATACAATAGTGAACAATTCTTTTCTTAAAAAGTGCCAAAAACATTCAGACAACTTTATGATCAGGGAAGAGACCGAGGAGTTACAGTATAATATGTTAGAGAGGTCAGATTAAACATAATCTTGATGTCAACCTAAACAATATTTGGCACAATGCTAATAGCGAAATTAGGTCAAAATAACGCACGTATAGCGAAGATATTTATTAATGTCAATAAAATGGTGCTAGCCAGCCCAGCGGACTTAGGAAAAGCCCGACTACCAATCAAAACGAACAAAATGTTTCTAACCTCACTGAGAATTGAATCCTTGACCTCCAGATCTGGAGCAAACGAACTCAGCCAGTTGACCACAGATGCGGTTAAACCTACCTTTATACTACCAAATAAAACTCATGATATTCGTCGCTGAAGAACACAACGCCAGAAGAAAGAGCTATAACAGCTGAACTTGACTATTCCATAAGAAAAAGCCATGTTGGTGTCAATACATTATAAATGAATTTCGGAATACTTTTCGATAGTGTTTAGTTTTCTAAATCATAACATTTTACGACAGTCGTTTATTTCGAACTGCTACGATGTTTGCTTTCAATTTACATGGCGAACCAAACGCCAAGTGACTACAAAAATAGACATTACGTGACTAAATGAACGCCAAAACAAACAGTGAATATAAATTTTTAGACTCCCGTAACTTTAAAAGGGGTAGATGAATGATTTAATTATGCGCATACAATACAAGGCGCCCTACTAAATTTGATTGCCAGCGACACCTATGCAAATGATACGTTACGACAAATTGAATATCTCTGTTCGGAGGGCATCTCTATGACTTTTGGGATTAAACCCTTAGTCAATATTAAATTGTAGATACGTAAGTGTTAGAGTGAGGAATTAACATTTAAATTTCATCGGATCGATTTTACATGGGCACTTAAAGCTTCAGGAATTTGCTAGTGTAGCGCCCTTTGCCTCTAGAGGCAAAGGGCGCTACACTAGCAAATTCCTTTTACAAACTACTTTTTCAATCGAATCAAGATGTTTCGAATGTAGTAACGTTCAGTTGACATTTCCGTATAAAAAATATTTCCAATACTTCATAACAGAAGCCCTGCTATTGTTTTAATATGATTTGACAGTTGACAAGTAACTCGTGTTTGTTGACGAGACGGTTTGAAATTTATTCTAGTGGCTGTTAGCGTTAGGGTTTAAATTTACAAAACATAGCGATTTCCGCCACTCTCCTCTCGGATGGGTTAACAAAAATGACAGACTCGCGCCAGCAACACAAAAACAATTAAACTCTGTTTGCCAGAGACAGACAGGCAAGTTAGTTTAAATTTTGTAATTTCCAAAGTAATCAAATTAAGACTAGGAATTAACTGTCACTGAACGCTATCAAGATATGTCCTGTGGATATGTGTTGTGGAGATCTTGCCGTTTTCTCTAGGGAAAAGTTCTACAGAAATGCAGTTTGTCAGCACGAATAATAATAACAATATATATTCACAACAATTAGCATTAAGCAAGCATAATTAAAAGCTTAATTCTTGCACAAACAGATAGTGAACATTATGGATACTGGAAATAAAAACTTTTATAAAATAAAAGTGCGTAACACATAATACATAAAATACCATGTCCCGAGAACAAATATTCATGTGTATAACAGAAATATCTGCCACGGCTGGGACTTGAACCCGGGGCCTAATGCACTAGGATTGATCGATTGCAGGCTTCTCGACTAGGGACTTATTTTTTTAATTAATTGCTTTTTTAAGTAGCTAACCTTTTTAGAGAAAACGTAGAAAGAAAACTACTAAAAAAGTATAGGTGATGTATGCATAAGTAAATATCGGTCATAAATAACAGCAAAAACAGCAAATTCCAATACTAACATTGTAAGCAAACTTTATCACGTGCAAAATGCATACATTAAAATAGCTCAATGTAGGTCTGTATATTTATTTTTATTATTTCGTCTCATCTACGACAAAACAAGATATAAAAATTATTAATTATATTGTACAGTTA
The DNA here is from genome assembly GCA_943193645.1 of Acentria ephemerella. NCBI lineage: Eukaryota > Metazoa > Arthropoda > Insecta > Lepidoptera > Crambidae > Acentria > Acentria ephemerella. The sequence goes on from OW971881.1 coordinate 8,919,858, forward strand.
TTAATATGTGTGTATTTGTTTTTTAAAATACTTAGTGTTTCTATGATAATTTATTTTAATATATTAAAATAAATTTACGATTAATATACGTACTTGATTTATAAGTTCAAACCCAAATAGCTTAAAAATCAATAGAGAAGTGACCTTAAAATAACAATGAACAATGATGATGACAAAGCAAGTTAATACTCGACGTTAGAATATATAATACAATAATAAACAAATAAGCATTAGAAGTTAATTTTCTATTGAAATTTAAACTGTAATCAAACATATGTTATTATCTCTCCAAATATCATCGGTCAAAAATCCAAAGTTAATTAATGTAGAGTTTTTATTGCTTAAATCATAAATATGTCGTTTTATTTTCTCATGTTGGCGTACCAATTTAGTGTAACTATGGCAAGTAAGTATTTTAATTAATTATTAAAAATAAACTGTGTGCTTTTGGAAACAAAACTATGATTAAAAAGCGGTTATTTAAATACATTAATGAATTATTTTTACTAATAAAATATTTTTTATCTATATTAGTCAAAGTCAAACTGAAATAATTGGTGTGAGCAGTGGGCCATCGATGTATAGGAGTTTGTTTGAGTTCATATTACTGAATTCAAATCATGAAGTCAAAGTTATATTGAAGACTTCAAAAATCTCGTACTATTCATGGAATAAACTTCTATTAAATAAAAATATAACTTCATCATTTTGGTTACCTTACACTGAAATCTCTTCTAAAGTATTCGGTTCACCTTGCTTACCATTTAAATACAACAATACAACTTTTTCAAAACTAGAAGTAATTCATATAATTTGCCTAATTCTAGGGTAGGCAGCAATGAAAGCGAGCACCCGGACTGTTTATTGAAAAACCAATTACAATGACTGCTTCATACTGAAATGTAACAAAATAAACATATTATTTCCAGATATTATTTCCAATTGCATCACACCCCTCGGTCAAAGCAGTACATGTATTCCAATCCACAAATGTACCGATATTTCCGTTGGTATTCAAACGAGAGATTTGAACGATCAATTTGTAGATTTTCTCAGGCAGTCCAAGTGTGGTTGGGATGAATTAAATATACCTAAAGTGTGCTGTGGGCAGCTACCTTCAGACTTCAAGGAAGAGGGACTATTGGTAAGTAAAGAAAGGAACAAAATTACGAACACCTTAGAGCCTCTGCAATTGCGTCGCGACCTAGCGTCGCTTAATGCCTTTTATCGTTTGTACCATGCAAAGTGCTCTGAAGAGCTGAATGCCCTTATCCCGCCCTCTCCTTTCCTACTCAGGAGTACGTGCTGGACTACGGAGTCACTCCTTCACTGTCGCCACGTCTATTTTGCACACAGATTTCTTTCCTGTGACTCCTTTCTTTGTCGCACAACTAGAGCGTGGAATTCCTTCCCGGCACACGTATATTAATTCCAACACGTAATTCTTGTATGTTTGTCGTTGATTGAAAATACTCGTATCTATTCCGCATCGAACAAAAAAGAATCACGTTATCGGGTCAGAAATATTGAAGTAATCGGTGTACTACATATAAATAAAGTATCGTGAAAATGACATCGTCAACAAAACTGCTTATTATATAGAAACTACTGGTTCAAACTGAACTAAATTGTTATGGGCCTATTTGGTCACTTTTTCGCATCGAACAAAAAACATGTAAATCGGATCATAAATAATGACGTAATAAGTATACATGTATACATACATAAAAATACCAACAAAATAGAGTGCCTCCTCTTTTCTGAACTCTGTTAATTGCAGACGTGGTTTTTAAATACGATTAGGTAGATACAATAGCTACACTTCTTCTATCTTAGTAGGTAGTTTATCTTAAAAATATTCAAAGAAATAAAATAAAAAATATCCGTCCTCATTCATCTGTATAAATTGTCTTAAATTTCATATGTGTAAGTGAGTGTTTATATATTTTATATTGAAAAACAAAATCTTTCACAGCATGGTATTGAAGCGGACTCGGAAGAAGATGCGTATTTACCAGCAAACCTTGAATGTGGAATACAATACTACGAGCCTATTGGAAAAATATTCGGTGGATCTAAAACTGAGATAGGACAGTTTCCATGGCTTGCATTACTTTGGTACCAGAGACGTAAGACGTTCATTCTAAGCTTCATGATAACACAAGTTTCTCACATCATTTCTATTCTTTTTGAAGTTTTTACCAAATAACTACTACATCATACCCATTATCATCATCATATTATCCGAGACACCCAGTGCTGGAAATAAGCCTCTGTTCGGATCTCCAAATCAATCTGTCCTGCGAAGCCCGCATTCAGCGACTCCCTGCGATCTTAGCAAGATCCTCGGTCCACCTTATGGGAGGCCTACCAACGCTATTAATGTTTACCAGTAAACGTAATACCTAAGTCGTGATAAATAAGTAAAATTTATATTGTTTCTAAATCCGAAAATTGTGATTAAGATTAAGTAAGTGCGTCTACAAAAAAACTAATTATTTAAATCATTATTTTTTATTAGACATCGACGAAAAGTTAGTACACAGATGTGGGGGCATGTTGATTAACCATCGGTTTGTACTGACAGCAGCACACTGTATCGCTGGTAAAAGACTTGAAAAATATGGTAAACTGTAAGTTGTATTTAAAATGTATTAATTTGTTTGACCACTGAAAGGACCTTTAACTTTTTCCATACTTTTTACTATTTTATACTTAAAATGTTGTTTATATTTTTTTAAATATGATTTTGTTTCTTTAAAAGTTGGTTATTTTTTCAGTTCACATCTGAAGCATATTTCAGTTTACATCTAACCATGGAATCGATGCTTACACTTTTTCAGTTTGATTCGGCCTGAAATATATGTGAAATAATCTCTTTTTCAAAATTAATATAAAGTTATAAGAAGAGTCTTAGAATTCATTGTGATCTTATCATTGTTATTTGTTCTTGTTCTATGGTAGACACTGCATTAATAATATAAATATTTTTCTAGTAAATGGGCCAGCTTGGGCGAACATGACATAAGAAATGCAACAGACTGCAGAAAAACGTTCTGCGCAGATCCACCACAGAATATCGCACCGTTAAGCACATACCCACATCCAGATTATATACACCACAGCTTGTCTGCGCAAAACGATATTGGCCTAATCAAACTATCTAAAAGGGTTAAATATTCAAGTAAGATTTTTTTTACAATAAATACATTTTTAATGTTAATTCTTTTTGTTCCTAATTTGAATTGTTAAAATTCGATAAAAACGTGCTGCAACTTTTGATATAGCTTGTTTCTCAAATTACGAATAGGAAGACTATTTGAAGTGTATCAGAGTATTGAGACTCAATACCGACTCAATAACAAACTCAGTTTATGTTATATTCGAACATTTTACAGTCTACCTATACCTGGAAAAGATATTTAAAAGAGAAATATGTCTATCTTATTGTTTGTTTTATAGTCTATATATTTCCTCAGAATTCGTCCAACCAATTTGTTTAGACAGAACTGGAAATTGGGCAGTTGGTAATAAAGTTTACATTGCTGGATGGGGTAAAACTCTTAAAGGTAAGCTATCAAAAAATATCAATGAACTTCAAGTTCAACGCCTTTTACCTTACACAAAATCGCAGCAAAACGTCGACTAAAGCAATGTTTTCCGTTAGATATACTATGCCCACTTATGTACCCCAAAATATGGGGAATTAAAAAACAAAAAGGTATATCCCGATAAAAACTATCTATATATACCACCATGATGCCACGAAAACAATAAAAAATTAATACTAGAAAGGAAATATCACTTTCTTACAATAAATTTAAAGGTTACTTGCAGGAACTAGAAAGTTTCAACGTATTCTTTGATTCCAGCTTTTACAAATCAATATTCCAGAATTAGGCTTTTGTTAACTAACGTTTTCCATTACAGGTGATTTCAGTCCAGTAAAATTATCAGTATCTCTCGCAATAGCTGATCAAACCAGCTGTAAGAAAATCTTCCAAGCTCGACATTTTGTCACACTGAAGCAGTCAAATCTCTGTGTTGGTGGAACGTTTTCAAAGGATTCCTGCTTAGGAGACTCTGGAGGACCTGCCATGAGGCGTAAACATGATATGGATACATGGGAGGCAATTGCACTGATATCTTTCGGTTACGGATGTGGACGAGATGGATGGCCTGCGGTGTACACTGCCATTGCCCCCTTTTACGATTGGATATTAGATTTAATAAGTGCAACGAATACGTTCCCTGAAGCATTTTTTTAGATTGCAGCTATTTATACGCAATAAAAATGTAATAAAATTGTTTTCATTTTCTTTCATTAAATTACAAGCCATACATGTAATTAAGTACTTCGGATATTTTGACGCTTACAGCGTCAAAATATCCGAAGTACGAAGTGGTAATCAAGTTTACGCCCTCCCCTTTTACCACGCTTATATCATCTCACTCTGTTTGTATGCGTCATTATTTCTTATTGATATTTGGACCACCAAGTCACCTCACCGTCATCTCACTTTAATTTTGCATTCAATTTTATTTCTGGAGACTATACAATACTTTGATGTTCCTTATACTTGATTAAAATTAAACAATATCACCTTATATGGAAGCAATAATCCGACGTTAATGAATATGTATTTGTTCGATAAATTTCGTTTGTTTGTTCGATAAACCTTTATATTTGTGATGAAATTTAAATTTAATATCATAATCATGAAAATACTCGATCCAAATTTGGCTCAAATTTATATCCAATGCATGAATAGAATATGAATGCAATATCTTATAATTTTTTGAGTATACATTTGCATTAATTATTCGTAAGAAAAGATATTGTAAATTTACTTTTACTTCCTTATACACTGTGACGCTTATTGATTGATAAGTTTCAATGCTATTATTATATAGGCACGTTTTTCCTTAATTTCTTAACATTTGTTCAAACAAATTAAGGAACGATATATGTATTACATACATCCTACATCATTTAATGATTATAATGTCCTGGAAGTTGTCTTAACCTTCAAGTATCATTACATTAATTTGTAGGTTATGGTGAAATCATTCATCGTTTCTCCGTAAGTCTCTAATTGAATTAAGAAAATATTTTAGCCCGACCAATGTCCTAATGCTAGTCAGTTTTCTACAAATTGTACTTTGGAAAGTATACTGAAGAGCTTAGTGAACTCATTCAGATTAGCCCATTTCTGCAGAAGATCTCCAGATATAGAAGTAAACCCAATAAATACATGTGAAATATGATTAGCTTACTGCATACTGCATCGATCATGATTTATGATTGGTTTGTAAGATTGATCATTCAAAAAGAATAAATACTTGTGGCACAACAGCGATTAATTCTAACCTGACTATCAAAGTACAAACCCAAAAGCATAAGGTAAAAAGAACAAGTAGATCACCTTCACACGAACGCACTGAGTGCTACTTGTATCTGTGAGTGTTAATACCTTCGCATCTCGAACGCACACAATAACAAATTTTAGCCATACTAAAGCCCAGACGCGATTTTTTTAACTGTACTCTCTCCACGCGGGTCACTCTTATCGTCTTGAAGAACAACGCATAAGCAGGTATCTAAACAAAAATAGAGTTTTTAACATCAGATAAATTACAAGAAAGTGAATGAAAATATCAATAAAAAGGGTTTCCATCTAAACGCAGATTGTATGAATAGATATTATTAATATGCACAGCACGCGTCGTCGCGATTGTAATATGCACAGTATACACACATTTAGTTGATTTCGATTAGTTCGTCGCGATCAAATCAACTAAAACCGATACTCCTACATGAGTAAGCCATCACGCTCAAAAAGTCGCCTTACTTTTATCCTTTTACTATGCTAAGCGTTCGTTTTACCACTAATTAGGAACATCTGGAAGACCCACAGATTATCATTCAAAATATAGTTTATATGAATAAAAACTGCTGTCAATGGGACTGCACGTAATTTTTTATTCTTTTTTATATCGTATTTTTTGTAGCAGCGCCAGTGAAGAATGGAATTTTAAAAGGCAAGTTAAAGATGTACAAAATAATGAAGCGAAGGCAAAAGAAATAGTCACAGTAATATTCTCAGCAAAGTTGATGTTTTAATTTTGTTTTATTATTATTTAGACATCGAGCTAGTATATTGTTAATAAAAAAGTCCCGCGTCCGATCACTGGTAAAGAACATCAACACATCATCATAATTTCTTAGTAAAACATTTGTTGACTTTTACATTTGATACTAGAGGCACTGAAATCCCCTAACTACTGTTGCTGTAAGAACAAGGACCATCGGAGTACCATGCCTTCTTAAGCACACAGGAGCTCGTTATTTTAATTGACCTATCCAGGAATCAGCCATGGCGAACTCTTCCTTGTTTTCGCATTGAAACGAGAACATAATATACACAATATAAAATTTTTCGGATTAATGTATATATAGAAATATATTTAGTAATATTTTTTATAAAATAGGTTAATTAGTTTTATATAAGGCATGTAATTTGAAAGAGTTCGTATTATTAGTTTTTTTACGTGGTGACAAATTTGTTAATTAAAAACACATTTTTATAATCGGAACTGGGTGGGTGGGTTATTCCTCACATGCTGATCATCTTATCAATAATTATGTTAAGTTCTCAATAATCATGTTTCAAGACCAACAATTACGGTTAGCAGAAAATTTGTGTAAAACATGGTGGATATTGATATTTAGCTATTTAAAATATTATGTATATCTTGATAACTATATTTTGTGTTTTTGTTATAGATATACACGTTACCGTATTATATATTACTACGCATAAGGATATATACACCAATTATCTGCACAAGTTAAATTTTATTCACGTTTCTATTCAAAGCAGAGTGGTCTTGAAAGGTAAATGATGATAAAGATTGGCTTTAATATAGTCGTTCTCTGTTATCCACGTTTTGTATTAGCTGTTAGTTTTCCACAAAAGTGTAAAATAAAGATTGAAGCAAGCTTCACCGAAATTATTAAGCCACAATAAAATTGGTAATTACCTCCAACTGCGAAATACAATAATTTTGTGGTGGCATAGGTAATTTGGTGGTATCTAGTCAGGCGAAATAAAAAAAGCCCTACCTCCAATCAAACGGAGATGATAATATATTAAAAATCGGGGGTAGTGACAAATAATTTGAATCGTGAAGATAAATCTGCTATCCGTACACAAAAACAAGTCATATTTAATATGTTGTAGTTGACCTCTAAGACTCAGTATCCACAACGCGGCGCAAGCGCAAGCGTACCGTCTTTTCCTTGTTTGTATAGTTATCATTTATTTCAGTAGACAATTGGAAAGAAATAAAGTTAAAACGTTATGAGTGAATGTTTTCGTACAAAATATTGGGTATTGTGAGAATCATGAGTTGTCGAATTGTGTTTTTTGTGTTAACTTTAGTTTTAAGTGTTGCATGTAAGTATTTTTTTATATTTATTTTTAATTAATACCTCTAAAGTTTCGATCTTTTAGTCGTATGCTACATCCGTGTTTGAAATAGTAATAACAACTTCTTTGTACCAATGAAAACAAGTCCCGGAAAACGATAGATAACCTCTAGATTACCGTTCTGACCATATCTTGCTCGAATAGCGAAAATATATATTTCAATATATGATATATATTATATATATAATATACAATATATATTTCAATATATAATAATCGTATAATATTATTATTTAATAATCGAAAAATGTTATTTTTTTATTTTATTCAGAAGTTATACACAACTACCTGATATTTAAATGAACCCACTAAAATATCTCGTAATTTAAATAGTGTTGCAGTTTTAACACGGGTAGTTCAACAGCGTTGTTGTAGTTCATTGACCTTATTAAAGAACAAACTAAGAATTTTATATTATTTCAAAGGATGTAACGAAGCAATAGTAACTGATAACAATTGCCTAAGGAGTCAACCATTTACCATATTATAGATTTCGAGAAAGAAATGAAATTATAGACTTCAAAACTGAGAAGACTGCAGAATGCACTTCATTAATCTTCGAAATATCTATTGTTACGGAATCTTTGAACGACTATGGTGACCGCTATTGGCTTTGACTATAACTAACGGACTTCACACGATGTATTGACAGGACTTCATTAGTATTTGTTTAAAATAAACGGTTTTAAGACTTGACCACGCCCTTTTCCTCTTCAACTATATTGCACGATATCGGCTTGGGTGACAACTAACCCAATGACAAACTGGATCCAAATTGTATTTCTCATAAGTCAGAATTCAAACTTAACATAAAAATATATATGATAGTTTAAAATAAAGCGATCTATGTTCCTAAATAAGCCAATAGGTACAGATAATATTTTGATGCCTGATTAATTGTGTCGTACGTCATTAGCGACATAATTTAAAAATGACTTTTAGTCGTACGAAGTCCTACCAAACAAGAATTTCAAGATTTTCAAGTTTAATTCAATTAATTTTTTAATTAAGTGGGGTTATAATGAACCGGTAAAATATGTAATATAAAAGTTCACGTTATGGAAATATTATTGAATGTTAAACCACATAGTAGGAACTTTATTTTATTTTACGAATATAAAGCTAGACTTTGAATTATATCTATAAGAATTAAGTTCAGATTAGGGAGCATTTATCTAAATAGGTAGGTAGGTAAACGACCTGCCCCAAATCATTAGCATCATGGCGTGCGGGATAGTACAAATTTGCAAATCTTCAATAGGTATGGACCGTGTATTTGCGTTTAATCAACAGAGAACGTTATAATTCGAAAGGTTTCTTATTTTATAAGCTTATACGCTAATTTTTACTATTGCCTACATTTTGTCGGATATGCGGAATCATCGAATGCTAGTTATGCGGGTTTGCACTATCCCTGACGTTGTATTCTTTCTTTCGTGCTTCGCTACTTAGTCACGTCTAGTTTTTAAAAACATTTAATTTCAAGAATGATAAGTGTTCATAATTTCATGACTAATCAAGTGACTGACTGACTGTCTAAGCCGAATAATCTAAATATATATTAACTATCCTTTCTATCTTCCTTTACATACTTACTTTCTACTTTATTGTTACTTCTCTCTGCGGTTTTTTCTATATTATGGAGTCGACATAAGTTTCCTTTCACTGGTGTAATTGTTAAGTGTCCCTCGTGCTATGGTGATCAAGCTTTTGAACGCATAATGCAATACCTGCTCCATTTAACAATTCATTATATTGATTCGGGCGGTGGTCATAGCAGTGGACGGCTGCAAACATCTTTAACTATAATAATAAAACTAGTTTCAAATTTTAATTTAAATAAGAATTCTAAAGTTTATAAAAAGAAGAATCATTAAAGTTTTTATAAGTTTCTTTAATACGAAATATATTAAATCCACTGTGTTTTTTCCTGGTTTAAATTTTATTCATTTGATAATTGATTACTTCATTTTGGTTAGTTTTTCTAAATATTTTTAAACATAACGTTTGAGGTAAATAAGTTATAAAATTTAACAATATAAAAAAAAAATACTAATATTATTTATTGCACACAAATTCTAAAACAACAACACTGGAAGAAAACATTTGCAAACAATAAGCGACCTTATTGCTAATCATTAATTAATGAAGCTTAATTGTCTTAATGTATTTTTCTCTGCTATACAGAAGAACACTTATTATAAGAATAGAAACGAAACAATAAGCGGCTTTATTCCAAAGAAGTAAACCCTGATAGAGCAGTAATCTGCATATCAAATTAAAATTAAACTTAATACATACTTTAAATTAGTAGTAATATTTAGCATTCTATATGCTTACGGGATTTATTAATTAATGTTTCTAATTTTAACACTATTCTCCATCTACTAATTGATATTATTAGTTTCATCTCATGTGTGAAGTTCCCATAAATCAGGGACAATATATATTCTGTTTTTGGGGTGATGTTGGCAGACAGCGGAGTGGTAATAAAAGTTGACAAATCATAAAGTATTCATATGGCTTTTACTGTTTAGGTAATTAGTGTGCAGAGCTTTAAGGTCCATGCCTCAATAGTCAAAGCCTATTTTATTTAACTTTGATACATATGTGCCGAACCACTTATTGAAAGTCTGCCAACTGCCAACATCACCCCAAAAACAGAATATATATTGTCCCTGATTTATGGGAACTTCACACATGAGATGAAACTAATAATATCAATTAGTAGATGGAGAATAGTATTTAAATTAGAAACATTAATTAATAAATCCCGTAAGCATATAGAATGCTAAATATTACTACTAATTTAAAGTATGTATTAAGTTTAATTTTAATTTAGAAAATAATAGCAACACCCTTTGAAGTATTTATAACTTTTAAATTCACTGAAGTCAGCCGATATTTCCTTACTTCATATTCTCCATGGCGCATTCAAAAAGGCGTAAAAAGGCACCTTTTAGGACTGCAATATGAAGGTATGCAGGCAGTATATCCATCCAGCACTAGGAAATGATCTTCACTTATTACTTACTATCAGGCGGTGTCGAATGATATGCCCTGTTTTTTATATAAACAAGAAATGAAGTCATATAAATAAATACACTACTTACTTCAGTTTCAGAAGACTGCATAACGCCTTTAGGGCAATATAGTGAATGTGTATCATTATACGACTGTCGGCAACTGCTCAACGCGTTCAACCAGCGCCCGCTGCAAAGTCATGTTGTGACTTTCCTGAGGCAATCTCAATGTGGCTTCGATGGTTACACACCAAGAGTGTGTTGTGGTCCGCTGCCAAATCAGCAAGTCGGAACAACTACGGTGAGTAATAAACACAAAAATCGACTATGAAAGATGAACAAGGTCATTTTAATACAAAGTTGGGTTGTAAAAACAGGTTTTTATTCATAGTTGTTGTAGATAACACTGATAAAGTCAAAGTCAAAATCAAAATATCTATATTTAAATAGACTCATTTACTAAGTTCTTTTATATCGTCAGGGAATATGTATGAGTAAAGATAAACAAATGTAATTAAAGGTAATAGTGATATCTTTAAGTGGGTATTAACCGGGTTTTTACAAATTGTCCCAGTTAAAGAATTTAAATATGTATTAGATAAAAACTGAACTCAACATAATTGTAAATATAAATTATATGCTAATAGAGTTGAGAGTAACCTGGATCATACGGTAGTGGAAAAATTAAGTAAGGGGGACTAATTGCTCCAATAAAAGATATAACATACCAAACCGATTGACTCGTAATAATTAATCAAATTGTATTAAATAATAAACTAACTGGGAAACAGGGAGCGCCTGATAGAATTTCCTACAAGAAAAAAGGAGATAGGTAACAACCGTGACCTTTACAGTAGGTGGGTTTTCCCTAACAAAATTCAATAATTACAAATCAAATAATACAAAAGTTAACTTAGATGGTAAAGTAAATTCAAATACAAAATCATTTTGTGATTGTAATAACTTATTGTTACACTGTAATTAAACGCAGATTATAAAATTTAATTAAACGCAGAATGCCAGGCTAGGAGGCTGTAATAATATAATTGAATAAAATAAAGTTTTTATTACAGAGGCCACCACCACAACCTGTAACAACTCCGCAATACTCATCAGAAAGTGAACGTTCGTACCCTGAAGATTCTTCTCTTTCTCCTCGTGGGGAATGTGGTGTCGACACTAATGGAGACAGAATTTTTGGTGGGCAATTCACAGAGCTGGATGAGTTCCCATGGATGGCGCTTCTAGGATACAGAAAACGTATGGGATTCTCGTATTATATCTGCAGTTGCACATTTTGCTGAATTTGCGTGTTCTTAAAACATAACAATTTTATATTAAAATTACCTTGATAGTTCGAAAATAAAAAAAGATATATAATTAATTCTGTGTATATTCTAAGATCATTTAATAATGTATAATTTTACAAAATACGTAACTCTAAATTTTATACTTTTGCCATTCATTTGTTTGTTTTTTAGTTTTTTGTTCATCTTATCTCTAGAAATATTTTCCAAGTTGATTTTAAATTTTTGAAATTTGATAAAAGTCTTATAAGTATAAGCCAATGTATTTTTTGTAGCTAATGGAGCCATTACATATCAATGCGGAGGAGTTTTAGTCAATCATCGTTACGTGCTGACAGCTGCACATTGCATTACAGGTGCTGTCGAAAGAGAAGTTGGAAGATTGTAAGTTGTAGTCTTCAGCTAAATTAAAAATTAAGATTGGAAAAGTCAAGCGTCAAACTGTATCTTGTAAGTTAGTTACCAATCCTGATCTCTAATTTGTTGAGGTATAATTTTTTTATGATAAGCCTTTGGTACCACGATTCAGATGTCTGGTTGGTCTAGTTTTAATCTATTATCTGATTGCGACATATACAAAAAATGAAACAATTAGTATTTTGCTCGATTATGCGCTGGTGTTCGCCTAGACCAAAAAAATAATTAAGAACCGATGAACAACGTCCTAAGTAACCAAGTAAATAGTATAATTAATTCTTGCTTCATATATTTATTCTTAGAGTCACAGTTCGCCTCGGTGAATACGATACGCAAAGCGACATTGACTGCAGCGAAGATGTCTGCGCTGATGCACCGCAAGAGATCCCTGTACAACAAGCTGTTCCTCACCCTGGATATTCAGACAGGAATAAGAACAAGAAGGATGATATTGGCATTATTCGCTTATCTAGAAGAGCTCAATATACTTGTAAGTGTCAATAAAATATATAATGGTACTGATTAATTAAAACGTAATGGAAGATGTGATTTACAAAATACGATAACTTAATAGATACTCAATAACTAACAATATAATAATACTATAAGTAGATACATAATATTGCAGTTTAGATTCAGTTAAAATTGATAAATTTATCAAGTATTAGAAAATTGTGGTTAGTGTTAAATTTGTTGCGTGCGACGTGTATGATAAAAATAAAATGTTTTCTCTTCTCCCCTATTCGTTCCAGTTTTTATATAATTAAATGCTTCACTAAATTTACTTTAAATCAACTTCATTAGTATTAAATTACACGTAGAAAGTACACTAAATTAGATCTTAAAAAGTTAACTCGCTCCAAATCATATTTAACATTAGATATACGTAACTGCGTGTTTGATACAAGATTAATATTTTTATTAATATCGTTTAAATTCTAATTTGTTTGAGAAGACTTAGAATATTAATACTACAATATTGTCTTTGTTTTGTAATGTTAATAGGATTAAAGCTTGTTTTCGAGTTTGTAATAAGGTTTGAAGTAAACTTGGCTGTTTACTTCACAATTGAATCGGCGAAGTTCTGATAGGGCAACATCGTGTAATAGACACAAAGGTTTTACGGTTAATGATAATTAGAATTTTCTAATTAATTGTATAATTTTAAAGAACAATCTTCATTACAATATCATAAATTTCTTAAACCTTCATTTTGGTTTCAAGGTTGAAATCAAAGAAACGAAGTTTTTTGATTTATTTTTAAAGTGTCTTAAGCCTGAACCTATCCAAGTTTTACTTCACGTATTTTTCATTGCAGATTACGTGCAGCCTATCTGTTTGGCGGACCCAAATGCTAGATTAAGTTCTGGAAGTGACGTATACGTTGCCGGCTGGGGAAAAACCTTGACAGGTAATATTGATTTGATAGCCAACATCCGCAAGTCGGAATTTCACAGAAATATTTAACAGCCACAAGGAAAACGAATTTTGTGTACCGTATTCAAGAATAATTTTTAATGATATTCTGTGAATAATGTGATAATGAAACCGGTTGGGGATAAAACCACCATAATATAATTTTAAATCAGCATTCCACCTAGTAAATTTTTATACATGCAGTAACCGTCAATTTTATTTCTTATTTAATTAAAATTACGTTTTTTAATTATTTTTCACCGCCATTTTGGAAGCGTTTCATATTTTAGTAAAAAAAACTTTCATAAGATATTTTTTCACATCGAGCTGGAAAACCTAATTTATATAAAAACCTAATTTGAAAAGTATATTTATTCGTAATTTTACGTATATCAGATAAAATTAAAACACCACGAAAGCTTTAGGTACTAATTGTTAGAATTTAAGCATTAAAAAGCGTGTAAAATTACCATTCTATTAGCATGTTCATCGTGTTATGGACGTTAGTGTAAATGTTATTGTAGCTTAAACAGTATTTAACTGTCTTAAAATACGAGTTTTTAAACTATTTCTCACATATCACTGATATTGTGATTGAAACTGAGTTTTATATAAGAAAACTGCATACGTTAAATATTGTAATCATCACCATAATCTATCTATGACACTGCTAACTGATTTAAGTCCTTCGGCATCGATTTCTTCTAAAACTGTGTAAACAAATGGGAAGGTAATAAATGTATAAAAAATTGTAAAAACAATATTTAATAACATTCCAATTATTTACTGCTAAATTATAATAAATTTACATGTTACAACTTTTGAATTATAACGTTTAACGCCTATATTTTGTGTGCGAGGATTTTGTCGCATATTAATACGTCTAAACATATTTAATGTTCAAATGATCAATTAGTAGCCAAATTTGTTAATCAACATTAAAATAATCCCACTTAAATTTCTTCATTTAAAGATGGGAAACACAGTTCCGTGATTCAATATTGATTCTATATTTTTATTTCCAGGATCCAACAGCCCTGTGAAACTAAAGATTGTGTTGCCGGTATTCAACAAAAATGACTGTGTCAACAAATACCGAGAGCTTGGCGCTAGCTTGATAGACAAACAGTTATGTGCTGGAGGTACTTTTGCCAAGGATGCTTGCAGAGGTGACTCCGGTGGACCTTTAATGAGCAAATTGAATAACGCATGGGTCTCGGTAGGTGTTGTGTCCTTCGGATATGGCTGCGGCAGGGATGGGTGGCCCGGTGTATATACATCAGTCGCTAGCTACCGAGACTGGATAGAAAGTACTATATCATCAACAAATAACTAAAAGCATTGACACTACTAAATTTAAGTGATGTTTCTGAGCTATGCTAACCGAAAGAATGGATAGCAAGTAAAATGCTGACTCACCCTTCTCGAGATCCTGTTAACATTTCTGATCCATTTATCAGAAAATTTAAAGAGAATATGCTATTTTTGAATAATAAAATCCGTTTGAACTACAAACTTAAAAACACACCTTATATTATATAAATCAACAAACTGAATAAAATTTTATACATAAATAATATTTTAATCTAAAACTACTACTAAAAGTTATTTTAAATTAATGGCCATTAACCTTTTTTTATCTATTCCGTAACTTTCCGCTCACTCAAATAATTTATAATAGATTATAATGGAATAATGGTCTATTATAAATTATTTGTCTATTAAAATTAGGTGTCATTATTTAAATATCAAAATATTACCATTTAAATAATTTTAAATTAACCATTTTGTGATATTCAATTTTTTTAATTACTATAAGTAGAGAATTTAATACTCGGGACTTTTTTAACACTAATCTGTCCATTCTTACTAAGATTACTAAAGGCATGCAATATTAAAAGTTATGAATAATAGTTTGTAGACTTAAGTGTATTTTTAAGTACCAACAGCAATCATTGTCTCAAATATGTAATAAAAATTTTAATGTGAATCTAATAATTTTAAATATGTTTATTAACGATGAAGATATATATCTCTGTCTCTTCAAGATGATTATTAATCTGTGAATTTTTATTTTGTTATATTGTTGCACAGTCAAACATCAAATCGTATAAACAACACGTCATTTAAAAATAATTCTTATTACAAGTAATTATGATATCCACTAATGTCAAAAGATTTCATTTGATCTAAAGGCGTGTGTGCGTACATTTGTCGATATTAAATGCTGAGTGACAATAACATGAATTAAGTCTTATAGATTAATATATATCCGTATGAAATTATAATTTATTGGGATCTATCAATGAAAATTTTCGTTCCATATATTATGTTATATTTATGTGTAAGATCGAAAGCGAATAAAAGGCTTTTATTGAGATGTTGGTGTTTTAGTTCGAAAAGATAAGTAAATATTATTTTGACGTTCTGTTATCTTAATGGCCTTTTATATTGGTAGCAAAAACAAAACACGTAGTTCACTGGAAAATTATATAAGATATTCACTTATATTGATGTCAAATGTAATATTACGTTAATCTGAGAAATACTCATTCCACAGCAAAAGGGATACTTAGGTAGAGAGAGAGGGGTTAGTTAGAGAGGTAATTAATGAACTACTAAATACCCAGGTATCTAATAATTTGATATTTATCACCAATCACTGACTTTAGACCAGGGATTCCCAAAGTGGTCGATCGTTTTGGTTTCCCTGGGTCGAGATAAACGAAAACTGATTAAGTTTTTAAATTGGTATTTTGTATCTTTTAGTAAGTTATTGGAAAATGATTATTGAATTTATGAATTATTGAATTTTTAGTAAATTATTGGAAAATGCTGAGCATCGAAACATGATTTATTTAACTGACCGTTAGACAAATAATCATTAACGAAATACAATAGAAATAATAAAACTAGTAATTCAAAACTTGAAATCTATAAAGCTTTATAACGAAATTGGAGTCTGAAAATCTCATGTTGCAATATTAGTTAAGTAACAGAACCACTAAATAATATTTTTTTCTAAAAAAAAAATATCTCAATCTTTACTCATTTATAGAAAAATCGTTGTGCATATTAAAGTACATATTACAGAAAATACTAAAAAAAATGTTTAATTGGCCTAACAATCACAATTTTTATTAAGAACAATAGATAAGAAGACGTATTATTCAGTTTTTTCCGCTTAGTTTCATTAGGAAAAAACAGGTTAACGCAAGCTGTAGCTAATAAGATTAAAAGAGTTACTTTTAAAAAAGCAACGTCAGCGGATTTCATTTTCTTTCCTACATTTTTATGCAACACGCGAGAAGTGCTTAAGGTGAAGCTTCTCCTATGGTTTTCGTATTCCAAACCAGCTCAAACTACAACGCCAGCAAGCTCATTCCCCTACCAAAACTAGCGCCGCGGTAGATTTTATGAGATATTTTCTCTAATGGCCAATTTGTATTTTCCGAAGGTATTATTAGATTGACCTATAATTATTCTACTAAGTGCACTTCTATCAACAACTAGGAAAGATTACACAAGACTGTAATAATACTTCTAAAAATGCCTAAAAGTGCCCGTTCTTCTTCATCTTCGAACAAGATAAAATTAATAATTTATATATTTATTTTTATTTAAAAATGGTTTACGTAACTTAATATTAAAGTTAAGATCCACATTAGTCAACGATTGTGTGGTATTAGCGCCCCTTGAACTATATATTATCTAGTTAAAAAAACAAATGATATAACATTGTAAATAAAATCTTAAATTCAATAAAAAAACGGGAGTAGTAGATATGAATAGCTGCATACACGTGTGTTTGTGGGTGCAAATTTATGTGTATACGTGTGACTGTTAGCGTATGTGTGTGTGTGTGTAAGAGTGGTGTATATCATTCAATTCATTAAGTATCGTTAAGTAAACACTCATTCTAAACTTTTTTGCACTCACATTGAAGTAGGCTATATACATATGTGTAATTTATAGTTAATTTCATTATATAAAATTGTGCTAAGGAAAAAGTAATGTCGTCTAACCAACTAAATAGTCTCAAGCTTCGAAATTCTGTTTGACAATGTAATGTTTGAAGCTAACTCAGGATCTTAATTACAACGTATGACAACATTTGAAACGAAAAGTTTGTGTACAGACAGAACTCGCCATAACTCATAAAGTTGTACAGGATAACGAATAGGTTTATATGCCATTACTTTCAGAACGGCACGTTGGGCTCGTTCCAGCTGTATGAGATTTGTTTCTCTTGAGGAACTGTAGACAGGGATGGAGTAACTTAGCGTGGATTGTGCCAAAGTTAAATGTATTTTCATCAGCATTACCCCGCAGCTTACGAAAGACAAAAGTCTGCTTTCTGATTCGAGAAGAAACCAATATAATAATTTATATCGCAGAACTAAAATAAACACTTATGCAATTGCAAAATAAAGTATAAAACGATGAAATGCTAATACGTACGTCGAAAATATTGAAATATGGAAAAGGATTCGAACCATAGTTCAGCATCAGCATCGGCTGTCGAGGGTTATCGATGGCTCTAAGTATTATTTATAGTCGTCTCCAAGTAGCCGGAGCGTTTGACACCCCTGTTATTTGCCAAGAACCTCCGTCTGATTTATGACTCCCTGGTACATTTGATATGTGTGCAACATTGTAACTAAATTCTTTTGTAACTTTAGTATCATTTTAGAACCGGATTTTTATAATTCGATAATCGTAAGTCAATTTAAATTGAATATAAATTAGGAACTTTTATCATTTTTCATTCTTCATCATCATCATTAGCCTCTTTACTACCATTAGCCATTGACTTTTCTGTATGGAGGAAAACATGGGCAGTTTCATTTCGGTCGTTTTGATTGGGTTGGTGAGTCAAGGCGATAGCCGTAACAACTGGAACCTTATCACATTTTGATTTACCTATTCATGGACCATCCATAGCGAAAGTTGCTTTCTTTTCATAATCATAACCAGAGGACTCAAACCATTACGCCAACGACTTCCTCTTTACTTTACGTTTGCATTACTTTCATGTTTTTAAAATGATTGAAAATTAATTTGAAATTTTTTGCTATGTAATAGTAAATAAAATTAATATCTTTATTGCACATACAAAAAAAACAGATAATTGGGCAACCTTATTGCAAAAAAGCAATTTATTTCAGGTAAACTAAGGTTAAATAGACAATAAAAGAAGGACAACAGAGAACAAAACTTTCAAAAAACAAGGTTTTATGTTCAAAATTGTGGTAAGTAATCATTTTGGTAATAAATTCTTCCCCATAAGCCGACAACAAACAGGACTAATGAAAAAAGTTTATCGGCAGACTAACACAGTTCTAAATTACGAGATACCAAAACAAATCCGTACGATCATTAGGAAAACAAGAGCTGAATCCCGTAAACTTCGAAATGAGCACATTTATTTACCGAATGTTTGCTTTAAATACGTTTTCCCTAAAAGCTTTTTCGAAATGCAACTTCATTGATACAAATGACCGACGACGAGTCATCGACACTGGAAATAAATCAACCGAGGTCAAACGATCTAGGTGCTCCTACGTTTGAAAGTATAGCTTTTATTTTTAAGGTCATAAGGGTAATATTTGTTTGTGAGAATCCATCAATCTAGAGTGTACTAACGGTAACAGTTATTTTCGTTGTTTAGATGTAAATGAATGAAGATCGTTAATTTTCTTAATCAAACAACAATTTATTGCGGATTTCAATAATATAAAATCGATAAATAAGATGAACACAATATATATACCTATATATGCCTATTTTGCTCATAAACATAAGCAATGCAAATATACAAATAACACAATATGACAAAAAGGCGATCTTATTGCTAGAAACAAAAATATACGAAAAATAAATACGTCTTAAGTTTTCGATATTCTCTTTCCTATCAAAAAAATATGAATATGTAAATGAATATAATATTAATAATATAGTCATTGTTACTTCCTATAACAGTAATAATTTATCACTCATCATTCCAGAATATGATCTCCCAACTAATGTTACTTAACGATTACAGATAGTAGTTATTAAGCACTCTCTAACATTTTCCCGAGACCTTAACATAAGCTTCAAAAGTTCTTAAATTAATCTCACTTCAAAAACTGGACGATGTAATTGCAAAGTATAAAATATCAATGTTGTATCAATCCAAATTAAAGAATCAATAATAAAAAATCTTAAAATTTATGTTCAATCAAGGTTTTTTATTTGTTATATGCTTGAATAAAAATCGTGTTCTTAACATATTTCAAGTTTATGATTATTCATCGCCTCATTATATTCCTCTTGGGAACTTTCCCTTGGGTACGAGCGCCAATTTAACTAAAAATAAATCTTATTACATCTTTTATTGCAATACCTACTTATTACGAAATGACTACATTTTCAACAATTATGTTTAAGGTATTTTTTATAAAAAAAAAGATTTGACTGAATAAAAAACATCTACCATTCAAATTAACAGTATATTAATACTGTTAATTTGCTTTTAATCTTCTATTAACCATCAAGAAATATTTCCAACAGCTCCGATTTATATTCATTTCTTAGTGGAATTAGCTCGTTCATGGACTAAAGTTATCTTCAGGTTTGCGTCGTAATAAAAGGAAATAGCAATCATTATTTCACGTCAATACTTAACTGGATTGAACACCGCAAATGGACCGGTAATGATCTACATCTTGGGGACAAATCTAATCTGTCTGGATTCGTAAAATTGATGGTTTTTAGGCTATTAACTATGTGAAATATTTTCATCGTCTATTCCATTCTATTCATCTTGCTTTCTTTGTGGCCTACTTTGAACGCCGTCTGGTCGAGTGGCCAGTAACCCTATCTACTTAGCCAGAGGTACTGGGCTCGAATCCAGGCGGCAGATATTTGTATGATAAGTACGAATATTTGTTTACGAGTCATGGATGTTTGTATGTTTATATATAATACCTTTATATACATTTATTTAGTTCTTATATATTTAATCAGTTGAAACATATAGTTCTTAGACCTTTCTCTTGTACCTCACGCAACGATGCCTAGAAGCGATTGCTTAGCAATAACGCCTCCTACAGCACGTTCATGTTTTCTTGTAAAGTTGTAAAATTTATATTCCTATTCTCACTTTACGTATCATAGTGAAACAACATTGTTATTGTTATTGGCTGGCCAAACCTGTCAAATATCCAAGAACCAATTCATATTTTATATCAAAGGAAAATCACTTTAATCATCGTCCGAAAACCTGATCTTTAGTTACAAAGTCTCTCAATGTACATATTGCAGTCCTTTATGAAGTAGATGAGTTTATTTAATATTGCGGGACGGAGACATCAAAGGATGGTTGGTTATTGGAGTTTGTTGGGCATAACTGCACACAGCAAGTTAAATTTCATCATTTTTCATCACAAAGTGACCCTTTTCTTTATTATTTAAAGGTTAGATTTTCTCTATTACATTTTAATGAGTTCTTGTTGGAGGATATTTATATTTAATGTACTAAGATATTTTTACACTGATATCAATTTCATCTATTGCAAATTAAGTATAATTAAGACCATGTTAAAAATAACTCGTAAGAGTCTTATGAACCCTGTGATTACCATGCGTAATAGTCCGTGTTTAACACACTTGTGTACTAGTTATAGGTCTGTTATTTATTATTGTACATACAAAGGGTTTAAAGGATAAACATAAAACAATTGAGTTTTATTTAGTCTTACTCAAAATCGGAATCGGCATGCTCATTACTTAAATAATGCTTGGGCAAGCAAAATACTAATCAATGAGTAAGTCGGGTTTTTCCGGAGCTGCTCAAGATTTTAACTCTCCAATGTGGATTTAAGCATGACGCAAGTAGCTTAGTATTCTTATTTAAAATCAGGGCATTAAAACAAACATTACCAGTAATTTTCTTAACGATATATTGAAAAGAATTAATATTCGAGAGACTGAGTAATCCAAGATTTTTTTTATTCATTCCAATAAAGTTGTATTTAGTATATAATAGCGTATATAATAGTTTTTTTTAATTAACCAAACTTCCATTTAGATCGATTAAGTTAAATACGAAATTCCATTCTGGAAAACATCTCTCCGAACCAAAGTAAAATCGTATATCAACAACCGATTCAATTAAAATAATTTCCCTTTCATAAGAAAACCTTTTGCAAATATTTACATTGCATAACTATTCCCCGAAACTCATTCGTTATTTGATAACGTTGTAATATTCAAAAGATAAATGAATAAAGGTTTTTATGCGGAAAATGTCAATCGGCTGGTTGGATGACGAAATAGGTTTCTTTATTCGAGTGCCAGAGGCGAGTTCATATGATATTAATCTATAAACATTTGGGAACATTTTCCTCTTTGTTATCGGTTATCCATTATATTATATTGTCTATCATATTATCATGTTATATTGTGTCTATTGTACATCCTACCGATATATACATATCATCAACCAATTTTTTAAGATCACAAAGAAATATATAAATTTTCAACTTATATATCGTGCCTTATACATAACATCCAGTTCACATGGTAAACGAATTTCTTCTTGGAATCTGTTTTAGGTATTTTATACGTTTTATAATTGTCAAATTAACTATGTTTAAAATACTGAAACGGCGCGAATTTTGCTTCATTTCGTCAAATGTTGACCGAAAAACTGAAAGCTGCATGCGTAAAACACCTAAAGTCAATAAATATTGGAGATCAAATACGTATATAGATAGTTTGAATACCGTTGTATTATTTCAAAAAATAACAGAGATAGCATAGCAATTAGCTTTGTCTCTAATTACATCCAAGACAACAGTGTTAAATATACCATCGCCCCAGGATCAGGTGGTTCCAATTAAAACCAAAACATTTCGGGTTTGAGTTCGTACTTTATAGCAGCATAAAGAAAGCCAACGTTATAAAGTTCAACGTAAATCGGTTTACGATCGTATGTGCTCCTGGAGACATAAAGGGGAATTAATAAGGCTATTCCGTGGAGCGATTCGGCAGACAGATAGCCAACCTCAGGGGTGGCACTTCACTGAGATGCTGAGACATGTGACATATAAAAACTAAGTAATTTTTATGAAAAATCAATACCAAATAAGTATACAACTGCCACTCCAGGAAACTAATAGCAAAGTGTGATGAAGTTTAATATTGGATGAAATTACAGTCCATTCAAAGGCGAATGAATAAACACGAAATATACAACTCAGTCCCGAAGCTATTTTGACAAAATCGCAATGCCTTTGTACCTTTACATGCGAAATAAAATTTTAATAAATAATGTAGTAATATTTCTTACATTAGCACATATTCTCTAGCCCAAATTAAGCATCGTTATCTGTACTAGTAACGGAGAAATATAAATAGTAATATGTGTATAAATATCATAAAATTAACAATGCAAACTTCCATGACTTGTGAACAAATATTCACACTCATCATATAAATATCTGCCCCTACCTGGATCCGAACCAGAGATCGATAGCTAAGTAGACAGGGGTAATGACCACTCAACCAAATGGCCGTACAAAAATTGTTTAAATTTTTCATCGTTTAATATGCATTGCCGTGCCACGTTAGGTTTCTTCCAAGACCCTTAACGTAACCATAAAAGATACATTACTTATTCTTCTAATGCAGATTTTCTCTGATAACTTCCTGAGCAAACGGTACCTCTTTCTAGCTCTTGTTAGGACAAAAATCGATCTTAGTTCTAAAACACTTTTCTTCTTTATTGTATGATGCCGAATAAAGACTTAAATAAATAACAAAAACAAGATAACCATTGGTAAAAAGTAATTTAATGAACAACCACACATTAAACCTAATGCCATATTAATTAAAAGTTGCCAAGGCATGCAACGTGGATCAGAATTTTTTAAACAGAATAAAGTCAGAACTATGATAACTACTACTGTACATGAAAAGGGTAGTTGAGTAAATTACTTTAGGTTATTACAAAACAGATCAATTAATTATAGTTAATATAATCCACATACATACTAACATATGCTTCAAAAAAAGAATATATATGTAAAATTAAGTCTTGTTCTACATTCTAAAAAGGTCGAAACTTCGAACTAAAAAGGTCGAGGTTCGAACTTTTGTATTGTATTTGAGAAATTTATGATACTTAACAACAATTTTAGGTTTCGGTATTTCTTATCATCATAAAGAAGAAAATACCAAATCAGCGGAATATAAAAAATGTGGTCTCAATCAGGAACTACCTAGTGCTGTATAATTCAACAAGAGAATTATCTTGGTATGGTTAAAAATGGTCCCAATCTTTACAACATTTGAAAAAAGAAATTGTATTTAACATACTTTCTACTTTATAAAAAAGTCTTTTCTTCTTTTTTTATATAATGTTGCTATGTACGAGTATGAATAATCAATAAATAACACTAAATTTTACAATGAAGATCTTCAAAAGGTATCTGAAAATACCTAGTACGTGAAAACACCTTATATAGGTGTTTTCACGTGTTTTTTAACTTATATAGTTAAAAAACATAAGTTTTCACAAAGTGTTACAAATATAAAACCAACTTATTTAGTTATGGTCTCAATTTAGTAAATTAACTTAGCACTACAGGGCGTGGCTTGAAAAGGGTACAAGCATATATATGCTACGCCATAACAGCTTAATATCAATTTAATTGGCACTATAAAAAGTTTTGGTTATAGCAGTAATTCTTAAAACCATTTGTTTCTGATACACAGATACACCGTTCTGTAAGACTTACATTACATTCACCTGTATATTTCATATTCGAAGCTAGGCAACAAAGTAAACTAAATATTTTGCCTGAATCAATCTTAAAGGCGTTTATGCTGGCACGCTGAAACGTTTTCTTATACGACTACATAAGAACATTCAAATGTGCTATTTTATGGACACTAACTATAAAAATAAAACCCTCCCCCACCGTTGGCTTGAACACTTAGATTTGCCCATCAAGTCTCGAGCACTCAAAAATACATTTGAAAAATACACATTTTTATGTGCTTGGTAGAGATGTGAAGAACGACTAAAACGTAACTCCGATTGCTTTAATGGATCTTAAAGAACTCTCGGCTTATAAAGAAATTTATACGCACTTTCTGACTGTATTACGAACGTAAATAATTCTACAATACTTTTAGCAGTATTGGTACTACCTAAGGCTTACTCTCCTTATATTTCATTTATTCTTGGTTCGTTGAGTGTTTTTGCTATCGTCAAGATTATAAATTACAGACAACCGTTTTAATTAATTGTTAATTAAACATAATAGTTTATTGCGTTTGAATGATGCAGATATTGCTGCTTCATAATAAGTACTTAAATACAATAATTGACAAAACATTTTAGCTAGTGCAGATTATTCTAGAAAAAATATATACCTTTTAACTATCTATAAATATAAAAACCTCAAATCAATTGAAAGGGGCGCTTTCATTCCCTATTTCCTTTGACTGGCGTTCGCCTATCACGTTTAATATCTTAGGGCATTTGCATAACTATTTCACTCATAAAAGTTAAGTGTTAGAAATTAAACGACGGGTCGTGTTAAAAGATTTCATGATAATTAGAATTTTGGACATTAAAGAGGAATTGCAATTAAAATTATAAGGAAATACGAGTAAATATTATTAAGCAATTGTACCCTTTTAATCTGTGAAGTGTCAACTAATCTAACGTACATCAGGTACATTAGATTTACTTTTTTAAGTAAGCATAAGGTAATGTGATGATGAGAACTATATTTTTTGCCAAAAATAATAGTATGAAAAACTAACTACAAAGGTACTTGATTCATAATTACGCATGAATTAAAATACACTAAGAATGTCAAGTCTAAAGACCTAAATGTAAGTAAGTAAACTTACATAAACAGAAATGGCTTCGTATGGTAGTTTTCCTACGAAGGTCAATAACAACAAATAATTATAACAGTGGATAAGCTATAAATTTAATAAGCTGAAAAGATGTAGTAAGCTTGTACTACATAGCATAGGAGTACAAAACCTATAACAGTTTCAAAACATTTACGAAATAACTATGTCTGAGCTAATGGTTTTACATCGAATTAAAATTAAAGTTCCTTTAAATTTATCGTGAAGAATTTAATCTATTTTTATTGCACGAAGAAATTTGGAATTATTATACATCTATATAGGGCCTTAAAGAGTGAGTGGTCCTTGGTGTTGGTGGAATTCTCCATGATTAATTATCACCGCTCTTTCTCTTTCTCTCTTTATGGTCTCATGAGTACGGGATTTATTAAGGAGATAAAGGATATTAACTTATTTGGCTACAATAAAATATAATTTTCCATTATTCCCCCATAATCGATTCGAGAAAATATATAAAATGCCTTTCTCTACAGACCGCCTTTTGCTCAGGGACAATTTTTCTATATTTGGTGTAAGTACCACAAGTGCACAGGGTTTGTTGGTCTAAGTTTCGGCATGGGCTAATAATCTGCATAAGATATTCCTCTGTTGGCCTAGCACTGGTACCAAATACGTCTAAATGCCGCATTTACTCATTTTAGTTGACAGTTGATTTAAACTCCTTAAAATCTGCCTCAAGCCTTCAAGTGCCGGTCATTTTCTTTAGAACTGTCTTTTCATTTTGTATCAGATACAAATGCACAGTCTGAGATCCAGGTTACTGCATCAGCTCAATATGCATATCAAGTATCTCTGTTGTAATTAAAACTGCTACGTCTTTTAAACTCATCAGGAGAGCCTTTCCCATTTCCATTTCCACAGATGATAAGTTTTGCTGTTCCTATCTTTACCTCTAACGTATCAAATTATTATTATAATCGTTACGCTAGTTTAACGTTGCATTGTTGTTATTAGCTATAAAAGCGTAACAGTATTCAGCCTCAGGCTTTGCTTAGTCGAACGAATGCTTCGTGGTTAGTTAATCGCTGCTCGTAACCATTTACAATCGCAATAATAATTTAACTCTACTAAAGTGAGATGTGGGGTCCATACAAGATATTAATGTCTCTAAATCGTTTGTAATTCTCGTTAGTGTATGAACGATTGAGTTGAAATAACATTTACGAAATAACAATGTCTAAGCTAATGGTTTTACGGTGAATTAATATTAAAGTACATTTCGTGATCAATTTGATCTATTTTTGTTTTACAAAAAATAGGACTTATGACTAGTTATAATATTAACAGGACCCAGTCTACTGCCCAGAACGGGTTTTAGTTTTTAGCTGCAAACATTGTCAACATTACTATTCAACTTGCCAAACTACTCAAGCGCTTATACCTATATTTGACTAGAATATTTCCACGTGTATATTGAGTACCGTATCATATCCAGTACCGTTTCATTTGCCTGCCGCATTCCAAAGATTAGGTCTTAATAATATAATTTCTTAATATAATAACTTTCAAACCTCCGTCCGTCTATAAGTGCCTATGTCATGTGATGGAGATAATACGTGTGCGGGTAAAGACCTTGTATTTCTTATATATTTCTTTGTAATACGCCTTGACGTATTACAAAGAAATGCATACTATATCACTTCCTATGTTATATTAAAATGGTAATAGAATTGTTAACTTGTTTATACCGGCTTGTGTGCTCCGGAGTAAGAAGTTAAGGGGAATGACAAACTTAAAAACTCTTCAAATTAAAAAAAAAGTAGAATTTGTACAAAAATTACAAAATTACTATTATTATGATTAGACAAAAGCCCATAAACATTGGTTGCTGGATGGTGGGAGTAATGACAATAGCAAGCATCAGTAATATTTAAGTTCCTTTGCAAACGGCCACTTGTCACAAAAGTTGCATAGTTTTCAAATCAAGGCCGCCATTAAATATTTAAGTAAATCAAATACAAAGCTGAAGTTCCTGGTATTTGACTAAACGCTCATAAATTTATTACACTTATAGCTCTCTAAATATCCAAAAACGTCGCTTCTATCGACTACATAACAATACATTAAAATTCATCGTAACATTATTTGACCAAATTGTAAGTTACCAACAAAATATTTTTGAACGCACATGTTGTATTTGAAGTTCCCCCTTCAATACACAAGGATGATGTCATCTCAGAAGGGATGAACGGTGACGTCACTCTTCCCTGTGGAGAATTGGGATGTGAGTCAGCGGGTCACACCCCTCCCTTATAGTCTTAATACTTATGTTATGATGTGAAGATCGCAATATAATTTGGGTTAAGGCTAAGAAACTAGCCAGATGTCTCGTTATTCCTTTAGTCGCTTTGTCCAAAAATAATGCAAATGTTTTCGTACTATTTTACTTCCTTATAATCAAAGTAAATCTTGTCTATATAAAAGTCAATATTCACAAACCAGATATAATAGATACTTATTCAAACATTAAGTGGATACCTACGGGCTGGTAAGAATCTATGAGTAGATAAAAAAAATCAAGACAGAAATCTTTGAATAAGATTTTGTTTTTATTTTTATTACAAATATATACAAATTTATTTCACTTTTTATTCTTTGGAATAACCCTCAAGTTGTGACAGAATACCAGTGCTTTGCCCATATCTCATGTGGGCAAAATTGAACACTAAGTGACGGCCTTTTCAGACTTCACATTTTCCTTGATAAACTATGTTATATTTTATATCTTTACAAATATGTTTTGAAAAAGATACGAATAAATGTTCTATTCATGTCATAAATTTATTATTTCCACTATTAATTGTTTGTTAAAAGAAAAATAAACTTAATTTATGTTGAAAAATTATCATCAATAGCATATATACGTCCACCTGCTGAATGTAACCCTTTCTTCATGGGAAAACCCCAAGAAGGGTTTAGGACATAGCTAGCGGTTGCCGTAACCATCGACACTTAAGGCTTAACGCGCCTTCCGAAGCATATAGAGCTCGAGATAACAATTTTATCTAACCCATCTAGGGTCTATCCATGGCTAAAGATGCTTTACTTCTGATATCGAAACAAAAGCGTTTGAACTTCTACGCCCACGATCTCCTTAGTAAAAATAAGTCATATTTTTATTGTGATGTCTCACACTACGATAAAAATTTATAGGTTATATATGACCTGTCAAAACGATGAGTTATTTTGTTTATAACTTTTTACAATAAAGGTCTTTTCAAAGTCAAAATATCTTTATTTAAATAGACTCATTTACTATGTTCTTTAAAAACGTAATAACAGGGAATATGTATGAGAAAAAATAAACAAATGTAATTAAAAGTAATAGTGATAACTTTAAGTGGGTATTAACCGGGTATTTACAAATTGTCCCAGTTCTAGAATTTAAATAAGTATTAAATAAGGATTAGATTTTAATTGAAATCATCATTATTTTTAATAATAAAAATATCCTTATAAAACTAGGTATATTAATATAAATTGGTGTGAACATAACACTGCTGTGACCAAACCCTCGGGCGCTTATGATTGAAATTGTGTACCAATTAAAGCAATTAACA
The DNA here is from genome assembly GCA_943193645.1 of Acentria ephemerella. NCBI lineage: Eukaryota > Metazoa > Arthropoda > Insecta > Lepidoptera > Crambidae > Acentria > Acentria ephemerella. The sequence goes on from OW971881.1 coordinate 8,949,014, forward strand.
AAATTGCTCTAATTAGACCTTAACCTTTTAGCTCAAAGCCGATAATGGCATAACGATCGCCTGATACATATACTTAGATAGAAAAATCGCTTTCAAAGAGTTGCAATTACAAAGATTAAAGGTCTCCATTGGCGATAAATCAGAAAACCACTAAGCTACAGATAGCGCGCCCATTGTATGCGAGACTAGTTATAATAAATGTGAGGGTAGAATAGAATTTAATATTAGTAAAAGCCTTTAACATAAAAATACACTTATATTTTAAAACATTATTAACGCTTAAGCCAAAAAGGTTCAGTAAAATGTATTAAAGTAAAAAGGTGTGTTTATAGTAAGTAGCATTTGTATTTTTAAAATTATAAATTTTTCTCTTCGCAATTCCATTGATGATTTTTCAATAATTTTTATGACTGTCGACGTTCGACGTCAACTCTACGCGACATTGAAAAAAATCGTCTCAAAGATCATGTTTCAACTTTACGGATATAAATGTTTACATTCTTTTAAAATATATAGCGTGATATATATTAAGTAAGTCCTACCAAAGTGACTTTGACGCAAGCCAAAATGATTGAAAAGTTATTAAGAGTTATTAAATTATTTGTGTAAGTTAAAATTTGCAGCTAAATATAAAGGATACTACATAAATTTATAAAATAATGTTACCAAAACAAATACAAAAACCAACCCAAAAAATTGACCAAAACAATATAGTTGTTTAATTACTAAAATTATACATTTTTCTCATGAACTAACCCATAACGTAAACATAAATGATACCAAAATATATGAACTTATCTAAAAGATGTCAGCTTCGTTTCCATTTTCACATCAACACCAATGTATCTGTAGGCTAAAGTCAGACATCACAAAATCCTTCAAACAAACACGACTCTGATCTCATCGTGTTATGAGGAGAAGGATTTATCGGTTTCATCCAGACATGCAAATGGAAAACCTATTTTTGGACGTAGACATAAGAGAGGTATGTAATATATTACTTGGTATGTGTTGAAGGCATTGGTGAAATGTAATACTGCATTTTTTATTTATTTAAAGACGAAATTATATCAGAAAACTTAACGATTTTTTTTTCTTTCGATTACACTAAATAAAAAATATACAACGAATACCCACTTGGCACGCTCTGCACATGATTCATGTATCTAAAAGTTGACTGGAAGTTTCTTGTCCACTCGCCTAACAAACGGTTGAGACTCGCGAAACTTGTTAGGAAAGGAAAAAGTCGAGGAGATCTAGGGATGTTGAGAGTTCCGACCACATAACTAGTTGATAGAATAGTTATTTCGTTGAACACGGTGGTTTGATAAGGATCAATTGTTTAATTGAAGTTTTGTAACAGTTTAATATGATAATTAATATTTGATTCGGTATTTAAAATTATTATTATAAGATAAGATATTAAGGTAATGGTAACTCCATTACGTTTCAATTAATTGTTTTAATACAATAGGTTTTTAGCGATAAGGTCGTCCTTTGTACAAAACTAGTTAATGTTTTTTGTCTATTTCTCTTCTTGAATTGGCTGATGTACAATAAAGATATATTCTATTCTATTCTATTCTATTATAGGCATTCTATTACTTTAAGTATTTTTTTTTTATTTTTTATTGAAACCCACGTTGGGCGCCAAATGGTTAAGTTTAATCAAAAACTTAATATATTACATTGAAATCAATAGCATGCTTATGGGAGTTTTTTTAGAAATTTAATTATTTTCTTTATATTTATATGTACTGAAATTTGCCTTTTTAGACATGCCCAGCAGTGTGAAAGCATAGGTATGTAAAAATAAATAAAATACATAATATAACTTCTAAACATCAATAACCGGTCAACTTAAACGTAATTAAATATAAGGGCTGGTAAATTTATACATGTACACAATTTTGACTAAAAGTAGTTATAAGTCCAGTGCGTGACAGGCAATTAACAATTAAGTTTCATATTTGTTTATGTATATGGCAGACTATTAGATTGTTTCAAATCAATATTAAAACACCAAATGCCAATAATATATCCTCACATATACAAAGGAGTTCTCATGCCTAACTGGTTAGAAAGATCTTAACTTAAATTTGAACTTCTAGTTTATTATTTTCTTAGCGGCTATTTAAATCAATGCGTCCTTTCCAACAATACAGTCTGTCGTGCATCTTTCAGCACAAAAGTTTTCGAGCGAGACTCAAACCCGCTGAGGTACTCGATTTAATTTACATCTCCGCGATTGTTCCCAACTCGAGAGTTCGACGAACGGACCGACGCCGCCTCTGATTTATTTTCCTCAACAACCCCTAAATGGATTTCAGGTCTTTAATATCGGGACGTTAACTTTCTAAGTGGCTCACAATCTAAGTTTGAATCTAGAAATTGTTATGTGAAATTAATGTCTAGACCACATTATTACTCTGCTTTACTCGTCGCGACCACGTAACGGTAACTCGGGGATTAGAAAACGCGTTTCGATTTTAGGCAATTATTTACTCCTTACGTATACCATCCTTGATAAAACATGGGCACCTATTAAGATACGTGAAAAAGACAACATTGGGATCAGCAAGGTGAAGGCCAGAGCATTGTATGCTGCACAATGTCTTTTACTACTTACCATAAGGCGTCGCTGAGTTATTTTCCTTGCTTTTAATAATAGAAAAAATTACGATATCAAGACCCGCCCCTCCAAATCGCTAAACGTTTACCTTATATTATTATTTATAAGGCAAAGTTGCTTTCACATTTGGGTGCATAAAATTCGAGCGAAAAACTACCCCTCTTTATTCATATTAAGAAAAACATTCCGATATTCAATAAGAAAGTAAATTTATACTTTGCAATATGACAAATACCTTTACTATCTCTTTTTTATCTACATATAGGTATTAATTTAATAAAGTTTAGTATCTAGAGAACCTGGATATAATTATCAAGTACATAATATTTCTTTATTTTTGTATTACATAAAAGGACTTTGGGATTAATTTTATTATTCTTGTATTGTTATTTATCATTAGCACAAGCATAAAGTATTAAGGGTTTAAAATTGTATTTAAATTTATACATTTGAATACAATTTTTGCCTCACAAATTTTATATTTTGAATTTAAGATATGAGCCAAGTACTACTCAATATGGACGTCCCAAAATCTTTAGAGCCATTTTTAATACCTGAGACACGACTTGATATAGTATCACGATACACGTTGAATGTGCAATAAATCAGTCTTACCAATTTCACCCCTAACTCTTGGTAATAAAGATTCAGATTTGGTGTTTCTGAGTAGGTATACAAAACTGCTCAAAGGATTTTCTTGCACGATCTCGACTTTGAGATCTTAAAGATAAAGCTGTGTAGCTTAAATAAGGAACGACCACTATAGTCCCACTTTGTCACACTGTGAGTACTTGTTAGCGTACAATGTAAGGTCAGAAACATAAACATTTAGATGTAACAGAAAGTAGTTTCGAAAGGTATAATTTATATTTAAAAATATGTCTATGTTATGAAATAGGAATATTTTATCCCCCCTATAATTTCACAATTGCTTTTACAAATGTTTGAAGAAAATCAGAGTAAATAACAATTGTTTTATCAACTATTACATCTTCGTCAACTGATCTTATTATATGAACAAGAAAATGATTTTCTACACCAACATTGTCAATAATAATAGAAAAATAATAAAAAGATATTAAATAGTAACAAAAAAAAACATCAATACTAAATTGTAAGATACCAATTCAATAAATACACGAAATCGTCAGAATAGTGTTTCCAATGCTTCTGTTTGATGAATTGGACGCATAGATGACCCAAGTTTTGTTCTGAGAGAGTTTAAGAGGTAGTCGACAGTGTATCAAGCTAATTCAAGAAGGTACCTATTTAATCCTGGTATAAAGGACTATAAGCAGAAACGCCCAATCCATTCCAGAAAAGATTAATAGCGCTAACTTCGGTTTCTGGAATATTTAACCTTTAAACCCATCCACGCCATGACAATGCGTTATAGTTTGAAATAATGCGAACTTTTATATTAAATATTTTGGTTCAGGAAATCTTTGGCGATTATATTAAGAACAATATTTTTTATCTATTTTTAATTAGGAACTAAGATAAACTTAAAGATATATCGGTTCCATCATAACCTAATCCATATAATTAAACACATTTTTATATTGGTAGACCTGTAAGGGAGTAATATTCTCAGCTAAAGCTTACGTAGAAGAATATTTTATTAAGTCAAATAATGAAACTGGCCATAAAACCAACGGAAACCAGTCTCAGAACAAACGACTTTAAAACCTAACCTATAACCATTAATTTATATTTTTGAGGACAACAAAGAATCGTTTCTACGTTCTTAACAAACAGCTCGTAAACACTTATAAATATTTCTTATTCTAAGAAACTGAAACGCGAACGTTCCATAAAAGTATCTAATAATTAGTCCAGGGTGACGCCATGTTCTAGTGATTCTTAAAGGCCCCTTTGTCTGGAAGCTGACAGATACGGCGTAAATCTCAGCTCATGACAACCGTGGAGACAAATCCCAACTTACAAAATTATTCGTTAGGGTTCCGCGGTGAGGGTGAGAGGGCCCGTCATTAATAAAAACAGCCGGACAAATCTCTTAATCCTAAGATTACTCACTTACCAAAGGAACACGTAGATCATTAATGCTGTGGTGATAAAAGAATACTCTGTGTTATTACAGTAATATATACATAAAGGTATATCCGACGAAACAGCAGATTCCTTTTGACACAATGTGTTTTTCACGACACTCGGGATCATTTTATTTTTCCAGAGTTCAAACAGCCTTCACTACAAATATCATCCAATTTGGTTCAGTGGTTTACTGGTGAAAACCTAACAAACAGACAGACAGAGTTACTTTTGTATTTTGCCTTGGATATTGCAAATCCGCGAATCTACCATAGGTAAAGTCAGTGTATCTGCACTATATCTAAGTTCACATGCGAAATTCTTAAGTTTTTTTATCGCTTTGTAACTTCGTTGTGCAATATTTTATTATTTATTTATTTTTCAATAAATATTTCGATTTTTTCAGAATAATATAAAATATTTATTTTATATAATAGCAATAGACTTTTGCCATTATTGTCACAGTTCTTACATAGCTCGTTTTAATTAAGTACCTTATAATGCGTTTCATTTCTACCACCATCATAATATATCCCAGAACGATTTTAATAATGACAAAAAATTTAAAATCTACTCAAAGGTCCAACTCACACTTACCTATCTTTTGTTTGTTTCTTTGTCTCCCAAAGTTGCGTCACTGCCTAACACTACCGACAACCAAACATCGACAATGTGCCGAATGACGAAACGCTTTCGCGGCTGCGTAAGAGTTTATTTGTTCAGCCTGGCTGATAAATATTCGTCGTGACAGAAAGCTTTACAAAAAATTAATAAACAACACAATGAGTCGAGCAAAAGTATCATTGCAGATGCATGAGGGTGATAAAATATGAGCTTGTCCATTAACTTGTAAATTACGAAATAATTGTAATAGTTTCTAGAATCGGAAATGTACTGTGAAATGTGCTACAAAAAAAGAAATAGCTTACTTACCTCATTGTGTACAGTAAGGATACACAACATTCCAACTGTCGACTTAAAAATGAAATATGCGTCCACAATAAAACTATTTGATTTTTTTTACTGTGGACGTATATTTTAGAAAAGTTTTTAAAATAATAAAAATAAACTTTAAAACACTAAAAAGGCCAAAATAATTCAAGTTCTTATATAAAATTGAAAAGTTTAAAGCCTGTGTTTCACTTTCTATTGCGTCTATTAATAATTTAGCACCAACACCAAAAATAGCTTAAGTGAAATAATTACTTAAATTCAAATATTTTTACCTTTTTAGCGGTCACGATTTGTGTAGTCAATTTCTTTGGTCAAAGTTAGATGGGTGACTATCTGTTAGTCGCTTTAATTGAACCATTTTTATTTATCATTTTCAGTTTTACCATTGTTTATTATAAAATTTGTTGGTTTTCCTCGATTTCTCTAGGACCTATCAGATCCTAACTTGGAGACAACTGCACCGCCTATAGAGGTAGGTGGATGGTGATGGTGAGAATTTCTTTTTTTATTCTATTGAATATAAACTCTATCGCATAAAACAAGAAAATATCAATGAATATGTACAATAAATATACATAACCTAAAACAAGGCGTTGTTTTTGAAGTCTTTTAAAAACAAGGTGAAACGGCAAAACTCTCGAAGCTGAAACACCAATTTCAAATTTAATATTTGTAACTTAATTTTACGATCATTATATTTCAATGTGTGATTATATTCAACGATTACCTAATTCAGGTAATATAATATTCAGACATATTTTTTCCTAAGTAAGCAACAAACCATTCATGTCAAAATCATTTCTATTATAAGACATTCACGTTACGGCATAAAATCAGTTCGTTATAACGCCGATGATGTTAAAATATAACTGAAGTAATTACGACAAGACGCTATGTGTTTGACAAAGACGCGAGTCCTGGGGCGGCGTCACAAGCAGGAATAGAACGACGCCCCTTCTGGCACGAGACAGGGTTCATCCTGCCAACCATCGTTTAGAGAAATATATTTTATTTCTAAATTTAATTACTTTTATGCTTAAACGGCGCACAAAGGTCAGCTAATAAAGATGGGAGTAAACTTTAAACTGCGCAAAAGCTATATGAAGTACATCCACTAGCTATGTAGGTTCTTACGTTGTCGATCTTATACGAATAGGTACAATTTAATTAATTATATTTATAGTTAAAGGTAACGTAGGTATACAATGTTGTTTGTTTTAATATTTACATAATTCCTCTTGTTACTTTGTAAAAAACTACAAATTTTTTTAAAATTACTTTGATTTCACTTTTATCTAATATCAAAACGTGGAAGATTTTTAATACTTAAAATTAATTATAGTATCTTTGAGCGCAGGGACCACAACCTTTACATTTAATCCTAAAACAGAAATGGAACAATATTAATTATAGAACAATTTATATAAAAATTTCCTGAAATATTCGCAACTACTTATCAAAATGGATAGAATAATTTTACCAGTTTTTAAAGGCGTACCAAAGTAATTGTGGTTAACGGTAATAAGTGCTGCCGAGGTGTTTCCAATTTACAAAGACGACATCTTTAATGCTTTACAAGATTTACAAGCTGTATTAATTTAAAAACCCGACTGGGATGACATAAGACGCTATATTTGAAATCCTCATTGAAATCTTTAAAACAATTACAGTATGCAATAAATCATTTTGGTTCATACGCAGATCGATTGGAGGTCAGAGTAATTTGAGTGTTTGATCGTGACCCGGATACTTTTAATAATGAGGGCATATCTCTTGAGCTTAAAATTGATTTTTGTACTGATTCAAAAAAGGGTACTGTCGACAACACACCAACGTTAAATAACAAAGGTAAATAGTAACCTGATTAAGATAATTTAACTTAAACACTGGGTGTAAAACATGTGCGAATTCTTTAAAATCGTATGAAGTACTAACTTTTCATTTCGTTAACTGCTTAGAGAAAATTATAATAATTAAAATCTACATATACTTAGACGTGAAAAAAATTACGTTTATTTGATTGTTTTGATGAAACTATTAGACAAGTAACCAAAAGACTTAAATGTATGTGGGAATAAAACCTTTACTGAGATTGTAGTCTTTGCAAAATAAATATTTACATAGGTGCCTTAATTTAGTACTCATTTCGTGTGTAAGAATATTTAAAATATTCTGGGTTATCTAAATATCATGTTACTTACCTGGTTTCAGCTGTTGTACTTAAATCAGGTAATGAAACATGAGTAAAGGAGATTTAGTTGTTTTTATTACATGCAGTTGCGTAATTGCAGAGGTTCTCGTATTTACTTGGTATTTCCTGTTGTTGCTATATCTGATGAATATACCTACTTCTAGTAATTAATAACATTTGTTATGAAATGATATGTTATTATATGCTTTGATATTAAGCGTATATGGTGGTAGTGTTTATGTAGGTGGTTATAATATAATACGTTAACATACAGTAAAAAAAATACAAGCTCATTTATCTTTGAATTATTTTTTTCCCATATTCGCATTTATTTTTATCAAACTCGATAAATGTCTATCTTGTATGGGCATCCAGTCGCCAAGTGGGCGTGCTGGCATCGGACATAAGGATAAACTTGTACGGGATGTCAATAGGTAAGCATTTTTTTATTAGATTAATTTTTCTATGCCTCAATTCTGTACTTTATTACGCAGACAAGATGGTGGGAAAAAAGAAATTCCCAATTAATTTGATCAAAAATAAACTATAATAATAAGTTCTTTATCTATTATTTAAGAAATTCATGTTTCTTTTAAAATATTTTTGATTAGACATCACCTTTTTAACATTTTTCAATGAAGCTTTTTACAAGAAATAAAAGTAACTACTGTAACGTTTGAAGTATAAATACTTAACTGCTTAAAAACTAAGGCTTGTACCCACGCAAGAAACGTTTATTTAAGAAACAGTTGTTTTAGTTAACCAAAAGTAAATTAAATTTCGGTATAAAAACAGTTTCGTTTTAAGGACTGACTGTTCTTTATTGACGCCTCAACTAAGCAGTAAAGTATTGCTTCAACGTCTGGAATAACCTTAAAACGTCGAACTTGAAATTCAGACAGACGGATCACGTAGCAGAGATGTATTAAGACGTTAATTAGTATCAAACACGCGATCTTTATACACAAGAATACTGTTACTTAAACATAAAAGGCACGAAGTAAGAGTGGCCCATCACCGATGCTCGTAAAGTGGCTGCAATGAAAAAACCGTAAAACAAGGGGAGCGCCGACGCGAAAATATGATTTTTGCTAACGTGCCCTCTCAAAATAAAGTCCGCATAAAAAACGGATTCGCTAAAGATTTCGCACCTGCAGAATCAGATAAAGTTGGAGGTTTTCAAGCGAAACGCCGTAAATTAGAGTTAGGATTTAAAAAACTTTTGGAACGTTGGCGGAGCGTTCGCATAAAGAGCAAAGACTAGCTATTATAGCAAAATTTTAAAGAAAAATCTTTTCGTCCATTAAACACTATAAATGAATTAGGAAGACAACGTACCTGTTTACTTTCACACTTATAAATTTAAAAAAAACTTTTTTGTATTCCCTATTTGTATTTGTATTCGATGCAGTTACATTATAACACACAATATGTCCAATTTTTTAATGAAAATCAACTTGTTTTTGTTACTGTCAAAATTATATTTAAACCATTGTTCATTTTCAATATATCAAAGAACACTTCAGACTGAACTACTTTTTCCAATACGTTATGTTATACTCCGGGTTTGTAACGATATAAATAAACTGCGTGATAAAAACCACGCAATTAAATAATTATATTGACAGCCGATTGGTCGAATATCCATTACCCCTGTTTTTTATCCAGAGGTCCCTGGTTCGAATTCAGGTTGTGTCAGATATTTTTATGGTGATAACGAATATTTTCTCACGAGTCATGGATGTTTGTATGTTTATTTATTACCTTTATCTCTGATAATTTATATACATATTACTAGTATCGATAGCACAAGTTCTTAACGACGCTGAGTTTGGGCTTGATAATAATAAGTGAGAAATATTATATTATTTAATACTAGAGTTTTGTCTCTCACAAATGTCATATAACCTATAACTTCCTTCTATAAATGGTCTATCCAATACAAAAAGAGTTTTGCTATTCCAATCTGTAGTTCCAGAGATTACTCCCTACAATCTCACAAGTTTGATTTCTTAATAATATTAGTATAGATTAGTAATAAGTATCTGAGAGAATTATCACTTACAAAAGGTCAAATTATATTTATTTGCAAAAAATGGTTTTTAATTTTTGAATAATGTTCATCTTTATGAAGTTAATTTTAAATGAAATTTTAATAAGTTTGTAAATGAATTATATGTTTGCAACTTATATCAAAACAACAACGATGATATTAGATATATATGTACCTTCTTATCCGGGGCTAGCTAATTTTTAAACTTGAACAAATTAGTAGCGATCCTTGTCTATCTGAAGCATAATCGCTTTAAAAAAATGGCCATAGTCGTATACTATAAAAGTAATTAGTTACTCAATTTAACTGTTGACTGTTCGCAATTATTTGATTGCATTTTTACTACGTAATTTATATCCGTTATGATACTTTTATGTTATCTATATTTCTTTACACTACGATAGTTTTTGTCCATCATTGTAAATACTATAAAAAATTAAAGATTTGTATTCATGACACAACATCTGCCCTGAACGGGACTAGAACCCAGGAATCCTGCCAGTTGACCACTCGGCCGGCAAATCAGCAAATAATACAAGATTAAACAGTAATAATGCGGATATGTTAGTTACTCTCAATTACATTTTCACTTAATACCAGTCATTAATTAGAATAACGATGAACATTAATGAATATTAATAAAAATTTACATTAAAAACATATTTGTCTACACGTGCGTAGCGTAAGCAGCGTGGAGTAGGCGTGGCCAAGGTTTTTATGACCTTGGAATACTAAACACTTTCCGTTGAGATAAATATTTTTGAAATGAAAATACATTGTATTTAGGTAATTTAATGGACCGCCTTTGAAGATGATACAAAAATATAATACACAAGACCGGCTACCTTAAAAACTTCTCACATTATTACCTTTTACATGTTTTGCCTTTTTGATGTCACATCAAAAGGAAAACTGATCCTTTTTCCAGGCTGATACCTTCATTGTCATCATGACTCCGGTGACTGAATCCGCCCCCGTCGTTTCTGAAAAGAATTCTTTATTACGCACAAAATATATTTTCTAATTCAATCCTCAGAACCTTTTCCTCATTATTTACCTCGGATTTTTTTCTTATTAAAATAGTCAAAAGACGCACACTCCAGGGACTCGGTTGTATTGTACCCCACCTGTATTCTTCGCTAAGTTATACGTAAGTAAATGTTATTATTCCAATGAATAGGCGTTGGGTTGCTTGAGGGAGCCAACTTGTCCCACATTTATAGCTCTTTTGTGCTAAGTTAGTTTTTAATCATGTTTAAATCGTTTAAGGAACTCTGTGGTGTAGTGTAGCGAAGATAATGCTTTGAGTGATCTTGTTTAAAATAAGCAATAATATTAAGGAGGTATAGTTTTTAAAATTCTTAAGGTATACGCACTTGTTTTTATGTCATCGGTCAGTTAGTCTAATCAATCAGTTGATAATTACCCGTCGTGACGAAGTATGTAATCACTTTTGATAATAAACAAAGAGCTTCTGAATAATTATCACTTCAGCTGTTAACTACAGATACCCAACTGTGGGATTTGGAGCATTTTATAAAACTCATTCGTAATTATGTGCCTTTATAGTATATCAATAAAGTCCATATAATATAGTAATAAAACAAATGAAATAATAATAGCCATTAATTATAAGTACCTTTTCATCACCTTATCTACGATCTGAAATTATTTTTTTTTTCACATTTATAGTTTGTGCCAAAGTAAAAAGAAATAAGTCCTTATCCATTAAATTTAATAAGCGCATTAATATTATTTAATCTTGATTCGGGTTACCAACCAGATGCTTGCTTCAACAAAGTCCACAGTTACGAAAATAAAATCTACATTGTCACTTATATTTAAAACAACTGCGCGATAACACAGGCCGGTTTTTAAAATGGCTTGTGTTGAATTAATTATTCTTTGGCAAAGTGCATTGAATACTTCTCAAAACTCAAGGGAACACTTAATACGTAACGTGCCGTAGGTAAGGTAACCATTATTTCTAGTGTAAATTACCTTAGAGAAAATATGTTTCTGTAAGTTTTTCTTAAGTATTGTAAATGTTTATTGGCTTAGATAAACTATATAATGTCTATCATTATATGTCTTTCACTAGTTATTTCTCTTAGCCTTAGGAATCCAGAAATGTCTCTTCATATAACGCGTGGCTGTGTCAGGAGACAGCTTCTAACTCTAAATATAAAGTTTACTTGTTTCTATAATCTGTCGTTGAACAACTGGTGACCCGATACTGTAGGTTCGTAACTTGCTGTTGTAAAAGTCTTTGGTGCAGGCTGGATAGCTTCAACAGCACATCTCCCACAAGTCGACCTCCACCAGGCACTTTTAAGCCCAATCGGCCTACTCTTGAGTAATATAATGAACAGGTAGTACCAATAACAGGCTCCAGTGTTATTATTAACCACGTATTCAAGAGATACAGGGTTGAGTTTCCGTTGCGTCCTCGCCTAACGGAAAAATCTTGCAGATTGTTAATTAGAGGATATTTAAAAAAAAGTTAAAAATGTGTAACGTTAATGTTTTAATCTTGTATTAAATGTTATAAATAAATAATAAAATAGTTAAACTATTTGCAACCTGAGTTCAATCAATTTATATATATAATTCCGTTACCGGGAATATACGTAATGAGTGGCCAATAGCAGCTAAACCTAATTTACAATCATTTAAAAATCCTACCTAAAACCTACTCATGATAATTTAACAAAATTCTTACATTGACACTAAACTCAAATTTATTTTAAGAAGCACATTAAAGAGACTCTTCTATCATACGTTGCCTAAATTGGCCAATAAACCTTGTCCCTTTTTAACATTTGTCTTTGTTTGTGCATAATCGCCTAGTTTATCTTTTGTCTTTTATCACTAATGATTTATTCCAAGGAGATTGGTAGCACGATTTTTTATTTTTATTTTTGTCATAGTTGTCAAGAATTTTATCATATCTTGGAACTGTACAAAAATCATATAAAATTATTAATAAAATCATGTTTCTATTCTATCCACTTAAAAATCCACCCTCAAAGGTTGATCATTTTATGCTCAGTATTCATGTGTTATATGAAAAATTTCTTACGTTATTGCTCAATATCTCGCGTCTTTTAATATGAGTTTAGGAATTGTAACGGAATCGTTTCATTCTCAAACTGATTATGGCTCCCCTCTCACTCAACTCGCATAGATTTTTAAACACAGCGACCCTTTTATACACAGTCCTTAAGTACAAATTTACGACATACTCGTAAAACACGGATCACTGAAAATTTTTGATATGTAACTTTTCTATTCAAATGCGGATTTACGAGGTTGCCCATTATAATTTTACTGACATCATATTTTTTTTACTTGTCACGATGTCTATAGCGGTGCGTTACAAAAGATTTTTTTGAATAAAAAAGGTTATTTCTTTTTAATCACTTCCCCTTTTTTATAGCGGTACTCGGCGTACCTTTTCAATTTTGCACTATAAAATGTGTTTATTTCATTTTTATTTTAATATTGCCAATTCCAACTCTTAACATTTATAAGTTTATAACAGACGCAAACTTTTGGGTCCTAATTGAATTCTTAAGCAATATATTAATCAAGACAGCTTCATGCCTAAGTTACTTTGAATTTGATTTGAATTCAAAGATTTTGATCAAGATTAAGATCTTATAAATCTTCAGCTGTGTTTAAGATTTCTATTTCTACTTTTTTTCTTAGTAAATAATATAATACTTTTTGTGAAACAGTAAGACTGTCGACTCGACTATTTTTATTATTGTTACTACTAGATCACTTATACAGACAAACATTGCTAGTGACATTGCTTTAACCTTCATTCGTTACGTTACCTGTATGTTTATTTACTTCATCAGTTCCTGTCCTAATGAATTACTTTTTCGGCTTTCAAATGTTAAAGTTTTATATCTCAAGTATTTAAGCAACCATTGCAACTTTGTTTTGTTTTGTATCAATATAAAAATTTCAAGCACTCCACATGTTACATCATCATTGGAGATACTTTTTGTTGTTGCTATCTCTGTTTAATATTTGTTATTGGTTAATTTTCTTCGTAAACAACTGCTTTTATGGAAAACTACGCTGCACACAAATTTGCGGTTTGTTATTGTTTTGAATTAATCGTCTAATTCTTTAAGTACAAATTTAAGGATAAAATGGTTACAGCTCACCCGGCATAGGTGTACGAGTGTAAATATCTGACTTGTTATAAATAAACCACAATGTTCTATACACTCATCAATATAATCTATTCTAGCGAATGAACACTAATTCTTTTAAAACAAAGGAACCGATAAAGCGCAACATGAACGAACCAAAAACTGCTAACTACATAGTAAAAATTGAATCAGGAAACAATGTTAATCACCAATGCTGCCCCACATTTCCCTAGTGTTTGTAAAAGGTATAACTTCTTTTATTGATGCTGTGCAATTACCACATAATTTCTCTGTAAGTTGTTTGAAAGGCATCACTTCATTGTTAATAGATATTTACAACAAACGTCTCTTCGGAAATTTTATATTATTCTTTTCAATAACGATGCGTGCTAAAACGCAAGTGGTACGGTAGATCCATAAAAAAAATGTTCGTTCGACAGTTTTAACGAGCAATGAAAGATCAAAGTATCCGAGGCTATTGAATCTTTAAGCCATCATTCACCATGTATTTAGAGCATGAACATCCAACCAGATTGGAATTGCCGCAAATGATAAAATAAAACAAACAAATCCTTGCTTTATTGCCAACGCGAGTTGATACAAAAATTGCCCCAATTTATAGTCTCTGATGTCATAAGATTGCACAGTGAAAGTGGCTCTAGAAGAGTAACTGAAAGTTTTTGATATTAAAAAATATTGTACCATGATTGACAAACTCAGTTGGATTTAAAATATTTAATAGAACTGGACAACGAAACTTAACAAATCGTCCATGATCATCTAATTTCCATTCAGTTCTACTCCAGTAAACAGCATAAACCGTGCCAGGCGAAACGTAACCGAAAAGACAAGAACCGTCCTAATAAAAACAATAATGAGATATCAGTATTCATCAATGGACCAACAAATACAATATGATTATAAATCATATCAGAGTATAACAGTACTAAATAAGGCGCTAGGTATGCTTTTGGAACAAAACTTTCTATTAGTCGTCTTAAGGACCATTCTATTTTTTCCTTATATTTTATTGAACACATTATAAAACCTCCAAGCTCTTCCTTCCTCGCAGTAAAAGCTCGAAAAAGACAGTTTGGTCATTGAAATGTAATTTTACTGGGATTGAGACTTTAAAACTCACGCCTCGAGAAAAATGATATTTCTATGTAATAGACAAAACCAATCTCGAGTCCATATCGTTACTGGTGCAGTTTTCGGTGCATCACATTTCGATGGTTCACAATAGTGCAACTTTGTACTTTCGCTACTTTAAAATGATCTTACCCGCCGGACAGTTATAAAGTCCAATTGATTTTTCGTTTTTCTTAACAACAAATTATTCTTTTCATTTCTCATTCATCCTTTATTCAGTGACAGAAAGAATTGTATCCAAGAAAGGCGGGTAAGATCATTTTAAAGTAGCGAAAGTACAAAATTGCACTACTGTCACACTTTTCTGTGGAGAATACTTAAAAAAACTACGCAATGAAAAACATGTGCTCGAAGACCGTGAGAACATAAACGCAATAATATAAATAAAAGACAAACAGTTCGTAATTCGAGCATTTGTATTAAGATTGTGATCTACTTAAGTATGTAATGTCTGTTTTAGAAGAAACCACATTTTCTTCTACTATTTCTTACACAATCGAGTTGAAAGAGGCGCTATTTAATTTAAGTAATAACTTGAACTTTAAGATATTTTATTTAATATTTATATTATTTCGATTTTGCATTTTTGCTTGACGTAGACAAAGAAAACAATCTACGAATGCATAAATATATATGTTTTATTATTATTGAAATCGATTGTGGGTTTTACTTATTGAATCTTCTGAGGTATATGTATCTATGCATTGATTTCATTTTTTTATAATTACAAGAAAAAACGCATGAATAAGCATTACAATAGGTTAAACATAAAAAAATGTTTTGGTTACAAAATGTTCACAGTCGTGGCGGCCTTCGCTTAACATATATGGAAACGCATGAAGTTGAGATAAGACTATAAATAAACTACGTTTTGGTAATGTTTAAGCTTACAATTGTCATAATTGTGATTTACAACTTTGTTTCATTGTAATATTTAGCGAGGGTTATTACTTTACCAGAGTTATGGGTTTCAAGTCCCTGAAGCTATATTTTTTCTTTGACCTTTATTCCACCTACGTTACTATTATATCTGTCAATATTATGGCATCTCTACCTGAGTCATTCTTATAATAACACAAGATTGGTTTCTGATCAGAATATAGTCACCCTTTTCCACTTGATTATTATGTATTTATTTTTAGATTGTGCAATATCATGTATTTATTTGATAATTAAAGTTAACTTTGAATACATTGAACATGAATATATCCATAAGGATTAATAAAGAAGACGCAAGAATATCGAAAATTCGTATTACTTGTTCATATAGTTCAATTTTTTTATTCTGTTTCACACATATTACTTTTTTACACTGTCATATTAACACTTTCTGAATTGTTCATTATCATAAGAAGTCGATTTCTAATTGGAGAAATAATATATTATTATGATATTGCAAAAAGATGCGCAGCATTATTTGAAAATAATAATTTATAAATGCAAATAATGCTTTTGAAGTAAACGTGTTTGGTTTAATTATTTTAAATGTGTGCGTGTATCTAAAAATAAAATAATCACAATATTCCTCGATAACATTCCAGAATACAATCGTGCCGTTGAATTCCTCGATGAGCTATTTAAATATTTTACTAAAATTAAAACAGAGCTGTCATTTTTCCGTGAATTTAGAATAAGGGCGGGTCAATAATCGGATACAACTTCGCCGTTGTTTTCGAAACCAAGTTACGCAATAGCGATGTAACTTAGGGTGCGTACACGTAAGTTATTTTTACACACTATTCAAATATCAACTATTAATAGGACTTGTTAGAAATTACACAGGAATAAGCGAGGAATCAAAATATAAGTATCTATTATTTAGATAGATTCAATATACTTTATTGTACACTACAAATTACAAAGACAGACAATTTTGCAGATGCTATATATATGCTAGTAATAAGACCGTCCTTGTATAGCACAAAGGCGGTTTTTTCCAGACAGAATATACTAAATACGATAGTCCATTGAATTCTGTTAAAATATTCGATTAATTAATATGTCATGACATTACACAAATTTAAGCTTTTTAACTGTTTGCTAAATACCGAATGCTTTTTTTTAACATTAAAGTAGGTATAACTATTTTTAAGTTATGAAACTACAGTTATTTAAAACAAAAGCAGACAGATTATACGCCATTGTAAGTATGAATAAGATAACCCAAATCATGTTTGGGAGAAGAGACTGATAAAATGTTGGTAAATTTATTTAATGATTAAAATAGATGCATAAACCCAATCCAGGAAAAATATAAAAAAATATAATAATTTAATCCAAATTTTATTGAGCTGGAACGGATTCCATTTCACAGTGATTTTATTATATATGTAAATATAAAAATATATCTTTTACCAAAAATTTAAAAATTAACCAATAAATATTTTTTGTAAAGGAACATAAATCATGTTAACGTACACTACACTCCCTTAAAGTGTTAATTTTAATTGATCATAAAAAATAATATACTCTAAAGTCGATTAATGATCTGGTCGTTAATGCTGCAAATTTCAAAATTCAAAATCCTTAAAAGCGGTACGTTGCACTAAGGTTTTTATTAATGTGTTTTAGCTGATTATTAAAGGAATTTGATCTTTGTCAAATTTACCACAACATAATAAAAGGTCTTCTTCCTTTTTATCAGTCTTAGTTTAAGATGCAATACGATTTTTATTGATGTGTGGACTACCTGCCATCTAGATACAAACTATGGCATATAAACTTCAGTATTTGCAGAGTTGTCAAAACTCTTAGGAGCCAGGGTTTTGTCTCTTGTCCTCCCGCTATAAAATTTCCTCTTCATTCTAACAGGTTAGACAATGCATGCAAGCATGTATTTCTTCCCGTCCTTGTAAAAAAACGACCTCAATGAAAATTGCATCGTCATTGTATACAGATATGGCTTTTATTTATCCCCTGGCATAATTTGCTTAAACCACATTGGTATATGTACGTAATTGCTATATACAAGAAAGCATTTATTTACACAATATACTTATGGGATATCAGCAATATCTCTGCGGTACCCGGTTTTTTTTTTCAAATAGAGAGTCAGCAGTAGATATTGCATTTCCGGACTATACTGTACAACTTGCTCAACTTATAGCAAGGATGTACTTAGCAGTTCTTGTTAACTTTGAATGTATTCACTGAATTCATTCACGATAGTTTCATGCTTTGTTCATTATTAGTTAAAACAGGAATAATGTTCAAAATAAACATTGTATCAAGTCAACATACACCCTAATCAGTGAGTAACCTAATCCAGTCTTTCCGAGAAACGTGCCCCATACAAAAACATAAGTTTTATCGATGCGAACACGATATAGGAACATAACGCGGATTCAATGCATACCTTCAGAATATTTTTAATAAACAAACTTTGACTCAATTAATTAGTATATCGAGAATTCCAGAATGAATAGGCATTTATTAATACCAATTAGATTCTTTATAACATTTTTTATTCATTATAAAACAGTAAAAAAAAATTTTTGAAAGAACGCGACTTGTATTTCGATTCCTTTAGTGGTTTCTTGATCAAAATTGGAATTTGTTGAACTAACAAAACCGATATGGCATATTTTCAGATCTAACAAAATATGTAGGTACGTAATGTCTTTGGCAAAAAATGATAGCTGATTCTTTAACAGCCTATAATGAATATACATCGCACCGTAAGCCCCAAGGCTTCCTAAATGAGATAACGACGTAAGTAGTAAACACCAAGAATAACAAATACTTGACTTGAATTCTACCATCAGCCTAATTAAGTTGTAGCATTGTATACCTTACAAACAATTTCATAAAGATCATAATTCGCCCTGTTACAATAAATTTCAACAACTGGTTATTTGTATTGCCTAAAAAAATTAAGCACCTTATTTTTTATATTATGAAAAACAAGATAAACGCTATCGAAACACAATAATCCTATTATAGAAAGAACAAAAGAAGACATAACAAGCTTTATAAAACCGATAAAAATAACTTTATATTATATACTTACATAAACGATTAAAATGAAAATCGATCGATACATACCTGTCTCGCCAGTTGCGTTACAAGATATCCGAAAAGAACGAGACGGAGTATTTTAAAAAACAAGTTTGGTTGGTTTTATGTATTCCCAATGTGTCTTCTTTTAAGGTTTCGAATTTCTTTTGGTGAACACACAAGAGAATAAAAGGGATGTATGCAAGCTAGCGTGAAAATAGTGGCAAGTTATTTGGGAAAAACATACAAAGCTAGGTCCAATTTGAGAAACTGCTTTCAATATGCGCATCGGAAAGTTCGTTCATGCGTAGCTACTTTTATAACTAGAAGCAGCTCTCCATTTTCTAATGACAATTCATCAAGTAAGAAAACATTTTTGTAACTCATTTAGAATGATATAAACATCAAGGCACAGGACAACTTAACTGAGTCCTTTTCTTACTTCCACTCTATAAGCGCGTCTACCCTGCCTGTACGATTACAGGTTACGTTTGAACAAATGATTTATCACGTACATCACTGGAATTTCGTTATAAATAGAGCGTATGTTTTACATTCCACAACATTCTTTTTTCACTTAAAATCTGGCACCAGATGTACTGTGGTTGTCGAGTCTTTGAGGCATTGCTATAACTCTGCTAAGTCGGCAAGTACCTTGTTCTAACGCGAAGCGGGTTCAGTTTAGTTGGTAAGCCAGTATTTCTTACCGAAAAGATGCGCATAACCCTTATGTTGCTCCATATGCCTGAGGGTAGGTAATGAAAACTTTTCAGTCGAAAACAATTTAAGTCGTAACGCAATACATATGTATTAACGTTAAATTAACGGTAAATTCTTATCTTCAGAATGATCGCATCTGCAATATTCAATGATTTCCTTGATTAGTTAATACTGCACATCATGACAACTCTGTTCCGAATCACGTGCTTTCAGGTTGTGGTCTGAGGTCACGTGCTACGCAACCAAGGCAGACGAAACAGAAGAACTACCTTGTAGTACTACAATCCTTTTCTCTATATCTTTTCAATCAATTTATTCTTAAATGGTTGGTATTTGTTGGTTACTTAACCAATAAAATAGTTGATTTGACATAAAGCTTTATAAGTACCTGTATATTTAAGTAAATACATTAAGCCAAATACATTAAAAGTCCACTTAAAAACGGCACGCAGCAGTAATTAGTCGTTGACTCTCAAATGTGCAATATTGTAAAACAAGATTCCGTAATCCCTATAATATAGAGGTACTTAAATCTGAGAAAAAGAGAACTGGTGTAATAACCGCAATTGATTCAAAATCCGCCTCAAATAATTGTCATTTCAAAGAAAAAATATTACAATCATGGTTAAATTTTTATCGTCGCTGCAATCGAACTTCTTTATAAGCCCACGGTTGGATTAATAGCAAGGGCTAGTAAGAAATTTTAAAAGTGATATGAAAAATCATTGATGAGTGTAGTTTTAAATTATTTGCAACTTAAGATTTCATTAACTCAAATTTGTTCAACTCATCCTTTCCTTGCATACATAATATCATTGAAGAGTTCCTGCTCTTAAAGAATTCGGATGTTCAGATATTCTTTTGATACTGTACTGCAAAAATATTATAAGGATTTTTTCCCAGGGTTTAAATCTGAACTACAAGTGAAATATTATAGTATGTACCACTGGTAGGGACCACGTACGGACGGAAGTGAGACCCAACACGGAAAGTTAGAATGTCACGAAGCTTAAGAAAATAATCCTCCTTCACGTCAGTGAAGAATAGGAGATTGTAGCAGGACAACGTCAAAAATTACTCACTAACCTGTGATTGCCCCATGCCCGACCAGAGAATTGCAGTGTTTCTTGGATAATCAAAACACAAGGACATGTTTACTCTATGAACAACTTTATTCTAAGATCAATTCAAATCTCGTTTGAACATTAACAATATGACGTATCTTATACGTTTTGGCCATGGCATTATTTTATGTATATACCAATAAGACTTACCACCATTATTCCAATATGTTTTTGGAGAAAATTTTCGGAAACCATAGTCGCAGATGTTCAAAACGTTTCACCGCGAAACACCATTATTCCGGGTCATAAATAATCCTCAGAGTACAAAAACGCTAACCCTTCATTGCCTCTTCCTTTTACGATTCGGTGAAATGAAATAAAATATGTGCGCGCCAAAACAAAGGGTATAAGAGCAAAATGACAGGCCCACACGGTCTCCAAGATGGCGACTAAAAAGAAAACTATAATTTCGCATTATGTAATACTCGGAAGAGTTGCCTGACGGGATTCGAATACAGGCTTGGTTTAAAAATAACCCAAGGTTAGCTTGGTTGGATCGAGGAGGGTCCCTTTGTAAGATCAAGGTCCACCAGTTTTAGTGGACGCCTATAGGTAACATACACTTGTGTATAGAATTATGTTGATGCGTGTAAATCGGGTTGGAGCTCGAAGTGCATTCTGAGCGCTAAATTTTCATGTCATAGCTGGACCAGTGGAGTTTATTGTATTATAGCTTGGATCTCTTGTTCATTCATCATTCTCCCAACCGATATCGTAGAACGTGATGTAGTGGGATATTTCTCTATGATGATGTTGTATTCCAGACTGTTTAATAAAGTATTAATTTTACACTTTTAATGGCAATTAATTATGATATGGTTTGTTGTCTTGAGAGTATTCGCCTGGTGATTAAACTCAGCTCAGACTCAAGTAATATTTGTCTGCCTCTAAATTTGCTCAAATTTGTATTTGAATTGTTGGATGAGAATTCACTCGTCGAATTGAATCGTCTATCGCATTTTGTATGGAATGTGTAATGGTGACAGATGCTGGAACTATTCGGAACTTTAAAAAATCATTTGGTTCTATTCCCATGCAAAAACAAGCTACCAATAGTAAAAAAAACACTTTAGATACCTGTATAAGTTAAAAATAAACCACAAAAATTGCAACAACTAGGTATAAAGCTTATTTTTGAAATAATAATTATATGAGAGCTTACAACTTTCTTAAAGAGAAAATTGACAGACGACATGGCGCCTCATTTCACGTAAGTTTATTTATAAATATCTACAACCACCGTATAGAAATAAAGTAGGGAACTAGTGACGAACAAAACATTAAAGCGAGTACACAAAAACAAAAAAGCCAACTCGTTTCTCAACTGCGCAAATAATGCATTACAAGTGCCAACTGACAGACATATTTTTTTATTCAATTATAACCTTTATTACAAAAGAATAGTAATCCTTTCTTTTATTTTTGCAAGTATATTTTGTTCAACGCATATGCAAGGAGTATCGTCAGCTTCATAACTTTCTGTTACGTGTTATGTGAACTTTCTATAAGTTCGATAATTACTTCAAAACTTTCTTTTCCTTAATTTTTAAATGTTTTTGACTGATCTTAATCTTCAATTATATCCATAATTTTGAGGAAACGCCTTTATACGCCGCTCTCATTAACTTAATTAAGTAAATGAGCCATAAAATAACTTGTATTGGAAATAGCAATTAAAAATGTTAAATCATATATCATGGCAATCTAACCAGAACTTACAAAAAATCTTAGAATTAATAAACGCGTTTATATTTTAACTAACTAACTGAAAAATTCTATGGAATATAGAATCTATAGATTGTAGTCGTGATTGATGGCAAACTTCAACTATGAGGTGTATGATTGTAATTAATGTCTGTCGACCGTCTAGCCGAGTGTTCAGTGTACGCCAGTCTAATAACTTTCAAATAATAATATCTATTTTAAATTGTACATTGGTAGATTTCTATAATAAAAATATCATCAGAGCAATATCTATTTTAAAGTGTATAAAAGGCTGTGTGTTTAGAGCAGGGTACATCCAATGTTTCTTGTGCGTGTTTTTAGTTTTAATCTGTGCGCTGCTCTAACTAATACAGAGGGTTACGTCCTTAGCGTAAGAGGACTGATCGGACAATTATGATACGACATCACACTGTCAAGCAAATTTATTCACTTATTTATATTATTTTTTACTGGATTTACTGCTACAAATACCAGATTTATTTTTAATTTAGCGAATTGCCAATTAGATTCAAACTTTATCGCCTACACGACTATAGTATCCTGTAGATTCGCAACCGGCAACTTGTAGAGTATACAAATTAATATTACGCCACGGTAGCTATCGAATATACTTTCTTTATGATCGAATATACGGTAGGCCAAAAGGTGTCTTTAATATTTAATTTATAGAGACTCATCAAAAGTTCTCTAAAAATGTAGATAACTTTTAGTCATCGAACTTTTGATAATGACTGTATTTACAAAAATAACAATAAAAATTAGACCTTGAATGCGAGCAGCTGTTTACGTATGCACCTGCCGACATTATGCGGTGACCTATAAAAGTTATAATTAAATAATTTATAACACGATAATCAGCCCTTAGATGTGGGTCAAATAAAAAGGGGTCTCGCTTCAGGGTTCTGTAGCGGAAATAGATGATCATTCACGTGGCCTTGAATTTTTTTTCCTTTATAGTTAATTTTAATCAGTTATTTAGACCATAAGAACTTTTAAGGTAATATTGCTTAGTTTCTTAATTCATAATATAAATTATATTGCTATTACCATGGAGTTTTATGCACTTAGAAGAAAGCAGGCGGACGTTTGGTTCTCAGCCACATCAATTACCTTAACCTTACTCTGAATTTGAAGTCACCCATTGCATTTTGAATTCTTGACCAAAGTTATGGCACTTTTTATTCGCATCCGCTTGGCTGCGAAGGAAGTGGGGGCTTTATGTAAAACTGTTCAGACCGTTTTTATGTATATTCTTTTATAAATACGTACATAGGTATGTATGTCTTTACTGCTGTTAAAGTATAATTTATCGAGTGCAGTTTTAAAAGTTGGAGTTAAAAAGGAATTTTAATGGTTGCTTGCAGCGAGTAAAAGAAATTAACTTAAAGTTATATTAAAGAAGGTTTTTAATTTAGTAATTTGCATTTTATGTATTAATATAAAAGTTCTGACAAAACGACAAAATTTAAAGATGGAAGTATAAATAAATGTGACGTTAATAAATGTTGGCTATCGAAAAAGTTCCATAGAATAAATCTAAATTATTTAGACAGAAAAAAAAAGAATAACCAAATTTCATTGCACAAATCATAAATTGAAAAGCCATGGAAAACTAGTTAATATAGTAAGTACTGATTTTGACCTACGTTTAAAGAGGAGTTACGAAAATATCCAGAACTTATAATGTTGTTTTTGATTGTCCAAAGACCGTCGTGATCATTGTTAGGATTTTCCACATCAATAGTCAAATATTTTTCGTTTTCTCTCCATCTTCGCACACTAAATTAAACATTCACATGCATTTTTAACAAAAATTTCAATAGCTCACCTATTGATAGGTCACACAGATGGTGGACCTCACAAAAGCCATTATAACTTCACTGAACTAAACCTCGTATGACGCATTTGTTTTGCCAAACTATTATTCGGCTACTTCAGTTCATGCCATATCATTTTGGTTCTTAATTTAAGGCGAGAAGGGGCTACTGAAAACTGAAGGGTGTAGCAACGACGTCATAAAATTCGGACCTTCAATCTAACACGTGTTTACTCCCCTCGCTATGCACCTATCACCTGGTCATTCATCAAGTTGTAGAATTGGGTCGCACATTGCGCCACCAGCGATCCACTCCCTACATCCTTGAACCGGTTTCAAGAAAGACCTCTTAAAACATATCCCTTATAACACGTGCGCTGTTTGAGAACAAACGACTCCGATGAATGCCGCTTGATTTACCTGCTCTATATCTAGGGGAGAGCTCGCTATGGGAAATAAAGGCGATTAAACTGGAGCGGATGTCTTTTCAATACGATTGTAAATAATAAACAAAAACTGATTGAGGTTACGATAACGAGATTAGGTGTAAAATATAAAAAAAGAATTGGTAATCTTCGTTTTATTTTTGATTTTATTATTAATAAATTATAATATAAATATTAATTTTAGTATTTTGCAATCTATAAGCATTTGGTGTTCGTTAGCTATTTCGCTTTCTTTGCAAATTCTTCTGTTAAAGACTTTTCCAGTCTGTTATTGGCATGATTTGGTTGGTCCACCTCAAAGGTGACCTACCGAAGCCTGGTACCCACCATTGTGCCTTGCTCCACCTTACGCTTAAGAGACAAGGCTTCACATAATGTCACGTCTTCGAAGAATGTAAACATGTGTGTCTCGACTATGGAGGCATGGCGGTTGTGAATCTTCAACTCCCATATAATAGACTTATTTGTTCTGATTTCTGTCAACGATATTCCCAGCATTTGTCTCCAATAGCACATTACAGGTGCGCCTTTTTTTTTGAATGACCAATGGTGTTGGCCGCAGATCCTACCGGCCTTTACAGCGTTACCGGGGTTTTAAGGAGGCAAGAACTTTGGAGAGTCCTCAGGCCTTATGGGGCGATTCGCTTCTGGAGGATTTCTAATCGACAGGCATCACCTCCAGGGGAGTTGTCCCGCTGTCTCTTAGAGTCTCCAAGGCCCGAGTCATGAGGGAGCGAAAAACCTAAGGGTGCCTCTAAAGACTCGGACCTCGGCTCAGGCCAGTCGTGTCGTGATCATGCGCGTTGATTTTCCTCCTTTCACAATGTCTTAGAGCTGACTCTTAGGAATAGAGGAATATGGGGAACACTAACGATAAACCAACCGAGTCTTGTTAGCTTAGCAAAATTGCAGTTATTCCATATTTACTGGTGATTGACCATAGAAAATCTTGTTATAGGATTTTTACATACATACTTTATACACTAGATGAAGATTCTAATTCTAATTCTTGACAACATCCAATGACACACAATGAATTATTACTAAACAGATGGTTGTTGTTTATACAAACTAACTTAATGTAAATAGATTGGAATATGGTAGTCGTTATTGTTATTTTCCATTTCCTATACAAATTAAAAGAAAAACATCCTTCTTGTAATTTGTAATTCTTTCTGTCAATATAGATTTAAATTGTGTCTCCTCAGTATCTCTGGACAAATGACAGTTCATGCTAACTTAATTGAAAACTTACTTTTCCAATGACTCTACGACTATAATAACATGAGTAGATAATGAGTGTCTTAAAACTACAATGTGATTCAATTCACGTAGTACAAATGAGTACCTTCTTTAGGTCACGTCGTACGCCTGTTTATCTGAATAGCCAATATCCTACATAATGTTATTACAATTTACCATATTGAACTGGGGTTAAAATGTATTAATTGCCTTAATAATAAAACACTTGTAATGTGTGTCTTAATCTATTGTCTTTAGCAAACAATTTAAAGCATTAGATTAAAATGAAGTACCTAATTATGATGGTACTGTAATGTCAACATATTGTGAGAATACTTAACAGATAAACAGCCGACAATTTACACTTAAGACAAATGATAATCAAGATGTTGTAACAAACAGGCACAATAACATTTGAAACGATCTTATCTCAAAATCAAAATAAGCATAGTCATAATTATAAATCGTACCCACTAATTGATTTTAAGCCTATTCTTAAAATAAACTTTATACTACATACCTATAAGTGTGTGGCATAAAATTATTGTAACTTCTGAATCTTCGGTTCATCAACATAAGATTTAAATTTTATCCTAATTAATTTAAAATTGCTGATGATTTGTTAATAATTGTTATGCAAATCAAAGTATTATAATAGATACTTAACTTATCAAAGTAACTTAGTAGTTATGAACATATATCACCTCAAATCAAAAGTATCGGTATGTAGCCCAATCAATTGAAGTTTAACATAAATTTATTGCTACAAATCTGATTTATTTTGAAGCGTGCAAGCATTTTATTTAAAAAATGATAGTGCAATAAGACCGAAGAGTCCGCAACAGCCTACGTGTAACTAATGCAAATGCCGCAACGACTGCCGCATTGGCTGCCGTTGTTGCCGCTGCCGCTGCCGATGCCGCGCGAAAGTGAAAATTCGTTTAGGCACTTTCTCCCCACCGCCGAAGCTCGGCGTGCCGGCATCGCCCCGCCCCTCGCTGCACCCCCGCGCCCCCGCGCGCCGCAAGGTCAGCCCCGCGTGCAAGCGGGTGGCGCGGCGGCGGCGGCGCGACGACGCGCTGCGCTCTTGAAATTTCGCTTTCGTTCACTCGCGGTTATTAGTCGGCCGCGCGCGCTCCGGCAAGCATGTGTTTTGCGTGACGCTCCACTACTTACGCGCGTTCGTTTTCGTTGGCAAGTCGATCGTGGCATGGCTCCGCGCCGGCAAGGCGCCACCGGCGAACGTGAGGCGGAGGACACTCGAGGCTGCTGTGTCCCTGGTGAGTGCCTCCGACCCCGGGAGCCGGTTCGCATCGAAGACGCAATCCGCGTACTATGCAACAATGACACGTGCGCCGCCGGTCGGTATATGCACAGAGAGTGCTTCGAGCAATGGGAAGCCAGCGTGCTTGCTTATCTCAAGTCTTGTGGTCGGGCTCGATCATGGTCAGAACGGCAACGCCACCAGAATTTGTGGACGAAGAAGGGTTATGACTTGGCGTTCAAAGCATGCGGTTGCCGATGCGGTCGTGGACACTTGAAAAAAGATCTCGATTGGGCTCCACCAGGCGCAATCGTGAGAGCCGAGGACGAGAAGAAACGTCGTAGACGAACGAGGTCTGGGAGAACGCCGGCAGTGACAGATGGCCGCTCGAGAGCATTCAGCTTGTCAAGCTCTGGGTCCTGCTCTCCGCCTTCTGCACCTTCAGAGCCTTCGACCAGTCCGACCCACGCACCGACACACGCTGTCACTCTGGCCAAAAGAAATTCTAAACCAGAAATCGTGTCTGACAGGATCCGGTAAGTGATTTATTATTCTTATTGGAATTAATGTTTATTTGAAATTCGTATTTTGATTTATTTTTATGTGCCGGCAAGATTTATAGCAAAATTGTTTACTGCCCCAATACCTTGTGGCATTTAAGTTGTGAGGATTTAAATTAACACTGTTTAAGTGGCTGAATTTCTTATTAAATATCCTATCAAGTGTCCAATACATGTAATTATGTTTTCAACACAACGCCAGGGTGTGTCTCTTGTAAGTCTATTACCATAAACTAAGCGTGCTAACGATATCGCACCCACTGACAATCAACATGTTTACTTCTCGGTGCGAGCGCACTGGTTTGTAGATAAAAAAAATGCAATTACTATTCTTTAGTTGAATGTTTATGGCGGGTAGGCTCACAAATAACTACGTATTCAAAACAATAACAACTTTACAGTTGTGTTCTGTTTTAATAATGAATTTATATTTAATGACTAAGCCAAAACGCCTATTTACCTAATTGGGTGTTTAAAAATAGATCTTAATTTGTATATCGATATGTGATTTTTCGAGGAGGTCCTCGGAATACCTTTTGGCGGGAACGGGTTTTAAGAAGTAGGAGAGGCGAGGCGAGGAGCTCGACCAACTAGTTTCATAAACCGGCTAGTTATTTATTTAGATAAGATGCAAGTTGCACCCACCACTCGACTAAGTGTTCTGATAGTTTGAAAACGATATTGTGTTTAACTTGAATTTATATAGAAAAGATGATTATTTTTGGTGGCTTGTCATCAAGTACATTTAAGTCCTAGCTATCTGTGATATTTCTATCCATTAATAAGTTGGTGGGTAAATATTTAAAATACCAGCACTACAGAATTCATTGTATTCCTGAATTATCATAATAATACTTTTTTTTTTAAATTATTAAATCAATACAAGTAGCATATGTAAGAGATATTATAAATTAATTTGAATGCTACTAAATATAGGTATGACTGTAACTGAAAACCACTTCTATAAAGAAATTTACTAGAGATGTCGCGAAAAGTCTAACACCGATTATTCGCCACTCCCTATGAAAAATACCTACATGATATTTAATTTAATAATATCCCGCTTATAGTACCTAGTCTTAAACTTACTAATGATTTACTGTAGCCTAAATAAGTTTCATTTATTTTACTAATTTTTCGTTTTTAAATGCTGGCAATGTCCATATTTTACGCGGAATAATTCATTTTGGTGTAACCCAGCGTTTAATACTATTCTCTGAGGCAGGTTCATTTATTAAAAAAACTTAACTCACTTGATCCCAATCATACAGAACTAGTTTTTTTGCACTACAATCTCATCGTTCTGTCTCTAATATTAATTTAATAAACCATAATTAATGGATATGAGCACGATATTACTGATTTCTTCTTCATCGCTTCAAGCTTCGACGAATAGCAAAAAAATGTCGAGTAATGCCGAATACCGAATAATATTATCAACATAACATTTTTTATTTGCTTAATACCGTTTGTCTTGTTCTATGTTCGCTAAATTTAGGAATAAAGACACCATTGCTACCCGTTTTATTTTTAAATGCATAATAACGTGTTACTTCGCACCATAGCATTTAATGGTATTCTAAATATTTATACAAAGCGTCGTCAACATTGGCCCATTCAGTAAGCAGTTCACTTCATGTTTACATTACTAATTAATACGTACAGGTAAAATTAAAACAAGCAAGTGAGTACAAAGGACTCGTAGACTGACTGCACATAAAAACACTATAGATTTTCACACATTTTTCTGTGTCCAAGGAAATCTAATTCGAAATCAGATGTTCAGACCTATGTTACGTTTCGGGTGAGGAAGAAGGCACTACCAATGTAAATAATTAACTATCGAAAAGGCAATAAAAAATGTGGATCGTCTCCCTCAAATCCTTGCTTTAGTTGGATAAGTCATGATGCTGTTGTAATTCAATCTCTTGTTAGCCAATAATATTTATATGTTAAATTAATCAAAGTATGTTTTTTCTAATTTTAAAAAAGTGCGGATCAAAGAGTCCGCAAACTGTAGTCATAAGTTAAAAAAAACTTGTGTATTTATATTAAATCATCTCATTTTAGGTATTTGAGTAATTTTATTTTCATTGTGCAGTAATTATATATTTATATATATTTTTCTCTTACCTTTTAATCGCCATACAAGCCTTTTTACTATTTCTACTGGTTGACTGGTAGGGAATGCCTTAGGCATTAAGTCCGCCAATTGTCCTTTTGTGCAATGAAGAATAACTCTTCAACTTTTATGTTATGAGATTTATAAAACTTTCGAACGATACAATAAAAAATCTAATTCGCAGCCTTGGAACTTGTGAGCAGAAATTTATGTAAACATTAAAATTTATAGCTACTAATTACCTAGTTACTAACTAGTCTAACAATACCCTAGTCGAGTAATCAACAAACTCCACCTTCTCTATACATACCATTCCACTGCTAGAAATGTACCCCTAGTGTAACAATTTAATTGAGACGTTTCGATCGTAGTTGCGTTCAGCTGACAAATTTATATAAAAAGTAATAATATACCAGTTCGACAATACTGCACACCAGTTCTCCTAGTGTGAGTTTCTATTGTATTTAACCGTCTCAATCGTATTTGTCGTCAGCGGTCAAATTGTATATAAATTTACAGGAGTGCCAGTTAAGTATTGGACGTTTAATAAGACGTTTAATATGCGATTGATAGTTAACAACAATTAAGATCGAAACATCTCGATACCTTTATCTGTTTAAGAATTAGCATATACTCACTAAACTAATGCTTTTTGCATTTTCAGCCTTAGGTGGTGTATGATGTCTGTCTCAAAATCCAAAGTTATTAAGAAAATTCAGTAGATAATATTATACAGGTCTTTATGTAGTTGTTTCAAAAAAAGGTTATTTGTCACTGTTCTGACCTAGGTGTCTGGGTTTACCTACCTACCAAAAAACCAGTATTCTAACAAAAACTCAGCCTGCACCTGGCCCCTTTTCAATCCATTTCCGCGTAAAGTTACGCTTCGTGTTACAACTTTAGTCCGAAAACAACTGACACCGCAGTTTTTGCGTCTGTGTAATTCGTATTGGTCCTAAAGGCAAATTGGTGCAGCCCCAAAAATGCAATTCCGCCGGTTTCATACATTAACCGCGGTTCGACGCACAGCTGGTTTCCGTTTCCTGCCTCGTTTCGTCGACTCAACGGCATTTTCCCAAAATTACCACAACAGCCTTTCTCCGACCCATTTGTATTTTTATTGTTCCCATAAAAATAATTTGAAGTGTAATCTTGATAACTGGCGGTAAACATCTGATAGATACTGTAAATGAAAAATATCTTATACGGCACCACCTTATTTTTATGATTTATCCAAACCTTCGTGATAATATAAGACATTTTCTAACTAATCTGTCTTAGACTTTTATGGAACAATTTAACAGATTTTTTGTAACTATTATTTTTACGACCCAAACTACTCATTTTCTCCCATCTTGTCAGGCCTGTGCTAAGCAGCGGCTAAAGAGAGATATTTAAAAGTATATTTGAGTAACTTTTAATTACAATTAATCACTAATTGTGATGTTGATATTACATAACCGTTGTATAGAACAGTTTTACATCGTGTTCATAAATAAACTGATTAAAAAAACATGAAAAAGGTAATAAACATACTTAATAATTTATCTTTGTAAGTAAACATGTAACATAAGATAGATAATGCAGTCGTACTAAAACTCACGGAGGTAATGTTATCGGCAATGCTTTAGATAAAAGTCGTCTGAACGTTCCTTTTGAATAAAAACAATAGTAAGCTCATTTTAAAAATAAATTTTTACTCATTGCGGTACATGTAAACAGTCATTTACGTACAGTCGGCCACTGAAGATAACACTTTGGTACCTATTAACTACACAGTAACAGTTCTGTAAATTGATTTCATCAATTTACGCTTCCAACATTTACCTACAACTACAAGCCACAATAGATAATCGATTGTGTCCCACATTTGAGCTCTTCTTTAATTGAAGTTGAGGATAACCTTAACAAATAGATAATTGGTGGAATATATTTACATGAAATATCCTTATCATAAATTTAAATTAAACTTGTAGGACTGGCATCCTTAAATCATTGGTAGTTGAACAAAATATCAAATTTAAAGATACAGTATATATCTTTTGATTACGTGTATTCGCTAATAATATAATTAATCAATCAAATTTCCACTAAGTTATTGAAAGAAAAAGAATATACATTTATTGGACATCAACCAATTAAAAAAGAGAACCGATTTGGTACAAAGGGCGACCTTATCACTAAAAGTGATCTGTTGCAGGTAACCTTAGGAGGGACAGCATAAAAAATAATGAATACAGACATGACAAACAATATAACATACAAATACTAAATATATAAAACACATATAATCAGAGACTACAAAGGAGATACTACGTTTCATATAATGATGAATAATTCAAGATGAAACTGACAGATAATGTTTAAACACTAACATTTAAAACTGTTAAGAGACTGAGCTTGCCTTGTGTAGATGGGTAGAGTTACAACTGCTTCTACTTATTATTACTATTCCTTATTTGCTGCTATTCGTATTTATGGTTGGTACTTGTTGCGATTTCTTGAGAATTATGCTTCATGTTGTGTTTTAAGTTAGTGTAAGGTGAATAAGCGTGTACCTACTTACAGCACAACGAACTATACATATAATTGGGCAAATTGCTCAGCCTAAAAAACAGAAAAACACACGAAATGGCAGATAAATTACAACATTGGGTTATTATAGACGTTTATTACATTACAAATAACTAATTACTTTCCAAAAAGTTTTCATTTTATGAAAAATCTTGTACGCATACGAATGTACCATAATTTTTGTTTGAATACATTATAACCTCTTTATCGTCTTTCATTTGAACTAATAGATAAGTTTAACAAAATCTGAGTATCGAGTTTTGAAGTTTAAAGCTGATATTTAAAATTATGTATATCTTAGATTAATCTTTTCATTTATAGCTCCTATGACTTCCTGGTTGGTCATAAACGACGAAGCAATACATACATACTTGTTTAAATTATTTTAATTGGATTTTACGTGATTGTCTCATCAATCGTAAAAAAATATCACCTAGGAAACAAATTTAAATACACCGTTGTATTTAAATGCACTCATCGCTTCGTAGAATTCAGGAAAATGCGTAATGGATTCGCAAATTGAAGGTTCCGGCCACCTCACAAGATTCAATATAATTAAGGTCGAACAAAAAAACATCGAAATTATATCACGTTTTTTGTGAAAAAAAAAATCAATCAATCCCCTTCAATTTTTTGTTATTCTTTGTTTGTTATGAAACCTATAATACTCACTATATAAAATGTTACGGTTCAATAGATATAGCCATTATTAAACAAAAATTTAAATTTATTAATTATTTTAATTTAACAAATAATCAATTATTTGTTGCCATTGTCACAAACACACGGAGCGCCGTACGTTTAGTTACAGGATTTCATTTGTTGCAAGTTTCTCATACTTAACATCAATACTACTAAATATACCAACATTCTTTAAAAATATGAAATATACAGGAATTGCTAACATATATCTATACTAACCATAGAAATTTGCCTCTTGTGGGATTCGAACCCTGGACCCCCGGAAATAGTGAACTATCCACTCAATCCAATCCGCCGTGCCGTGATGATGTGTTCCAAATATTTTTTTTGTTCTATCATTATTCGAATAAAAAAGTAGTTGGAAGAACTCAGAATAAAAAGTATCCGCTTCCGATTATTAGTCTCTTAGTACCTATCAGTTATTCTCCCCGTAACTTTATTAAGTAATAAGGATAGGTATTGTATATTACATTTAATACGTACTGCCACTTGATTGATCCGTGGGCGAAGATTGGTCGACGCGTGACCGACTCTTATATTCGTTATGTTGACCTATAAAGACGAGTGAAAAATAGATGCATATTTCCCCTCTTCAATAATAGAATGCCTGCGATATAAAACCAACTGGAGAATTGTCTTAATAAAACCAAACTTTTTTAGTTAACTTTTAAAACAACTCTGCCTTTTTTTGTTTGTTTTGAAGCTTTGCGAAAACACATTAAAAAGATTATACCATATCTTATTGTTATTATCAACATATATCTCGGGCTGCGCCTGCGCCGTAATCTTTCGGATTTGAGTGAATTGATTTGGCATCGTAAATATTTCTTCTAATGTACCTACACAACTATTTATTCTTAGTTTTTACTTAAATTTCATGTTAAAATAAAACTTCCAATGCTCTTAAATTACTATAAATAGGCACTTATTGTTTAATTTCGAATTGACACAAACATATGGTGCTACCTAATGAGTTTTGTTTGTATTTTGTAAGCATGCAGCATATTATTTCATAGAACTATACATTGTGTTTAATATTTCCGTGAGAAGTACAAACTATGTGAGGATTTGGAAACATTTTGTTTTGAAAACTGACATTCGTATGGAAATGTTGTCAATTTAAACCAATATTTTATATAAATCTTCAATGTTAAACTCCTTGTATTTCAATAAAATATTCTTTAAGAACACAGGACCTTCTTAATATCAATGTGCTAACAAAGTTAGCAGAGGAAATTACTATTTGAAATAAGGTAATTTGCATTCCATAGCCGCGTCGTAGCGTCGTTCGCTCATTGTGTACAGACACATTACCCGATCTGATATGAATGTACAAACGAGCTTGTAAAAATACCTAGTGTCATTCAGTCAGTTTACGACCCTTGGTTTGATGTAGGTATTCAATACTTTGTTCATATTAAAAAATATCTTATTGAATTCGATGCACTCAATACTACTATTACACTCAATACTCATTATTACTATTATACTAGCGTATAATGAATGTGTATGCGTATGTAGTCGTTAACAGATCGTCGGTCCATCTCGTGCGGGGCCTACCAAGTACGCCGTACTTATTTTCGCCCCTACGGCCGTAAGCCCTCTTTGCATCAGCCTTGCCTGCTCAGTCTCTTAATGCTCGAAATTCTTTGAGCTACGCCGGCGAATAGTTCTTTTATCATAAGTAGTTCAAACAAAAAAGTCTCATGTTCATATCAATATCACTTTTATACGTTTGCACTGTATCTTACAACGTTTTCACGTCTTTTTCATAATACTGAGGCTGTTTTCCTCTCATTTTCTATAAAAGTACTATTTTAACGTTCGTTCGTAACGTTGAAATATACCAATTAATGATTGAATGTCATACAATGTCATTTTATGTTGACAGTTGTAGCAGTTATTCCAACAGGGAAAGGCAATGGTTCGAAGTCATACAGCCAAGTCTTTGTAGTTCCATAATAACAATTAATTAATTTTTCATTTTTAATATCTTCCAAACAGTTTTCATAGCGCTAAATCCAAAAAAGGTTTTGCTTATAATAAAACCCATAAAGCGTAGTGTTGACGATCACTGTTTTCCTGACACCTCATTTTTGTGAACAAAGCCTAGATGTTATTCTGGACAAAGTTACATCTACCAATCAAAACTGCAACAAAATCTGTTCAGTAATTTCGGAACTTAAAGCGAACAGACACAGAAAATAATTTTAGAAAGCAGATTCTTATGCTATCCTACTTCATTGTCTTCGACTTGGCTCAATATTTAATATATTCAATGATCAGAAAGTCGATTTCTACCATTTTTAGATACTGCTTCGTTCAAATGTTTAGTTTTTTGTTTAATTTTAATAACTATAATCAACTCTTTTGAATATTTTTATTGCTTTGAAATCGTAACATACCTACTAAACGTGACTCATAAAGTATAATCAAACAACAACCTATATTTAAACCGATATCTTTAACGAGTAACCGTCAGTGATGTTGGCCAAGTTTTTAATTTTATATTTGTAATTTGTATTTTACTCTTATGTGATGGTTTATTTTTTAATATACAATTTTATTCAAATATTATTTATCATTAAAAAGTATTATTACTTAATAATCTCATCACGATGATAAAACCTTTTTGCTGATTAACATATTAAAACACATTTCTAAAACACTATAACCGGTATGTGGTCATAGGTAGACATTTTAAATTATTTTATTATAACCCCGCGTGGGTAGCTTTGTGTTGGTTGAATCGTTAAGAATAATAGAGATCAGACTATTTTCTATACTTTATTGAACTATACCTACTAGTATCTAAGTATGATACTGATGCCACTGTTATGATTTATCTAGGCGAAGTTGTTTGGATCGTAAACTTTTTGTTCTGTCACAAAAAGCAGTCTGACCACGATCGTGATGGCCTTGAGACAAGCCCACCGTGCCTACACGAGTATTACGTTTTCTTAAGGTCCGGCTGTATTTTAACTGATAGTACAATATTGTGTGAGTATTTCCTATCATAAAAAAGCTACTACGTTCATTCATTGCCTTTGTTTAAAATAATTAAAATTATGAGCATCTAATATGTAACTCATAAGAGAAATCATTAACTTTGCCATAGTATATATAAATCAAAATTAGTAACCAAATGTTTTGATAAACGAAAATCTCGAAAACGGTGGAACGAATTCGGCTCATTTTTTTTTTCAAATATACTTTGAAGTCTGAATATTCTTTGAAAGATCTTTATGAAGATTAAAATAAAAAAAAACAGTATAATTTTAAAAACAAAATAATTTGTTTTGACAGAACGACGTTTTTCGAGTCAGCAACCTTTAGCAGCTAGTAAAAAGCTTTAAAATAGCCATCTGAACATTACGACGGTCTACTCCAAAAATTTTACGAAGTTTTTTTTACGCGACATTGCCTTTAGCACACATTGATAAACGCGAGTAAATTATTGAAAAGTATCATATGCCTCTACCTATAATAGTCTTAATGAGTGTTATAGTGGAGGATAATGGATGGTATTCGATATAAACAGTAATAATAATAAAAGTTTTTGTTGTTTAGAAATGTAACAAGATAACAACCGTCACTTAACAGAGGCGCGACCAGTGAGTCAGATTTCAGTGGTGCGTGAAGCGATCTTGCTACTAGGGGAGGCCGCTGAGGATACCAGGCACAACAAACATGTGCTTTTTACGCCACGATAATGCATTCGATTCTATCAGAAAAAAATGTAGTAATGATCTGGCCGCCCGCAGTAAATAAATAGTTCCTCCAAAGGACTAAAGAGGAAGTAAATCGTATAATCTATCTAGCACCAGAGATATATCACTAGACTGAATAGATTAGTTATATATTTTATTAAATCCAATACACTAGCATGTTATACATAAATCAATAATGAGAAATTTACATGAAACACTGGAGTCATGCTCCTGTTGCTAATACTCAAACGTCGGACAAATTATTTTAATAACTCAAGATTTGCAGATCATGTTATGTTATGAAAACATGATCTAACAAAATTTTATTCCAAATGTCGTACTTTTTTCTAGAATAATCAAACACTTTTTAAGAAGCTTCAAAGTACATATAAGGCTATTTACATTACAGTATGTTAAATAAAACAAAACGACAAAGACAAGCCAGATTTTCTATCCTTGTCAAACTATCAACAAATAGCAAAAGCATTACATCACATTGGTAATACACGCGGGTATGTTAAAAATTTAATGCATAAATGTGTTTAACATGAAACTGCATTCATTGATTTTATCGTTCTTATGATACTGTTTATCTGATTTTGAAAATCACACATGATAAAAAAGTTAAAAGTGTAATAATCTAATCTGACTAAAGACACGCATTTATTATTCTTAATTATTTTATCCGAGTTCCCACAAATAGTACCGTAGTTTTAACATTATGCATACTTTTAAAGTTTGTTAATAGGGCAAATCAAGTAATGTGATCACAATTATTATTGTCTGAAGTCTGTCTGAGTTTCCCGTCAGTAAGAGGCGGTGATTTCCGTTCCCATGCCGTCGGCAGTGGTCGGCACGGCTCGTTAGCGTCGTTTTTAGGGCGTGCTCGACGCAACGGCGCATGCCTGCATAAATTGCATCCAAACAGACCCTTCCAAACCCTTACGGCCGCCAACACCTACACAAAAGATCCATGCACTCATTGTCATCGACCTTGTATCGAATGTTATTCCACAGCAGCAAATCAACGCCGCTCAATCCAAAACCTGTGCTAAATCAAACAATACATCGTTTTTACATTTGCAAAGCTTAAAAAGTGCTGTGTTTCATCATTTTACTTGCAAATTTATGTTATTATGCATAGTATAGTCGGGTGAAGATGTAATTTTATGTGCATTGTGTTCTGGATACTATTGTGGGCACGCACTAATGTGCACCGTTCGAGCACTTCACAACATAAACGTATATGCTCCCCTTCAGCATTCAGTTTCACGCGACAAATGGTCATTGCTAATGATGATGCTGTATACTAATTTGTAGGTATATTCGCGAAAAATTCATGATTAGTTACTACTTAAGTTTAATATTGTTACATATATGATTTTTTTACTCACAAAATGGAGGTTTACATGGTTTTGGTGAAGTTCATTCACTTCACAATCCTGAAGCTGCCAAATTGTTTTATTAAAAATCTATTCTACTTATTAAATTCGATATTTTATCGTTACACACGTACATGGTCAGCATTGCATTCGAGTTCATTACGCAGTCGGGCGACGGAGCTACGACAATTTAGAGCGGACTTTGCATAATTTAGCCATTAATTCTCGAAATCACTCTTGGAAGTTCTGTGCTTGCCAGACGGTGCTGACCAATACTATATGCATTTGTCAGCTCTGACCATAAGTTTGAAGACTCATTGCTAAACTTTGTTTGATTTTATTACTATTTAGATACATTTATTTAGATGATGCTAAAAATAATAGAAAAGTATATGATTAATTTGGGAGCATTGATAGTGATGTGTTCCTAGTAAAGACCAATAAAACCTCCGACTAAATCCTATTCAAAGACAAATCAACAAATATTTCCTCAACGTTTACTCTACAGTGAGCGAGTGAAAGTTCGGATAGGTTCAGGGACGAGTCGTGGCTATTTGCGTCGCGCGCCGGGCGATCGTCAATGCAATTAAATTTGTAAGCGAAGCTTTATGTTCCAAGCTAAATATAAGTCGATGGAGCGACGTTGCCGTGCCGACCATCACTTTCATTCGCTGCATGCTTTTCAATTTGGTTCATGCATGCGATTGTTCCATTATGGAAACAGCCGTCCACAGACCGTACTTGGGTAATTGAAATCTTTTTTCATTTTGACAGTACCCATAATGGTTTCTTTTTCCAATTTGAAGTTATGAAATATTACACGATTCAATTTATTTATGGTACTAAAGTTTTGCACCAAACTTAACAATATGAATGTATATGCATTGCAACAGGGCGATAGTCAGTTGTAAGCAAAGTTCAGTAGTTCAATGATCATGGAGCGAACACCTATCGCGTTCATTGTCCCTCACCAAAGGTCAAATCTGATGTTACTCTGTGGGAACTGGAAATACATTTTGATACTCTCTGGTTTGGTTAATAACGCTTCGTTTATATTCCTCGTACCCGGCTTCTTGGACCTCTAGGGACTTGTTTGTCGGGCAATATTTCATCAGCTAGTGGAGCGTTACGAGCTTTCGCTGACTTTTGACTCACAGCAAAATGCTTTATTCTGTCTGATGGTGTAATATGACTTACCCTTAATTAAAATATTACGTTAGGTGCTCTTAAAGTGACAGAAAAAGCTGCATATAATCCTGTTTTATTTGAGCATTGTGAAATTACTTCGACGATATGTTGTCATATTTAATAAAATGTTACTTTGTGTGATACTTACATTTATTTTTAACAAGAAATCTTGATCAGATTGGGTGTAGATTAAAAGTCCTGCCAGCTTTTGAAATAAAGTTGATGGTCGGTGAACGTTAGTTTAAATTTCATTTTAAAACAATAATCTGAATCTGGAATGATTTTTTGCTTTATAATTCAAAGTCAACGCAGTTTAAGTCCTCGACTGAAGTTATTACAAATACATACAATCAAAGTGATACAATTGTCACAATGGTTAGCATTGAAATCAGGATTGACACTCACTACAATGTCTAGCCCGTTCAGCCATTACTAGTATCATTGAGCGATAATGAGACGTGATAATTTCAAAACTCGACGAGTGCACGCAAGTGCATTGTGACGTAAAAACGTAAATTATGGCAATGTTTACATCAACTCGCTGTCTCATAAATTGTATTTATAGACTGAGTACTAACCATACTCAATAGAAACTTTGTTGTATGCAACAGCGCATTATACTTATGCGTTACGTGAAACACTTGAAACAATCGAGGTCACGCTTTTTAATGGCTCATTGTCATTAAATGTACATATCTAAACATTTTAATGTCTATGCATTAAAAACCTAATGCCTATAAAGTCATACTTCCAAGTTTAGCTTAGCCGTGCACATTTCTCTGAAATACCATGTGAAATACGAAATACTAGAGCCATCCATAATATCTACGCTAAAATTACGTTGTAGCGTTACCTTTTTTCCATCTAGGATGTCAAGACAATCCATTCTTATATTGTAACACATCTTACGGCTGCTTGATAGATTAGCCAGCACATTCTCTAACCTATAAAAAATATAAAATAAATGTAATGTTGATTGATAACAAAGCGGACAATGCTTCATTGTTGAGATGAATTCTTATTTAGATGCTGTCTTAAAAATTCGAACAGAAAAGTCGATTTCACATATGATAATTTTTTGTCTGCATTTTATATATTAATATCTATCACTGTGCGTGTACACTAGTATTGCCACAATATTGGATATTCAAAAAATATTAACAATAGCAACAAACGGCACCTTATCGATGGATAAATTGGACCCTTGACATGAAATGATGTTATGCAATTTTACAAGTTCGTCCTGCACAAAGTCGTACTCGTTATGTTCAGTTGTGGTTGAACCGGTCTCCGTTATATAATCTTTCCCACACTGCAAAAGATATAAAATGATTTAA
Source organism: Acentria ephemerella (assembly GCA_943193645.1). Taxonomy (NCBI): domain Eukaryota; kingdom Metazoa; phylum Arthropoda; class Insecta; order Lepidoptera; family Crambidae; genus Acentria; species Acentria ephemerella. The sequence continues at coordinate 8,990,125 of OW971881.1, forward strand.
GTACCAGCGCACGCGCAACTTATGTGAAAATTATTTTGTATTCATACTCGTTATTCACGATTTGCAAACGAACGCAGATATTTTGCAAACATTATAAAATGCTTATACGATCGTCTTGCTTGCTTTTTTTGTAGTGGTCAAGTATTCTATTGCGGAAATTGTTTAGTAGTGTCGTAGTTTATCGAAAAGTCCTTTGGCGTGTACAATTTGAAATAGCCATTAGAGGTTAAGAGAAGGCAATAAAAAATATGTATATAAGTCCTTTTGTCGAGCCCTCCTTATTTTCTGTGAGGCCTAATTGCGTAGCTATTCAGGAGTATCAGTCTGATACGATATGGTGATTTATTTTTGTTTTAGTGTAATGAGTAAGCAGCACCAAGGAGTCCTTATGATGTCTCTGGCCTAAGAGAAGTTCATATGAAGCAGTATAAACATTGATTATCAAAATACAATACTAACCACATTCCATGATTTATAATATTTAGGAAAATATCTGTTGCTGTATCATCTGCTTGCTTGACATTCTGTGAAATGTAAAAAAAAAAAAAATTTTTATTGTACAAATTGTACACGCCAAATATATTAAAATAGTATTCAAATAAAATGCATTCAATTGAATAAAAGAAATAAGCAATGGTTAATAGAGTGAAATGTCTATTTTTCAAACTACCAATTACCATTTCTTTCCAAGATACAAAAAGTGTCAAATGATATTAAAATATCACAAGACCCACGAAGATCGCATGATTGGTCCTGTGACGGGGTACAGTGTTAGTTACAAGCCATTTTATGCCGTATGCTCTGCGCTTTGAGAAGTATTTAGCTAGTTAATAAATCAAACAACTTATTTGCTGAATAATTGTTTTTGACATTTTGATGATTCAATTGAGCATCGCAACGTTTTCACGTAGTTAATACTAAAGTAATTGAAGTATCCGAGTCAATCGAGGTTCCCAACTAGATCTAAAAATAGAACACTGACAAGGAATTAAAGAGTTAAAAACATGGCCTTTACACTGTTGTAAATAAGGTAGAAATTCATTCGATATACCTGGAAAGTTTGAAGCTTCTACCTATTATTAAAGTACCTACGAAAATAACTACGAATGTATCTATTAGAAATTTTAAAATTAAATACTCATAAAGCTTAAGATTAGCGAAAACCAGTTTACATGTTGTCCAAAAATATATGGGAACTGGTTCGAGGTTTTACTAAAAAGACAAATTTCTTTGTCCCAAGAAAGTTTTAGTAGCTCAGAACAGACATTTGCAACAAAGAAGGCTGTAACATTTGTTTTTATATGCGAAGAAAAAGGTATTTAGGCACACTACGTTGAATTCGTTTCACATCGTAAACCAAAAAGTCCTAACATGCGTAAATTTCTTTGTGCTGTAATGATTCATTATTTAATCCACACAATATGTTATGGAAATAATACCAATCGATGTAGCTAATTTCGTAAATTAAGTACTAAATACTCTAGTAATATTAGATCGTTACTCGTAAACGTGTCAAATCTGTACAGAATTTCTTGTTTATGGGAAAACTCATCAAAATTACATGATTTAAACATGTTTGCGAGGAAATGACCGCCTTGACGCAAAGTATCTTTCTGGGAATAGCCTTTTGCTATAAAATAGTAATTTATTCGTCCTGTGTCTTGCTAAGTCTAGTTCCAGACTAGAAAGACCATTTTGCGTTTAAATCTTGAATATTAAACCGATTTCTATGTATACAGAACATTGAAAGGTACCATTTCTAAACTGTCACGCTTCATCGCGTTATCTCTGTTTTACATACAATGCGTCTAGCCGAAGTCGCTCATCAGACGCCAGGCCACGGCCCGCCACGCCCCCGCTCCACAAGCTAATTGTCTAATTATTTTTATTACCCGTTTGTTTAAGGCCCGTACTTCAAGTCCTAACCAATTTTCCAATTTGTTGTTCGGCCGACGTAAAATGCGCGATAATTTATTTTATCAGAAAAATTTATTGGATCGTTATATTTTATACCGCCCCTTCATCAGATATAGATTTTTATGAACTTGTTCTGTTTAAATAAATTCTTGTTTGGGCTATAAAATACCAGAATTAACGCGAACCTCATGAAATGAAATTGACTTGTATTTGTTACAATCGATTTAAATTGGATATTTTATATAATGTTTAATGTTTACAGAATTGGCACAAAGAGAAGGTTTATATACACATAAATGGTTATAATGAAACTAACAAAACAATTGAGTACAAAGATATTTAACTAAAGTTTTTACAAAAGTTTTATTGTATTGTTTATTTATTAATTGAGAAACAAATAGTCAGCTTATAAAACAGAATTAATATTTTGTTAAATAAATAAATCTATAGTTTCCTTAATTAAAAATGAATACAAGTTAATATTTTATGAAGTTCCATATATGTAACAGGAACACTTTTCATGCCTTATAAATACATTACAAAATAAATAATTGTACACAATTAAATATCTTCTTTTAGCTAAAGGCTTTTTTTATATTATCGATAGTGCAACAAAATATATGTAGATCTTTTAACTTTTTATTTGTATTGTAAATAATGAAATGCCATATTTTTACAAACATTTTAGTATGGCCGTGCGTGTCGTCTATATTTGGCGACAGCGCAAAGCCCTTTGAACCTTTTACAATACTGTTCAAGGTTTAATCTAAGCAGTTGTGTTGTTTTTTATTTAACTATATAAATATTGAATCTATTTAATCAGAGTTTTGCTAATATTAATATTAACATTATAAAAAACCTCAACAAAGGTTCTATTCTAAAATTTTTGTCAATTGTATTAACTAGTTGAAAATTAAGTTTGAAATGTATATGCAGAATTATTGTCTCAACTGAAAATAATAATTAATAATATCTTAAATGTTTAACACAATAATGCAGCTATAGTAGCAAGACTTATCCTTTCAAGGATTTCCATATTATCCAGCCGAGTATGCTTATTGTTATGGCCAAAAACGTGAGTAAAATGGCCGGTTCAGTTAGGTAATCGAATTTAGTGGGCCCCATTGTTCGAGGCCAAGGTCTTAGTTGTTTACATCGACGATGATGCATTATTTAAAAGGCAAACCGAGTTGAATAAGACCTCTCGCTCTAACATTATACAATAGGCACCTGTATCGTACACGTTTCCGCGTAAGACTCGTGCACGCGAACGAAAGAGTGAGAATATTTTCGTGTTAGTGCTTCAGAACGACGCTGAATGATGTTGACTCGCTTTAATTGCTTGCTTTTTAAAATTCTTATCATATTACTGATCAAGTTTGAAAACACAGGTTTATTTTATGGCAATTTTATTTATCGCTTTCTACCGCTCTATATCATCTTTTGTTTAATTTCAATTTGAGTCTTAGGAACTACTTAAGAAGGTACATACTTCATGAACGCAACTCACTATAAAAATTTTACTCTGATAAATTGATTAGTGAGCTATCTATAATTATGGTTTACTTATACTTATAGAATAAGATTAGTAAGGAAGTACTAAGTAGTGTAATGTCTACCTAACATCCCTCCCCGTTAAATTCCATGAAACTCAAAAATGGTCGTGCTGACATACGATAATCAAGGGGGATATCACATACTCAACAAAGGGTGGGTTTTTCTGTCTCGCCCTGATATTGAAATTGCATTATTTAAAGATTCATACTATTGATTTTTATTACACTTTACTTACTTTGCACTCTAAGTCCCTTAGTTTAAAAGATGAAACAAATTAATAATAGTTTTATTGAAATATTTCAAAAAGTTTTTGAAATATATTACGCCATTGAGGCCTCGAAACTGGTTTACGAAGAAAAAATTTAAAATACTATATCGACTCCAATTATTTACTTAGCATACATATGAGATAAAACCTGTTTCAATTGGTGCTTTAATATTTTTATCTACTTAAAGATCTGTTAAAACGGCAACTGTTAGCATTCATCTGCCATTTAAAAAAAAATACCATTAACTAAGTATATCAGATCCGACGTAAATTAATGTTTTGTTGCTATTGACCTTGTAAAATGTAATACAACTATTGTTTTTTAAGCCTCAAACACATTACTTTGTATTGAAAAATACGATAACGATCTCGTATTTACACTTGAGCGCTGTTGTGGCTACATGTTAATTATGTGTCTATAAATTTGAATTAACGCAACGTTTTGTTAATTGAATTGCCTGTGACTAGTGATGCAATGGTGTACCTACGCGTTGTACACCGAAAGACCATATTTAACATCGGAGATAAATGCTGACATTGTGGGTCTAACTTTACAGAGCATGATTAGTTAATCATACCGAGGCAGGCGCCAAGTGCGCTAACAGAACCCACGCATGTGTACGAACAAAAAATTTAATTGATATCAATTTGCATATCCAACTTTTTATAAATGCACACGTTGATCTGTCTGTCTCAGTCGTACTGGAATGATTTTCCATGTAATTTAATACCTACAGGATAAACAATATTCTGCAGAACCGAAGGACAAGTCAAATAGCACGGGCGAAGGCACAAATTAAAACTAGTTAGATAATACAATGGCATAAACAACTTAACTCGAGAATACTAATGAATTTTGAATATCAAAACGTACGTACATGATTTGATTTTAATGAAAATAGCGATGTCAAAGATCAAAATGAATTTGTTATATGCTAGAGAAAATAAGAAAGAACATGTAACTTAGGTACCTACTAGAAAGTATGATTCCATATAAACCAGTACCTAATACTGGCACATGGTATAGTATAGACCACAAAACTTGGAATAATCATGGACATAAAAATCTAGGAATAGTATATGTATCTCGATTTCTTAATATCTACTAGCGAGATGGTGCAGCTTTATCGATTGGCACTAAAGAACTACAGTTCAAAGTTATTTTTGGTATGACCCAAGCAAGGTAATGAGATTTTCTATTCGACGTATCATAATAAAATTCGCCGGGAAGCATAGTTCGGTAAATTTCCGTATACATAGGGCAGTATCATTTAATATTCGCTTTTATGTTTACGTTGGAAATTGCTTGTTGAACATCATCTATCTTTGAAGTATTATCAGCAGATACAAATAATATTTGAAGTTCTTTTAATAATCTATTTTGTTTACGTTGAAAGTGTTAGAATTAGAAGGAACAGTTTTCAGCAATCCTTCGCACATCCATCATCGTACTTGAATGACAGACACAATGTATTTACAGCCTACTCATTACATGTCGACGGGCATGTCTTGGGTACAAACGACAGGTGCTAATTATGTAAGCCGATGTAAGAAATTTTCGAGGCACGTTCGCATCGAAACCAATGGTGTTGCGCGCCAAAGGCACCTTGATGTGCCTTTGTTTTTATGCGACTGTATCCTTTGTGGAGTACGCCACTTGCGTTAATGGTTCTATTATCTGGTGCTCAAGGCTTATAATTTGAGGAAACGAGTCTAACACGCCCTTAAAAATGTATTCTTGCATCAAATAACACAAACCATTGGAAACATTAACGTTTCTAATAGTTTATATCATTTCATGGATCTGACCATCAGGAAGTATTTTTACACGTGTCTTCAAATACAGCTTTGTTGTTTTTCTAAGTAATCATTTGCGCTTTTATACTGGTTGGAACGAGCTAGCCGCCATTGATAACATTCACACGTGTATAGTTATTATGTTTCAAAAATAATGTAGCAGATGTACGAATTCCTTTGCATGCCAAGCTCAAACCAGCTGTAATGGCTACGTACATTACATTTAATCTCCACACTCGGTTGGAGGGTCGATCCGGTTATCGTGGGCCGAAAGCTCGTGAATGAGAAAGTCTAAACCGGTATAAGAGAGCAGTGTCTACTTTCAAATCACAATAGTTCAGTTTGTGTATAACTAGCCGAGCAGCTTCGGTCTGAAATATATCGGTCACTAATAGCTGGACAAACATTCATTTTACATTGTTTAATCGATACGACCTCTAGTGACTCTTTATCGATTAAAAAAGGTAAAAACAATTTTGTTTCACTGAGATAATCGTTCACTTCTATTTTTATTTTGTTTTCGCTATAAAGAACTACCAAATGTCTTTATAGACAAGGTGACCTTGCGGCGATGTTTGTTAAAGGCAAATGTTCAATATAACAAGTCAAAAGCATCAAACCTGTCTCTAATTATTGTTCTATAGACGATCGCATAGGTTTTGAGTTTGAGTAATTTTTAGGATATGCTAACACAAACATTACTTATGCAATATTGTAATTCGCAGAATATGAAAATAATTTACAGACCTATACAAGAGTCAGCGGGATACACCAAGAACTTAAGTATAACCATATTGTGAGTTAGGATGATTTCAATCTACAATTGGATTTATTACGTAGGTAGGCGATATAAAAAAAATGAAAGACGACATTAAAAATAAAGATTTCCTTGTGAGCTTTCCTGTGTATTTTAAGTGCTTCCTTTTCAATAAGGAAATATGTTTTAACATAATCAATGAATAATTAAGAAACTTAAAAAATTTGCATAATGGCTTCAAAGTAATTTTTGTTCCGTTTCGGACTGGATAAACAATTAAATTTTAATATGATATGTACTTAATGTTTAGTGTTTCAGAAAGCCCCTTCCGTTGTCGCACTAGCTTATAATGTTTATTACATATTATATGAGGTCACTGTGATGGTGTTCTAATATCACCAGCACCTTCCATCTAGATCGTGGAAGATAAAGCCATAATTTAAATGGGATCTAATTTAATAAAAATAGCGTATGTCAACATAACCTATGCGTTTGTTACCGGCGAGCAGCAGCGCAAACGTTATGCCGGCATTGCTGATATAAAATCGACTAAGTAAAAACATCGTTATTTTTATTCAGCCACCAAGGCCAAGACCGCCATATTGCATTTGCCATATTTATATAAACTGGCAATGTTTGTCCTGTAAACAAGCGCTTTATTTATATATAGACGACATTATTATCACAACACGAAATTACAATAAATATTATTTTCAATGTACTAAATAGGATATATATTTTCAATTAACAATAAACACAAATCTAAAAGTCCAAACTAAAGCATCTAATACGAAAATTGGAATAAATCGGACGTAGAACTTCTACAGATTACCATTCAAGACAAAAGTTTTATTTGATATTGATACTTATATTTCACAACGGATTCAAAATAAAAGGAAGGCTCTATTTTTAAATCAACACGCAAAAGTCAAAGTTTTACTCCATAATTTGTAAAAAGACTTTTTACTTGAATGCTCATGACGTGTCCAATCGTATCTTATTTGAGAATTTTCTTTACTTTTATCTCGATAACAGCGTTTAAGGTGCTAGTAGCTGCTGGTAGGAGCCAATCAAAACAATTGACAATAGCAGCTTGCAAAAATACTTAAATTGTTCGTAGTTTATCAGTCTCACTTTGTTTACATAATTTAATCTCCACAGTACCTAATTAACGTTGTTCGTATAGCATATCAAAGCGGCCATTATGTCATGTAATTGGAGCAGCGTTTTTCGGCTTTTTTGTTGTTGTCGAATTTAAAGTTCCCATTGTGCTCTCCAAGGTTACACATTTAAGTCGAGCATTTCCGCTGTTAAATGAATATGAACCTTACTTTTGGCACTTAGGATTTACAATAACTAACGATTCTAGTTCACACTGTCCTTGTTTTGTTACAAAAATTACTTTTGAAATTAGTAAATAGGTTAACACAAACAAAATAATAATCTTGTTTGTTAGACACGTTGATTTGATAGGCATTAGATATCGACATTAGGAATTTTTTTTATATGATTGGCATTTTTTATCATCTACGAATCCCCTTGGAAAAATGGTAAACAGAAAACAAATATATGATAGGGTTAGGTTTAGTAATACGTTAATTAGAAATACTTAAAAAGACTAAGGCCAGTTTAATTTGCACTGGCTTTCTTTACTGGATCTCCCACAACTGCTCATTGTTAGGTGAGATGTAATTAGTAATGTTCTTTTTATATTGAAAATTAAATAAAACAGTAGGTGAAGTAATAAATATAAATAAACTCATAAGTTATTAATTTACCTATTTTACTTAGTTATATTCTTACGTACGTTACGTACTATATTCTTGAAATTGATAGTATTAGTAACTACTTATATAAATAAACTTGGAGCACGCACTGTGTGATTAAGTGTGATTCACTTATAATGAAGTTGTTTTTTTCTTGACATTAAATTCCTAAAATAATGTTTTATCGCTTGAATTTGACGATATCTATCATATTAAATGCTTTGAATGAATTCAAATGGCAAATTGTGCAATGTGTTACAAAATACTTGAATGCAAAAAGTGATCTGATAAAAAATTATTTTTGTTAACTCGCATAATCGCATCCGCCGTCACAAAACGTTCACTAACAATATTAATCTCCGGTTTTTTTTTATCGGCGCGCGAATGTATACATTGTTATGTTGACACCGCGATACCAGTTGGTATCTAACTCAAGTGGCCTTGACAGTGAAAAAACATGTTTTTGCTTCACCTTTTTAAATTTGCATCGCGTGTAAGCGTTTTATTTATTAGGTTTGTTATCTCAGTTCATTATATAACACATATGCAAAATGAGTAAATTTTAGACAAAACAAAACGTTTCCATTAAAAATAGGTTGAGTGTTTATGGCGGGAACTTATTTTTACAACAGATAGTGCCTATTTACCGCTAAATATAAATATTATTTACTATGACAAACTAATGTTCAGTACTGTTGACAGCAAATGAAGCGGAATTTTGCGACTGCTCTTATTTTGTAAGTAGAAAAGGAGGCTTTTATAGTGCTACCATACTTAATATGCAGTCGTATGTACATTCATAGCTTAAATTTTCTAATTAATTTATCAATGCACTTATTATAATTAACTTTTTTTTATTGCAATTACCACCTAAAATGGCTGTGATCATTTACTTTTTTAGTAATTATCATAACACGTAAATTTATTTCTACATGCATTGTAATTTTTGCAAAAAATATGAATGCAGTCAGAAAAGTTAGAAGAAACGTATATGGTAATGTTAAGTTTTAGGCTGACCCAAGAGCTCAGTTCAGCGGTCAGAGCGGTCAACCCAGATTATGAGAGATCACGGATCCAATTTCCACCTTCTAACTTGAATCAATTAGGTTGGATATTTCTAATAACTAGTTATGTTATTAGAAATACCGTGCTGTACCGTATTAGAAGAACCGTGGTATCGTATCTCTTTCTTACTCTAACGAATTGGGTATATTTTATTATATGTTCGTTAATACGGTGTATTTTCATATTTGCATGTGCATTAGCACCGGCATACATATCTACTTAAAATCCGTAAAATGGAATTATATTCCTTTATCAGACGGTTTGAAAGACTTTTGGGTTTAATGGCTTTATCAACCTTTTTATTTTGTTGCAGTGCTGGAGCCGGTGCGAACGGAATATTCTCGCGAAGGCTCGACTTTTCCACTTTCAATCTTCTGCCGAAGCATAAAGTGAACTCATATCAAATAAAGGTAAGACACTTTTTTATTGCAAGTAATGTAAGGTCCAATTTACTATGAAGTTTAACATTTTTTAAAAGAACGTGTGTTCAACTACTGGACAAGGCCATGCGCCGCGCCGCTGTAAAAGATTTTATTTGCTGAAAACGTTTGCAAAGGTGAAAGGTTGTTTTTGTTGGGTCGCCGTAAAAACAGAGCTGACAGTTTTCGCGATAAACCACTGTCAGGGGTGGCGCCGAAATGGTACGTTTCCATCGAATAAACGTAACTTTTCTGTAATTTAATTGCGCTACAAGGAGCTTTACGAGACACAACTTTGATCAATATCGCTCACTTACACCAGACAATTACTTTTGGCTGGAGAATAAAAAGAAATAAAATTTCTTTTAAAACATGTTTATTTCTGAAATAATCACATTATCATAATATTGTTATTTTTGGTTAGTAGGTACTTTGGAATATAAACAATGACGCTATTATTGGATAGGATTGTTGCTTAGAATTTACTCGATTTATATGTTCGTCTGGAAGAATTAGTTTAGTAAAGATCAACATTGTTAGCGAAATATTATGATATTCCATGACCTGAGGCTATATTGTAAATGACAATAACCTTTCAGTATTTTCCTTCACATTTTCCAGTGTCAAAATGGTTCATTTATTAATTTATTCAAATGAGAATGGCGCGGCGAAGTAATTGCCTGCGTTATTTTTTATTTAATTACATCGTAAATGGCAATCAAAGTAGCATTTGAATGGTGTTTTTATTGAACGGGTATAGAATTACAATACAATACCTACTTACATTAATGTTTGGACAAACTACTAGCTAAATATCCAGCACGTTCTTAATATATTTTAAACATTACAGCGATGTTTTTTAGTATTTACAAAACCTTTCAAAAAATCGAAATAAATTTATGTTACAAGAGAATGGCGAGTTGGTAATTTATTTGACGTAATACATACATAATTACTTAATTATTATTAGGTTCTGTTTTTATTTGAAAAATTAACAATTCTCAATGCTTGACTGATGCTCTATCTTATAAATAGTTTTCACGTTCAGCGTAATTATTGCATTAAGTTTTCTTAGAATGGAAAAAAATTGATTTATGATTTTAAATAGGTAAGTAAGTACGTTGTTTCTGGATACTAATTACTGTGCGAGCGCGAACAGTTGTATCAAATAAACATAAAGCATTTTATTTACATAAATGAAAAAGAATATTAATCTTGTTATTTTGAAAACTCATATTTTCATCATTAGAAAAATATAATGATGTAATGATGTATGTATATATAATTCTTATATATATAAGAATGATTTCTAATGTGAAGCATTTTAATTTAACTATGTATTCTAACTCTTTGTGTTTATTATTTAAAAAAAAGAAATACTAAAAATGTCCACATGGTAGGTACCATTACAGAATTATTAACGTGTTTTCCTAGTTTGATCGGGTATGTCGCTTAAAAAGTCGTTCTTGAAGAATAAGCCACATCAGAGATTATTATATTGTAGTAATGATAAGTAATTTTTAATGAATCGAAATTGAAATTACTCATCAACACATCTGGAAAATAATGCGAATTAAGGCGCAGACATCTTAGTTACTTCTGCGAAATTTAAGTGTAACACGGTCAAGTAAATCGTAACTATTCGCGCCATCTATTAAAGGATAGTGGCACTAACACCCCAAGCTTCACTAGCTGCTTATCATCAGGTGGTGTCGAGTTATTTGATGAGCTTAATATAAAAAAAATCTTTTCTCGCTCCACAAATGTTGTTAATTATCAATAGTATGGTGCTAAATTTTACTACAAGTAAACTAGTACAAACACTTATTTTTCTGGTATAATCCAGGCTGTACAAAATAAACTTAAACTTGAACTTAAATGTTCATTGATAAAAAGACTTATGGGACCACAGCTTCGTATGTAACGTTGCTATTTTAGTGATTTGTTCCTGTAGCGAATAAGGTTCCTACCTAAGATGTTTCTTCAACGTATGTTTCCTATACGTATTTTTGTTCTGCAATAGTGCTTGGTACTCTTTTGTCAGCAGCTACAGGCTACAGTTGTTCGGTTTGTGTTTTACTAATTTTTACCTTCTGCGTGTTTCTTAGTTAGCTAAACTCGCAAGCATTGGATGTACTTGAATTTTCGTACAATCTTTGTTTTCTCTTGTTTCGTGGTCCTCTTGGAATCTTAACAGTTTTATATGCACCACGGATTCTTCTCGGATTATTTTGCAACTGTCAGTCGCTGTGTTTGTTATGCGGCGCGGTATCTAATCTCCGACAGGCCTTGAGCTCATTGTGTGTCAAGCTACGGTCATTCGCCTGGCTAGTAGCTATTTTTACCCGGCGTTTGTTTGTTATTTATTATGTACAGCTTGATACTTTCTGCTACGACTAATAAGTGGCAACCTTTATTGCTTGTTTGCGTTGATTCATGGTTTGAATTTGCTTATAGTTACTGTTTTATTTATCATAACATAAAATTGTACTTGATAAAAGATCTTGTTACAAAGTTACTTGTAAGTTTTAAAAAATGTCTATCATTGATGTAATCTGATACTGCAAGTTACATTGTAAAAAATATACTTATCATTTGAAATCCTATCCGATTTGCTGAAGTTGGAAATTTAGCATCACCTACCTTAACAAAAGTTGGCAATTCATAACAATATTAATAATATTAGCTTAATTATGTGGCTACAGTGACAAGGCTCATTAAGTTTTATTGGCATTAATTTAATTAAATCAATAAGGTTATGAAATTGTGATCTCTATAGGTGTAATTGTGCTACAGACATTTCCTTTAGATGGAACAGGGCATTATTAAATTAATTAAAACAACATTTTAATAAAATTTCTTGGTCTTCCCACCCGCTGACTCCCTTTTTGTTGCCTTGCGACTAATTATTCTTCATTCGTGCACGCCAGATAATTTAAAACATTTTCTTCACTTATCTATGGCGTAAATTAAACGGCCGGTATTGTCTTCTTGCTGACTTGTTTCGCTCAGCATTGCGTGACAATACTCCGTTTGCGTACACTCGGTAAACCTTCATAATTTCTGTTATCCACCTATATTACCCCCAATATGTTTCACTACAACCTTTTATACAAACTTTTGCTTTATCTCGACCGGAGTAAACAACCGTTATCGGAATTGTAATCTTGGCTTTGTGGAAAAATAAATTGTGAACGTACCATTCCGACGAGTGATAAAATTCAATCGGTGTGGCATGAAATAAATATCGGTTTGCTTCCTACTGGAATCTAATAACTGGAGTGAAACGATACTGAGATAGTGAGCTGTAAGCATGATTGATAACAGCGACAAGCTTGATTCATTAAATCCACCACGTCTTCTATTTATGGTTGTCTCACTAAGGCTTAACGCTATATACTTTTGAATATATGGCAGATTTTTACGTGTATTTCAGTAGAGTTTATTTTGTTTGTAGCTTGAGAACCCTAAAAGGTTATATTTAGATATGCACTTTTGAATCTTTGTACGACTTCTCAATATCGATCTCGTTTGAGACGTTGCCTATCTTGAGTGTTAAAAATCATTTTTATCGCGTATGTTCTGATGTGTAGTCAATATTTATTATTTTTTATAAATTGAAGACCGTCATTCTGAAGCATGTACGAAGATGAGGCGGCGATCGTGTATGTAACTGAAGCCGCGGGGGCGGTGCGAGCGCAATCTGATACCACGCTCAAGGCTTCTCGTGTGGATTAGCAGTGTGTTTTTCTTTAATAAAATTTTGCTCATAAAGCAAAGTTTTTTGGTTTTTCTTGGATTCGTTCTACTTAGTTAACCAATGCCTTCTTTATCACTTATTCTACACCGATTATATTTAAGAATTAAGTATATTTGAAATTGCTTCTCCAATACGATTACCTGCAAGATTGCCTATCTATCTTGTTTAACAAGTTTACAAAAAGTATTCATAAAAGTTTATCATCTGGTTTGTACATTGATATTAATAATAATCTCTATTCCCATATTTAACTTTCTAAGACCTTATCATAAAATAGTCCAGTGCAAAGTCAGGAGCAATGACAGATATGGCAACAGCAGCACCAATCAGCTTGTGTGGGATTAAGTTATGCTATCATTCCGCCTCTTCATAATCCGTTGGTACTGCGAATGCATCTCGATTTTCTCGGTGAACTGTAAATGGCAAGAAATGAGAAAGTAACCAGTTAATAGATACAATAGGGTTGCTGCTAGGTCTTGCGGTGCAACTTTCCTACGCGGCAAAAAGTTGTAGAATGATAGCACGACGCACCAAGCAGAGTACTTACTAGTCCAGAATGCTTAGACATCGTCTGACCGTTTCGTAAGAAGTCGAACGTATTTACTCCATTACATAGATGTGCGATAAATAATTGGTGTTCAGTAAGACCTTTAATCATTTGGAATTTACGAACACGACGAATGTGGAGCAACAGTTGCTATAGCTTGCGTATTTTCTTCTCGTTACATTAGGCTTTCGACACTCAGTACCAGGCCTATAAATGGTAAACAGGCGTGCGAATTTTGTCCAATACCCACTTGCAAGACCATTTCGTGTGTCTGCGATCAAGTTTTTATAATGTTATTGCAAGTATCCACTTGCAGGACACTAAGCCTTAAAAGGAATGGCTTCGGGCCGGTTTTTGTACTTTGCTAAATTTAATCTTGATAAACACGAACCTTACTTGCGTATTCACAGATTCGTTAAATGTATTCAACTGAATACATGTGCTCCTGTATGCTGCATTATAACAATAACTATAAAGCATATTCAGCAAAGAAAGTATTTAATGGCTTGAAATAATAATGAACGTTATGGTGTGTTCTGGAATGCAATTCAATAATTAAAGTAGTGTTTTATCTGTGGTTGAATTGTCGGGTAATCTGAGTTGGCGGGAAAACAAAATATGTGTCGTTGTAACATATAGAAGCAGCATAATACAACTTGATGCCCACGCTCAGACCCACGCCTACGGTAGCACCCGCGCGGTGCGACGCGTGCGCACCTAGATATGACAGAATATTATCAGACGTCCTTTATATGTTAATGGTTTACAAGCACAGTTACACGAATTAAGATTTTTGTCGCCGATTTAGATTCGTACTCCGTTCGCTGTTGATGAATAGGTCACAACACTTGGTTTATCAATTAATGAATTGGTTTAATGTACATATTTTCGAGAACTGGCAACAAAGTAACTTGATTATTGAAAATTTATTTTATATCAAAAGAGATTGGATACAATTTAATGAAACTTCTTAGAAATTGTTCCAACGTTTCCTAAATACAATGATTCTCAAGAATAAAACGTATTTGTTGTTGTATTACTGGAATAAAACTAGAGCGGTCGTTGATCCGAGTTATTACATCGATAACTGCTCCAACTTTTAATTTCGCCGAAAGTACGTGAGCATGATTTGGGACAGCGTAATTCATATGTTAATCAATGTTGCTATTTAAAATAGTGTTACATAACTGGCATTAGAAGTACCAAGAGCGATTCATGAGCACTTGGCGTTAACCCTGAAGTCGGGCGAGGGGTCGATGCTCGACAACGACCTACATACAGCGCACGTAGCCGCGGCCTGTAACACGGTAACGCTTGCAAATCTCTAACGCATAGAATCATAACTATGGCTAATAGAGCTATATTGCACGACTCGTTTAGCGAAATCCTAACCACCTACACTATTCACATCATAACTGCTGTTTTTGAAAATTAACAGTATCAAGGACTTATCGCCTTTACATGATTGATTGCTGACTCAGTTTTGCGTGACTAATCCTAATTAACCCCACGCAATTAAAAACTTCAATGTAATCACCCTTTATATTACTACGATCAATAAGAAAGCGTCTCTTAATTCAAAACTTTCCTTCAATGTTCAGATTGTAGTCGATTCACATAATCAAACCCCATAATTGCTAGGAGTGGTCTCATGACTTTAACAAATTATTATAACCATCAAGATAAGATACTTCGATTATATCCTCTTTAAATAGTCATGCACGCGCTACAGAACTAGTATTTAATGCTATTACCTGCAGTATTTCTGTAATTATAAGAGACAGATTAGTAGAACAGTAATTGGAAAATGTGACTTTATGAAAGAGGTGTTTCGATTTGATTTAACATATAAATAAGAATTGTTTTTATAATCCTGGGAGCCGTGACTATCAGTTTTATCACTAGTATGTTATTTTAGGTGACAAGTACTATAATAATTAAAATAAACGAAGCCTACGTGACCTACCCACACTAAGATTAGAATTTGTTGGTGGTTATGTCACTTCTTATTTAAGCGTATATTCAGTTCTCGATGATACCATATATTAATGGAGAATAACAATTGTATACATACATTAATACGTTAAAAGAATTACTGAGCAATACGATAAAATTGACTTGGTTTTATTATTGCATCTGTATTTCACGTACAGGTATTCAATATAGAGAGAACGCAAATAAATGCGCACTTAGTAGTGTCTATTCTAAATAAGCTACCAGAGGTTTATAAAGCGCTAGTTAGAGCGACGAGGGGTTTGTAAGCAGCAAGGATTTTTTTAGTAGAAACGGGAATTGAGACGATGTTGCTACGACCATTACCCGTATTGTTATTGCCATTACTCTCGGTAATGATACGCTCGTTTTCGTCCCTTATTACTACTCTTTATTTTCAGTACAGCTTGATTTAACTTCTCATTGTCGACTTTAGGTTTTACTTTCTTAATTCCTTTACTCTGCTATCGTATCATTTTTAAATCTCAATTTACGTCGAATTTAAATTTAAAATCAGAACATTCCGAGATTGAATTGCGTTAGTATGCATGCTGATGAGATATAAAACCCTGGAATATTGGCTTTTGGAGTGCTCCTAAAGTCTAGGTAAAGAAATTCACCGCAGATATCAGTTCAACTTTTCTCTGGTATTTTGCTACTCCCTCTCGCATTGACACCGAAGTAGACAACGAAGGAACATTTACATGGAAACTTAGTGAAATATTCACAACAACTGTCGATTGTCACATTATATTGAGATATTCAAACTTTCCCACTGTCGGAGTTAGTGCATCTAATTTGAATAATAAGATCTTTCGCAGTGCAGTCCTTTATCTGAGCTCATCTGTTTCATTAAACAAGTATGTTAAAACTATTGTCTCATTTGTGGTTTACATGAGATTGAATATTAATATTCAATTTCTAATGCATATATTCTAGTTTCAATCTTTTAAAATACATGAAACCGAATTGAAGAATGTCCTTCATTTTCGCTGCAACCAAAGTGAAGTTCAAGAATACCTATTTATAAAGTAAGTCAAGTTCTTGCTTGGCGCTATTGATCGTCTAGCTGGGAGCACGCACCCCGACGTATTACGGTAGGTTAGTAAGCCCGCGGCTCCGATCGTATTTCCCGGAACGCGCCGAGAACTGCCGAAATTTTACATCCCCGGCCGGTATTGATCGTACTTGACATTGAAATCGTAATAGACGCAAACAGCTGGGAAGTGAGGGTGCGTGCCCGGCCCTCCGCCCGCAATCCCTCGCCAACGTCCCAAGCGCTTTTTTACTTTGCAATTTTATCGTAATACTGAACATGGCTACATCTTATTTAATTAAACCGTTCCTAAAATGTCAGAGATAAACGTACTTGATTTTGAGCATCCATTAAAGTTATTCATCGGCGCTTAAATGAAGTTGAACGTTTGTAACGTCTAGTAATTATGCACAAGAGTCCTAAGACGGGCGCTGCGGCGTTCTAAAATCTCATTTATATTCAGTGCGGTCGGAGTTTGAATGTTATCTAAAATCCGTGTTTAGGTGTTGAGCCGGATTGCTCTAATCTCGAAACTAAACACATTGTTGAGTTGGCCAAAGCTTTGTTCTCTCTTGGTGACGATGAGACCCTGCTAGGTAAACGACGTGAATTCTTGAAATTAAATTTGATTTTGAGTCTTGAATAAGCTTATTATAAAACTTGTCTGTGTTTTGTAAGAGAAAAATATCATCAGTAGCCGTGACTCTTATATGGCTCATAGTTTAACTATCCTATTAGACTAATTCAAGGCTAATATTTATCTGAATATTTTTCTACTTTAAATATTTGAACTAACTATAGTAAGAGATGATGAACCCATAATAAAACGACTATTACTCACTAAACGTCATCAAAGTACTATATAGATAATTTTTATTAAAATAAATAGAATTTCTTCGAAAACAGCTTATCACTTTATGTTGTAGCAAGATAGTCATTTCCTGAGCGCACTACAAGTTCCACCACTTACCTGTATTTCCTGTAACATAGTCTTGTTAATGTGCACTCACATTGAAATTGAAAGATAAACTTTCTATTTTGATAATGTCAGGAACTACATGAACGACTTTTCTAACAAAAGCAGACAAACGTGTGACTACTGATAACTTTGTACTAGTAGATCTATTGTTTGAATAATAAATAAAATAAAACTCTCGAGGAGCAGGCAAATTTGTACTTCGATGAGTTCAATTAAGCGAATATAAGCGTATCAAATGCCTGAAACTAAATCACAGCCAAAAGTTTTTGAAAACCCAAATAGAAAAATCCCCAGATTCGTGAGGGATTTTTCACATAGATGGGCGAGCATAATTGTTACTATCATAGGTCTAGGCTTGAGCGAAACTTAAATGAAAAATTAATATCTCTTAAGCTTAGAGAATAAAAAATATAATCAATATAAAAATTATTAATAGACGAGAGATTCGGATGCCGCCATGAAATTAGTTTAAATTCAATCAAGGTCTAATCTCGGGATGGATGGCAAAGCCGATCAGAACGTGGAAAGCCGAAGACACACCGAGATATTTTTGCTGAATACTGATCAGTGCCTTCGAAATTATTCCATCATCCCAGCTGTTCTAATACAGAAATTCATAAATAAAAAATGCACGATGTGTCTGCTTCGATGCATTCCTATGGAATCACGGCAACTCCGGGTTAAATAAGTGATCACCCATCGCTGAGGACGTGTTCTGAAATTCAAATAATACGCCACCTGGGACTTAAACAATCAGCAAATTTTGCTATGCTAGACCACTGTCATATAATTTTAAATAAATAAATCTCAGCAAAAATATAATATTAAGCAATGAAAATTCTGATCCAGAAATAGTACGTTTTACTGGTCATTTGTTAATAAATTTACGGATCTGATTACCATCATTAATATCGATGTGAATTAATTTGACATTGATATAATTAACGATCATTTTATCAGTCAAAGAGTTGTGGTCGAAACTTTTTGGCTGTTGTATAATTAAAATAGGGACGTAAAGGTCAATATAGATTGGTTGGTGCATCGGGTGACGGCGGGCCCCGCTAATCGATCGATGTCTGTGTGCACACTGCTTGCTGTTGCACCCGTAATCATTTGTCTCGTTCATTCCTGCACAATCGGCGATATACTATCCTTACCTCTTGGTAATTCATCGTCCCTAACCACCCGGTAGTCGACTGCCTCCCGTGTCCTCCCGAATTTAGGCACTGCACTATCTAATTTATGTTATAAATTGGTGCTTTTAAAGTCTGTGTGCATCGTTATATATAGTCATAACGATGCACACAGTGGATAACATAGTGTTAGTTAATGTAATGGACTGTCCATGTAAATATTTGTCTGAACCTTGAAATTATAGAAAATCCTAAAGGAAAAAATTATTGGTTTAGTATGGAAAGTCATCTAACTGATATTCTTAACATCAAAACTGTCTTAGTATAGCGTTAGTGGTAGTTTGTAGGTGATACAAAGTTCACCAGGTCAACTATGTTTGTCTTTTTAGTGTTTTTCAAGTCGGTTTGTAGTTTTGTTTGAAACTTTATTTTTTTCACAATTAAGAGTTTCTAAAGTCAAAGTTAGATGGGACAAGACCTTCCTGCCTGTATGTCGTTTGTTAAATATACTTCAAAAGAGTGTGGAAGGATATATGTAGAAAATACTGTATTAGTCTTGCTTATTTTAAAAAGATGATCAAACTTGATGGATGGACTTGTTTTTATAGAAAAATATTATTGAGACAACGTTATAAAATGTCTATTATGTACAGTCTGGAGTTTTAGAATCGTTTTAGAATGAAACACGTGCCTATAAAACTTATAGTTCTAGATTTCGATTCGGTTCCTTTATCAGATCCTAACATGTTGTCGATGGGATCACTTCAAGATTATACTTTGTCGAATAGATAATGAATTTGGAAATCGGTTCACTATTGACAGAGAACTAAAAAAAAACATTCGAATTGAGAACTCCTCTCTTTGAAGTCGGTTGAAAAGGTAAAGGGAATTTTATTTAATATTTAAACTAAACGAAACCTTGGAGTTATGATAATAAAATCGTGTGAAGTTAATTACTACAATCTATAACGTCTCGATTTTTTAATATAATAGTATTCATTATTATCAGCCACAAACATTTCACTTAGGATTTCTGTTTACCAGATGTTATTTCTATGACGAAATGCCAACCTTTACTCTTAGCCTTCCAATTAGTGTTATTTTGATTTGTATCTATAGCTAGAAGCAGTTGCATATCACGTTTCAATTATTGTAGACCTTAATTACCAGTTGTTTTTTGTTTGAAGGTAAATAATGCCAAATTTACTCAGAAAGCCGATTGTCGCGGAGTTTTTGTCTAATTCCATATTTTTATTATTCAGTTTAAAAAATATACGCTCACGAAGCAGACTGAGAGTTTCATTCTCAACACCTTTGTTATAACAGATTTGAAAGTTCATGAAATTGCATGGATTAGATTGGCTGACGTACTCACAATATAATCACCATAAATGTAATATCGTGAGATAACTATTTAATTTATTTATTTTATTTTATGTTAATTATTTCGTGAAATACTATGATGATACGTTTTGACTGAGAACACTGCTATATGTTAGATCGTCTACCCTAAAATAGTGTCTGTTTAGAACTTATAGACTACAGTGGCATTTAGTATCACGAAATGCGGCTGCGCAGCACTGCCTACTTACATAACGCACCTGCCATATCTGGCTGTACCGCACCTCACGTTCACTCGCTCATTCTATGAATTACTTATAGGTCATAGACCTTCCATTATTTTATTCGCTTCGTGCGGTATTAGTTAGCGTCGATTGGAATTTCTGTAGTCCAGTAATTTATGTTTTCGTAACATTGTTCGGTTGATCTCGTATTTTCGATCTGTATATATCAAAGAACATTCTTACGGCTTGTGTAATATTATGAATGTATATTTATAATAGGTAACTATGCCTATATAGAAATATAACGATCTGTCTAAAAGTAAATTTCCTCAAAAGCTCATAAGAAGAAATGGTTTAAAATTGTCGGAAATCTAGGACCGTTGAAGCACCAAACGGATTCTCAAGACAACTTTCCTCGTTTTTTTTTCGTCTGTAAATGCGCCAAATCCTTCAACAGCCCTGGAGCCGGCTGCGGGTAAAACGGGAACTGACTGCTTAAATACTGAGCACTCTTCTCAACGACTGTGCAAACAGCACCCAATGAAATTTTAAACTTACTCCGTCCTGTTGTCTGAATTACTTTGGAGGGCTCTTTTAAAAACCTTGGGATTACCTTAGATAATCTTTAACGTTTGCAAATTGTCTCTTCTCTCGTATACTTACATTAACTCTGTTGTTTATCTTTTATATTTCGGTTTTTTCGAGAATTGTGGTACAATATTAAACAATTGTACCGTGTTATTATTTATTACTAATAAAGTTAGATTTAGATATGTTTTCGAAATTGTTTCACCTAAACTGTATAAAACCTTGTCCATACAGTTTATCAATAGATAATGTTTTAAATCGAAATTTATGGGTACAATAGACAAAACAAAAATCTATTAGTCGAGAAGAATAGTAATTCAGTCAGATTCGATTGGCCAAATCGTAAAATATAAGGTTGCGATGAACAACAATGTAACTTGTTACTGTCCCGCCTAGTCGTGCCATGGGGCGATAAATCGTAGCAGGTCGGTGCCTCTGGTTAATGCTGGGATTAAGAGCGTCGAGCTGCTCCGTAAACGGAGCCATACATTATTCTGCCCAGTACTATCTACTACACGTATTTCTAAATATAATTGTTTGTTTAAGCAATGGTATCAACACGTTTTAATTAATAACAGTGTCGTTTATATATACTTAAATAAACATAATAGGTTTTATATGTACATTAATGCTTAGTGAATGAGAATTTTCCTGTCATCGTGAGACACACTTACACTTACTTATCTAAGATGTAATTACTAATCATAGTTTGTGATTTTTTACGCAATTTCTTTGGGTACTGTCCTTGACTTTCTGTGTTCCGTTTTATTAAATCAAATTTTTAACGTTGTGTTCTATCATTTAATTTATTCGTGTTTATTTTTTATAAGCTATAAGTGTCAATGTGAATGACCTTCTGTGAATTTTAATTTCAAAGTTTTTAAATTAACTAATCCGCTTAGCACGTTCTATTGTCATATGCTATCAATACCCAAACCTGTTATAAATGAAATACCTTCACATTCACAATACAAATCATTGCAGCCGAGCGAAACACGCCTTACCATTATATCAATACCAATTAAATACTAAACTGGATCCTAAATCCTTGCTTCGAAATTTGTTGCTTCCATTTGCATATCAATGTTATAATGGGTTTGTTATTATGGGAACAAAATGCAAATACCGTTCTATTTGGAAGGAGAACAGCTTTTGATTTTTATTATTTGTATTGTCCATACTAGGATACATTTGCTTTATCTCATGTCATCATGTCAAAAGTATTAACAATGTAAAGTATGTCTGTAAATGTGAATTCTTCTTGATAATTTCAGTCACGTGCTAATTTACACGGCAACGGTTTTAAACAGCCATTCAAAAGTTAAATGACAGGATTACAAGGCTTGCTGTCTATACTACCTATGACTAGTTGTCTAAGTACCTGAGTTAAAGTACAATCAACAATAGACCTGATAAACATTGAATAACTGACTCGCCTACAGAATTCATATGATAAACTGGCTCTGTGGCAACAGCTGATACCATTGTTCTTCAATTTTCGACGAATACTCCATACATTTGTTATTGTTGTCATACATGGCGATATAAAATTAAAAGCTATTAATACACTTATCGTTTAGATTAAATTGCTATTATCGTTGAAGTGCTGATGAATGATAATGTTAGTTAAACTTACGTAATGATATTGAAAATGGATCAATGACTGATTGACGTATCATGAAATGTTAATCGTTAAGCAGAGGTTTCCTTTCATGTCGATAAAGGAAATTTCTAGAAATGACTGTCTATTTATTTATTTAGCAATTTATGTACACATAAAGACAATTAAAAGGACACAACAGAATATTAGAGAATTGTACAAAAGTACTGCTTATTTCTATAAGAAATCACTTCCAGCAGCCCCATATATAAAGTGACATCGAAAGGTAGAGGGCGTGTACCAATACTAATATAATTAAATACATAAAAATTAATACATACATAGATACACATATACGCACAATATATTTAAATAAATAATAATAGTAATTTCAAATGAATTCGAAAACATGCTTTGTTTTGTTTTTCTTTTCCTATGCTTGGTCCGTGGATGAGTCAATCAAATTTGTTATCTCGCTTATCCGTCCTTCGGAAGGCACGTTGAGTTGTTAGCTCGCTCGGACATCGCATCCCGCCACCTACCCGCATTGGAAATAAGTGGTTGTATTATAACCAAAACTACTGGTGTGTATCTCCCATGCAGTAAGGGATGTGCACAGCTATGAGACGTA
Source organism: Acentria ephemerella (assembly GCA_943193645.1). Classification (NCBI taxonomy): domain Eukaryota; kingdom Metazoa; phylum Arthropoda; class Insecta; order Lepidoptera; family Crambidae; genus Acentria; species Acentria ephemerella. The sequence continues at coordinate 9,013,502 of OW971881.1, forward strand.
TATAGGCTGTTGTTCAGATCTCTGTAACTTAACTGGCCGTAAAAAAACAGATAGCATATTATTAGCTGGGGTATTTAATATAGGATTGACTAGAACTTCATCATTACAATACGTACTTAGTATTTATTTACAAGTATGAGAACAAACTGTTATTTACTATATAATTAAACTTATATTTTACTTTCAATATGTGTGTGTATAATCGTTGCGTCATCATTAGTGTCCACGAAATCTTTACGGTTATCGCGTGCACTTCATTAGGTAAAATATATTACTCCTGTCCCCTGCATTCGCGTTACTGTATTATTTAATCTCAATAAACACGTTGGATTATAGGACACCGGATGCGAGTATGTAAATGGAATAATAAAACTCGACTGAATGAAGCATATAGACACCCGTTCATGGTACCGGTCCAATAAATAACTCTGTTCGCAGTTAAATTGTAATTAATTGCACTAATATTATACGTGTTGTGTGGGTACAGAAATTATTTGTCACGAATTATAACGAACCTTTATCTTCATCTGAACTGTTATTAACTAGAAAGTTTATTATTACACTTCCATATTGATTACTCACTTTAGTTTTAATATCGATAATATTATTTAGAAGTAGGAAATTTAAAAAAGAAGATGCTACTTATAATGCTAATGGTACATATTCTTTCGAACTGCCCTGTGATGTCATGACGCTTCAATGTAAATCTGTTTTTATAAGGATGACACAAGCATATGGCCTACCTGATGGTACGCCGGTATTAGTACTAGACGCTTTTAATAACTAGGACATATCCACCCCGATGAAATCAAAAGGCCTTCCTTGTGGGACGTATTGGATCATACATATGATTGAATATTTTTATGATATATAGTCTGGAAAATAAAACTATTGCCAATGTTAATGTGGTGGCATTAATTGGAGAAGAATGAAGAATGAAGATTGATTCATTGATGAACTTTAAGCCAATAAAGTCGTTTACACATTTACCTTGTACAACAAAGTACCTTGTTTATTTAATAATATGGTAATGCATCATCTAGTACGCTCGACCGCATCGTGTATCTATGTTCGCATCCATTGTCGTTTCGATAACTTTTTGTAACTACCGACATTATTTTTGTATTCATATTGTATTGAATATTATCTGTTAGTGCGCTTTTACAATTTTTAATTTTTTGAATTAAAATATTGTGCAAATTTTCCGTAAGTGAATAAGAAATTATTTTATATTAATAAATATACTTAAACCACAAATCTTAATGGGGCTCTAATTGCAAAAGCATTGCCATATTTGAAAGATTTACCTAGTTGTTTCGTTTTGTTTCTAACACTACTCCATCTCAAAAGAGATTTAAAAGCAGCGATAATAATTTTTATATTAAATTTATAAAGAGAGCGTCGCTGATTCCAACAACCAGTAACTATTTGTAAACATTGGAAATTCTAGATTGTTCGGTCTCCACATTTAACTGTGCCAAATAGCTATTTTGTGTTTTTTTACATTCTTTATTATTGTGTTACGATTCGAATTAACTTGTACGTATTGTGTCTGTCACGTGTAATGTAGGGGTGAATGGTGTGTGTTGTATGTTCGCCTTGGTTCGGTCGTTATCCTTTGCGACCGAGATTCTAAGCGAGGTTTTATCACACACGTATTTTCGTACTTGTATTGTAGGCTAGGGGCCAAGGACTTGCTTTATACATGAACGTTAACGTTTCACGAATTTTTACTAATTGAGTAATTAAGTTCTTAATATTAATCAATACATAATAAAATTAATAGAATTAGTTTATAAAAATTTAAAATTAAATTAATATAATTTAGATGAGGTTTCTTAAACAGTTTCAAGACAACTCATCCAAATTTTATTAGTCCAGCAAATATATCGCTGAGAAATATCTCAATGTATTTAGGGAAATGGATACCAATAATACGTAATGCCCAAAAAGTCTAATGATAATAATAACATAATTACATCTTGTTAAAATGTGCACGTGTAATAACTTACAAAATATTTTGAAGCAAATAAAATAAGGAAGTTAGTTTCTATTTCCTTTTTATATGACTATTAGCTCTTGGTCAATATCTTTTACTTTGTAACCTAGAAGTATGACTGCGATGTGTAGAAATAGAACCATTAAGAGGTTAATACTTGTCGCAACTTGATACATATTTACTATTGCGAATTCATTATTTATTTTAACATTTATTTTCTAGTTATTTACTACTCGATGTCTGTTCTTTATTACAATTTCAAGTTGAGAATACTAATTTTTGAGTGTGTGCTTATATACTTTTATTTCCTTGGGAGCCTTACGTTCGAGAGAAATAACTTCAGTAAAGGTAGCACCCTATCAACAGAACACAAAAAGAAATTACGAGAGTTGCTAACTACTGCTATAAGGGTTAAAATCGTTTACTGTTCATGACTGCTGACTAATGTTCCTATTTCCTATAAACGGTGCTTTGATAAAGTAATTAAATAACTTTACTAACACGATAGTTATGCTAACCGTGGTGAGTGTTTTTTGAAATGTCACTCTGAAAATTATTTTCCATGCCTGTCGGTGCTCCACCACTAAAATATGTAGAAATATAAAAGGTTAATTTTAGGAATTTTATGTAAGCATGTAATACATACAAAACCGAAAATACATACAAATTCGAGAGAAGTCGATAAACGAAAGGTTAGATTTTTGTTAACTTTAACCACTACCTCGGTATTGTTAATATCATTATGATTCAACGCTGGCCTTGTTAGTTCATTACGTCCTACTGTTGTTTAGTAACTTAATTTATACCAAGTTCACTTTTGTATAAGAAGCTCTATTTCTTAGTCAATAGAGTCGTTACCTTTATAAATATTATGACGTGACTGAATATTCACTAATGAAGGTAAAGTACTTTGGTGAATATTTGTCTTTAACAATTTTATTGCAACAGGCAAGAGGTTCAGAGAGATTATAACTTCATATGACCAGGGACAAGTTAAATTAATATTTAATAATATTAGTAATAACGATAGCTGTCTCATGACAACTTTTTATAAAAGGTTTCTGAACTACCTATAAAATATTCCAAATCTAAATTTTCCTTTTATAATATTAGCTTTGTTTCGCAGAGGCTACTATTCATGAGAGCCTGATTCTACTTACACATTATAAATCTAAATTTAAGTGCAGCGAAATGTTTAGTAAGCAAATAATACGTTTCTAACTAATATCGTTTACATAAAGTAATACTCAAAGCGAATGGCTTCGCAATTTGAATTTTACTGCAAATAACTTTGTCATTGATACAGGTTGATTTAGCTTTCAGATTAATTACTCAATTAACTCTTAATAAAGCGCTGTTAGTCGTGCCGTAGATTTGAATACTATTCTGAGAATAGATTCAAACAATATTGAGTATGCAGTCATATAGTGATATGAACTAAAGGTTTTCACTTTTATCCCATAATCCAATTATCGAGGTTACTTGTTTGTGTTGAACGGTTGATATGAATACGATAACACATAAAGAGTTTTTTTTTAAATTGACATGTCTAGAAACATCTGGCGCAACTGGGATTTGAACCTGGAATCACATCGGATCACTGACCGGAGTGGTCAGTGACTCCATCTAGTTAGTCGTTACGAAATCTCTTTCGTCATATTTTAATAGAATTAAATACCGATGAGATGCTTATATGTATAATGTTATCAAGAAACAATAAATTAGTACAATATTTATTGATTATTGATACGAAATATGTTCTTAAGCATTTTACTATCAAGTATTGTTAAGGTCAATGTAGACGGGACATCACTTTGACAGTTATATGTCAATTCACATTATTTTCTGTTAGTTTCGAAATCAGCACTACCGACTAGTTTCCTAATACATGCACGACTTTTTTTGAAGTTGTCTTTAAATGGTTTTGACACTTCAACTTGTATACTACTCTGCTAGTAATGATACTTTGTTACAGTGTAACTTCTCGACACACGATTTTAAACAATATTCTGACTAATTGCTAAAATCGCTAAGAATTAGCCAGAAGTCCCAATTATAAACCATTCATACTTTTGTTTAAGTAAGTATATACTTTATCATAAGCTCTTGCGGTTTTGTAATGAACCACAACCATTTTGAAAATGCCATTATGATTTAATTACTCATAGCAACGCCGACAGAGTAACAACATGTATAAGTAGGATGAACACATATCTGAAATTAAACCGCTTTCTTTCTTTAACTTTAACTGAAGGTATAAGTGGCTCTTGAGAAATTTAAATCATATTGTCATATACATTATGAACAACTCTAATCATAAGTTACGGCATTCACATAAATATGCAATCAAGACTTCTAGTGTTAATTTATTTTCACTTTATCAATTTTATTACCACTCTTGTTCTCTACAGAAGATAACGCTGCAAGGCTGTTGTTGGCAACTTTGCAAAACAGATAATAGGGGGCTCTAAGGTGACGAAGCCGTAACTGCAGGGTTATCAGCTTGTGGCAAATAGTCGGTTTATACGTGTACCGCGGTTTGATATTGTAATCGTAATTAATTTAGGTTCGTCCACAATCTATAACACCTACACTGGTTTTCAATAACTTATATTATTCTTAATAAAACGGTCAAATAAGAAATATTGGTTTAGCCTGCGGACACCGTTACGACCGCCGTTACGAGAAATTTATAATTGATATATTTCCTTCTGACCAAAGCAATTTCATTTAGGAATTGAGAAATCTAATCTCTTAACGCTTGATGTAACATTCAAAACGCAAAACAGTGCAACAAACCTTGCTACAAACAGTGATAGGTGTTAAAATCCCCTAATATCGTGCTAGCTTTAAATTTAATATCTTGACCACGGTATTGTATAGAAAAATATATATGGCGAGTGATCTCTTAAATGTTGCAGAACTTACTATATCTCAGTTCAGCCAGATTTATTTCAAGACATATTTATAGCTGGGCCATAATTGAACTTGTTTTGTTAATTGGACACAGAGTTCTACTGTCGGGTTTCGAATTCCATTATTAGTTTGTACTTTGTGATTGATCGGCATTCAATTTATGTACCTTTAAATATTTCGTACGGTAGAAAATCGGCTGTAGGTGGGTCGGGTTGTATTAGCAATTTGAGAAACCCAGTCAACCATAGAAATGCTGGTAATCTAAGTCCAAATTGGATTTATTCCGCTTAATACATTGATTACACATGCACAGTAACTGCAGATATATAAATATTTCCAGTTCCGTTTTATATTCTATTGCGTGGACAATTACTAATAGCGTAGTAAAATGTGAGCTTCTTTACGGAACAGAAAAATATTATAATTTGTGCAAAAGTGAATCGAAGGTTATAAATATTGTAACCCACTTACATTATTTTATAAATTCTCTAATTATGTAGGTATAATTATTCGACATTTCATAAAATCTAGGACTCCCCAGTCCTGAAGACAGACAGCCCAAACCAAAGAGACCCATACTTTTCGTAACAAGAGCATCATAGTCACATTTTACACTTACTGTACTTTCTATGAGTTGTGGCGGTCAACCAAAGATTAAGTCAAAACATACGTGTATGCCTTCGCCATGGTTCTGCAATGTTTCAAATGCGTACATTGTAACGTGCCATAGTATTTTAACAACAGCACTCATCTGTACACACTGCTGGTTGTAAACAGGAAATTGAAAAATTAAGATAATACGTCAAAATGCCGTTGTCCTCTTTCTGGAAGAGAATTCTAAGAACTATAAGAACACTAAACCGTTGCTTAATTTCGATCGTGAATAGAACAAATACTATATATTTAATTGATGTTTTATTCTGTAAGGTAGACAACTCGACATCTCTCGGTGTACGCGTCTGATGCTGCGCATCCCTTGGCTGCATCTCGGAGATATTGCTATTCGACTTTACATCAAAATAATAAGATATTTTTGAGGTGTCAGCAAGTTTTTAATCTTTGTCAATTGTATCTGTCTAGTGCTGAAAAACGAAGTAAACATTTATGATGTCGATAACTATACCATCATCACTTATAAATTTATCGATAATATCTATCTGTGTATGTAATATTTGATTGATTGATATAATCAATGATCACTTACCTATTTAGCATACAATGTATCTATGGTTATATTATGTTAACAAAAACAAAATAGCTATCTTAATAATTTGTAAACAAGTAGTTTTAATGTTCATTCGTAATTTTAAGTGGAAAAATTTTAACAAAATATTTTGTGAACAGAATCGGACTGCTTGTGAAACTATTCCTGACCTATGTGCCCTCGAGTGATTCCATTCGTAATGTAAACACACACCTATTCATTATAATAATTATTTAAACTGCAAATAGATACTATTTATCTAAGTAGAATTTATGTTAGTCGTAAAGCGGGTTTGTGACAATTATTTCGAATATTATTACGAGATATAACGTACAGTGATAGTGTATAGTGGCAATATGGTGTCACATATACGGAATACAGATTTTAATAGGACACTTCATTTTCGAGTCAGTTGTAAATTTATACTTCCAGGTTAGCTGACTTGATATATTTCAATTAATCATTACTGATAAATGATAATGATGAAATGATACTGTTGATTTATCCCATTTCAGGGCGTATTTTAAAATTTAGTTATTAATCTATGGAACCGGTAGTGTAATTTATTATTTCATTTTCGTAAATAATCCATTTTTACAAAGCTTATGTTTTTTTCATAATACTTATTGTTATGTGCTTTATTTGTTCAGATGTTTTCTATTTATTCATTTTATGGTACAGCACATTGTTTAAGAGGACTTAACCATCTGGAATTGTTTCATTATGATAAATGAAACAAGTTATAAAAACTTCAAATAATAAATGAAGTCACTATAGCTAGGTTTATCTATAGACATGAAGTCGGGCAATTATGAGTTACCATCGAGTAAGTATCAATATTTACCATTTTTCTAAGCTTACTCGTTTATATCGGCTTTACCTTAGTAAAAGAAAAACCTTAGGTAAGTCGAATAAGACTCATTTCGAGCGTTAATTTAATTAGCTTTTATTTCATTGGTCAAAATACATTAACGCACGCGCGGGCAGTCTGAGGCTCATCCGGGCAGTGTAGGATTCAAGGCACTCGGGACACTAAAAAACCAATGTTGACCTTCGTTGTCAGGACTTTGACAGAGGGCAAGGTCAGATAACACAGAAGGAGGCTACTGCCTCCCAGCATATTTCACTGTGGACCATTGTCTGAACCGACAATCGGCATTGAGAGGTCCTCACCGATTAGAGCGACGAGGGCACGTCGTTTCTCCAACCAGGCTGGAGCTATAATAACGTACCCATGTAGGGATGACTTTTTTAGGCCTCTCGGAGTTAATGCGGCGACGCGCATATTATTACCATTACATTTGTGTTCTTTAAAATCATATGATCATCCTCTTCATTTATATAGACTTTCATATAATTTATGTAAAGACAAGATAAATAAAAATTCCGGTTTTTCTACTTTTATGTCGCGGTATGGTATCTACCAAAACTTGATATTAAAATATTTCCTTTGTAGATATTAAGCTAAATAAATTAGATAAGATAAGAGACCGCGCGAAGCAGGTAGGGTGCCGACAATCGCGCCTTAGGCACTTTTAGCACTGATAAATTTCGTAATTTTGTGCGTGCGGCGATGCGCTTTTATTGCTTTGTTGTTTAAGTGCATTTTGAAGCAATTTATTTGCGTGCTATGAGGGAAATCGCTTAAATTATCAACAAAAAGTCGGCTCATCATTTATCGAACGTAACAGTAGTAGTTGTATTTTCTTTCATTCAAGAATAGTCCAGGCTATCTAACCATTTCCAAAGTAAGCATATAAATAGACAATATACTGCGTAGTGCTGAGCACAAGCCTCCGGAATACATGGGTTTATTAACGAATATAAAACGCAGAATATATAATATTTCCCGCAGGCTCATTTCATATTGCACTACATGGAGTCGTCGGCTGCCGGGTGAACTACTCGATTGTTCTTAGTCCCCCCTCACTGTCTATTACAGTAGAGACAGCACTACCAACCACATACTATCAGTATCTGGCGTTTCTTTTACGACAATACCCCCGTTTTGCACGGTTATTGAATTGGAAGTAGGGGGTTTTGACTTCTGTGCTATCAAGACGCAACTGAGTAGTGGTATCTTGGACTTACAAGGTCTGTAAGTTACACGATTACAGTATAATCTGTATTTTATTATTCATTTCTCTAAGTACCGTCTTATAGAAATAAAATTCAAATTTATATTGACTAATCTAAACCCACCTTTAACCTTATAACATGGTAAAAGTGGTTTTGATACGGTAATGGAGACAAACAAACAAAAAGCAGGCAAGATCCAGCTGTATAGTTTCGTATACAGGGTTTATCCAACCTATAATATGTCAATTTCATAGTGTTTGTATACCCTTAAAATTATTTTAAAGAGTGTAAATATTATGTGACCCTTACCCTAAATAAATAACATTATCTTAGTTCAAATAGGGAATCAAAATATTTTTTGGTCATATGAATGAACGATTTTAGATCGCTTATAACTTGAACCCCTTTTAGCGTTGCTTTGTATGAAATGTAGACTATTTTCGCTTATCTCAATTTCTTTTCCTTATCGTGTACATTTTTTCAAGCAGCTAGTGCTTATAGACATTTTTTTTTAGATAGAATTAAGTTATAATGTTGACTCAGCTGCGCGCGCACGTGCGGATCACGCAACACAGCACATGCAGTGGTACCTACCTACCTACTTGATATATCACATATATCTATATTTAATTTTTATATTATTTTCTTCATAAACACTTAAGAACGTTAACAAGTATTATCAGTGGAATTTTTCTCAGGCATACTGACAGGAGGAGACAAAAGTGCTCAGACGCATATATTAAGTATCGCACTCCTTCATAGTATTTATATCTGAATATATTTTAAACATAACTTAAAAATATAACATATTTAATGAAAGAAAATTTTATTAATTAATTCATATTGCCGGATCACGTCATCCTTTCTTGTAATGTGTATGCCCTTTAGTTAAGCGTTTAAAATATCGTTCTTGCTCACTCGGAGTATAGAATTGATTTTTAAAGGAATCCGATTTAAACATTTTTATAATTTTAAAGAATCTTAACAGAATCTAAACGTATTCCAGAGAATCTATGGTAATGATCTTTTCCGAAAATAGATAATTACGACAGATTATCTATTAAAACCTCTCACAGACATAAAAAATTGAATATTTATATTCCTTAAATAGCAATTTCTTAATTGAGTCTGAAATACTAAAAGCTATTTTATGATGTTCTTCTAATTGAGTTTCAGAACGTTCTTGAAACGCATTCTCAAACCAAATGACGAATGTCTTTTAATATTGAGAGCGGAGAACGTTAAATCACAATAATGGACAAAGCCTTTTTATGAATTCTACGGGTTTAATTGAATTTTATGAGTAGTATTGTACATTTTCGTATAAACCTTGCATATATTCTATGATTATATACTTATTTTGTTTTTTTTGTTAGGCAGATGTTAATTTAAAATGAGAAAATGTTAATTTATGACTAGGGGCCCCATACCTTAGTTTGTAAATGATAATCTAACTATTGAATCTGTGAATAAAGAAAAAATTCCTATGGCCATCACGTAATTCTATTTATTAACGACATAATATGTATTATTTTGACCGGCTAAATATGTGGGCACAGCTGTGGCGCGCCAGTGAAGCAAATTAAATATGTTTATGTATTTACGACTACTTTATTCATTCGATGGACTTCCCAAAAAGGAGTGATGTTGAAACGCAGTCAGCAGACATGTTTCAACCTAATTCATTCCCATGTAGAGTATAAAACACACAACGCGATTTATAACTACAACTGCATATAAAGATGACTGTCAGTGTTCAGTCGACCACATTAAATGTCTTTACGCTTACTTTTAATAAAACTATCAAGTATGAATCACGATGTCGAATACTATGTATGGCCTATTGATAACTTCTAATATATTATTATGTACTGTTTAACATAACAATACAACTAACGACAAAACGAAGTTAGGATAAGTAGTTTTTCATGTACCAGTCCTAAACAGTCTCGTTTGAGTCTATACAACATGAAACACCGCTACGAAGAACGAAATTCGTAATAGTTTTTACGCTTTGACGTCGCCTTAAAAAAATTGCAATCAATTATACTCGAAAAATTTACAACTAGTACTTAGGAAATAACGCTCCATTGTGTCAACGCTAATAAAAATGGCAATGTTCACACTAGGTATCTGATAGCCAGTTCTATCGCATCAAGCCGCTCCTCAAAGCACACCCACTCATTTTTATTTGCGAATTTTTAACACCCATTTCAGTTTGAAATTTACTTTATTTTACCAGACTCGTTTCGCACGTCGCTTCGTAGTGGCTGAGATGACTCAATAAAATTATAACGACAAACGTTTACACTAAAAATTCTCTTGTAATTTCGCTTGCAAGGTGGCACGTTGCTTGTACCGTCAAATTAAAACTCAACTGCAGAATCCGTCGCCTCCGCCACCACATATTGCGGAATGTTTGCGACGTGAGACTAATTCACGCGAACAAATATCTGAAAGGCGAGACATTCGATTTTTGCAAAGCATTCACCCTATGCATGTGTGACCGCTAAATTTTATGAATATTTGTCAATAAAATCTCACAGGTACGCGACATATTTTCAATACCGACTGATCCGCGTTCATGCTTGAGATATTTCTTTTGAGAGATTAACAAATTTTCGTTCCACGATCTCCACTCGGCGCGATATTCACGAAGTTGCAAACGTAATAAACGGTCGAGATTTACATAAACCGTGAGATTCTTTGACAGTCGAATACTGATGAGAAGATGAGCTTCAGTCAGGTGTAATGGCCTTGATAATATAAAACAATACAATTGAAGTTGTTGTAATTACATACATATACAATAAACCGCATGTTTCTTACTATTTACAAAACAATTGGCAAAAATTTCAGACAAACACCTTAAAAGCACTTCAAATAAATATACTGCATTCAATTGCACTACGATTGCGTTTTTTGATATAAGAATTGCTTTATTTACTGGAAACCCTCAGACAATACCAAACATGAACGGAACTCCGTCGCCTTGATAAATGTATTGAACACTTCAAATACGCTAACTTATTGATTTGCAGACTAATGAAATATTGGCATTCTAGTCTAGTAACGTTTTATACGAACCTTAATTGGGACTGATTTTAAAGATTCATTTCTATATTTTGCTGGTACTTTGTATTAGATCTAAAATATCAGGTTACTTCTTGAAACTAATTGGATTTGCGGTGAGGTTAGTGCATTTTGTTTAGTCTTTCAGTTTCTCTGCTCATTCTAGCTCCTGTTTGTCGTATTTTAATCGGAACTTTGCTTAGTTGTGGCTGATGCCAGTGCTACTGTTACTTATTAGTTATTTTTTTTATTAATCCACTCTAGAGAACTATCCACATTTATAGGCAAATATTTTACTGTTTGGATAAAATAATACGATACCACGATGACAATGAATATGGATAACTTTCTGTTTGTTTATTAAGGGAAATCTAACAAAAGCGTCGAGCTTTATCTTGTATCTACGCATTGATTTTGCAGTGAAAACTCATTGTAACAGTCTACATGATATATATTTTATAAATCTGAGAAATAATTTACTAGCAAAATTTAAAAGAAATTGATTAGATACTCAATTAACCTTAATATCTTGTTTTAATCATTTCCTGTCCGGTTCGGTGCAGCAAAAGCGCACTGGAAGGTTAGCGCCTCATGCAACTTTTTAATTATTGTGTCACCTTCAATTCGGAAAGTTTTAATGTGTGTTCTGCGGAACGGCGAATGTTAATGACGCTTCAAGCGCACTTATTCCCTCTCGTCTCCCCGTTCAAACGAGCTCTTCTCGCTCTTGTTGTTTGAACGACGAAACAAGAGAACAGATCCACGATTAAATTTGTACAGGAAATAGTAACTTTGTACATCAACCCGCCATTCGGTGTATTTGTACAGCATCTAGACGTTTCGATTAAACTTTTAAGCTTACTTCAATGCCGGAGGAATACTCTCGTAGAAATGCGGGGATATAGATGCGGAATCATTTCGACGTCACTAAGATGGTTAAGTTTACCGGCTGCCAAGTTTCCTCGCACTATGTAAATACAGTCGACGTAATTAGAGGAAGCTACGATAGTCTACTCCAGTAAAATAGCCCATTATGCTCATGTTAACTGACTTCAGACCAATCCGAGTCTCCTTCGGCTGTAATAGTACAAGTGTCGTGCGCCATTATGAAGACAGCAATCCTATACATGCAGTTTGGACTGTTCTTAGTTTATGTGTTAGTTTTTTGCTTCGCTAAGTCACTGTAGACAACTGTAAGAGCCGAAGATTGCAAGGTAAAAAGTGATCGGATAGAATCTTGCAGAACAAAAGTAAATTGTACTAGTTGCTGGACTCCGTCGAAGCTGGTTCGTCGCCCGCAACGGTCTACATTACTAAACTTTCGTGTGCACGACACAACAATTTAATTGTTACTTATTAGTGCTAAGGCGACGATGCTGGTGCTTTTTAAATTAACTCGCTAATTTATAGATCGTTCATTATCCAAACGCCTTTGTGTTCCTTTTTTCAAAGCGCTTAACGGTACTACGGGATTTAGCTCTATCAATCATGATATAAGTACTCTGTGAAGCGAGCAACCATCTGTTCGGGCAAAATCAATCATCTGAGTAACAGCAGACGGTTCCAGAGTCTAATAAATATCACTCTTGTAATTGTCCATATGACTTGTGATTGGAAATAATGAAAATGTGGCACGCGATTCTCATTCTTCTCATATTTAGATACCAGTAATAGCATTACCGGAATTGATGCTTGTTTTAGAGTTGGGAGCAAGATATCGCTGCAGTGTTTGCTATGCCGGATGGCTCGTCCCTGTGTGTCCCCTTTAGCCCGACCGCTCGTCTCTTGGCAAACTGTATTGCACTGTACTGCAAATCATACTGGGTTTGTTTGCGTAGGTCAACGCTCTCGTACGTTTTATGTGTTCCTGGTGTCACGACGTCACTCTAATAATAGATAGGAATGTTTAACATCAATATATGCACATTGGCATTCGTGAGTTCTTCACTTATGCGTCCTGTATTCTGTCTCATGTTTGTTTTGTAGGTAATCGATTCAATATTCACATCATAATAAAATGACTGACGAACGTTGAACAATGGCATTGTGTCTATATCCAAATGAGGAACAAAAGTGTAACCAGTTTCGTGAATAGAAATTTGTGTTAGAATTTGACAGTTGATAATATGTTTAATTAAGTCGTTTCTTCGTTCCTACGCTACTGCAACCATAACTCATTAAACTTTCATTATTATTCGCTCTCAGAAATTGCTCGTACGTGAACGAATTGTGCTCACATTCGATCTCTGCGGCGTTCGTGAGCCTTTGTTTGACTTCGACTCCGAATTCAGCGTAATTGCCTTTCAGCCTTTCATTATTCAACTTTATGCAGTCATTTACTTGCGTTATTACGAAGGGAGAGTTGCTGTGGTAAGTGTCGTGGGTGGATGCATTAATCGTAATATGTAAATGTAGGGATATGAAATATTGAAATCGCAAGCATGGTTTTACAATAACGTCTGTGCTCACAGTGAATAGGGTCGACCTTTTGTTTTCAACGTGAAAGTTATGGTTGTAAGATCTTTGCCCTGTCAAGATGGTGCTGGTAAGAATTATTGTGCATGCTTATATATATTTTTTTTGTTTTAGATTGAGGATGAGGGTAACCACGGCAACGATGACACGCGACTGTTCATCCTCTCGACGCTAGCGGGGCAACATAAGCCAAGAGTGTCATGTGCTCTGTGCAAAGAAACCCTGCATGTTTTCGATCGCTATCCTCTAGTCGACGGAACATTCTTCCTAAGTCCAAGACAGCATACTAGCAGTGCTGTGGAGGTAAGAGACGCTTATATTTAGATTTTGATTAATCATGAAATGGAATTCATTGTAAACAGTGCCTTTCGGCGTAGGATTTCCAAATAAAATAAAAATAAAGGTTAGTTAATTTTCTTTGTCTATAAGTACAACGGACGGCTTAATTTATTTATTAATTCTTTATTACACAAAACTACAACTAATGGACTTAATACCGAAGGCATTCTCTACCAGTTAACCAGTAGAAACAGTAAAAATGCACAGGCATAGGCATATTCATACTTGAATGACTTTCTAGTTTTGTTCAGTAGAACAGCATACAAAGTACATCGGAAGAATATAGATTTAAACTTAAAATTTATTTACGGCGAGGTAAATAATGGAGCACCATTTATTAGAATGTTGATTTTCGGCACCGAGTTGAGATCAGGAGTGTTCGTTAAAAGAGACACTTGAAATCAGACAAATAACAACTTCGTTGGAAACTTAAATAAGTTCTGCGTTTGTTTAAGTAACTCGCTATAAAATAACGTCCCTCCGCAATTTATATGGTTGAGCTTGTCGACTGTCATGTTTACAAAGAGAATTAGGAATTTATGGATACATGCATGTTTGTTTACCTTCGAATTAGCATTTAGTCTCTGGAGTATTTCGTGCGTTTACTTTTATCCTTTTCTGCCGAAATCCTTTTTAAGTAATCACAAATATACTTAACGTTTTAAGACAGGTTTGAAACATATCTAGTGTCGTTCTTAAAAATCGTGATATTCAGTAAAATTACTCCAATGATACTAATTTAAAATCTTAAGTAATTGGAGTTTAAATTGAAAGATATTAAGTGAAATCCTTGTTTTATCTTTAAGCATTGTATAAAATTTAATGAGAGCCGAACGAAATATTTGACTTAAGTTTTGTTTATCGTACTTGAGGAAAGTAAGTAGTTATATTCCAATTCTACTTTTTTACAATTGATTCTGTTGGTTTAGGTCAAGGTGGAAGGTCGTACACAGTACTTGACATGCGTGTGCATGGGATGCCTCGAGAGGTGCGATCCTGAGCGGACGATCCGGTGTCGGTTCTGCGGCCAGAAATGGGAGGGCACGTCTCTCGTGCTCGGTACCATGTACTCTTACGACATCTTCATGGCAACACCGTGCTGTGCAGAGAGATTGAAGGTTTGTTACAAAATAACTTACAAAATAAATTCTCAAACTTAACTATTTAGTTTATAAAGAGTATAAACCATTAATTAATGAGTACTACACTTAACAAAGTTCGATTACATGCAATTTCGCTGAATTCTCATTCTGCTGACTTCCCAATTTCAAAAAAAAGATATTTCATTAAATTCAAAAACATAGTCTTACCTAACCTAACATTAAATAATAATTATCCTTTTACTTTAAAATAATTTCAACTTACCATTGTGATGAACGTCTTTGTTTCCACTTAAATAAAAATTCACTTTAAAAACAAACACTTTCAAACAATACTGTACATGTGCATATGAATGTGATTCTTTATACAAAATTTAAAGGTAATTTTTACCGGCTATTTGAGTATTCGGCGAAATGAGAAGTCAAAGTTCTTATAGACCTTCTTTACACAGCTAGAGTAATAGTTTCTTTTTAGTGATATCATTAATGTTTGTAATTTCAATACAAGCTATTATTCTAGTTCAAAGTTACTACCGGGCCCTTCAATTAAATTTTCAATGTTTAACATCTCATTTTCCTTTTCTACAGTGCAACAACTGCTACAAGCCCCTCCTTCACCCACAGCAGCGGCTGAACTATTCCGACTACTCGCACCCAGTGACGTGCCCGCACTGTCGCGTGCTAGATACGCACTTTGTGAAGCCCCTGGCCTACTGCTTCACAAAGAGGGCCTTCCCGCTGTTCCAGCAGTGGCCATAACAGTCGGCGGTGCCGGGGACATCCCCTGGCACCCCCCCTGCTTCCACTGACTCGTGGAATATGGCACCGTCGCCCCCGCGCCGCGCCTCTCCCCCCGCCCTACGCCCCGTCGTCAACACCAGCATGGCGTCTCGTGCGCCCGAACCAGAAGAGCCAGCAGCCAAGTACAATGCACCTACTCTTGCTAGCATCACCGAGTCGCTATCACTGCTTGGACTAAGCCCGGAGACGCTCGCTATCAGCTTGGGCGAGTCGCTTGCTGAGCGGTACCTCGCTGCGCTCAGGCCAAAGCAGCCCGAGCGCCCGCTGCCGACACTCGGTGGCTGCGGTGGGTCGCGGCAATCATCCAACGCCGACCCATCGCACCTCCAGCTCTTCTCGAACGACTTCATGGACTACTTAAACCAAATCGCGTAAACGGCGGTGCCTATTGGACTTTCTTACGAACTATTTAGTGCGTTCTGAGGACGCTAGGAATAATTTCTGTTAAATTAAGTTGGTATTATTGAAAATAATTTTATCTGTCGGTTTAGATTGTACTATTGATTTTATTTTAATTTTATTCTGCACTTTGTTGATTAGATGTTGATTTTTATCGGAAATAATAAATTAGCGGTATAGTGAAGCCAGGGATTGCATTTTTGTTTTTTGAATGATATCACGATCCAGTGTGTATTCCTTGTGAAGGAGTCGAGGGAGAATTCTTAAATTATTGATTACCTTCTATTTCAGTGATACTGAAAACCCTATCTGATAGGGGTTCGAGTGGTGTGTTGTTTAGTTCAATTTAGTTTATTAGTTATGTTTTATTTTAGTAAAATTTTAAACCTAACTTAAGTGTTATACAATATTTTCGTAGGTTTATTGCGAACTTTTATTTCTCCCACCAAATGGCACTTTACGTGTGTAAGGGACTTCGACATGAAGATGCCATGTTAGTTTATTATCTCTAATATCAGTTTCATTTAATTATTATAATTTACACATAATTTAATCAACAATAATAATGGTAGTGGATTTTAATTATAAGTGATTGCTGTGTCACCAATAATATGATTAGCTTATATATGTATATTAAGATTATGTATGTCTTCAAATTGTTACTTTTTGTTTTTCATATACTTATTTATTTACTCTCGGCGATCAGCGGGATGTTTGAAGAATATTTTATTATAATTAAAGTAATACTATTATGTTTGGAAATTGTGCCATATCAGACCAGAGTGTATTGTTTATTTGTTTAGTGGTGGAAAAATTAACAAAATTTATGAACCCCGTTCATCATCGAGAGTTTGTTTTAGTTACTTTATCACTGAAAACGAGAGAAATCTTTTTGTTAAATTCTTCAAAGTGTTTGGCTAAATATAGTTTAGATTAAGGGTTTTCTTATAATTATCATGAATGTCTATTTATTTCTAAGAAGATAGCGCTTTGACATTTAACAAGCGTTTAAGTGATTTGCACATTTACTCTAACTGTTTAATGTTAACTTTTTAGATAAGATTTTTTATACATTTGATACTTATTACTCGCAAAGTGATTACAAGTGATAAACATTAGTTATAGTGCGTGTTTAGTGATAACAAGTGGTGCGGATAGCTAGGCGCATACGAACCAAATAAGTTTACATAGCGTAAAGTGATACAGGCGGATTTATCCGTTCGTTTGTTAGGCAATAATTCTTATCAAGACTTAACACTTTTGTAGGTAAAATTTTTTGCATTGTCTTTCTAAATCGTAACTGCCAATTTACTAAATTTTTCGACTAATGTGCTCTGTGTCATTGCTGTGACTGTGGCAGCTGGAATTTTTAATCAGCATTTATGAACGTATACACAGATGAGAATACTTCGATAAAAACTTTGTGAAAAATAAGTCACTAAAACATTTGCCCGGCCACGTGACCTGTCACAGCCTGCGTCCACGCAATGCGCTGAGCACATTGATCCCTGTTCACTGATGGACTGATTACGTATGTGTACTACTACGTATGTATGTGTGTAATCATGTTCGTATGTGTTGTGTAGTTCGTAGGTGATCATCGCACCATCATCTCGTATCACGCTATCATCCGCATCACTGCACCTCATTATCATCGTCATCGGCACTGTCTGAGTGAAGCGCGAACTGGCCACTATGACCTTTAGGTATGCCAACGATATTGTGATACATACAATAAAATAACTTTGATCGGTAAGTAGTCAACATAACTCTCTTATTTTGTAGACATACCATTTTTTAATAGTATAGAGAACACCACATGCGTGGGGGTCGTATCAATTTATAAAAGTTGCATAAAATTTTTATTACCAATTTGTAACAGTATCTAAAGTGCTTTAACAATTATTAAATTCGTAATGAAAACGAATCTTAAATATCTAAAACACTGTATGTATCACAAGCGATTTTAATATATTGAGCGTGGAAAATTATAAAATAAAATCATTAGCACACCTCATCAGTCCCGACCTATTTCGGCTTCTTCGGTATATCTATACGGGTTATAGTTGCCATTCGCTTTGTGTGGTTGTAACACCTCTTAAAATATTTTTAAATTTAGTATCCTTCGCTTGAAAGTTATTCTAGAACGAGTCTATTACATATAAATATAATTCATTTAACATAGCATTATGACATAATATTGTAAATATGCCGTTTATCTACTACGTACAGATGCTTATCTAAAATGTTTAATGAGATATATTGCATATTCTAGTTTAGCCATAAATCGATAGTACATAATTTCAACAATATCAAAGATACCCTAATAATTTTAATCATAAAGCCACGCTGCGATGACATTTCATATGTTATTCAATTTTAATTTTATCGAAGTTTGCTCGTTTGAATATAGAATTATATTTAAAAGTTTAATGTACATTTTAAATGAATGTATGTACTCAATAAAGTATTTGAAAAAAAATTAACGAGCTGTTGTTGGTATATTTAGGAAAATATTAAATGAACCAGATCATCTGATAGTGGGCATGTACAAATATAAATGAAGCGTCATCGCAGCGGGCCCCTAGTGAAACGACAGAAAGTATAATGTCATATTGTTTAATAGTCAAATACAGAGCCATCTAGTTGATGTATTATCATATTACTTGTTTACGATGACAAAGGTCATTGACTTCCCGTACAAACTGAAGATATAATAAACACTATTTTGGAAACTGTATCAGTCCTCCGACACTCCCGTAAGGCTGTTTATTTACTATTTAATAGATTTTTCGATATTAAAGAAAATAGTGAATTATAGTGAAATCATTCGGGCTCCTA
Organism: Acentria ephemerella; assembly: GCA_943193645.1. Taxonomy (NCBI): domain Eukaryota; kingdom Metazoa; phylum Arthropoda; class Insecta; order Lepidoptera; family Crambidae; genus Acentria; species Acentria ephemerella. The sequence goes on from OW971881.1 coordinate 9,032,727, forward strand.
AAATACAATCCGGTCTTAGAATATTCATTAATTTGCATAGTACAACTTTACATGGTACGTATTGAAATGTATTATATCACTAAACCAAATAAATATTACAAATATTAAAAATAAAGTTATCTTACAGAGACAGTTTCCCGGCAAGCCTTTCTTATTTAAATTATTAAGAACAAGCTCATTCCGAAAATCTACCCAAATAGTTGTAAGTAAATAATCTTTTTGAATGCACAAAATATGTTAGTTACGTCTTTAGAGTTTTTACATAAGGATTGTCAGGAAACTGTTACTATATTAAATAAATTAAATCTCTTGATAGTTTTTCGTACAATTCTTCAATGTTTTGTAGTTTCCTACGTATCTACCTAATCTATTTATCGTAATTGACAAAATATCAAACGCTTCAAAAGGTTGTATAGATATAGAGGACAGTCTCCGCAATAGTTTCGGTTCTTCCTAACGAACGATATTATCAGAATATGTTTGATTATTCATATTTTAGTCACTTAGTTACTTGTTCAGTTTAAAGAAATGTAATTACACAAACGTTGCCAACTTTATTAGTTTATTTGCAAATATTTGTTAAATTTTTGTAATTAATAACAATTTATTTAGACACCGACATTCGAATTTCTTCATGTTGAATTTTAATGTAATTTAGTGAATTGCTTAAAAGTACAAAAAAACAATTTGTTACTTTTGCAAATTTTATAAAGTAAACAAATACATATAAAAAGTAACACTCATCTAGGTAATCTTACGAAATAGTTGCTGTAAATCATAATATTATGGGAACCGCTATTGTGTCTCGATACGACACCAAAAGCTGTTGCATGGGTTTTCTAAAGTTATCTCGTTTATTTCTTTAAAATGTAGAATCGAAAATTGTTATCTATTATTATGAGAAGCTATATGTACCTATCGGTTTTTGAATTTTATTGATTTGCAACGTTATTTTACAAAAACTGTCTAATAATCCAGACTTAGAAGCACATTGTGTAAGTATCATCGGCATAATATTCGTTGAATACCTGTATTGTGTCACGCTTTTGAATAGGTCTTTTCCAAAGTAGCTCTTATTTAGGATTGTAGAATTTCCTTTAATATAAGCGTGAAAGGGATGTATGTATGTGATCACATTCTAGTTTAGTCATGTTCTTTTCATTATAATAAAGCAACCTCGTGCGCGAGATGTTGTCCAATCGTGAACATTCTGGTCATAGCCACCGCGTCCGCGTGGTCAGTGTTAGGTATGTGAAATTAAATCTAAAAATAAGTGATAAAATTCTAGTATAACGAAGCGCACTCGGTGTCATGCCTGCCCTGCCACTAACACTGCCGGCTTTAAAATATTTTACTTGCAATAGAAACGCAACAAAATCCAAAATGAATCGTGTAACTTTTACAATTTGTGTAATATTTTTTTCATAGTAACCAATTTCGTTTAAGCTCAGTATTGTCCTTGTGATTCGAAAAGTGATTCAAAATTTAATAACGTTAATAACTCTGTCTCTTACGATCATCATAATGATAAACGAAGCCTTATTGAAGCTGGTAAAACTAAAAGGCAGGTAGATGTGACATTCAATATCCACTCGGTACCCAGCGTCCATATTTGAAAGCTCAAAATTTACCAAATGCTTTGGCTGATTCTAGTATACGGCTGTTATTGGTTAGTGAAAGATGCAAATCAAACGTGTTAATTATATTTTGATACTCGATGTTTTCTACACTAAGGTAGTAGGTTCGTATAGATCTTTCGTATTAACTTGTGTAGATAGGATTACGTCGTCCTCTATCGCATTTTGTAGTTGCAGTGGACCAGTTCAGAATTACCGCTACCGTTAAAATCTGAATATCCATTTCACTTTAAATAGACTGAACTTGTAAGATAAATCGACATGTTTGCTATCTCTGACTAACAAATGCGACAAGTTTAAAAGGTGATATCGCTACTAAAGCTGCAGTAATCACATACCACGGTTCGGTAGCCATAACTCATGAAAATTCACACATAAAGATAAAGATGGAAATGTAAGTCTGTCCTGGATATGATGGAAAAGCCAAGTGTAAGAAGAAATAAATTGGTGATAATCTTACGAATTGGTTAAAGATAATAATTAAGTTATTGCGTGGCAATTAGAATAACATTTTTACTACGTAATGCGCGGGGTGCATCAGGGTATGAGTGTCATAATTCGTATTAACTTAAAACTTTTGTACTTTCGTAATGATAACAAGTAATTTAGTGTTTTTCTATTAATAATGTATAATGTAAACATCAAGTAATATACTTTTTTACTGAAAGTGTAGATGTAGTATTTTTGTAAGACGAAAATCAGAGTCTCGGACTCGTACGTGTATCACAGCGATAATAGATATTATGTAAGACAGTTTGATCGTCCAATTTTGAGAAGCAATCTTGATTTGTGTGACTAATAGTTTATAAATAAAACATACTAAATAAGATTGTTCAAGATTCCTTCTCGATATTAGACTTCCAAAATTGTGGTCATTTATATGTCTAGGCTTAGTAAGTTTAACTATGTATGCATTTTCTATTTTATCAGATTGTTCGTAAGTAATTTCATCTTTAATATTGGTACTGAATCTTTGTCAGTCATATTTCCACAGCTTTGTCTAGTCTGGACAACTGGTTTGTTCTGTAGTTCTAAAAACATTGATTGCTTATGAAGCAATCGTGAAAAAATTACATTTTCCAAAAATGATCTCATAGTTGAGATTATGTTTACCTATTGGCTTTCGAAAAAGTAAAAATTACTATTATTAGTACCTCAAAACAAGTTTCATTTTGATCGTATGTTTGGATGAGCGTGAAACTGTCCAGTTTGGGATTTCTCTTATGTAGGTACACTAGTTGTCTAACCACGATAACTAATTAATATTAATATGAGTGTGGTCGTGTCATGTGTTTTATTATAGTGATCTCTTTGTTTGCTTACAATTTTGCTGGAATATGGTCAAGTTAAGACGGAGGGATTGATGTTAGAAGCTCAGAAGGAAATGACAATTGATTAATTTTAAGGGAATATTTAAGTGCTTCAAATTAATATTAAGAATTAAAAGTAAGTATTCGCTACTAAATACTATTTATACCATTCGAGAAATTGATATTATTTTTGAAATCTTCGATACGTCAGCGTATATTTTTGTACATTCATGGTCGATGCGTAAGGAATTGGCACTGAATAAAGATTAGGATAAGAATATTTCTGGTTATGATAACGAATAGAAGTTCCATTTTGTAACGACTTAAAGAATATAAAAAGCTATTAATTTGTAACGATAGTGAGCGCTGTATTGTCTATTTTGTAATGTTGGTAAAGCATGACTAGCTATAAGGTTGTTTCAGAAAATTGTAATAAAACTGGGGAGGCAAAAAAATATGTTATATTTTATACGGATCCTGATATTGCGCTCGCCGCCTGAGCGGCGGGCTATGTGTTACTTTACGAATCTAGTATGTAAGTTTACTCTTAAAAAGAGTTTTCGCAGGTAGTAGTTTTAGTAAGCTTAGTGTTTTTTATACCGGCTTGATGTTGTGACATTTATTATTAATATAATATCGATAACGCAGAATTACCGAAAGCGGCCAACACTAATAAATAGCAGAATGTGTAGTGGGTACTCGAAAGTGGGAATATTATGTTTTTGTTTTAAGGAACTTGGGCGGGCAGCATTTCTGCAGTTTTAGTGATCCTTACCAAAGTGTTGCTGTTCGCAAGCATATCATTTTAATACGACGCTAGATACATTTTTCGGTACAAAATCTTAGCGAAGTTTTTATTCAATTAATAATATATTGTTAGACAAATCCGTTGTCAGTTTTGTAGTGGACGGTCGGTAGAGATCTCTGATACCTTTAAACGAACACCCTAAAGCCGTACTAGTCGATTCCATCGGCTTCAATCTCAACACCGCTACCTATCAAGTGGACTCGCTCCATTACAACTCTGGCGATGAAACCTGAATTATTTCAGTTATTTAGCAGAATTATATTATTGTCTAGTATTTCCGATTATGTTACGTTTTATATTGCTTATATTATATATTATGAATACAATGTTTATTAAGTATTTAATATTCATTTTGATGAGGACCTAGTCGATTCTCTATATATCACATCTCCCAAAGTACAAATTCCTTGTTGTTTAGTCCAATTTTGTTTGACTGTTATTGAATGGAAATTATTTTAGTGAGCGTCGTGTCTGGCACGTCGGCGCGGCGTGACATCGCGCGGTGTCATTTTGATGGAAATTAACCTATCCTCCTACTCACGAATATTAGTGTCAAAACCTTTAGCTTTGTCTACTTCTCGCCCGATGCAGACGAGCGAAATAAATTATAAAGCTGGTCGATATATGCAGGTAGATATTTGTGAATAAGAGGGCTTACCTTCCACACGACTCGAACATTTAGAGACCGCTTCATTGTCAGGTCTAACTTAACGGTCTAAGATTTATTATTCTTAACAATTACATGAATGGAGAAATTCCTACGATTAAATTTAGAGCATAATAATAGCAAATCTATCTACGGTCGGTTCCGATTAATTAATATTATCCTACTGGTTGCTCTTTGACATTCAAAATTTGTGTTATTGTATGTATACGTTGATATGTCAAAAGTAACAAGTAAACATGATAAAACAATCGATGATAAATACATAATAGTCTGAGACTGACAAAAAATTAATCAGATTCAATAATATATACCTCTTATGAGATAAAATATTAGGGTTAAAATAGCTTAATCTATTCACAATTAATATACGTATTTTGAAAACTGAGATAAAGTAAGTTATGTGATTCCTAAAGTAATGCCTACAATTTATTACAAAAAAATATATTTATTTGTCGGAACAGGCCGTAATATTAGATTTTCATATAAATATTGTAATTTCAGTACTTATAGTGCGATTACCTAATGCATTGTACTAGATTACATAAGCTAATAGTTGAAATCACTACATTTTTTTTTTCGTTCTACTTAATTTCTATAAATTTGCGTCTATTAAGACGAATTACAACTTTATGTTAGCAGCTTTATACTTAAGTTTAAATTAGGATAATTTTTATTAATTTCCTTATTTTTAGTTAATGCACAGTATAATAATAATCATAACCCAATACTGAGTATGTTCCATTTTTATTTACTTACTAATTTCGTGGTACAAGTTGAAATCATGCTTATTTGTAATAAGTTCAATCATGCTCAGATTTGTTTCAATCTTTTTTATTATCATTGTATAAGTTATACGTAATTGCCACTACACATTGTCCACTACGAACTTTAGCAGTGAATAATATATTTCAAATGACACTATACCTACGATGAATACAATGAAACCTTTATAAAAATAAAAATATGAAATAAAATCTGTTGTTTTATTTGTTACGTCTAACAATTCCTGAAGAACATAAAAAAGGGGAGGGAAACAAAAAATAATCGACATATAATTTAATTTGACATTGCATTGCTAGCGACATTATTTATTAAGTAAATAACTTCTTTTGTAGGTAGTTTCAAATTTTCATTTGAGATGTTTTAGAAATACAATACAAATACAAGTTAAGAAATGAATGAGGTCCAATTTTGATACCTACCAGGTGGGGGAGCTGTCAGTCAATATGCCTTCTTTCTACCAATCCATATAATTCTGGAATTTTCTTGTAACTTATTATTATTTCTAAGATTTTTTTTCATCTACTGATTATCTTATATTGAGATTTAGCAGGTACAGCTTTTAATGAGCGTTTAGATTTGTAAAACGGGTTTCTGAGAAAGAGTATTAGTCACGTTGACTCGACAGCAGGTGTAGGAGGTACTTTATCCTTTATTCATTAGGGTAAGGTACCTTCGGTAGCCTGGAAAGAGCGTGATGATGGAGACGCTTATATGTCAATTTAATTGTACTGTATAGATTACATAAACAGGTGAGCTTAACAGACAAATTCAGTCGAACACTATCAAACAGTTGATTGTTAATTTTAAAAATATCTTTCATCTTAAAAGATAATTAGAACAATAGTATAAGTATTAAGAAAATTGCAAGATGATAATTTTATCTTTAAAGGAATATTAAATTCTCATTTCATCGTCATGTATGTGCAGCACTTTTTAAGTATATGTTAAACTGAACAAATTAATAAAAAAAAGCTTACCAAAATTATCATTTTTTGGCATATTTCATCTAAGCGTTTAAAAGCTTCGAAGTGAAAAAATTGGCTGTCGTTCTACAACTAAGTGCCTAGGTAGGTACTACAACACCTTCATATTATAAAAATTGTAATGTGCAGTGGAAAATCAAATTATTAATTTTAAATGTATCTTTTCAAGCAGATTATATGGTACTAATTTGTAAAATATGTAACATATTAAAATAATAATAAATAACTTACATTATTTTTATTTTGGAGGTCTGCCAAATAACGTCCTAGTTCATCGTCATTAAGGCAGTGGGTTCTTTACTCACAAACTAAATACAAAAGTTCAGGGAAAGGAAGTAAAGCTAAATATTATACAAATTCACTAGCGGCCTATTATTCTCGCCATGCTAGTTTTGAAAGCGAAGCCAAATAAAATTAACATCTTCCCCAACGATCAGAACCAAAAGCATTAACGGAAGCTCTTCATGTGAGTACGAGGCCTTTGCAAAACTGGCTTACGCTTTGATGGTTAATAAATATCGCTACCTTTCGCCAATGTAAATAACACACCCCCATATCTTACAACCCCACTACGGATTAAGCGACCTGTCGACTTACTCGATTCAAATTCTGGAATAATCCCGGCTGTTACTAATTTAGAGATAACAGTAGCGTCTTGAGAGCGAACATGCGTTCTCTGAGAGCATTAAGCGATTTAATTTTCGTCTAAGCGTAAAATATGCCGGAAGGATTAGCTAGAACGGGGCGAACAAAGCTTTCTCAGCCTTAGGAAGTGGTTGAGATACTGGAAGATTTAATATGGGCACAATTTATGTACCAAGGTAATTAATTGCTTAGTCAATTAACTTAAATGACAAATTCCCAAAAAATTGCAACTCCTTGGGGTCGAAATAGGTTTTCCAGTCGTTGATATAAATGAAAACGGATCAAGTTTTTGTAGAAAAATAAAGACAAGATTTTAAAAATAATTTGGCTATAGAGGCTGATGATGTATTTTGGAAAGGGTGCTCTTGTTCAAAAGATTATGGCATTGTTGTTTAACAATTCATGTCTACTAGATTATCTTTAGCGACGAAATATATTGTATGTTTATGTAGAATCTTTATTATTTTGCTTCTTTATTGCAATCTGATACTCTGAAAATATTAGAGTAAAATTAGCCACACCCAAGACGACGGGATAATAAATGATTTCTTGCTCCAATAAAGATATGTACATTTGCTACATAATGTACACCATGATTAGTGAAGGTTGATACATAGTACACTTTATTACAGACTTACCCAAGAGTAACGATAACTTTGGACATAATAATAACTGTGTTACAGCTTAAAGTACAAGTTATTTCCATAATAACTTACTGAACTAACCAATTTTGGAGGCATTAATAGGCATCTACTTAATCTTTGTATGGTCAGTTGGCGTTTAACTAGCGCTTGTCTTGTCAAACTTTTGGACCTTCCAGTTAATATGTAGCAACTGTAAGTAGTTAAGTAGGATAATTAAGTCATTCACAAGATTTGGTTAGCGAATAGAAACGGAAATCAGTTTTTACTAACTTTAATTAAAGATATTTTCCATTAAATAATCCTAAAAAGTTTCCCGTTGCATTATGATATTAAGCCAATTTAACGTTTTAAATGGGCCTCGAACAAAATCAGCGGACAGAGAAATTTTGATCAATTCCAGAGTCAACTATTGGATGGAGCTAAATGACCACTGTATTAAATGATCTCTCCATTGACCGTCAATACCACACAAGAGCACTACGAGATGCGATTGAAAATACGAAATTAAAGATGGATTTAAATTGGCAATTGCATGAATACTGTTAATGTAGTTTGCCGTATTGATTATACTCACTATAGACTCAAATATTAAATAATTGTGGATAGATCAAGAACAACTGACCAAAGGACGAGTCCGTGCTTCTGCTCGTGACTAAGCCTTTGTAATCTGGCCGAAACGTCCAGCATTAGCGGTATATGAGCTTATAAGATTCGTTTAAGGTGTTATATTAATTATTTTCGCTGAGGAGTTAGAAATTGTTTTAGTTAGAACTTTCGTATAACTCGAATACCAACTGGACGAAGACTTTACAGGTTGTTTTCTAGTATAGTAATGCAGTCACCTTCATCACCAATAGTCTATAAACGTTCCTCATGAGGAGTTTAGGCCACACAACCACCACGCTGACCTAACGCGGTTCCATGCAACGTTTCTTATAGAATGAATAATAAATTAGAGATTATTGATCCTAGAGCTTTAGAATCTCTAGTATCAATAATCTCCAATTTATTATTTATTATTAAAAATATTTATTAGTTAAGGTTAAATTTTTGATGTAAAGATTATGCATTCCTAAAAATGCTCAATTGAACAAGAACTTAAATTTGTTACAAAATGTTGCCAAAACTGTCCTTTCTTTTGATTTGGATTTAGATAACTACACCGAATCAGAAAAGCATTATATTTTACAAGTTCTACAAATATAAGACAATCAAATATTTAAAAATAAGCGAGCAAATTAAGCTTACAATTATACCAGTGAATAAACTCGTGATAATGAAAAAAATATTATTCAAACGAATATTATTAATAAATGTATCTAACTCAACCGTAAAGGGTGTTTGTAGCACATTGTATAAATAATAAAGATGAGTTTATAGAAATTTGAGAATCATAAAGTGGACGGTAGTAAACCGGGCGTATCGCAAGGGACCTCGCTAGGCCCTTTTATCTAGCTCTACAGAAAACATAAAATGTTTTTATTGCATACCGTTCGATGCGTATATGTAATTCAGTACGTTTTATGCACTGTACCCCTCTGCCCTCGCCTCGTAGTCTATGTTTACTAACTTGATTGGGTTCGTGCCTTTTTTATTTACTTAAAGCATTGCCAGTTTAAGTATAGCTAGAATATTTGACACTAAGTGGTCGGTCACTCATGCGTTTTTAGTTCGCATTAATGTGGCACGTTTCATTTTATTATCAATTCTGGATAAGTTTGAAAGTTTGATTGACCAATATCGATTCTTTTATAAATGAAAATATACTAAAATAATGTATCTATCATAAGAAGTTCGGTTCAGTTATAGAACACTCTTGCTTCTGTCCAAGAGAGTCATATTATCCATTGATAATTAATTAATTTATCCCTCCCTATATATTTTATGCGTATTTGTCATTTATTTGCTATGTATTAAATATTATTATTATTATTGTATTTTACAACCTACTTATATGCACTTTTGTTTTGCCTTCGTATCTGGTTACATAGCTAACGCACTCATATGACTGGAAGTAAACTCTTAGTGAGATAAGTCTAACCACGCTCACTAATTGTTTCGAAAATCTTGTAAAGAGAACAATTAAGTATATAATAATAATAAACAAGTCCAAGTAATCACATCATATTGATGAATTTCGAAATCAATATTTGAATAGAATTTAATCATAACAAGAATATTAAAGTAAACAAGCCGGCAGGTGTCTTGTTAATAAATGCAAACGTACCTAAGTACGATAAAGTAATATATAACATAGTTAATGATGCTGAACACTTAGAAAGTGTTTTACGGTTAGAACACTTTCTATTTATTACTATTACTAAGTTTATGGCGTGCCTTCTTAATTATAAATCTTATGCCACCATTAAACTAAAGTAAAGTGTTTTCTTTTCTTAATTATTAACATCAAAATTAGGATTGAATCAAAATCACTTCGTCCACCGACGTCAGAATCTGGGAGGTTTTACTTGAATTTGTAGTATAAATTGAGGGTGTGAGGTATAAAGTGTGGGTAAGTTGAGGGTTAAACCTCATAAGAAATTTTAAAATTTCTAAAGTGTTCTAATATTAAATAGTATAGTTATATGTATAACCTCATTATAGAATTGCAGATGTATACAATTTAATGGTGATTCATAACGATGAAACGACGAAGTGATGAAAAACATACTTCATTGTCACATCATATTGATGTACAATAGAATGCCACGTTACGAATTTTTACTATGCGAGCTTTTGGACTTTAATTGCCATAGTATCGTGAACGTTCTGGTCTTTGTGGATCAGAAAGAATGCTTTCTGATCCACAAAGACCCAACTTATGTATTATCCCAACTTATGTCATTACATAAGTTGGGATAATATAAGCAGTAATCTCATGGGCTTAAACAAGTTCAATGCTAATAGGCTATTATCAGAAGTATCCTATTCATTAATTTAAAGTTTCGCTTTATTAAAAAGAGTATCGGTTATAATAGATACTAAATATAATTATATGTTCTTTGTGACAAAAATACATTAGTAGTAAATTGATTTTCATACTGTTAAGAGTAATAATAATTAATAATAATATTTGTCACACTTACATCTATTATATAGCCCAAAGTAAGCATCATTAAGAGATTGTGTTATAGATACTAAATAACGGAGAAGTATACATTGTCATATGTATATACATCAGAAATAAATTCATCATAAAAATAGTTCTGTAACATAAAAAAAATGTTTCGGACGCCAATACTATGCGCTCTTCAAACCCACATGTTTATTTAATGAAGGATATTATTATTTTTCTGTTTTGTCTTGTTTTTGTTATTATAAAGGCTTATCCAATGCACATTCTAAATTACAATGTCTCTTCTAATGTAAATACGTACGTGGACACGCTCGTTAAATACTTACTAAATGCGTAATATTCACGGCGTCTCGTTAAGCTTTTATGTGCATCAAAAATAAATTTGGTAGAGATTATCAGCAAACCGCACAGTCCGTGTTTATGACGCGTAACAAGCAATAAAACTAGGGTGCCATCGTTTTGCAATCTCCCTTCACGGCTACTGTGTCCTGATGGACCCCCAAGACTTTATTTTTGTCTATAAAATTTTTTATATGGCACACGCATGTGTAGTGTCACAGTGAATGCAATTAATGGCCAAGTTTCTTAAATAAATACATATATTATAAGGTTTTCAATTTTTTAAATCAACTTTTGATATTTCGTAAAACGCTTTTAACAATAAAAAAGGTTTAGGAACTTAGCTATAGCTGCAATGTAAACTTCATTAAGTAATTTGTTATGTTAAGTTTATATGAATAAAAAATAATCTTACAAGCTTAATATCAATAAACGTTAAAGATATCTAATTCTAATCATACTCAGACTCAACGGGATATTTAGTTAGGCCGATACAAAGATTATTTCCTTTAGAAGTTACCTTTACCACCACATGATGTCGTAGCTTATGATAGTAGCAGCATCTTCTTTAGTCGGAGGATGTTGAAAGAGGTTTTATAGAATGTCTATTGTCTGTAGAGGAAAATTATTATGACAGTACAATGAAGTAAGTTTTTTGTTTTATGTTTTGGTAAAATACAGTTTTATGATTTTAAAGTGAATAATAGCGTTTGATTATTTCTCCCACGAGAGCTTTATTTTGAAATTGTTAATTATAAGTTATTAAATTATACGTTGTAATAAGCTCATTTTAATACAATGATCCCTGGGTACTATTTCTGTTTTAAACAGGCCTTCAATTTCAGCTACGAAAGTTATATTACTGTCTCCATGTGCACTTAAGTAAGATGAGCAATGCTGATCGTCACATTGCTTGGTCAGCGAATGTAATGAATCGTAAAGCCTCCGAACGGTGTAAAACAGGCCCTCGTAAGGGACCTCTGTAATCTTCGAAGTTGTTATTTGTGTATAAAAACTTATGCTTATACACATAAGAAAGTATTTATGATTGTGAGGGTTTTTGAGATGATGAAGGTGTTGAGTCCTGTATTTAGCACTCTGTAATTTTTCTTGCGTCTTTTGTTGTTTGTTTATCGGTATGAAAAATCTTTAGGACTAATGGAATACCGGAATGAGTGGCTCGGTGACGTAATAGTGATTTCGATTTTCGATTACACACTATTTGAAATCGTAATCTTCTCAGTGTTTCAAAAAGCATGGAAACTTTGCACTAATTGTGATTGCAGCCGTTTTCTCCTACCAGAAATTGGACGAACTATTGGCCTAACAACTCGTCATGAAGCAAAACCTGTGCCTGGTAATAGATAATATGTAGGTTGTTGATCAGAAGAATACCATAACAATGGGATGTTGGTTTTAAGTATAGCAGATATTAAAACTGCATATGTGTTATAAAGAAGGGTAATATTGTATGTTCATAGTTGCTGATTGCAATGTTTAGCCATATTTGTGTTGTTTTTGCCTTAACATACAGAAAGAAAGTGGAAATATTTAGCTAACAACAAATATATAATAATTATTAGGTAAGTAACAATTATTCTCATCTCCTTCCTTCTTGCATTTGATCAGATGAATTATTCAATGCACAATAGACACTTCTTAATTTGCAGTCTTTTTTTTGCAATATTGTTCTGCGAGTCTACGATTTTTTCTTAACAAAAGATTCATTTTCTTAAGGGTGTGTCAAACCCCAGTTGCGTTGTAGAAATTAGTCGAGTCAGGACCCAAATTAAAAAAGAAATCAGGCTCAAGTTAATTGTGAAAGTTTTAATTACGTTTATTTTACTCATCAAGTAATTTCGTCTTGATTAATTTACGAGATGGAATTTAATTTTATCTGTTTATGAATTTGTAAGGAAAAGTAATTAAATTAATATTTTGTCGTCACCGGAAAAAATGAAATTATATAATGTTCTCTTTTTGATAAGATCTAGTTCACATGATATTATTTATAAAAATACATTATCGACTCACAACGATTATATCGACTTTTAATACAAAAGCAATACAGGCTATGAGGTGTAAAGCGATAGCTGAAATTTAGTCGACTGTACTGAGACAAATTAAATATACGACAAGTTTTATAATGTCTCTCCAATAAAAATGCTTTGGCCCCGGCAAATACTTTTACTCACTTCTAAATAAAAGTATTAAATTCTTATATTGATCAAGTACAGTCGCAGGTGTCGAATTTATCTAAGCGATTGGATACCTACAAGATGTAAAGTTAGTTTTACAGTAATGCGTTTGACCCGCGCGGCCCAATAACGCAAACGAATTTATTGATCAATGGTGTTTTTAGATATATAAAAAGATACTCGAAAACTTAATTAAGCAATTGCTTATTCTACTGATAATAATAGACCTCAAAAAAGAAGTTCTTATTTCGTTTATTGAATTGACGCTGCGTTGGAAGACGTTAGACAGCGCTTCGAACATTCTGAATTTTTCCAGAAGTTTACTGCGAAGTATATTTCTAAAAAGTCCAGTGGAATAGTTGAGTAATTTCTTAAATGTTTTTTCGCATTTTTAATGGAATCTTCACATGACATTTGAATACCGAATGACAATCTTCATAAGTATAAACTTCAATTTCATGGGAAGATTGGGAGATTGTCATGGTGCTACGATGTAATACAAGGAAGTTTTAAAACTTATTATTGGTTATTAAGTAATAATTACTTTAATTTGTCAATGTGTGATAATTGCAGAAATAACAAATGGCATTGTATACAAGAGAGTTATTTTTGTGCGTTCGTGTATCACACAACTGATCGCGCGAGCGATTTTTTCGCGCGGTTAAACAGCATAACTGTGGCAATAAGACAGAGCTCGAGCTATTCTTCCAGATTCAGCGAGCGCGATAATAATATTTCACTTTTACGAGTCTACAGTTGCATCTGAGTCGAGGAAATTTTTTTAATGGCCGTATTATCGCGGCGACTTGCTACTGCTACCGATGTGACGGGAGCATGTGCATCTTGGAAGTGTTCTTTAATTTATAATAACTCCACATCTACAGATACTTCTCGATCCATTTGAAATCATGAAAAAAATATTTAAAGGAATTCTTCATAAAGTTTAATAAATACCGTTATTAACACAGGTGATGCAGCATCACCTCAGCACAAGAACAACCTATTGTATTTACTTCGGCTGGGATAGTTGTAAAATAACATGCTGGCCTTTTTCCTTTTGATAAAAAAGAGTCGTACATCCTGCTGTATCATTTTACATTAGAATCAAGGCTCTTCAATGAACGCTGCATGCATAGATATCCTTTTCTTTCAGCTTTTTTGCACTAAAATAGGTAGAACTACCAGTTTCATACGAGCAACACCACACATGCACGCATCATCGAAAAAATCTTCACTTACAGATCTATGTTCAATTACTTGAGAAGGTGTCAAAGAAAGCATTTTTCAAAATTCCACCCTTACCTAAGAAAATAAAAGACTGAATGAATTTTCTCTGGCACTTCGTATTCTCTTGATTTATTGGCACACACTATTTAAAGGTATGATAGCCATCTTAGTACACTTCTAAAATCATCCCCTAATAGAGCCCTAATTGAGTCTCAAAATACTACATGGCATGGTTGATGGGTGAATGGCGCGCAATTAGCACACGGCGCTGACTATGAGAAAATATTTGCAAATTATGCGCAGTCTGGTGATTCTAGCGCTTAAAGATAAGACAACAAATGTTTTAACATTATAAATTTAAATACAGCAGTAGAAAATCTTTGGTTGCCACTTTCTTGATTTGATATTTTCACACATGCTTTTTGTATTATGAAAAGCAAACTCTTAACCCCGTTAGTTTAGTATTGCGGAAAATTCTCCGTTCTTATTGGTGAATAGAAAGGTATTGACTGTTGTCTCATCTTATATTGTGTTTGCATATTAAAATCAAACGGACTGAGACTACTATATAAAAAAGGTCATATCTTTCCTGTATGCCACGCGAGCAATGCCTTAGGTAAAAGCTAGTCAGTGATAAAAACCGCTCAACTCACCGTTTTGTAGGAGTTTTCTTTTTTATAAAAATTGGTCCGGACTGATGGTAAGCAGTATAAAGAGTTCATATACGAAGATAACAGGGCAGTAAGTGACACATTGCTCAAGCCACCACCTTGCCGGCCCATGAAGTGCCTTTCCACGCCTCCTCCAAAAGGAACCCAAGATGTATGATGGAGTTAATGATAAGAGTGTCTTGAATTCCACGCGTTAGCGGTGAGACAAGAAGAAAGATGTCACGAAATCTCTTTGTGTAAAGTAGAAGTGAAAAAAGTGGATGTGTGATTCCGCACTTCATTTTGCTATAATTAATATCAGATAACTATAAGAATACTATAAAATATAACATTAATATTGTTATTAAACACTATCATAATAAATTAATCATAAGCTTAATGACACAGACGGTCTATAATAGGTAGGTACTTAAATATTTAAAATATTTACATATAGAATCGAGTAGACTACCTTTTTGGCGAGGAGCCGCATAATTCGGCCCCACAACAGGGCCTTCATTAGCTTTTGCATTCCGTTTGTAGACGCTTAAAAAGATCGTAACATAAACTTTTTCAATTTTCACCTGCAGTTAAATTCGTGTAAAGTGAGAAGGGCACCACAAAGTAAATATTTTGAGAAGGTTCACGACTCTTTTGGTGCAAATATAGCAACTTGATAAAAATGTAGCAGCACAAAATACATGTAAACACCTCTTTTCCAAGCGTAAAGGGAAATTTTTATAACTTTTCTTTCGCAAATTCATGTATTGCGATATTGAATACACGCGAATTACCACATGTGAAAATTTATATTTACTTTTAATATCTCGAAATAAAGAAATATATTAAAATTCCTTGTGAAAAATTAATAGCAATATGTAAATAATGTGTTAAGATTAATTAATTTACAATTGAAATTATATTGTTCAATTCAATTTAATATCACAATTCTGCCTGAAGTGATTCACAATAACTTTTTCATATACATAACATATAGACATAAGAATAAATTATAACATAAGAAATAAATGGGTTAGTCTATACTCTATGGCTACCTCTATTTATTTCTAATAATAATTTAGTTGTGTGTTTTTGTTGATAGTACATAAACAATAGATGAAGAGAAAATTTATTACTTAGTGTTATTGTCGTTACTTAAGTAAAATTATTATATTACAAGTTACACACAAACTTACCTGCTAAAAGCAGCTGTGAAGAAATAGTTGTAACATCATAACTGATCCAATAATTCTGGTCTGATCTAATCGTTTAACGATTTAATGTACCAGAATACCAAAATTTAATAATATATTTTTATGCTTTTTTTCCTATATTTAACCTGTTATTTTTATACATAATTTCACACACATGCACATTCATTTCTAATGTTTTGTAAATTTCAATCCGTTAAGAGGCCGTCTCGTCTGTTCAACTTCAGTCTACATCAGCTGCAGCTTGATAGGTAATCATTTTAATGGCCACTTGTTCTTTTCAAAGTCCACCGTTGAATTGAAAGCGCCCAGACGGACTATCTCTCGCATCATGATGGTATTGGGATGTTTTTCAGTTTTTTGAAATATTATCTTTTTGTAGACGGTGTTTATATGTATTAATATTAATTAAGATTTTCCATTAAGATTTTAAATTCTAAGAATATCTTATAGAAACAAATGAAACACATTAATAACCAGAGAGATGTGAAACGTCGAACGAAGAGACCCAGAGTTACATCTCTGACCATTACTTGTAAGTAATGGTCTGAGATGAATGGTGTGTTAATGCCGCCCTGGTGATGGACTGGATCAGTTGGAAGCAGACCCTTGATCGTCTAAAAAAGAGTCGTGATTCCTAGTAATTTGGGTACTATTAAGAAAGAAGAAAAATGCAATGTTTCACCTGAAGACAATATACAATTTTATTATCAATAAAAAATAAAAGTAAACAATATCTCAAAACTAAAAACTGTCTCCCATCATCAGGTCCTATACTAAATCACTAAATATAGACTGTAGAGTTCAGGTACGATAGCTAAATCAAATGATCGAAGTCAAATGCGAACGCACGCCTAAAACCTTGTTTAAGTTCTTAACTGGTTTAAATCAATGTCAAATAAAGATATTTAAGTAAAGGACTTAATGAAATACTAAGTTGGCAAGATTCTAAAATACGGCTGATCTTTAAGAAGTTTTCAAAGTTTTATTACAAATAAAGTTCTATATTACATGTTTCTTAATTGCTCTAACACCCGAAGTTCTATCTATTTCCTAGAGCACGAACCATTCAGTATAATAAGTGTTAAATTTTCATTCTCACGTATGCACTGATAAAAACTTGGTAGACACCTCGAGCGTTCATTAAACGCAAATAATTTATGAACAAGAACGGTTGGGCGATAAAATTATGGAATGTTTAAGTAGGTGTTTAAAATTAGAAAAGTTAAAGTGCCTATAAATTTTCCCAATTTTTGTCCATCGACTCCTACAATTAAACTTGAACACATGCAATTTACGATCGTGATCAACGTTATCGATCGATTTTGGTAATAACTGGTTGTTGTCGATACCTACTTCATAATTGTAACCCTTGCAATAATTATAAATGATTACATACTATAAACTCAACACCCTAACACTATATACTATTAATCATGGCTTATAGATCTACATATTTAACATCAAACTAGTAATTATATTAAAAGCCATGTAATTACAGATTAGCGTGGGTTTGTTTCAAATGAGTTATTTGATGAATTAGATTCAGGTGCTACTAAGTACCCATCCACCAATAAAAGGTTGTATTACATATAAGCTAGATTTTAATACAAAACCCCTAATTTTTTTTGTTAAATCTAGTCCGCATTCCGAATTTCAATTTCTTCTTCTATACCTGTTAAGGCATGAAAGACACTCGTACTTTAAATTCCTGATTTAAATTTGATATCTTTTGTGTTTTCGTTTTTATTAGTTGAGAACAACTCAATTAAACCGAAAAAGGACACGTGCAAATAGCCATGTACCATTTTTGGGCCCATTTATTCTAGTAGGCATTAATGATTTCTTTTCCATATTATTATCCTTTAATTGTTAGTGTGAATGAAATAATAATGATAACTAATAATCGCAATTGCAAATGTAACATTCCATCTACAGAATTCACGAATCATTTAAAAATCGTATTTAAATGAAAAGTAAAAGCACATTATATCTCAGAGATCTTGAAATGTACCTGAAATGTCTCACATTAGGGTTCCACCGTAAAGCATTGCAGTCTAGACTGCGCCGTAAACACCTTAAAAGCGTAGTATGAGAGGACGCGTTACATAGAGGCGATGGTTTAACGTTAAATTATACGTTAAAAGAGTATAATTTTGAATTTAATAGCAACTTAACTATTAATATATCTTTATAGTTGAAAGAATATGATTAATTTAATATGTATTTAAAAACAAAAATGTTTTTAAATTTTATATTGTGATTTTAAAATATTTATTAAGTTTGAAAATTGAAAATTAAATCAAACAGCCCAAAATACTATTGAAAAGATTAATTTAAAAACACTGTTTCGAGGAGTACGCAGCATAGAAATATAGCAAATACACAGTATATTTGTACATATATTTTTCTTTATTGCCTCCCATCAAACTGAGACCTTTCAATGAACCTTCAAATATTTTCA
Source organism: Acentria ephemerella (assembly GCA_943193645.1). Taxonomy (NCBI): domain Eukaryota; kingdom Metazoa; phylum Arthropoda; class Insecta; order Lepidoptera; family Crambidae; genus Acentria; species Acentria ephemerella. The sequence goes on from OW971881.1 coordinate 9,051,369, forward strand.
AATACCTTCAATTTGAACGAAATAATTTCTTCGTACCGCCCACCGCCACTGCGTTGTATGATGCTTGCCTAAATCGCGGAACGACTCTGAAATGTTATTATGCGTCCCATATATCTACGTTGGCAATGTATGAAAAGTAATTATAATGTGTGAACTGATGAATGTATTTGTTGGGAATATTTTGTTTGAATTTTGTTTATTTTTGTGAACAAATTACTTTAAGGGTACCAGGGTATAATAGTACTTATAAATTTTTGTAGGAATTGCGACTGTGAAAGAGCTCTCTATCTGAACATCTTTCCGAATGTTTTAGCCTGCAATTAATAAAATCACTAGAGATTTTAACGTTAACGATGTAATAAGTTGGAAACTTTGTTTTTACACGACGTGTTTGTTATAAAATAATTAAATAATTTGAATTTTTTTTGTTTTTTCATTTTGATTGTTTTTTTATTATTAAAATCAGTTCGAAGTATTAAAAAATCAAAAATTAGAAAATTCCGAAAAAACATATTAAGGGAGTTATTCCATTAAAAACTATTTTTTGGAGTTGGAGCTTCACTTTCTGTTGTCTGGAATAATATAATTAATGGGATAATTTCTTAAATTGAATTATTTTTTCTTTTTTCTGTGTTTTGAAGTGTGTTTTTAGTTTTGTTTAAAACTCATTATTTTTTCAATTTTGTGTATTAAGTTTCTAAGGTTGATGACTTATCTTGTGTGGTTAGATGGGTTACCGTCAGCATTGTCGACTTGCCTGTCTGTTTATAGTTGGTAAATTGTCGAAATAGCTTTAGGTGAAACACGTAATACGTGCCTAAATTTGAAGAATGCCCATAATTTCTCTGGGATCCCATCATCTGAAAATTTTTAAAATAAAAAACTGAAAATTTTTGTCTTGTTTTTAAAAATATAAATATGGCTATAAGCATGCCTATAAACTTTGAGGAATTCCCTGGATTCCTCATGCTTGCCATTATAAGAACTATTCTTTGGTCCAATTGTGACCAAACTGGAAATATGTCCTTTCAAATACGAAAGAATTTTCGAAATCGGTTCGCTAATGACGGTTGACGGAGTCTAATACTTATAATATCGTTCATTCTTCAAAGAAATTTTTAGGGTTCTTCTTAAGAAGACACAGACGGAAGCTGGAATCAAATATACAGAATATTTGATTCTAGCGTATTCAAAACTACTTTAAATGCAAGAGCGAGTAATAAGACGCTATTAAGGCTGCGGCCGACGGATAATCTCCGCAATAACAACAATTCGTGCAATCTAATTACACGAACACTAGACACCATTACGTTGTATGCAAAGTAGTTTTAACAATAGTAAAAGTGAAGCTTTATTTTAATAGTTTAATTTTAGGAGTTTAATTGTTAAAAGACATATTAGGTAGAAAAGTATTTTAAGGTATTTTAATTGTAATTTTAGAATTTTAAATTATTTAATTTATCAAACAATGATAGTACGAGCTTAAAATATAGACCTGGAGGTCAATTCTCGCTACTTTTTTACGCTTTGTCAAGTTTTTTCTACGAGGAGGAATTTACGGACCTACCCGCAACTAGCTAAGAAGCTGGCGTGTGAGGAGCTCACTCAGTACCTCAATAGAGCGCCACTGTGAATACCCACTAAAACTACCCGGTAACTCCATTGCCCTTCACGGGCGTAGCCTGGGTTCTGCCGAGCAATTCACCAGCTCACCACCAGGCAGCCCAGCTTTAGAACTGGGTTTCGCGTGAATGGAAATAGCCCAGAGCTACATGTTCAGAATAACTCAAGTTGAAAAGTTCAAATTTGAATTGGATTGCATGAGAATTGGCGCCCTGGTTCAAATCTGATACAGTCTCTCTCTGCCGTTATTAATAAAAATGAGACATCAGTTTCAGAACTGGTTTATAAAGTGGCAGCAAACAAATAAGAGTCTAAAGGTTAATTTGAAATCCTAGAATGAAATTAAACGAATAAAATTTTAGTATTAGGTGTAATTTATTTATTAAGGTGTGTAACTCATTTATTAACATGAGTAAGAGATTAAGCTTAATTTTTTTCAGGAGCAATCTGTACATTTCACACTTTTTTAGTAGAACAGAATTTTTTAGTTGCAACAGTTGCAACCAATATGTCAATACTTTACAAGTGTACAATCATATGTGTCATTTACATTTTTATTGTCGTTAAAACTACCGTTACAGATTTTGGAGAAAACAATTACTGATATTATATATTATAGTTTGGAATCACTACGCGTAACGAAAATGGTAGACGTTAAAAATGGTTACGTACTAAACCTAATGCGATTAAAAATAGGTAAATAGCTAAGAATAGTGAAAATGGCTAATTTACGCCAGGTAGTACGTTAACATATTCGTTCTATTTTGAATATCGATTTCTCCTTCATAACGTAGTTATTACCTACTTTTACTAAGTAGATAAATAGATTTGATTTAAAAACGCAGATAGTTTAAATATATTACTTTACAATGTAGACAGATACTGAATATTTGCTAAATAGTAAGCACATGTAAATTGTGTTACACTATTTTAGTTTCATGCCTTCAAAATTAAGCTTTTAAGGCTAAATATTGTGTTTTAAACTTCACCATTGTTATTTTAAGCAACAGAACACAATGGTATACTTATCTGCGGTCTAGTCGTAGCTCGTAGTCGCGTTGGGTCGTAAAAATAATTTAATATGGCGGCGAACGTCATTAGTGCTGTTGTAGCGCCATCTGCCGTAATGCGCTTAAAACATTGCTGGCGAAAAAGTGAGACGCCTTGAGTTTCCCTTAAGTTTCTGCTAAAATAAAAAGATTATTATATAAAATCATTGTTTTAGACTATATATCATTACCGTTTCCCATTGTCCAATCTATGGCAAGTGAAAAAAACATGTCTCTGTACTTTTAACATCTTTATAGGCCTGTAATTAAACTGGCCCTGTGTGCATGGATCTCTCAATAAGCAAGATTTGCCGTTATAACTGAAAATCGTTAAAATCAGGAAAAGGATGCTAATGGTTTTATAGTTTTATAAGTTTAAACAATAACTTTAACAGCGATCTCAAAAAAGTAAACACGAAAATTATTTATTGACTACTAATCAAATGCTATGCATGCTAATTAGTTTTGTATTAATCAACCATGAATGAAACATCACTAATTTTTACAAATCTCTACTACTTGGTATTAAAGTGTACCAACTAATTAAATAAGTGATTATAAAAATTATTACTAATTAACAAAATATAAGCGCAGTCGAGGTGATTTTTACAAACATCAATCTTTATCTATATGCTACATGAAAACACGTGAGTAGTATCAGTACCTATTTTAGTTAGTAGGCCCTCTTCTTGTACCATCCAAGAAGAGGGCCTTCTTCTATTTCTTCTTCTTCTTCTTATTCTTTGATAAAAAATCTTTGACAACAAATTATATTATGTGTTCAGTGTGTGTGTATATCTACAAATCAAAGTTAAAAAACACACATCAATTGTCTTAGTTAAACGTTTGAAAAAATATCTATTCGTTGTGCAAATAGAGAGAATATCATGATATCTTTCACAGAATAGGTACTTAGTCTGAGACGTAGCAAAATAGGATATGTCACGTCTACGACATCTTTAAAAGCTTCGGTTGAGGAAAGTATAATAATCCGAAGTTAATGGGATCAAAGCTTTCTTACAAAATCCTGCAATAAAAGACTAATCATTTACTACACTTCAAATACTCGTTAGTTTAGCAGCTAAAGTAATTGGGGTCGGTAATGGCAACTCATTATCGATATTAAGCTTCATAAATGTGATTGTATTGCAAGGAATAAAAATGTGACGTCGCCCGACACGAAAAAATAGTTGTTATAGAAGTTAATCTTCAGAATCTTCTGTTAAGGTTCAGTTTTTAAAAATATAATGAAGTCTTTTTATTTAATACAAAGTGCGCTTTTGCATGCTGAATAATAATATGTGATTATAAATAATTGTGTGTATGGATACTAGTTATCGTTTGTGTTTTGTTACATACATAGTACATTAATAAATAATATTCGTGTTTATCACACAATTTCTTGCCGGAGATCTATAGGACTCTAACAGAGTAGACTGTGGCTAGGGAAACTGACCACTGGACTAGCAGGTTCAGAGGGCTTAGACAAGATACATTTCGATAATCGTAATCAAAATGAAATGTGTATGGAATTTGACAATAACACTCGATTGTTAAGCAAGAATTTATGTCAAATCGCACACATTTTACACTAGCGAGTGCGATTATCGAAATGCATATTGTCTAGGTCCATTGGTCTTAATGACAAAAATTGTTTTATAATGTTTTTATTAAAATAAGTTTATGAAGTGTTTGTATAAGACATAATTTTTAATTGAAATAAGCTTAAGAAGCGTTCATGTAAATCAAAAATGATATGCAAAGTTTTGTTAATAAATGTGAACAGATATATTGTAGGTAACATTTTGTTCCCTTAATAAATACTTAATCAAACTGTTAAAGGATCTCGTGGAGGACCATTAGCGCAGTCTCGCAGAGCGTTATTGCCGCAAGCGTAAGCCACCGGATCACCTAAGCTACCACAAAATATAAATGCAGAAGGGTATCTTATTGATATTCTGGACATAATAATACAATATATGAACATACCAAACTATAAATACAGGTTTCTTATAATATTAATATCTAATTAAGTGGTTGGGTAGGTGTTCATTTAAAATAATTTAGGTAAGTAGAAAGGGGAGAATGGGCAATACCCATAAGCGGAATACCCCCATTTCAAAGAAATTCAATGCACTTCCAATTCAAATAATGTTTCTATCGTCACATGTAAATAGACTCTAAATATATACATCCATATGAGCCATATAAATTGTTGACTTAAAGAGATTTTGTATAGGGATATATCCTCCTTTCCATACTACTGTAAGGGTATTTTTATTTCGGTGCAATTAATAGTTTACTACAACGTCACAGGTGATTATACGTTTAGCCAAATTATAACATTAATAATTACATTAATTCTTACCGTCATCGGTCAACTATCAGTTAAATAATTTTGGTATTATCTCAGTGATGCTTTTGCCTTATATATTTCGAGTGCTCATCTACAGATCCCGCGATAAACGATTGTGATCATTATCTCAAGTTCTCATACTTTCATCTATTTGAAGAAATAATGTTATTTCTAAAAAATAAATATAATAAAAGATTTTTGTTTAAATTCTTATTAAGTACTATCTACATCTTGTCAAACAGGAAGTGTATCAAGAGGGTGAACGCATTACTTCGCGGGATTGCGAGTCTGTTCCGCTGTGAGAAATATATGCCAGCCTTATAGTCACTAAGAGTTTCACACAACCGTAAAAAATATATTTTCAAAATATTAAATATAATTTTAATTATAAAACTACGTAACATTTCACACTATATTAATCTTTCACCCTAATTATGTTCATTTGTTTTAAATAAAAGCAATAGATTAGACAGAGTAGAATTTAATTTAAACTTGAATTTTTAACGTGATTATTTAGTATTTAAAATTTGTATTTTCAATGTACATTGTCTTTAATGAAGTATATTTTGCAAAGATGTACAGAAATGTAATGTAAATATTCTATATTGGGAATAATCTATTTATAAAGTGACGGATCACCGATTTATCGATTAAAATAAGACTATTAAAGTGTATGCAAATGTTAAAGGAAATGTAAATAAGGTAAAAGGTAATGGTAAGGTATTGTAAATAAAAATATAATGAAATATCTAATAATATGCAATTCTTAATTACTTATATCTAATATGAGAATATAATGACTAATTTTTATTATGATTCACGACAAAGATCACCATTTAGTTGCTAAGCAACAATTTTTACAAATAAATTAGTAAGCCTTGTAAACACATCACTAATGTCGTTTCGCTAAACATTAGTCATAACAGCTAACGATAAAATTCAAGTAATTTCGTTTTATAACAAATTGTGTTTTATCGTACAAAATAATATCAACATAAAAATAAATAAAAATAGACAAACCCTAATGAAAGTGGGAGTTGTAAACGCGAAATTAAATACTTTGCATTAACGAATTTGACGATTCATCCTTGGTCTCCCTCGGGAGCTTAAAGCTTGTGTCCATTATACTAAGTTGTTAAGTATATTGCACATATAAATGAAGTTCTTGAGCAGTACAATTTGAACTTTTTGGAACTTGTAGTGTGAACCAGTAATTATTAGAATATTTATGTCAGTCGTATCTTGGTTAGAAGTAAAATGCGTCTTCTAGAAGAGTCATATCCAAAGCCGCAGCTCCTCCTGCCTAATGACATAACGAACCAAAGTAGAAAATACTAGATAGCTTGAATTTTGGACTTAAAACCAGTTGAATAGAGAAAAGAAAAAGCAGTTTTGCATAAAAAATCAATAAGGTTGAAATGCACCGTGTCATGGTCATTTTTTGATAATTTTAGAATATATTATGCACACGACAACGAAATAAAATTACATATCATTACAATGTCGTCTTTTGTTTAACATAGTTCTTAAAGGTACTTCCAGATAATCAAATCACACTAGGAAACTAATTCAAAGTCTAATGCTTAATCTGTCGATTTTCTCCATTTCCATTACGGTGTGTTTTGTTCTACATACAATGTACAAATAATAATATAGAAGGATCTTACAAAGCACAGTAGGCATTGATAATATATGTCGTCGGTAAGTGATTATAAGATTCAAATCACATTTTAGAGTCAGGAAGCTTTACCGGCCAGTCAATAGAAATACAACTCTTGTATTTCAACATATCCTATCGTATGTTACAATGGAGCTAAACTCAAAGCCTCTTCTTAGTTAATAGCACAGTTTACGACACTGTGACGTATGTTATTAGTTTTATGTGTTCGTTTAAGGTTTATTAGCGGTTGTACATTCACCAGGTTATTTCACACACGGCCAAGTCTAGACGGAATACAGTTTTGTATTAAGAAAATAGTCACGTTTACTTGGTTTTATGTCGCAAAAATACTTTGTTGAAACGATTACTCACATACGTTTTACTGTGTAATTCCAAACTTGTATTACTGTCATAAATTTTGGACTAATAAGAATCTCAGTTTATAATTATTATTTTATTTTCTTAACTTTATATATTACAAACTAGGTCCCAATAAAGGATCTTTCTAAAAGATATGAGTGGAATTTAAGTGTTGCCTTGTTCTTCTTCGTGGGAAAATACAAAGTAAAAACCGTCACTTTCAAAGTGGTTTATGTTGTGGGCAAGACTGTCTTGCCCTGAAGTGTCCTTTAACTCAATTCCTGTAATTATATAGTGACCGAATTGTCACTTTTTTACCATACAACTCAACAGCGAGATAACTGTAATAATTCTGGTTACATCATCTGAGTTTTAATGGAGCGAGTACAGGTAAGGTGTTGAAGCTGATGGAATCGACAAGTACGGCTTTTGCATGTTTGTTTAAAGTAAACAGATATCTGTACCGACCATCAACTACAAAACTGAGAATAGATTTGTATAGCAATATATTTTATTGGATAAAAACATTAAGATTTCGTACCGAAAAATGTATCTAGCGTCGTATTAAAATGATATGGTTGCGTCAGCAATACTTTGGTAAGGACAACAAAACTGCAGAAGTGCTGCCCGCCCAATACCCTTAAACCATAAAGAAATACTCCTTCTTTCGAGTACTTACACATTCTGCTAATTCTGAATTAAAACTGTTATATATATACATGTTAACATCAAAATTCGTCACAGTTAATTAAAGAGCTGAATCTATAATGAGTTAAATTTGTTAATACCTACCTACTATGGAATAGCCAATGCTTCTATAAAGATTATCAAAAGAAACAGTATCGGACTTCCTCAAACTTCCCGCTGTATTGTTGTAGCTTATTTTAGACGTCGAAATGTTTCATAAAGAATCTCGGATTAGCTTTAAATTTCTTTATTATCTAAGGCAGGGGTGTAATTGAAAAAAGACCTAACTGCTCGTTTTACTAACAACGTAATAAAGGAGGTTTATGTGACGAACAATAACCAATTTGGGAAGGAAAACACCGCTCCAGGATATACTCCATTGACATAAATAACTAATTTTTTAGACTTGTATTGCCCTCAGTAAAAGTACTGTTAGGGGGAAAATTCCATTACTCAAGCTTTTATTCTTTTTATTTTGATCAAAATAAATCTGTAATTTAGGGAAACATATTTTCATTACAATACAACATTTATAAATCCATTGTTCATTATGAGCTTTTACCGCCGAGCAGAACCATCGATTCGGATCTCTACTGCCAACAACTGATGAGTTTAAAGCAAGAAGTTGAAAGAAAGTGGCCGGAATAGATTAATAGAAAGAGTGTGGTCTTCCATCATGACAACACTATACCACATACACCTTTAGCTACACAGCAAAAATTAAGAGAGTTTAGCTGGGAGGTGTTAATGCATGCACCATATAGCCCTGACCTTGCACCTTCAGATTTCCACATATATCGGTCTCTTCAGAATTCTTTAGGCAGTGTTAGGTTAACTTCAAGAGAGGAATGCCAAAACTACTTGTTGCGTTTTTTTGATAAGAAGTCCCAAAATTTATATAGCAAAGGGATCATGTCTCTACCTACAAGATGGCAGAAAGTCTACAAATAAAATGGCAAATATATACTGTAATTAAATATAAACTAACTTTGAAAACAATGTCTTGAATTTTCATATAAAATGCGAATAAACCTTTTCCCCAACCTATTATTTCAAATCAAAACTTTTTCAGTAAAAATCTATCTAACAATTTTGTCGACCACTTTACTTGATTTTAAAAACGATTTTCCATTATAATGTGCAACAAAAGAAAAAATCGACTCGTATTTACATCGTAGCCGCGCTTTGTTAAAAATTAATCGGATACCTTTATCTCGAGTTTCATGAGGGTATTTTTAGGGAACATTTTCTAAGCATTGCTATTGTGATTTGGGCAAATTGTATTAATTTTCAACCACTTTCTTTCAAAACGAAGACGAGGGATTATTTTTCATTTTGTTATAGTAAAATTTCAAATGGTGAAAGTCTAAAACTTCCTGTTGATAATTATAAGCGCCACTTTTCTTAATAAGTGTGTTAATAACATGGGAGACATGTCCTTCTGCTCCGATAATAGCGTTTCTATAACGAGCTGTGATTCCAAATTTTATAGTGAGTTGTAAAATAGCTTTAGTTTATTTTCCAAATTTTTCCTTGGAGAACGACGATTTCTCTTGTTTCGACAGCATACCCATCCTCTTCGAGGAAGAGCTTGCTGCGATGGTGCTGTGGACGAACACACTTTCTATGGCAGTGTCAAACGCTTTAGTAGGTGGGGTTTAGTGGGTAGGAAAGGTACCGTTGCCTGGCAGTCCCACACTCCCCTCTGGTTTTCTCAAGCCGGGTAGGATGGTGCATAAATGCATTCCCCTGCGTGAATAAAAGGAACTTATTTGTTACGTTGAAGCTGGCAGAGCAACAGAAATAGGATACCTATTACAGTTTTTATATCTTATTAAAAATTTACCTTGTACACATTTACCACTTTGACACTCTTTGTTTAAAGATGAAATTGCATCTAAAGCATATTGCAGAGAAAGTTCTTCTATCTATGAAATTATGAAACCAATTACTCGCTACTCGAGACTTCGAACATTATCACTTTGTTATGAGTTTGCAATTTTCTATCGAACACGATAGTCTGAACTTTGAAGTGGTGGTGTACTATTACGCAACGGGATAATTATTCATTTATGTTTTTAACAAATAAAATTCCTGGAGCATTACTGGAAAAATAAATAATTTTATATAGTAGGTAAAAAATATTTATACCTTTTTTCACGATTTAGCCTTATTATGATGTTCAAAACTTATACAATAACGTTATGAATTTAACCTTAACGATATATTGTGCTTGAGATTCAATTTGATTAAGATAACAGAATTGAAAGCCGTCTCTGATAATAATGTCTCATATTAATATATAGAAAGCTGCTTCGAGCCTGTTTAATGGTAGATAATGATGCATTGCAATTAATTATTTAAGTAAATCTACTTATGTAGTAATCTTTAGGTAAGTGTGCTGTGAAAATTAGTTTTGATTAAATAAAGATAATCATAATATTTAGGTTATTAAATTCCACCGAGATTGGATACTATATGATTTTAATTCAAAACCATCAAGATTGTAAAATAAATATTTAGTCATGTTTTTGGAAATTATAGACATTTAATAAAAATTGAAATAAAATAAATCCTGTGGCGATTTTTTTATATTTATTGTTCTAAATATTTTCCTATCTTGACAAATTTTGCATAAATTCCTGCAAAAAATATACTATGCGAGTTTGGCAAGTAACTTCAAACTCTGAAAAGAATTCCAAACGGTATGAAACTTGTTGAATTTTATTATATAATGGGAAAATATATTTTAAAATATATATATTTCAAAAAATATATGTAATTTTTTCTGTATTCTTTCATTTTGATTAAGTACTTGGAAAATGTTATTAAGATATTTTTTTTTCACTTTCTTTTTTTAGAATATATTTGATATAATTTTAATTTCGAAATAACTCCCTGAACCCTTTCCTCAGCCGCAGGTGAAACTGTCAGCTGTCCCCAAATTGAACGAATCACTAATTATTTTTAACACGTTTCTCATCTAAAAAAAAGAAATTGGAACTTAACAACCCTGTAATAAAGCTCAATTACATTAGATAGCGAATTAAAAATTACTTTAGTATGCAGCTTGATAAGAGATTTTGGAGTTGTAATTAATGATGAACACTGGCGGCATCCACCAAGTTTTAATTAAAATGGAATATGATTTTTATCACAAGATATTTTTATTTCACATATTTCGTGGAAAAACTAATGATAGCAGTAATTAATGTAATTAATTGTTACCTTTGGTATATCGAAATTTCTCTTGGAAATAGGTATATAAAATTGATTTAACAATGTCTGGACAACAAAAAGAGGCATTTACTTTTATGGGATGCGAAACCAGTACTGCGTTAACACATTACGTGTCACTGCTTTTATACCATAGAAAAAAAAATCTGTGATTGTAACGACTGAGCTTCAGATCAATTAAGTATAGACATTTATAGATATTTATTACATTTTACTTATTTAAAGGAACTTAAGTACGGGTAAATTTTAATACAATCAATCGTTTGTTAACTTGTTAGAGTTGTAAGCCGCGACGCGTAGGTAGGTAACATGGAACGTTTTGCATAATATTAATCTATATGAAGAGGTTCTGCATACCTGTGTAAAATAGATTACAAGTTGCGGTAACTGCTTTTCAAACGACGTTCCTACATTAATATAAGATCTAAATTTTATTCATTAGGAACACATAACCATTTGGATTTATTCGTAATAAACTGCAAATATCTTGTATTGGAATACTTAATTGCGAGTACGAATTTTTACTTTAACAATTACTACGTAACTATGTAAAGTAGGCAATTAATTTGGTTGTAATTGTCATGTTTATACTAAATTAGTAAGTGTTGATTGTTAGAGGTGCCAAAATTATAAAATTCAATAATATTACTGTTAAAAATTTTACTTGTTGCCACTATTGACGAGAAAAAAATCACGTAATAAGTCAAATGCCAAGGAATTTATTGTTCATATTGATTTAAAACTTTGAGTATAATTTCATTAAACTATTATGTATAGTCAAAAATAATAATTAAGGTAAGATAACTAATCAATCTTTGTTTCTTCTTTTATTGTAATTACTTGATTTATTTTAGCTAAAGGTAACATAATAACAGATCTATTTTGTCAGAACAAAGTTTACATGCACCATGACACAACAGGACGAGCGTTTATTGTACGAAGACGACTTCTGCTTCATAGTTGGTATGACACGGTATTAAAGTGTTAAACTACTTCTTAGTTCAACTGTACTTCACGATGTTCCGACAAAAAATTCACTGATTGTTAAATATTATCAAAAACCATTTTAAAGGATCGAATCCTTAGCTTAAGATTACTAATTTACCTAAAAGTATATTTCATATTAACGAGTTATATTACTTTAATATAAACTTAAAATTAAAACATTCATCTTAGATTCTATACATGTGCACCCAATCTAAGTTAATTTTAAGTCCATTTTGATATTTTTGTTCAGTTAACACATGCTACGTTTGTGAGTTTAACATTATTAAATCATTAACACTAATTTATGGAACGCAGATGGTATTCCTTTGCCGCTAAATGCAGTAGCTTCAGCGTCGTACACAAAGACTGGCTTCAGTGTTTATTTTGATATGTGGCCGCTATATTTGCAAGGTTCTCTTAAATTTACGCCCACGCATCTGAGTTGATATTGTTCATTGATTTCACAATACGTTTGGTCATCAGTATAACACTTGTTATCGCTCAACCTTATCCAGTCGTAACAAGAGAGGTTTAAGCGTTGCTACTGTTGTAGATTTTGTAAGTAATACTTTTATGTTATAATCAGACCGGATGAAATTATAAATTATTATACATAGTTCCTAACATTAATAACAATGCTATTGTTTGATATAAACATCGCAGCACAATACATCAGATTTAGTACCTACTACGTGTTCAAATCGAAATCAAAACTCATTTCATTTATTCGATGATTTTTTTGTTTATTTTCTTAATTACGTTTTCTAATTGTCGTAGTTGTTCTGACCCAATTTATTTCAGTACTTAGTAGGAATTAAAACCGAAACAGATCTTGATTCTAATCCAATTAAGGATTATTCCTAGACATCACAAAATCTAGATTAAATCTAAAGTAAACTTTATATCTAGTTTAATAATATAACAATTTTGTTTTAATGAATAAGAAATATTTATTTCAAGAAAGCAGTACTAAAATTTATTTTATAAAAGCACAGACACTCTTGAAACTTAGGTTATATTTAGAATGATTTAAAATATTTATAACTGGAGAATTTTGGCTTGAAGCAAGACATAGGCAGTCGTATCGCAGGTAACTTTTCATATGCGACATTTTGAATAAGCGGTGATTTTCGATATGCAATCCGCAGTTTAACGTTTGTTACTACAAAATGTTATCCTATACCAACACTGAAAACGTAAGACTATCTAGAAGTATCTTTGGAGTATTATTTAATATATCATGCTAATCTTAAAATTATGTTATTTAAGAATGGAGTTATTTAAAAACTGTCAATTTGATTTCGATTGACATTGAGATTTGATACAACCATAGCGAAAGTTCCTTAGTTTTCATTATCGAAACCTGATTACTTAAACCAAAATGGCAACTAGCTCCTCTCTCATATGAGCGTATGTAATTCAATATTGGCCCCGATTTCTCAGTGCACGAACTAAATTAAATTTAAGTTCAGTACTACTCTTTTAGTACAATACAAATAAAAAAAGACAAAAGACCGGTGTCGTTTCTGGCTTTTCTAAAATGGCGACTCTTAAGTGTTTGCCTTATTTTAATGCGCATCATAAAACGTCAAAAAATAAGTTAAAAGTGTATGTATCGTCTTAGTGTCAACTAAATTGACATTCCTTAAAGTCTTCTATACGTTGTTAATGAACAAGTTTAAAAGAGATGCTTAATATTAATTTAGTCCGCGTACATCTGAATTGGGGCCATTGGCAATTACCGTAATTAAAGATATTGTTTGGTACAATCCACTAAAAATATTGCTGCAACTTTCTCTCGCTGGGAATCGAAACCAGACATGTCTTTTAATATCTTTTATTGCTATTATGATCATACAATCTTAATATTTAATGAGAACAATTTTATAGGAACGAAGCTCTGATAAATATTTAAGGAAAGTCTCCCACGTTGGCGGATAATAAATACAGGCGACTGTCTTAGTTATAAGTCGTTTTTATTATAATACTGGTTTAAGTGATATTAAATGTACATTTATTCTTTGTATTATTATTCGTTTTTTTTTGTATTCGTTATTATTTCAATGACGTAGGAAAACCTTTTATTAAATATTAATATTTATATAACGTTTTAAAGGCTCTTTACATTATTTTCTTTTTTATTCAAGTTAGTTCATTAATCAAATAATGTAATCACAGTATGCCAGCTTGCTTATTATATGTCATATTATACAAGAAAACATTGTGTTTTACATTCATTTTATTAATGAAAATAAATTCCAATAAAAGATTCCCAACTTCTCAGATCGCATTAAAAGTTAATATCATTAATATAACAAGCGAGCATAAGTCAGCTCAAGTTACGATAAGTTAAACAATAAGTTGGCTTATTACAAAACTTATCCAGTAAACTTGTAATTCAACACCACTATTTGTAGACGAACAAAGTAACTGTTTAAATAACGGAGAGTCAACTAAAGTTCGTTCTTAGTTAAGTTCTATACCGCAAATTTAATAGACTTAATTTTATATAAAAGGTATTTGTGTTTAGTTTCATAGCATTGTATTTATTTAATTATTTAAAAACTTACAAGTTATGTGCAGTTTTAAAATTTCAAATGAATTAAAACAACGTTCCGCACACGTCTGACAAGTATTGGTGACCAATATTTTGTTAGTCAAATCTGAAACATATTCCAAGAGTAAGTTACAAATCGGTAATAGTGTAGTGGGGCTGCCGCAACAATTGATACAACTGTAATTCTTCTTAATTGACACTACTTTATTAACTTGAGGAAAATACAGCAACTTAACAGACTCGTAGAATATGGTTAACTTTGAGGTGAATTTACTGGTAGACAACTATCTTGCAGTCTAAGGTGAACTGACGAGAAATCGTAATGTACGTCTATATAAATCAAACCTTATCATAATAACTTTGGGAATAGTAAACAATAATTATCATGAGAAAACTAAATAACGATTAGTTAATTTCTCAAATACTAATATAATTAATACTATCATATACTAACAATACATTAGGATATCTTGGAGGTCAATGGTCACAAATCCTTAATTTGGGTACATTACAATAGAATCAGGGAATAAAATCTATCGTGTGCTGGCATGCTTAAGGTATGCATGCAGGATTGGGATAACTACACATACAGACTGTTGATAAAGTACGTCAAAATATAATGAAAGTGATTTCATGATATTTTGGACTATAATAGAATTTTTTGCATTTTACCATTAAGAAGAATAAAACAGTTATAATTTCAATCCAAAAATGTTAACAATTTTATGATTTAGAGATTAGTATTGAACTAATAAATTCGAAGCGTAACACAAGACTAGGAAAAGTACTATTTTAACTACCGACATCTTTTGTTGTACAAACGCTTAATAGTTTAGTAAAACGTATGTATTCTAGCCTTCTTGTTAAATACGCTCCAACAAAAGAGGCGGGAAAAGACACCTTTTGTTGCGGTAAAGTGGAGGTAGTGGGGGCAGTATGTCGTATGCTGCGATAGTTATCTTAGCATATGGTCTTCATCAGGTGGTGTGGAGCCCTTTGCTTATTTATAAATATATCATTACACTCCAAAATAATAATAATTATATTTTAAGAAATTCATTATAAAATTTCAAAGAATTTACTAAGATATAATAGTTATTTGAAGAATTTTCTAGCGCTTAATAAATTAACACGTCAATAAATAATATAACACTTAAGAAGGACCGGAGACATTTGCAGGGCGATGAGACATGAAAAATGGTAAAATGGAAGGGCCAATGTAAAACAATTATATATTTTCGTGTAAATAAACATATTTATTACAAATTATAATTTAAATATTCTCCTTTCTGAGGACCTAATGGTAGTAAATATGTTTTATTAAAGAAATGTCTAGGTATAGGTCTTATGTACTGTTTAAATGAAGCTATATACCAGGTTATTACATTCCAGAGTTATTAATATACAAAGTTTTCAAGTTACAACTTCAAATTTGCAGTTAGAATTACCAGCGAATAAAAGTACACCGGTGTCATACTTGTAATAATGTTGATGAGAATTCGATATTAAATCAAATCATTTCTTTGAACATTACTATTGCAATGTTTTAATATAATGTTAAGGTGTCTTCTCCACACTTTTGATTTTAAAGTTCCTTGCTATCATTATGTATATACTGCAGGAATATTTCCAAAGCAGACAACAGCCACTAAGCAAACACAATATCCGATGTATGAGGCAGATTACGGCCCTTCATACTGTGTAATGCCATGAAATTGATACTGTATTGTATAGTTGTATACTGTATAGTATGAAATTTTGAAATGCAGACAATATTTGCTGATTTATATGAACAGATAAACCGTGAATAAAACGATAAAGCTCTTGATATTGATACTGAATCACAAAAAGGAAATAAATTCTAGTTATCATTTTGTTTACAAATAAAACAGGTTTATATTTCATATTGGCTTCAATTTTCTGGAATAAAACTGACTGGTCAGTAACTCTGCAAAAATATTTATGGATACAAACTGTATGCTAGATATTATATCACTTCTAATTTCGATGTTAATTTTTGATTGGCTGAAAGAGATATTTTAATTGAGATAAGTCCATCTTTGTCTAAGTCTTTGTAAGCACACGTCACTAAATGTCACGTGATAATCTCTCCTTTACAATCATATTGATAAAACGTAATTTGAAATTTAATGTGTAGGTACTTTAAAATCAGATGAATGCAATTTATTTGATAGTTAATTTAAAGTCATTTGTTTACGAAGCAGTATACATGGAATTAAAATAAAATGTATAAGTTGTCATTAACATCATTCTATACAGTATGATGTACTACAGGCTGGGTACGAGCCTTTCTACATCTGAGAATCACACACAACATCAAAAAAATTTGGCTTAGTATGTGTATATTTTTTAAAGTAAATATCACAGCAAAGACATAACGATTATGCCACTTCTGCTTTGCAGCCACAAAAGGTGTCTTTTTACGCCCCTATTGAAGGAGCCCATATTGTATGAAGGAGGGAATACGTGTGCCGGTAAAGAATTCCACGCTCCATCTGTGCGACAAAGACTACGTAAAGTAGAGTTGATGGATAACCCCGTACACGAGTGCTACCCAATAGCAAAAACGAGGAAGAATTAAACTCAAAATGATCTTCACAGTGCTCTCTATTGTATAACCAATTGAGTGCTTTCCGAAGTATGGAGAAGCTTGAGATTGCAACTTTTTATCTGGTCTACCTGGGTTTTCGCTATGGTTATTTGTTGGTTTTCATTGTTTCCATAAGCAGTGTCTGAGCGCAAAAAATACTACGCCAACAAGTATCTTCGTTTAACCAATCAACAAATATAACTTTGAAGCTTAACTTCAGTGTGTTTTATGTCTTACTTCATCTAACTCTCTTTTACAATTAAAAGTACTTATATCAGAACAAAATTCCATTTTAAGCACTGCAAGTTTCACATTCAAAGCAGCGTGTAGCAGTCGTAGCACATAATATCTAGCGTACACACGACAGCTTCGGAAGCCGCACTCAATTTCCTCGTCCACGTTGAATATTTGACGTTATTTTAAAGAATATAGCATGCATTTAAAAGTTGCCATGAATATCGTGGAAACTTTTAAATGTGATATATGTATGATTCGAGGGAGGGAAAATGTCACATAGGATAGTAAATAGAGTACGGTTTTTAAAATAAGCATTTTGCTATATTTGCAGGCAGTTTTCTAATCTTTTATTATGGATTCTGTAAACTGTTAATTTATAAACTAGACTTCTTAATCTACAATATGTTATGATAAGGAAAGCAAATTTACCATGATTAAAGTTTAAGGCGATATAAGGAGTATCTCTTTCGTCCACAATTACAAATTATAATTTATAAATCCATTAAGCTGATATATTAGACTTTCAAAAACAGCCATTCATTTTTATTTTACTGATTATTTTATTCTTTGGCGTCGTTCATATCGCACAAAGGCATAAAATAATTACCGTTCCACCGTTGCACCAGTGCTGCTCAAAGGATTAACAATGTGAATGGCTCTAGTGACAAAAGAGAAAACACGGTACGTTTATGGATCGTGTTTTCGTTCTGAAAATTTTGATCTTCAGAACAAGCTCCCTAGACGACCGCAGACCAAAGTGGATAATTAAGAATTAAAGGCTAGCGGAAAGTTAACGTGGTTCAATCGCCAACCACTTCAGAGTTAGCTGCATGCTTAGGTGTGAGTGATAAGCCTGGCTTAATCCACCTGAAACCAATTGGAAAAGTAATAAAGTTTAAAAACTGGATGCTGTACAATAATCTGAAACCCTCGTAGCTTTTGAACCCTGAAGATCCTGCCCCTAGAGAAAATTGACTCAGAAAAAGTTACTTGTAACTCACAAGTTGGTGGACTAGTGTTGGTGTCGTTGAGTACATCTTTCTAAAATCTTGCTAACAATTACGGCCAATATATATTGTCAGCGACTTCAAACCATGATGGAACAACGAGCTGCTAAAAAATCGAGTCTGGTCAATCTCTCCAGTTCACTGCTGCACAGCCACTGCACAGCCACTTTAGGACTACGCTAAACGCACTGAAGACGGGCGCTAAATTAGACGAGCTGCAATCAGAATATTTGCGACATTCACTGTACTCCCCGGACTTTGCTCCAACAGATTACCATTTTTTCCATAATTTGGATTAGACCGCTTAAAATAGTTACAAAAATACAAAAAATTTATAGTTATTTATCTTTAAATGAGTTGTAACCCAACCTAAAATATTACACTTTACACTTTTTTAACCCAACCTAAAATATTACAGTACTATCGTTGAATTAGGCAAATTATCGTATCATATCACAAAAGCCAAGGCAAATTCAGATCGTATTCGATGTTCCGATATCGACATTCATTTAAGTACATGAACTATTTAAATAGTCATATAGTTTTATATCGATAGATAAATGACAATAGTGATGCAAAAAAAAATATCTGAAGTAAATAAAAAATGTTTAAACTAGTTATATTTTTTCAACTGGTGTTCACGGAGGCTTATGCTGAGATTAAACAGTTGCTGAAAAGTTATACAGCAGAAGTCCAAATGTCAGAAACTTAGACTAATTCAATAATCAGTGAGTCAGTTCGTAATCGGGCGTTCATTAGTAACCGTAGGACAGATAACGCTACAATATGCCGAACAAATTCATCAAGCTTCAAATTAAGCTCGATCATACGTGTGCCTATAAGTGTTCACCATAGTAAAGCTCGATACATTATCGTCCGTCTATTTCCACGTGATTTCCACGCGTCGATGAGGTCCGGCGGCGACGACATTGTTGGACACGTACGTATGGCATATCCACGGAGTTTCAATACCTCTAACGGAAAGCGCTCCAAATATTCGGTCCAAATAGTTTTAAAACTATGATAATTTTTCTTTCTTAATTTAACATTTAATTATTTAAATTAATTTCTTATGGCTTACTCGTCGGAGAATTTTCTAAATCTAGTCATCTTATTTACTAAACATAGAATATAAATGTTTTAAATCTAAATGACTCGCTAGCGGGGTTGACTAGCTCGACAAGCTACGTTATTTATCGGCTCGTACTGGAGTAGATAAATGTAAACATATAATTGATTATCGATATTAATATGGAAATATTCACATCTCGCACAGAGTTAATAACTAATTAGCTTTGAATGCCTGATTATTCCATTCAGCACAAAAACACTGGTCTTACCGGATTCTACTCTAGACCTTGTTTAATAGATACAAGTAACCCACTACCATATAATTATTGAAAATACATATTTTATTATTTTACATTCTTGCGTTATGCAAGGAATTCACTTAACGCCGGGAATTTGTAAGACGTACAGGTCATATTCTAGAACATAAAATGTCAATGACCTTATAATATAGTTACAAACACAAATGACAAAGTATCAGTAGAAACATTGTGAAACATGCAATATGAGTACAGAACAGTCGTACAGTGAAAGATAAGCTTCGAACACTGCTGTCGGAACTGGCGAGGAAACGACGCATGACGTCGTTGATAAGGACTGCAAGTTTTCTCGCGTTAGAAGGTGGCATTTCTTTGCAAGGACTTAAATCATGTATGAAACCGAGTAACAGTCGCATAGTGTTGTGTTTAGTAATAAACATGTATCTATGCGACTATGTTTATTTTACGTTAAGAAGGTTTCATTTTTAAGGCGCTTGAAATACGATGAGATTATTATCATTTTGATGAGCTCTGAGTATGAGGATGACAACGCTGAACCAATGTTTTTTAACGGCAAAGAATGCCGAACAAGCAGATGGCCCACCTGACGGTAAGTTGTAAGCAAATTAATAAAACAATAGCTTATAATATACATACTTAGCAGTTTTGCTACGATTATTATTTGGAAATAATCGCGCGGGGATAGCCTATAGTTCTATTTACTGAATTAAGAAAACTAAAACGTTTAAATAAAATATTTTACTTGGAAAAACACAACATAAAATTCACTTTCACTAACTTGACGTAAAAAAACCATATATATAAAGTATGAAGAGGTTGGTAACAATTATCATCATTAACATGCCCCTCTGTTAGGCACACGCCTTCCTACATTGGAGAAAGACACACACGCGGAGTTTGGACCATAGCACCACCACAATAACAACCGAAATCAACAGCTTAAAGTGTCTTCCTGCATTTTGTTTGACCCATCCAGGGACCAGCTATAACGAAAGTTGCTTTTTTTGTTATCGAAACCAGAACATTCGATCGTTGTTATAGACATGTAATGTCAAGAAATCATTTGACATTGCAGGTGACATTGCAGAAAAAAGATGTTAATATCTCCATAACCATCATTGGCTTGTTTGTACTTGCCTGGTTCTTTGTCTAAATATATTACACATTAGGTGACTTAGGGAAGTTTCTAACACCAAAATTTTATTAAGAAGTTTTATTTCAATACTTGCAAAGTGAACTTAAATATAATAAGTTCTTCTCTAGAATACAAAAAGTTGATGAAATAATAATATGACATATCAGTTCGACCACAGGCAGATCAACAAAAAAGCTTGTCTGCCATGACATAAGCGCCATTTATTAAAAGTAATCCAAAATGTCGATGGAAGAAATATCAGTATCGTTTTCCTATACATATAGCACGTCAGTAAGCCAGTTTTCTATTATTACTAACCATCTGATTTATTGTAACATTCTTTAGTGATTCTTTAAAACACCACTTTCATTTAAAATACCACACAATAGTGAATTAAACAAAAAATATTCAAAAGCAAGCATTTTTGAGTATTAGCCAGAATACATAAGGAATTCATTTTTGAATATGACTTAGCCATTTAAAATGAGCCGAGTGTAGAATAGAATAGAATAGAATATATCTTTATTGTACATCAGCCAATTCAAAAAGAGAAACACACAAAAAATAAACTTTTAACTAATTTTGTACAAAGGGTGACCTTATCGCTAAAAGCGATCTCTTCCAGGTAACCTTGGAGTTGTGGAGTGTAATCATTATTGACATTTTAAAAATATTTAATTAATGTACATAAAAAAATATTCTGCCTTATTTTTTGTTCTCCTCAACAATAAGAGACATAAAGAGAGCAGGTAAAGAATATTCTATTAAAAAACCTTTTCTATTTATATTGGACGGAGTCGCTTTAAAATGTCATATCACTGACAAGCCTGAAAAGTGTAATGTAAAAGCAGACGGCGGGCGGCGAGCGGTGGGCGGCGCTCTCAAAGACTTGAAATGATATTTTTATTTTTTATATTAACAAACCAACATTGCCGATCCCATGCGATTGTATTCGATCTATTGTAATTTAGTACATCGCGGATCAATACTTCACGACGATATGCAATGCTACGGAAGACCACCGTTGTGACGTTCCAGGGTGCAGCCAATACTGAGTGGCATCGATTTGGACATGCGACCATTTTTATATTTATTATACGTAAAAATCTCTTGCATTTTGATCAATCAATTGATTTTACTATCAAAATAAACAAATATATATTTTAGAAATATTTTTCTTTTAAACAATTAATGAGAATTAGTAAAATTATCAGAGCGATAATGAGTAGGTATATCTCAGTACCATAACAGGACTATTATAAATAGGACTCTTATAAATAGGAATAATATTAAACGAATAACATTTTCTAATATTTAATTATCTATCGTTCATTCCCTAACAAGCGAGCGACTTGAAACTTGTAAAATTGTCAACAACTCATCAAAATCTAATAACACCGGCTTAGTGCTCGCGAGAGGGCGCCTCGCTCGTCTTGAGTCTAGACAAAACGCTCGCCTTCGTGACTTTTTCACTGTTCCCAATCCCACGACAATCGTACTGGAAGTAGTGTTGCCAGATGCGACCTTTTACGTGCTACTTTTGTATTCATTCAAAATATATGACCTGGTGTCACATCGCCACAAAAATAACGATAAAATATAACAAATCAACTAAATATAGTGCAGAAATTAATCATTATTAAAAACCACTCAAGGCACTAAAGTGTTGTCGAAATTATGACGTAGCTAGCAAAGTGTCCGTTTTTCGTATGTAATTATTCAAAGATCGTAATAAGGAGTGTTCTGTCCACATTCACAATTGAAATATATTATTATAGTAATGAATTTATTTTTATTCTCTCAAAATATGGATTTATTGTCAAACAATTTTTTAATAAATCATTTCAATTTTCAACGATTACAAACATCACTAGTTACCTTTCTTTTACCTCCAAGACCGTCGAACATAATATGAAATTTTGCTTCGAGGTCTCAGACGTTTCAATCCATTATATACGCTGACATCGAAATTAGAGTTTTATAGTTGGATTCGAAATGAATTCAGTGTGGGCGAAAGTAAAAAAAATGATGGATCGGGTGTTAGATATTATGGACTTGTTGTGAAAAAATTCAGACCTTTTATTTGCGACAGTAAAATGAGTTTTATATTCACTGTAATGTCTCAATTTTCGATAAAATTGCAAAAAACTTTAGATTTCTTTGTACTTTTCACACGATAAAAATCTAAACAAAGTTTTAACGTTACTTTACCTTTTTAGCCTTCAATGAAGGTATAGTATTACTTACTGGAAATATTAGCATAAACCGTGGGAAAACATAATTTGAACACGTTTGATATCCTTTTGTAACTAATTACTGTTAAATAAAATAAGTCCAAGCTGATTTTTATTTATATAATTTGAAACACAATGATGCGTAGTGCAGGTTTGACACGATTTATCCAACGAGATATAATTTTTTTAACATTCAAATAACGTAATGTCATAATAACCAATCGCTGTTGCAATGTGTGTACATTATATCATTAGATATATTATGCTTTTTCATTAGATAAGAGCAGTCTGTTACAGTAAATGCTAAAAATGGTATATTTGAAACCTAATCATCATTATTATATCACCATCCAGCGGCTTCCCGCGACCTTTACCAGATCCTTGGTTTACCTTGTGGGAGACCTACAAAACGTCTCCAGGTACATGGCCGCCACCAACAACGGCTGTCTTTCCTCATTGCAATATATTTGAAACCAAGCAATGGTAAAATACTTGAATAAATATAAAAAGTTTCATGAGTGACGCGACGCTCGAAAAGTCTGTCAGTGGGTTAAAATAATACATTTTTGCAACATCTTGTAGGCAGTATGTAATGAAATGCGGATTGTTTTTTTATGATGAAGAAAGTCCACGTAAGACTAAATATAATATAAAATTGCCGCCGAGATAAATTTCTTTCAATTATAAATTTTTCACTTAATTTATAATTGAAAGAAATTTATCAATTAGACGCACAAAACACAGTTACTACAGATTCATTAGCACTTCAAGCTGTTACTTCGACTACAAATGCCACTATGCTGTCTACCCCCAAAGGGTCTGTAGATCGTCGCTCAAGGGGATTCAAAACTCACTATGTCATAATACGATTGCTAGTTTCTATCAAAGTCTCTGTTATCTTCGCAACGTTCGGCATCACCTTACCGTAAAGATATTTGTTATCTATCATTTTATATTCATTCATAATAAAAGAAATAATTATTATGTATAAACACAATGGATGTCTACACAATCGATTCATAATTTCACGTATATAGGTACTACGTAAGTCGGGAATTGTTTGAATCCTGCCAATAATGACGCAACGCTATAACGCAACGTATAGTACGAATCCAATTATTTATTTGGTATACCAATTTCTATGACCCATTGAGAATTCGATTATCTAACCGAACGGATCAGACCGAATCCCTATTTCAGGTAACACACATAAGCGATAGAATCGTTTCTTTTGAAAAATCGATTCATTGTAATCAACAAATTGTAAACTTTAATTCATGGAAATATGTGCAAGAAGTTGGCTATACAATATTTAATCTTAAAGATACTAGAACAATGACGATACATCAAAATTAATAATTGTAATAGGTATATACATATAATATTGACATGTTACGTCACAAATATGTTGTTTACATAACATGTAATCCTTACAGACAATGAGAATTTGGGAAGATTTTTGCACTACTACTTCTCCACAGTTCGTCGGCGCGTTGGTTAAATTTAGAATGGAGAAAACCTAAAATTGGATCAAATTTGCATTTAGATAAAGAGTATCTTGAATTTGTTGGTCTTATAAATTACATATTATTGCTTTCAACTTAAACTTGGTTGGTGATCATCGTACGTATTTCATCTGACGATAAACATCACAACAGGTGCTGTTATCGTTCCATACAAACGTATAATCTTGTACTAGGGCCCGACTATATTTTTAACTTTCAACGGAAGACCTGTACAAATTCGATTTAACCTTAAGGGACAAATCACTTTCATATGCATCTCTTCTGTTCTTAATTCTTACCTATTATTATGTTGGGTTGAATCATCACCTAATCACCTAGAAGCTAAGCAGATTAACTCATACCAGACAGAGATGCCGCGATGCTATGAACTTTCCCTCCTATGAAAAGTGAGCTTAGTCACGAATAGGTCATTATTTCTACACAAACCAACTTAAAGTAGCCAATATAATACAGGGCCCGATTAAGGGCCAGTTCCTAAATTAAGGATTAAAAATTTATAAGTATAGGTACAACTTCTTGGTTTACATTAAATTAAATGCTTAAATTACTTGTTATAGTTATAGTTTGATATTTTAAGAATATGCTGCAGACATGTGTAAAAGACGATTTGAACTTTTTATCCTTAAATAAAATAAAGCGTACTAAAACTTTATTGTTAATAATAATTTATTAACCCACTTGAATTAACAGATATAGCTTACCTGTAATAATATGTATCTCATATTAAATTTTCTTTTTGATATTCGCCAGATGGCGCTGAATGAAATTGATAATTAAAATATCTCAAACCTCGCTAGTCAGTAAATAACTTTCTGATTATCATTGTGTTTTATTTACGCTTCATATAAACCTAGGTTTTATTTATTCACAACATGATTTTGCTAGGGCTTAAGTCACCATACAAGTTAATCAGTCTCCTTTCTGCTTTTATATTTTTTTAAGCTTTCAAATTAACTCGCTCAGCTGACTACGTCAATGTTAAAACTTCGAACAAAACGATTCGAATATTGAGAATCCATACAGACGTTCTTGTTCAACGCCTTTCAATGGCTACCTAATACTTTCATTGTTAACCTCTTGAAACCTTCAGATATAAAAAGGAAGGAATCCCTCATTACACCCCTGTAGATTCTCACAAAAGTTAATACGGGGTCCGATCATGTAATCGCACGGACGCGTTTCGATTCAAGAATGATGTTTTCCCTTGAAAGCAATTTTGTTTTCGTGTTATCTACCATCAATCGTCAGGATATTTTTGTAATTATTTTACTGAACTGAACACGAATGCGTTAAGAATTGTTTTATTATATCAAGAAGTATATGATAAACCAATTATAAATAATTTATGTTTTTAAATATTAATCAAATAACTGTTGTTATATAATTGTAAATGTTAAGAAAATATTTCGGACATAAGTTGAGTTCATTATTAATTGGAAAAATATACTATATCATTATATACTATATGCTATCGTCAGTATTTATTTTATAGGATCGCAACATATTTTCTGGAACTTTGAGACTATTAAAAACTAATTGATTGAATATTGTTTGACTAGATATGTTAAAAAGGAGTTGAGTAAAGAAAAAAAGTGCTAGATGTAACTTAAAATGATTCCCGTGTAAAGTATGTGACGGAATACCGTGACAAAGTGATCAACATTGTGTTCCACAATGATGAGTTATAGATTAGGTCCTTACATATGAAATTGGCGTTTTGTATGGGAGGAAAATTAAGTCGATTATTTTTGTAAAATATACTTAATAAGTCAAAGTATGCACAATTGTTTTCTATGAACTATTGCAATATCAAAAGTAGGATCATAGGTCTCTGCGGACTGCCACATCGAATTTTTCTCCTTGTAAGAAGTTACGCAAATTACAGAAAAAATGGTAATCTGCCGTAGCAAGGTCCGTGGTAGTAGGAGTACGGTGGATACGGAAGAGTATGGCAGTCATTAGCACTATGTGGTCTAGGGTTCTAGTATCTTTAAGATAAAATATTTTATAGTTACCTTACCCGCACATATTTCTTTTCATTTTACTTCACAATATATAAATAATAATAATAATAATGACTGGGACCGGTCCATCATTACGGACAGGACGGTTTTGGCTAACAAGCCTGATATGGTACTGATGGACCGTGTAGAGTCGCGTGTGTTCTTAGTGGATGTCACCATTCCCTTCGATGAAAACGTGAAAGCCGAATCAGATAAAAAGATTAAGTATCTGAACTTGGCACACGAGGTTACTGATATGTGGAGGGTGACATCCACTGAGATCATACCAGTCGTAGTCTCAAACAATGGTCTCGTCCCAATTTCTCTTCGCGACCATCTGAAGAGATTGGGACTGGGTGATGGACCAATGATTGCGAGGCTCCAGCGGGCAGTCTTATTCGATAACGCCGGAATTGTCCGCCGATTCCTCTCTCTGTCGTCCTGGCCCTCGGCCGTCTGGCCTCCTCTGTCGAGGGGTATTCTCCCATCCATCGAGCCGTCGAGGGATTGGGAAGATTTAAAATTGATTTCGAAATAATAATGACAATAGATATCAGATGTAATCGTTTGGCCAGATTTATATAATTGCTTTTTCTAAGTCGATTTCCACTTGAGGCTGGATTTGGCTGGTTCTTCAGAGTTCGTCCGTTATGACGAGCCCACTTCATCACATGTATTGATCCCTCAAAAAACCCTTCATTTTTGTGACGGTTGAGTAATGAAACGCATAAGTATTATTATATTAGTTTTTAAAAACATGATGAAAATAGAACAAACTAAACTCGCCACACGTTGCCAACCAGACAGACCCGTATTATCGTTATGTAGGATTCCGTTAAAACTACAGCCAATTTCCATTGTTTTGTTGCGGTGGACGCGTCAAACGAAAACAGGAGCACCTGACGGGCGCGTTGCTTATACGTGTACAGTCGAAAACAGCTCACATCACTATGAGGGAAGTACTATTTTTAAATATATAAAAAACAAAAATTTCAGGCTATCTACCCTTGTCTAGCTGAATTGCTAGACAAGGGTATTATAGTTATTGTAAATAGCTTCATAATAAAAGTTTATAGAAATTATATGAATTATCCCAGCATATAGTTTTTAATAAATATTAAAATGGACATGTCAACTGAACGATTAGCTGAACATTAGCTAATAAAGTAATTGATCTTTCATACTCTTATTTTTGTTATAAATGAATAACTCGCCCTCAGCCTCGTTAACAGCAAATTAATATTAGCATTATACTATAATTTCAATTATATGTTATTATTGGCAAACTATCTAAATATAAATAAGATAAAAACATGTTCGGAGGGAATCTGATGCTGGAGCATACATATATCAATTTTATAGTAATAAAAAAAATAAACTACTGTTTTATCTATGTTCTGTATATTTTGTAAATTTTTGTTAATAATAATAATATCCAGTATCCAATATCGTAGGCTGCAAAGCTTTGTCATTGAACTTTTTGGTCTGTTCATGAATAAGTAAGCACCCTCGACTGCGCGTCAATACAGCCCGCATGCCAAATGTCCTCCGTGACACATACCACTTTCGCCCTTTTTTCAGACCACATTGAATATTTCGTGTAGCTAATTCCACTTCAGGTAACTTTTCCAAAATAAAACGATTTAATTTGTACCGTCTCATGTGTCATAAAACGGTCCTTAAAATTTCACTCTTATAGCAATAGAAATAAAACTCAAATCTCACTTTTTATTGAGACGCAAAAGTGTAATAAAAATCTTTTAATAACACTCAAAGACATATGATTGTCATTAAGTATGATTCACAATTCACGAATTGTATCCTTGCGTATTTACGTAATTTTTCTGACGTAGAACATAATTTTTATCAACATATTTTTGTCAATTTTCAGTTTAGTTTCTGGTTTTTAAAAGTTTATTTTCAGTTATCTAAAGTAACAAATCTTATATTTAAAACTCAATCTCGTTAAAAATTCAAAATATAATAAAACTTAATAATTTAGTATGGAAAATCATCTAAATAATATCCTAAACATCAAATCTTTCATTTCTTACATCGCTCCTTGGGGTTTCTTTAAATAGATAGCGTTCGTAGTAGTTTGTAGATGATACAAAGTTCAGAGGGTCAACTAGTATATAATAAATAAAATTTAGATTTTAGTAAGGCCTGTTTCCCGTGCGCTGTAGGATATATATGCAAAGTAGTGTTATTACTGTTAGTAATGATGTTGTTGATTATTTAGTATTTTAACTAAGTTGTATATTGGAATTTTTTTTAAGATTGATAATTTGACAGGAATCAGGTACTGACCTAATCGTTATTTTGATGTGATATTAGTATTGAAATTTGGTTTATTTTCTTCATAGCCACATTATATCAAACGTCGTACCTCAATTTAATTTAGTGATCCTTTGTTAGAACAAAACTTAATGATTTGATACTTTTGCATTGATATGGAACTTTATGATCCGTCAGATATGAATCGTTCCTAATACGACTCTATTTCGTATCGTAGCGTGACTGGTTTCTATTTCGATATCGACCTGCACGTGCATTGAATCATCGTAAGTGTATGGCATTTTATAAAATATGATAAAAATCTAAATTAATCAGTACAAGTATTGTTTATAAAACTTAATGTGTGGAACGCTATAATCATCAAAGACTTAATATTTATTTACTTAATAATATTTGACGCATTTGAACCCAAAGAACGATCAATAAGGTATTTACAAAGCTAATATACAAAGCTGTATATATGGCTGCGCGTAGAGTTTAGGCAGTAAATTAATATTTCATTGTATTTCATTAGTTTATGAGTCTGTTTTAATTATCTATAAAAGCCAAATTAAAACAGTAAATTCTTTGCAATTTCTTACACCATCAATTCATCTATATGTTACCGACATTTATTATAAGATTGAAATATTTGAAGAAACTTATAGCCTTACTTTCAACATATAATTATAAAGATTTGAGAGACACTCTTAAGAAACTTTTGTTAATTAAATTTAAATGATGATATTTTGCAGGGAATATGTTGAGTTGATTTGGATTATCAAAAGGATAAGGATAGGATCAGGATTTAGGTCAGGGAAAAAGTCTTTTCGCATGGCTGGACTATTTGTATCTGGCTAAAAAAGCTGGGTACACAAAAAGCTTAGTATTTGGGTGCCACATGAGCTCTCTGAAGGAAATCAAATGAACAGTGTACTCATTTGCAATTATTTATTGAGAAGTAATGAAACAAACCCGTTTTTGAAGAGATTGAAAACTGGTGATGAAATGTAGATCACGGGTTAACTCGTAAAAAGGTGGTGGTGGTGGGTTGGAAGGGCATTGTTCATTATGAGCTTCTACCGCCGAGCAAAAGCATCGATTTGGATCTCTACTGCCAACAACTGATGAGATTAAAGTAAGAAGTTGAAAGAAAGCGGCCGAATAGATTAATAGAAAAGGTGTGGTCTTCCATCACGATAACACTATACCACATACACCTTTAGCCACTCAGAAGAAATTAAGGGAGTTGGCTACGAGGTGTTAGTGCATCCGCCATATAGCTCTGACCTTGCACCTCCAGATTTACACCTGTTTCGGTATTCTTTAGGCAGTATCAGGTTAACATCAAGAGAGGACTGCCAAAACTAGTTGTTGCGTTTTTTTCATTAGAAGTCCCAGAATTTCTACAACTACAAGATGGCAGAAAGTTTACGAACAATAATCAAAAGTAAATTAACGTTGAAAAAATATGTCTTGAATTTTCATATAAAATGGGAAGAAATTATTCCCGTAACCTATTATGATTAAATCTTTTTACAGTTCAATGAAGATGTATGTGACACGATATTATTAGATCCTTTATAAAATAAAAACGCTTTGACGACTTGGGACAGACATTTATTTTTTTAATATCTATGAGTATTATATGACTGTATAATAAATTGTCAAAGATAAAGGGATATGTAAGAGATATATATATTGTCTTCATTATCACTATTTAGGTACCTAATTGTATTCTTATCAATAGAGTATAAATACTTGAGTACATTGTAAACAGTTATCACATCGTATGATAGTCTGGGATTGCTTTGTAGTCATCGTCAAATCAGACACAAAAAGCGAGGTGTCATATCGTAAAAGCAACTTGTTCAGAGTGAGAAGTCGTCGGCACATTACCCCACAACTGGTAGAATAACACCTTTGTGCTAGGAGTTAGAGATGTGATTTTAATCGATTTAATGTCCTAGTATAATAATTACTATAGATTAGTATGCGAGTACCTTATCCGATTACTTAATGATATTTTTATATAAAACGCGTAGATAATACTAAAAAACAACATTATAGCTTTCAACATGAAAGAAATTTATTAAAAAAGTTTAACAAAATAAAATTTTATAAGAGTTTTCAAGTAAGATTAACTCACACATCCATAACTCTGATATCAATTATTCTCATGAAACAGTACTGTATGTATAATTAAAAAGAACAAAGCATATCATACTCTTTGTAAAAAAGTTAATTCATTATTTATATAATGAATTCCAACTAATTCAATATATAGTTAAATACAAAATTAAAGTAAAAAACAGCATAACTTTATCATTTATAAATTTTATTCGATTCTATGAAAACATAAAATACGTACTTGATTACAATATCAAACCTCGGCTCCTCACTCACATTGTCTACAAGTTCAACGCCATTACGAGGCTCTAAATAAACTGAAATGCTAAATTCACTGGGAATTCTCACAAAACAACCTTAAGATGTCTTCTGGAGGTGGTAATGGCGCATAGATTTCACTTTTCGTCGGCGGGGCGGTTGAATCTTAATTGAAGTTGAATATTCAGATATTTCATTTTTCTTTGCAACAATTACTCGGTAAAAAAGCTTTATGAGATGTTTTACTAAATTAATTTAATTTTATATTTTAATTATAATAATTAATTTGTAATTTACATGTTGTTTACGGGTGCAATTTTTATTTAATCAAATTTGTACTTAACAATAAGGTTGTCTAATGTGTTTTTATTTTTCTTTTTGAAATTATAAATGCTATCTTAAAGCTTATCTCTTTTTTATTTGATTGGATATTGTTTTGTACAGGCAGCCGTATGTCACTTATTAAGAAGTCATTATAAATTTTACTCCTTTTTAATAACCTATATTTTTTAATCTACAAATTGTATTTGAAAATATCAATATTTTATGCGGATATATATCTTCATGCGGATAAAAGATTATAATGATATAAAAATTATGTATCATAGTATGTTATATTATGTTCAGGAATGTATTACAATTTAAGTTATGAATAAATATACTCTCATTGACAGTATCAGGAGTGCTTGCACGTTGAAATACTTTAAAACTCAAGTCTCGAGTCATTTAATTTCCTTGCCATCCATACCATATAAGTCTTCTATTTGTTTCCTTCTGTTTTGTCCATGGAGTTATATATATAAAATACTACATATTGCAATAATTCTGAACCACATTTATCATTCTTGCTTAATTACTAAGCTATGTTTTACTGGAAAGAGTTAATGTAATCAATAAGGGTACCTGTTTATACTGTGTTTATAATAGACATACATGGTACAAATAGGTAGTCTTCCTCCTTCTGTATATTCTTTATGTTCTATAAAGTTTATTCAACTCGATATGTACTCGCATACTTGTTGCTTGTTATGGAGTGGAGAAAGTCACTATCATTGGTTACTGAAAATCAACTATTTGACATATTGTTCATAGTTATAGGCAGTGGAAACTATATAATTTTGGCATAGATATTAAAACTCTCAACGTTAGAAATAAGTTATGCAGCGTGTTTATAAATAATTACACAAATTTTTTTCACAACCAAAGAAGATAAACACATGAGGAACGATTTAAAATAATTTAAATATAGAACCTTGATTGCACCCGAAAACTATTTTATCGTGTTTATTCAGTGCTGAGTACTTACTTCTCTAGCAAACGCCTTAAAATTCTTTCATCTAATAAAGTTTTGAACTTTAGTAGTCAAATGTAGTCTTATTAGATTGAACACTATTTATCTTACTTTAGGTTTTAGTTTTAGTTGTTTGGTTGATTCATAATTTAAATTAATTCAATTGTTGTCAAATGTTTATTTACGTACGCTATTATTTTGGAGCATATCAGTTTTTTTTACATTAATATGTATCATGTGGCCTGTAATTATATAAATAAAGAAATTAAATATCTATCAGGAAAGATTTTTAAATAAAATATATGGTACACAATGACTTTACAAAATAAACACAAACCTGAGTCGGGGACGTAAATTATATTCCTTTTTAATTCAACATAAAGTGAATTAAAATCGCAGACAGCCAATTATCATAACGCAAAATGACAAGACCTTTAGTCGGATTTCATTTCAATTTCGTAGCTTAACGATTTAGATTAAAATCATATAAGTTCTGTTGTCATATAATTTAAATTTAAATGTCGGTGTGTTTTAAATAGGCGTCTTACCAGCCAATTTATTTACTAAAACTATAGTATTACATCGATAAATAGGACTTTGAAATGAGTTTGAAGTAAAGATTAGTATTCAGTTGATAAAATGATTATTTGGTATTCCAAATACCAGGCGATTTAATATTAGCTTTATTGATTTGTTTGCTGTATGTAGTATAAACTATCATTCACTTAATAGAGTTTTTGTGACCTAAACTGAATTCTTAATATATTTCATTGAAAAACCCAATATTGCATGTTTAATGTGGAATCTTGTGGAGAGGATTAGCATAATCCGTATGTATCTAATGTATGTATCTAACAAAGTATAACTATATTACTTATTTACCGGAAAATATCGAACACTGATATCAGTTTATTACTCAATAGTTATGCTAATTATAACTATCACAGTACCTACACTACTTCAGTGGGATACGATTGATCCATAGACTTGCAAAAAGAGTTTTAGTTACGTCGTATTCGTATTGAAACTTAAATTTGTTTTTTGCTATAGATTGTAGCAGTAGCTAAATATTTAATACCTGAATGATGTCTGAGATATTATATATCTTCTTATATATCTTCTGACTGCGCTGAGGTTGGCATTTGTACTGGCAGTTAATTGCCGCCAAGAGAATAGGCTACGTTCAGAATTTTGACCTTAAATTATAATATTGACTTCACTTTCATGAATAATAGGTATTTTAACCTTATAACTTTAGTATAACTAAGTAGTTTAACCTTTCTTTCCTTACCAGCATGCTAGTCCAGATTAAATATAATAGATTTTAAGTGTACATTCAAGATAACATATAACACACAGATATTGTATTTGGTATGTATTATACTTCACAGAATAATACTGACACATGAGTTAGCCACATTCATGCCGTCATTTGTCTTATTAAAGCCCATTCGTGGAAAACAATCATTTTCCTTTAAGTTGTTTACTCGTTATAATACTATCTAGATACATGTATCATTACTCTGTGAAAAGTATAGAAAACAACAGTATGACAGATAAAAGACAAAGAAAATCGAAAACTTTTTACTTTAAAAGATATAAAATTAAATACTTCGTGGTTGATCACCACACACATTACAAGCTTTCTACACATTGAAATATCATTTTTCTAGAATTGAATTGCGTGAGACTTTTGTGACCTTTCAAATACAAAAATGTTTTCCATGATTTTTTTTCAACAGTCAAACCAAAATGACTTATAAACAGAACTGCTTCTAATTTTACTACACAATTGCGTGTCTTCTTGTAATAAGAATTCCAGTTTGTTTTTTGTAAATATAACCTGCAATTTGTGTCACAGACATACTTTTATTTTTTCTTTTAAAATCGCGCATTTATTTCCTACAAGCATATCATTACTTCGAAATAAAAAGAAACTCGTTTTTTATCCCGTCCCATTTCACCGCACGAACCTTTTAAATATTAATTTGTGTCACTTTTAAACTTTTTAGCTACTTACAGCAGAAAATGAATCTACGGAATGTAACGAAATGCTATGCAAAAATGTAAAAACTTGTACACAATAGTCAAGGGTTTCGTCATTTGAACACACGTGTTCCGTGTGTTCAAAAATAGCTCTTTCTACTACAAATTAAGGTACCCACAAATCTCATATGTTTGGCTTGATCTACAGGTGTGTTTTATGAAATATATATTTCTATTATTCCGACATTATTCAAGACGAGCCGTTACCTTTTTAATTTACTCAGTTAATATATTTCGATTTTAATGACATCGATTCTTATGTCACAAACACTATAATTAATCAGTTTCCAGCCTCAAGAGATATGTCCGCAACTACATAGCTACACGTTGTAGCAACACAAATTGATTGTAATAAAGTTTACTTTAGACTTTTAAGGGAGATTTACAAAATACATCAGATACCTGAAGGGTGACCAACATTGCAGGCTATTAAGGAATTCCATTAAAATAATAATTAAACCTGTGGAACAGTAGTATCTAAGATTCTGCTGACAAGACGACAAAAAAATTATATTAGTTCTTATTTGCTAAATAGGCGTATAACCTTCCCGTCGCCGCCGCTGAGCCTCAGGGGAATCTTACTATATACTTATTACCAATTAAAAGCAGTTGTTCCATAGGTGGCTTTTTGATAGATGTACGAAACTATTTAACCTTGTTATTTTATTCATAAAAATAATGTCAATCAAGTCTCACACGACTGTTTTTTGTCCCTGAATTATGTGTTAATATAACCCCGATATATTTATGAACAAATCGCTTAGATTGATTTTATTTTTTACCCTTGATATCAAAAGTGTCTTCTGGATACGGTAACTGCTTACCAATACTTATGTCAATACCATCATGCAGTATGTTAAATGTGAAATTGTTTAAGACATTTTTAAAATTTTGCCTATATGCACTTACCAGAAATATCGGGAGAGTCCGAAGGATATTGAAATGTTGGTTACCCTGAGGGATTACATATTTTAATATATAGGTACACTGACTTAAGCCTGTATTTCGGAGACGAAAATATATATGGCGTATAATGTCCAAAATTGCGTGTCTGATAATGTATTGTTAAAACATGCCAACATAAGTATTATATTGATGTCTCTGCCTTATTTGATCATATTTTACGTTATATTTTAATAGCCTTATGTTATTTAAGATTTGATTTATACACTTGGTTACTTCATATAACGATAATAATAGTAATCATCAATACGCTATATATACGCCATTCTGTTGGATACAGGCCTTCCTATATGGGAGAAGCACATAAGGAGCTTGGACAATAACACCACTACGCCTAATGCGGATTGATAGGTGAAACTGGTTGCTGTAACTGGGGCTGGGACCTGCAGAGGTCTGAGCTTCGGAAGGTCCCAGTCCAAATTTTAATTTACCCATCCAATGACAAACTATAGCGATAATTTCTTCACTTCCATAAACGATAACAGAGCTTGAACTACTACTACATAGAGGTCCTTAATATTAATGGTATAATCATTTTAAAACAGATTTAATCGAGAAGAATGATTTATCTATTAGGGAGATAATTTATAAAGAGAAGTGTTAATATACTCACCTATTAGTAAACAATGATTGTCAATGTAAGTTACTGAAGTAATTAAGTACTCCCATATATAAGTAGATAAGGCCTTGAAAAAGTTTCAGCGTAGAATATAAACCTTAGTTACCTGACCGTCCTTTCATCTGAAAATAGATAGTTAACCATTAGAAGGGTGTTTAAAACTTTCTAGTGTTCTCAGTAGCTGCTAAAATATTAATCGCGATTAAATTTTATGGAAATTGTCAGTTTCATATTAAAAATTCAGTTAGTTGTAAAACAGTCTGATCATAATTATATTTTGCACTTAAATATGCATATCATTTTGTCTGCCTTTCTAATATTAATAGGTTCATCCAGAGGTTTTAAGATTGAAATATCATTTAAGAAATATACTGGCCGACTTTATTTGATAAGTACTAAAAAAGAATTATTTATTTCATCTAACTTTATTGTACATATAAAGGTACAATTGATGGACTTAATGCCATTAGGCATTCACGCCACTCTCAAAAATATTTCAGACATATATCTAATGAGTACACTACCATGTTTGTTACGAACGCCATCGCCAGAATTGGCGGTGGAATAAATGGATGGATGTTTGTTTCATTGTATCATATTAAAAATCACGACTGTCATTTAAATAATTATATGTAAAGTAACAATGATAATTTAAAGTAAATAAATATTGTCATATTTAAAATGTAATTATAAAATAAAGCCAAAGAATTTTTTATAATGTCAGTTGGTAGTTGTGATTGGCAAGATGGCGCTGGTCTTTTCCGTTATTTTTTTGCTTTGGTGTTTGAAATTGGAAGGAACGCAGTACCAGAGCCCTGTTATTATTTGGTTACGAAAGTGTAGAGAAGTTAGTGGTTAAGGATTGTGTGTGCTGTACAGCTGTTACACAAATATGTAAAGCATTCTAATTGACTATTTATAATACTAAATATACAATTATAAATTTCTTAAGGATTTTCTCTTTTATTTTTCCGTTTAAACCACTCCTGTATTTCAGTGAACTAAGCAATAATTAAAAAGCTCAAATCGGTGAAGACGTTATTAAGTTTTATATATAAAGATATAATAACTATATACATGAAAATGATTATACCACAGGTCCCTTCAAAAGAAAGGCGTTTAAAAGTAACTTTCGGATTTTAGTTTGGGGCTGGAATCAGTAATCTTGCATAGGACTAGCTATCTTCGCATATGGTTTTCACCTGATGCTTGCCATCATGCAGGTTTGAGTCATTAGCTGTTTTTATTACAAAAATGTTTTTGTTACAATCCTAATATTTGCAGGTGTAAAATTATGCTACAGCACCATTATAACAAAGTAACCACTTACTATTACGCAGGCCGTAAAATTACTATAAAGACCTTATACATTAGACAAAACGTCGCCAATGAAAACACCTGTTAACCGTCCCGCCGACAAATCGTCTAGTGTGACGACCCTTAAAGGTCCTTGTGTTAATGGCGGGTGATTTTTTTTGAGTAATTCCCTTTTGATGTGAGCGCCCGTCACGTGACACGCAAGCTAAGACGGTTTGAGTGCCACTCCTCTGTTTTAAGACTTGACGCTCTCCTAAGAATTATATTTCAACACCAATAAACGGCTCATGGAATTCCTTCTAACACTTCTATGAGGGTGAGTGTGATATGATATTGTTTGACAAAGAATTATTATTACCTAATGCTAATATTTTTTAGGTAGTTGGTGTCGCAAACTTACTTATCATGTATTCTTTATGTACTTTTAGGTTATGATTTTTAAATTCTATTGTCGGTATCGCTTTATGTAAAATCGTGTTTAGTACTATTCATGAAAGTGCTATTTATTTTATTATTTTAATTCTTACATTTGGTTTCAGCATCATCATCGTCATCTATAAATTATATTCGTCCCACTGCTGCGTAGTTTGGGTCATAATACCACAAAGCTACTGGAACGAACGGTTTAAAGTGCCTTTAGAAGCATGGAGGAGCTCTAAATAACAAACTTGATTGACCCATCCAGCGAATAGCCATGGCGAAAAAAAAATCCAAAGCATTGGAACCACTCCGCTATCGAGCTCCTCTATTTATTCGCTTTAGTCATTTATTTATACAGTTCATATTCAAACAGCTTACCTACAGTTGTAGATTACCTTTCAAAAACTAAGACGCAAAATAATTTAACAGAAGATCTTCATATAAAAATTAAAAATCTTTGAATAAAACTTTATAAAGTTTTTAGAGATCGTAAGTATTAACCAGTATAATGATCTCTTTGATCATAATAAGATACTTATAAAGTTTGCTTCTGCAGGTTTAAAATAAAAATACAAAATTATACTCGAATCAAAAGCAACACTGGCCTTTAAAATATACCTCTAGACTTTCAAGAAAATACTTTACGTAAAAGATATTTCTGTTCCCTCGCATACCTTTTGCTTGTCCATTTTTCTTTAGTAGCATCTTCAGGGGGTGAATTGCTTCAAACAAGCTGTACCGTTGTTAAGAGACTGTGAGATATTTTAGCAGAACATAGCGCCGTTGGTCAGCAAAATAATACTTATGATATATCGCCAGTTTTGTGTATAACATGCTTTTAATATATCTTCGCTTGGTTTAGTATTATTATTCTTGTGTTTCACACAATATCTTGTGATAAAGAGGACGTATATTTAGTTGCGTTTCTTGAGTAAGAAGTTTTACTATTTCTCAAGTGTATGGTACATAATTGTGATGTAATAAATGATAAATTAGTGTAACATTAATAGTGTAGTGACGAATTAAATGGACCTGTTGGAATGATACAAATATTTTCACCCAAAGATAAAAATTAATTTAAATCAATAACAATGGAATTTAGGACTTATGTAAGATAATAGAATTACTCGAAATCGAATAATACCAACCAATCTTAAGTGCCACGTTTTATGAAAGCTCATACCTCAGAATAACGTTTATTCCAGCCATCTAATCGCTTAAAGGTCGTTCTCGTGGGCGATCTTGGGGGAACAATTTGAGCGTTCGGTATGTCAAACAGTCAGACGCGGGCTCAGACGCATCGCGCCAACCATCCCCGGCATCCGACGTTTGTTTCATACTCAAAACTATTGTTAGGGCTACCTATTGTTTACATATGATGCTGCCATAATTTATATTTTACTTAGTTAGCGTTTCAATAAATTAAAAAAGCAATTCCTAATTTTTTATTATTTATTTAAAGTAAGTACTAACAACTTTGTTCTTTATTCTCTAATCTGTCTTCCTATAATACTTTAAAATACTTACATATTGTCAGCATATCAAAATATGATTTTGAAGGTGATTCATGTTGATTCATAATTCTCCACAGTATTAGTCTAAAGATAGCCCGATGTATCGATTCTATACATTTCAAGCTAGTTTTAGTACTAAAATAACAATTTTATTATCATTACCTAAGTGTACCATTAGTGAATACAACACTATGATTGCGAAAAAAAATCGTGCCAACATGCAATCCAGGATTCAAAGTCAGAAAACATCTTTTGATAGCAAACTTTGTAAAAATTCGAATTAATATTCATAATGACAGAAAGAAACATATTCCCAAATATGTCAAACTTTCCACGTGTATAAGCAAACATCATTATTTCTACAGTGTCAGTCCCTTTCAATGAACGAGAGGAACAAAGTCCGATGAATCATTTTGCGTGCTTCGTTTTAGGTTACCAGGTTAAATAACAAACGTCATTATGGTAAGTAAATGTAAGGACAAAAGAGAAATTTGCTTGTGACGTTTTTACAGTTATGGTTATGAGCATAAAAATTATAATGCATTCTTTTTCATGAAGTTAAAATTTAAAATTGATAAATAAATCCCAGAAGGATAGTGTTAATGATCAACTTGTGTCGAAAGTAATATGATAAATGTAGGTTTAGGTACATTACAAAACATGAATTTTCTTATTTATTTAACATTTAATGTACACACAATATATCATGTTCATCATGTTTTAGTAGAGAATATATAAAATGTGTAATCATCTGACTGATACAAAATGGTTTACTTTTATTGGGTACTCAGTTTCTAGGCGTCATAATTCTAAGTGGATATCAATAATAAATTGATTTTCGTCTAAAAATGCTGTAACTGAACAAAAACAAAATAGTAGCCTTTTTATACCTCGTTGTTTCTCAACTTGTTACAATAATTTGCTTAATCGCCGATACAGTAATTAACACTCCAGAAAGAGAACGAAAAAAGTTTCAGTAAAATATTATTTTGCACAAGAATTTGGTTGTTTTCAGCCAGTGAGTCAACAATACGTAACTCGACCTCGTCCGCAATGATTCATGCTGTGAATCAGACGACAAAGAAAGTACATTTTCATTTAAACTGCGATTACATACACGCCCGTTAAACACTGCCAGAGAAAGTTGCCTTGTTAATGGTTATTGGTGTATAATGTTCTATTGTTTTGTTTCGAATACCAAATATCAATCAAATAGAATCAAACATACATACTGTGCTAGTTATTCAATATAAAACTGTACCCGGAGAGTCAAAAAATTGCTAAAAATTATTAAAAATTATTGATGGTAGTTCATCGTAATCTAGTACCTATATAATCGTTTTTGCTAAATTCAAAAGTAAACGATGCTGTAGCTAAACTTTAAAGAAATGTTTCATGCATTCTG
Source organism: Acentria ephemerella (assembly GCA_943193645.1). Lineage (NCBI taxonomy): Eukaryota > Metazoa > Arthropoda > Insecta > Lepidoptera > Crambidae > Acentria > Acentria ephemerella. The sequence goes on from OW971881.1 coordinate 9,092,227, forward strand.
TGTTACCAATACTTTACTACATTATCATCATCAACAACTTATATAAATCCCACTACTGGGCACAGTCCTTTCTACACGGGAGAAATACTTTAGAAGTTTGGGTTATAACCTGTTGTTATTCAACCTTTTTTAACATTGGCCACTTAGTTTTTATACATTGAAAAGAGAATGTGTCATCGGTCTTTTTTCTGTTGATTATTCTAACTCTTGTTTTTTCTGTTCTTGCTAATTTATAAATTATTATTCATTTCAACATTATTCTATTATAACCACCACCACTAATACTCTATAACTAAGTTTAAGATCTGGTCTTAACCTAACTCACATTTTTATTTATACATAATACTTTATCTTAATATTCCAAAATTATGTTTCAATATGTGCGATACTGTGGCAGCTGTCGTTCGTCATATTTGTGTTTTATTTATTATGTTATACCTAAAATAGACGACTCGATTCCATATTTGCCAATCTGCTGAATACTTTACAAGATATGGTCTGATACTGTAGGTTTAAGGACGTACACAATGAAAATAATTGATTGACAATGAAAATAAATCTTTTTTGGTCCTTGAATTGGCCACTAATTAAATATTGTTGCTTTTTATTGCTGCAATAACATATAATATTAAAAACTAAAATTATATTCAGTGCCTTTTTTATTAAGCTGACAAGTAAATGTTGATGACGACGGCTAAAAATCGCATTTCTAAAAACACAATACATAAACTCTACTTAAAAGTCTTTGGCCAATGGAATCCATTTGACGTTTCCAAAAATCACTATATGTCTTTCTTGAATCATATTGGAGAATAGACACGAATATTAACTTAAAGTTCAAAATTTACATTTAATATCAACGGCAAATCATTTCGATTCACTGATGATGTTATAAACATACACACAATATACAACATAACAAAAGTAAATTGCAAAGATAATAAACATATTAAATAACATTAAGGGCAAGGGCGTATATAGAATATTAATTACACAAATACAAAGAATTTCAGTAACCCAAAATATTTTTTTCTTTCCTGCTGATAATTAAAATACCAGTTGATAATATTTTATTAAATGGCATTTGACAGCCCTATGATTCGTTATGCGACTCGTGTACCGGGTTCGTTACTCGACGCAAACAATCAAGGCATCCCTAGACACCTGATTGTTACAAATTTTAATCTGATGCGATTTGATTCGTTGTAGATTTATTTGCTAAAAAATCTATTTTCATTGTAAGTTGGTACCTACTAAATTCAACTTGTTTTCAAATAAATATTAAATATTATAATAAACTAGAAGGTTAAAGGAATTATTGAGAATGAAAAATAACGTATTTTCTTTCATTATATTTTAGTGTCACACAGAAAAAAAACACAAAAAGGGGGTTAAATCTATCCACGTTTCCCAACAAATACTACACTTACTACATTTAAAAATGAAATACAAAATACAATATAAAGTTTATTAGATCAGATTTTTCTGGAGTAGTTATACGAAAAAGAAATGAATAAAACATAATATGAATTAAAACCCAAGGACTAAATTTTTTTGACAATAATAATATAGTAAATACACGCACCTACATCGAATCAATTATTTTAACATATTTTTTAAATAAGAATATGGCATTACAAGAATTCCTTTACTCAACATTTCCTTAGTCACAGGAGGTTTAACACTAGATATACCTGCGATTTGAATATATGTGAACAACAAAAATTATATTTGTTACTAATGTATATAAAATAACATTAAGTTTATAAAACGTACTCTCTAATTATAGCTACAAAAGTCATAACATCATATCTGAATAAAAAAAAGTGTAATATAGTAGGAATTTTGAATTGAAATTGCACGACCAGTCTAAATGACTGGTCTGGTAAATCTAGTGTTAATATTTATAATATGTTATCTTTAAAACTCAATTATGTTTATTTACCAGTACATATATATACATAATAATTTAGTCGTTAGAAATGTTAGTCTATTGTAATTGTAACATAAGTACTTTCCTTATCTTCAAAACATTAACGTACACTAGTATCTACGTGATCGCATCTCGAAAGGTTTTCTCAAGCAACGGTTACTAAAACAGTTTCTTTTACAAAACTTTAAAACAAACGAAAAAAGATTAATCGATAGTGTAGATACTTCAGTCGCTACATTCCGAAACTTACAAAGAGAACTTTTTGCTTAGCGTCTTAGAAAACTGAATACTTACATTTCACTTTATTTATTTCTGTATGGACTCTTTCTCTGAGTAGTGTTTGTGAAAATAAGATCTTCAAAGACAGAAAAATATTGTCTGCGTTTTGTTCAAAGGAACAGAATAAACAGGGGCCATGAAAAAAGGGAAAAACACGATTGTGGTCTATTGTTGAAGACATTTTTATTTCGTTCAACAGTTTTAATTTGCTGTTCTTCAAGTAATAACGTGTATTTTGTTCCTTTTTCCATTCATTTAGATTAGTTGTCTTATTTTCAATGAGGAGTTTAAAAGTAACTTTAACGAAGTTGGTGTTGCATAAATTGGTTTTGATTTTCGTTCGTTATTTATTTGTAGATTGCCATAATTCACATTTGAGGTAATAACAAAAACCTACTGAATACGATTTTGGACATACTTATACAAGCGGAACTTTTCTTTTAAATACTATGCTTCTCAAACGATTCTATTTAAAATTTTTTGAAGCTAGACTATACTGGTAGTATTCTTAAAGTAAGATTAATTAACATGAAGTAAAATTACATTTTATGCATAAATAACTGTTATTTATCACAACTTCTAATTTTGTGGAATTAAATAAAAATATTTTCCTTTTCCTATGAGTTGGATTAGCATAGAAACAAAGCTTTTTCATTTATTTTAAACTATAGTTATTACAAATATTGGTAAAAAAATTTGAAAATGGAATATCAGAAGAATTCTCCTTGAATTACCATAGTTGAATGATTGTTTGAGGGACATAATAATTGGACGGGATATTAACCATGTAATTGGTTTTGTAATTTCGATCATGGGTAGACACATAAAATTCCATCAATATCTAAATATCCCTCTGATAATTCGATTTTTTTGTAAGTAACTATGAAAGTATAAAGCACTAAGGGACATCCTTACTTAAGTGGTTTTTTTACTCAAGTAAATAAATACGTGAGCATTGTCACCATAATATTGCGGATGGGCAAATGTTCCGCCATCGGCGCTGTATTAACGTTATAAATTAGGATGTTAACGTCTGTTCGCAGTCGAATAACCGTAAAACGCCTTTAGTGGTCATTGCCGACACTTGGTGCCTCCACACAAATTATTTTACCCTGGTACTCGTAGTTTTCATTTGCCACAAATGCCTGGAAAAATTTAGTTTCGTACGTTTGAGTTTAGGTAATTTTATTAGAATAGTTTCATTTTATAATCATTATTTTAAAAAATTTGGTCCCAAATTTAGGATGTGTTCTCTGTTACAAAGAAATTTATCAAAGTAAAAAAACATTCAACAAAAATATTCATATTTTGACTTTGTGCTAGTTCTAATATGGCTTCAAATATTTATTCATCCCTTTACTCGAACTCTGATTTTATAAGCCTTTAGCAACACTTACCATCTCGTAAACTATGTTTGCCTGGTATTCATCCTCATAAAACTTAAACCTTAGCCATTACAAGTTTCAATCCATATGAACAAATCTAATCTCCAATCTAGGAGGGTAATGTCTCGACTAAATTCATAACACAATCTCTATTGGTCCCATCCAATAACTATTTACTTATATTGCTATTTGCCGCCATACACGGAGCCCACGTTGGAAACAGACTTGTGTAAGAACTGAATGTTAGCGTACTAATGGTATTGAGTCTGCGGGACCCTATTACTGAATACTTTCGACATGTACAAGAATTTTATAGTACCTTATAATTGTGTTTCGTACTTTTTAAAAATATTAACAGGTCCTTTTAAATTTATATTGATTTGTACTGAAATGAAATAAGTGATGCTCCCAATAAAATTTATTTATTAAGTAAAATGGCCCAAAAGAGTCATAAATAGTATTGTGGAGCCGCATTATACTCCCAATAAGCTCGAGACAATAAAAAAAATCTGGTTTGAATTTGACTTATCGATTGTTAAGTGATGCGTACATTTCTCACGATTAAAGATTGACTGAAAGAGACCTTATGAAGAGAACTCAACCGTTGGTTACTACTTGTTACATGAATCTTAAAATTTTGATGTGTCTATGAAATTTCTTTACATATTCCCTGTTGTGACGATTTAAAAGAGCTTAGTAAATAAGTCTATTTAAATAAAGTTATTTTTGACTTTGACTTTGAAAATATATTTTTTCTTTATTGTACTCATAAAACACAGCTCTCTTCCAGCCACCCAACAATTAACGTCAAAGATATACATACATGTATCAATTTACACTACTAATTAGTGATTGACTAATGGTTTTACATAATTTTAATTATATATTATTATTTTATTTTAATTTTGTTTCATAAACTTTAGCAAGACAAAATTGCACGCTCTTGAATATCAAACACATAGATATTTCATTGTCCATTTACTATTAAAAGTAGAAAAGTCAAACCAATTTTGGATTCAAATCGCTCGCTAATCCTCTTAAACCAGATAGCCCCCAGTCCAGACATCTCGAGAAAACATCAGCCACCAGCAGCCAACGTGATGCATACATAGAGCTCGATTTTCCACAGAGTAGTTTCAATTGTACCATCCCATTAGCGGCGTTCGATTGCCTTCGTTGGTTTGCCCAAAGATAAATTGAAATTCACCGAAAAGTTGTGTGCGATCGCTGTCTGAATTGTGAATCGTGGAATTTGTTTTATTTAATAGACACTGCGTATTTTAAAATGTTTACTAAAATTTAAAAATAATATTGTGTGAGCGTATAGGTGCAGAATTTCGTTAGATATCGGCAATTGTAGCATTTGAACTGTTCAATTGATAATTGATGGTGTATTAAATAGTTTTAAAGTCTAATATTATCGGATATAGGAATCATTAAATGTCACAACACTGTACAATTCTTGTGCAATAATTTCATGATGCTGAGAGGGAAAGTTTAAAATTTAGACCTTTACCTCTCCGTCTTAATGATTAGATTTGATTTGTGGCCCATGAAACTAGTAACTCTACTTTAAAGTAAGCCGTGACATGCTAATGTAACTTTACTAATATCATTTTAAAGATACACTCATACCTTTAATATTTTAAGCTATGAACCAAAATCGACATTCAATCAGTAAAATGCCAATTCACGAACCCCTTTTTAACTCTACACCGCTCAAAGGCTATTCTTTACAAAGCGATAAAAACACTTCGAATTTTACACTCGTTAACGCGAGTAAATACTCAATTACCATCTTACTGTTAATTAGACCCTTTTATAAAAGGCTAAGTATGGCTTGAGCGTCCTCAATCAGTGAGGAACCCTTTTCTTAGATGTCAACGTCTTGATGTCAATCGCACGCTGTCACGGGGGTTGTTAATTGAAACAAATATTTACAAAAGGAATTTTCTTTCTAAGGCCTGTCAATTAGGAGATCCTTTAGCTACTTAATGTTTGTGTTGAAATGTTGGAGTCATTTACAATCTCGATTTTCGTATTTCCATTCATTTGATATCTCAAGTTTTTTGTTAATATAAAATTTTGTCAATAAAGTGTACCGTGTTTACTTGTTAAAATAATTATGAATGTTATACTTCTGAAATTCAGGCTATTACAAACGAGTGATATTATTTATGTATATAGATGGATGATTGTTTAATTATCTCTTTGGTTTCTAGTTTTTATCTGCTATGAGTGATCTACCCAAGTAACGCTGGGTAATCTCCATTTAGCGCAAATCTACCCGTAAGGCTGAGTTACTGAAGAGCGGTCTACTGAATAGCTTCGGGAGAAACCCGCGAAGCGCAGTGGTGTTTTCTATTCGCGGGGCAAACACAACAGCTTAACCAGTGGCCGGTAGGCTGCAAACAGATTCCTCCTCGGAAAGAAGTAGTCTTATCTAAAAGTCAACATGATTGGCAAACGTGAACACAACCCTGCAGTGTCGTGCTGTACTTTCATCGTGATGATGATGGCGGTGACACCAAACAGAAATTTTAAACAATTTTCTAAAAAATCTTTTAAATTTTTAACGCACGTATACAAATAATTTAATGATATTTGCTGGTATTACCTCGCGTTGGTTTCCACTTAGCAGAAGGTAAAACTTTTACTTTTTTACAATCAAAAAATACCCAGGCCCAACGCCCATTAAATATATGTAAGTCACAATACTTTTCATATTCCCTTATTAAATATCATATTCCCTTCGTCCTGGCGAAGAAGAAATAAGAGAAGAATAGCTTTATTTTAGTTACATAAAAACGGAATAAACAGCTATGTCTATATGTCAAAAATAGAACTTTACGAGTAATCATGTTGTACTTACTATCTGCCTATTCACCCATTTCATATCCTATCACCGCCACGTGTTAACCATATTTCTATTTCCCAAATATGATGTCTCTCTTATTGGATGCGTGTTTCCATTACATTGACAAATTCGCCATAAACTCCAGTTGCCCCTAACAAAAAGAGGGCGAATGGCAATAAAAGATAGGTAATATTTCTCTTTGTAGATTTTACGCTTGACCGCTCATAGAATATTTAAAACTAGCCACGATCCTTCGGAGGAATCAAATGGTTTTCCACGTGAATAAACTTTGGATACTATTTACATATCAATTTGTACAAATGTCCACCGAAAGAGTATTTCGTTTTTATTTGTTATCATCAAAAGGGCACTTGAACGTTCTCAGGTCAACGTTCTGTTGAAATTAGATCATTTTAGTCGTATAATGAACTGTTCTCTTGAAGCCTATGTTTGGTAAGTTTTTTCAGTTGAAATTCGTTATTAGTTATACGTTATGAAATTTCAAGAATACAAATATTGCAAAATTAGAAATCTTGGTTAAATATTGTTTCGATTTAAATAAAAGTCATGTCAGATGTTTCATATGACTGTTGGCATTAGTTTAGGCAATTATTTTGCGAAAAGTTCTCTTTGACAATTAGTTAGCGTCAATTTCTGAAGACAATCGCAATAGTTACTATCGCCAGTGTGCTAGTAATGGAAGAAAGGTTAATAACTTCATTATTATTATTTATCTATTTCAATCATATTGTTGTTACAAAAATGATTCATAAAGGCGACGAGTCAGTGGAAAATAAAAACGAGTCATTTCACAGTCCTTTCATCACAATGCTCCACACGAATTTCCTAAGTTACTAAGAAAAGCTGCATTCTTTTTTGCTTCGTGTGCACATGCCTCAGCATTGCATAATGAAGAGCAGGAGAAAAGATAAAACCCAAACGTTCACTAATTAGTCACAGTCTCGGTTCCATAAAAAGCTTTGTGACATCCCTGAAGAAGGGTTGCACCGATTAACTATTCAAGAGTAAGGGAGTTGCAGCTCTGGTACGGATTTAGATCCAGTAAATGCATAATATGCCCTATTATATAAATATAAGATAAAAATTGTATCTTACATTTTTATGCAATACAGCAGTTATTTTTTTGAGCCAGTATTTTCAGATATAATTTCTTTTTGTCCGAGAGTTTATTTTAATGATGAAATTTAATGGCTACTACATGTAAATATCTATTTTATCCAAAATGTGATTACCAAATGACTTAATAATAAATCTCAACACTCTAACAAATGAATATCTTCTAGGTAATAAATTATATAATGTTTTAAGAAAATTTAACCAAAGTTTGGATTAATTTTATTAAAATATTACTTAAAACACACTAACAAAATGGTGGGATGCTCAATATAATTTGAAGAAAAGTTGAATACTTCTATCATTCGTTGAATAACTCATACATTTCTTTCATAAAAATCAGTAAAAATAAATTCGCTATAAATAGATGACTGGGTTTACTTTATATAACTTAACCTACCAAGAAAGCAGTCTATTAAAAGTTATCAAAAGCGGCGATGGAAATAATTACATGCCAGTCGTTTGTAGCATTCAGAAGAATTTCTATATGTAATTACCATTTTCCAATAATTTCTTTAGCTTTTTTAGAATTACGTTTGTTTTTTTTTAAACTATCACTAAGTTATAAGCTAAGAAAATATAAAATAAATAATAGTAATCGTAGTCAACAGATTCTTGAGTTTGGAACGAACATCAAATCATGTTCATTTATAAGAAGAAGAAGAAAAGGTGTACTGTTATTACAATTACAGTATATTTTCTTATAAATGAAGATGAATTGATGTTTGTTCGTAATATGTTAACTAAAATAATTGTTGTCCTTCTTTAAAATCTTCTACGTCGTTCTTAGAACTAAGTACCTCCCTGTGTTCACCGAATCGGCCTCTCTTTGGCGACCTGTAATTAACAAAGCGTCATTTCTCCAATTCTCGCTGTTTACTCGCACTCGACTCGGAATTACGTCGAGAACCATCGCCTTTGCCCGGCTAAAAGTACCGATTGCAGATTTGCGGGAGATCCAGGATAATTTGCGCTTTCTTAACGCTCATTACTAAGCTTAATAAAACTGCACTAAATCATCATTTTACATAAAATATGTTGTTGTGAAAATAATAGATTTTTTTTAAATGTTTGTTTCTATTGAAGTCTGAACATCCACGATGCTACAAACCTTTATGTGTTATTAAAATATTTCAGAGATTGTGAAATCTTAAAATCTTCAGTCTGACCCTTAGCTCGAACATGCTAAAACGATCTGGAACTTCCCATATTTTATGAGCATACAATCTTAATAAAAATTTAGCAATAATAATCAACAAAAAATGAAAACAAATAATGACAGGTAAAGTTTAAACGTACGCGATAAGTTTTTTCCTCAAATACTACCTTTGAAATCTAAATTTCTTAAGTTAGTAATTATATATTTTTAAAGCTCAGATTTATACCCATTTACACGCAAATATTCACTATTATAAACTGAGTCAAAAAAGCTATCATAAATGAAAGATTAAAGCGAATTGGCAACAAAATTACAATGAAGACTACCCGATATAAAGCCCGTCTGCCTCATCAAGCTTTAATAGCAATAATTTGTACACAGCGTACACCGTAAATGGCGCATCAATTGACTTGGCACTGCTAATTTATTCACAAACAATTTTATTCAAATTACTATTTTATTTTATGAATAGACCGTCACATTAAGAGTTAAGTTTAGGGCTCGGGTCGTATTGTGGAGATTACTTTAACAGTTTGGCTCGGCGCCATGTCTCTTTGGCCGGGGTTTACTATTTTAGCAGAATTGGCACCCATGTGTATAGCCCGTAAAGGTTTCGACGATGCAATGCAATTTGGAACACGTGACGAGTCAGTTTCTGCGCCGACATGGCTCGGTGAACGAGGAACAAATGTTGTATTGGACTGACTAAACTCACTGATTATTAGATGCTTTCATTGAATAACCGAAGTCTTAATTATAGATTTAACGTAGTTAACTTCTATCTTAAAAAACAAAGACAAAAATATCCAAGGGTGGCTTGAACCAGTTCGTTATGATACGTTAAGTTCGTTATGTTACCTTTTTCATGTAATATTTGTAAATGTTATAATAAGGCCAACATTAAACGTCTAGATGAAAAGAATTCCATTCTAACCTATACGCTGCTTGAAAATATTTGAAGGGTAAAAATTTCGAATTTTTGAACCTTTTAGAAATAGAATTTGAAATTCCTATTTCAAAATTACTTTCTTGTAGAATGACTTCAAAAAAGTTTAACCAAATACTTTTTGGTATTAATATTTTACACGATAAGATCGTCAATTGAAACGGATTTTGGTGATACTTTTATGTTCATCGTGTCCATACCACGGATAGCCTCATGTCAATATCGACTGAATTTTATAATGAAATATCTTCGGAGTTAGAGTAAAGAACTTCTCAAAGAACAACTGTGAAGCAAAAAAATATGTTACATGTTCCCACCAGCGACTAACCGACCGAGAAGACGCTGGTCCGTTCTTGCTTGCTTCAGCTTTGACTTTAGAATAGACACTCCTATTTTGTGAAAGAAAAAGTGTTTAATAAAACTAAAATTTGACTTCAAAACACTATAATGACAAACATATTCAATGGAACCATTATTCAAGTGGTTAACGAATTGGAAAGTATTTTTGGAGTTGGTGTTAAGTTGTTTCCACATATAATTGAAAGTAAGGCATAGACTCAAAAAAATCGAAATAAAGTTTTTTTGCCTTTTTAATATTTTCAAGGCGGTTTTTTATTATTGTTTATGTTTTTTTTAAATTAATATTTTATTAATTAGATAAGTAACATAACACAGTTACAAAAGCACAAATAAATAACAGTTCTAAACTGTTCTCCTAATACGTGTATCCTAATTTGTTTTATTTTTTCTGTCATTTTATCGTTTTTTTATGTATATTATAGATATTAATTATAGTTGATAAACTAATTGTGACAGATGGTTAAGAACACTGACCGTTACACTTACAATTTAAAAAATATTTAATGAATAAGTGGCTATACTTATAGCTAGTTTAGAAAAACCTGTTGAACCTTTGCTAGGAAAACCCAAAAAATAGTGTCTCATATTATATTACAATTATATATGAGAATATGTCAAACTAAAACTTACAAAGAAACATTGATTAGAAAAATTGCTATATACATTTATACTCGCGAAATTAATACAAATCTATGAATAAACACCACATTTATTATAATCTAATTATCTATGGCGGAAAGTAGATTACCCGTTAAATATCTTTTACGGTAATCGAATACAAAGAATGTATTAATACTGAATTAAACTACGCAAAGCTCACATTAATTAAGGAAAATATAATTAATTTCTAAGAACCTGTCATCTTTTAATTAAATAAAGTGCTAAATTGTAATACAAGTTGAATATTGTGGTTATATTTCAATGTATTTAAATTTCATAACAAAACAAACATCGTAACTAACCTTATTAGAAACAATGTGAGACGCAATATCGTCTGTTAGTCATTTTACTTGTTTATTCTAGAGGAATGCTCTGCGGTTTTTTATCGTTCCTTGACTAAGTTTTGGCACGGATTTAAAAATACATATTCGATTGTAGGTTTAGAATATAAGTGCATAAAAAATTGTAGGTATGTTTTAGTTCAGCTCACTATACAAGCTCCCAATGATGTTTACTTAGTGCTAGATAATAGCAGTGGCTAAAATAAATCATTATTATTATCATAAAACTAGAGAAAGGCACACAACATAAAGATCCTGTCAAATACTTGAAAAAATAGATAATTTCCGAGCGGAAAGTTATATGTGAAAATAATGAGTACCTAGTAGGTATGTTCAAGGCTTTGAATAAATTTGTTATTTCATTGCTTTCAATGGAATTATCAGATTTAGATCCAACAAGAAGTTTTGATAGCTATATAACGATGACAAGTTGACTATTCAAGTACAATAATAGAAGGTCGATAACTGTAGCCAGCTGAATGTGAAAATCGAAACAGAATTAATTAAAAAAATTTAAATAATATAATAAATATTGTTTCATGTAAATTTCGTTATAACCATTGTGTTCATATATTAATAAATATTTTTATACTTTATTGTTTTAAAGACTTTTTCGTGTATATCCTGTAAGTTCACGGTCGCTTTGTACTTATATAAAATATACATTGTTACAAACATCATAAACAGCTTATTCACGTACCATTAGTAGGCGTCATACACATGAGAAATTTTAACCAATTCAGGTCCGATGCAAGTTAACTACCGAGAGCAACAGCTGTTGTCTAAATAATTTGACTTTTTATTTGAGGGGTATTTGTTGAATTTCCTGTTTTTTAAATCTCCAAAATGAGTTTACTAGACCCAGAACTACGATTACATATTTGAACTAAATATATATAGCTTCAGCAATTCATGTCAATATCTACGTGCTTAAGTTTATTTTCTAGGGATCAACCTTGGCGATAGTTGCTTTATTTCCATTATTTTGACAATAAAACTTTATACACTAAACTCCCATTAATTTAAAACTACAAAAATACGAATAAAGTTTGTCGGTGACTCCCAAGTCGATTCTCCCGAGTACTTGACAAAATTCATCGAATGCCATAACAGTATCATCGCATTCAATATCGAGCAAATCCGCGCGCATAAGTGTTTTTATTCCGAGTCTTATTGCCACTGATATGGAGAAATATCTCGTAGACTTAGAGATAAACACCTATACTTGAATCGTTAGATATATTGAAGAAGAAATTTGATTTGACCATGGTCCTGATATTAAAGTTGTTATGGAATTCTTATTTGCAAATCCTCATTAAGAAACAACTCTTTAGAAGGGTAGCGCAGATGTATATGTAAAACAGGTGGACTGATAATGCTTGACTTTAAAAATACTTACTCGAAATACACAAAATGATAAAGTCAAGTTAGTCTAGCTTCATTCAACAAGTGATGTCAAACGCACAGAACACGCAGATGTGTACGTAAAGCAAGCACACATCAAGTCAATCGAAATACTACCCGGATTCTTTTGTATTGAAATTCGTTGTTTATACTATACGTCAGATGACAAAGCAAGGTTGTTTGTATCAAACTACTTATTGAATACTTATAAATAATAAAAATATAAATAAATATTTTCGATGGGTTTCCGAATAAGTGTCAACGAAACGATCGTGTTAAGACTCACGCTTCGCAAACTCCAATCGAAGGAAGAGTGTGGATATACGCTCTCGTACATGCTGAGTGCCAATTCTAGCATATCTCCCCTGTTTATTATTTTGTCACCTGTATTTTAATGCTATTTAAGTTCAATTCTTGTATTGTACGTATTTGAACTAATGAACAAGATTTTAAAATTATATTTTTTCTAATAAAATATAAAGAAAATACATTAATCTCAGACTGTCCCTTGGATAGAATTGTTAAAGGACAAATATGAAGAATGAAGAAACAGCGACTCATTTTTACTTTATTTACTACAGATAATAGTGACATGAAATGTTCATATATCATTCATTATTGCGATACATTTTTGTGTAAGATAAAGAAACTATTTTTTTTTTAAATCTCATAATTGATATTTTTAGGACTTAGGAAAGCTAGTACTATAATATAATTTTTAAATCAAATAAAAACGTAGCTTATCCTACTTAGATCGGTATTTTCGACCTTAAATGTACTAATTAAATACCTTCTTAATCCGTAGTAACCGTAATTAGTACATGCTCGGTTTGGACCGCAGACATGGAGGTAGGTTCAATTACTCAGGGGCTGAAGCCGGAATCTCTAAGACGCCGTACAAAGGGCTGACTGCTGTTATTAGATAGTTTGCAACGTTGGTCAGTCCTTTAGATTGCTGTATTTTGTATAATTAGATATATTGTATAGTCAAGTTTTACACAGCGCAGCTTTGTCTATGGTTCCTTGGTGATTATTTAGTCCGTAACTTCTTGACTTGCATTTAAATTATTTACTAATACTTTCTTATCGTGTCGTGTAAATCAATATAAAGGAAAATTTACATCTTTCATTTACATTTTGTATGTATATTTTTAAAATATTTAAAGTAGCTAGACATTATAAGACATTGGATATGAGGTAAGGTAGGAAAGGTAATAATTAACATTATTTATTTTTAAAACTCCATTAGAAGCCTAGCATACAAATATATAATAAAGAACTATAATAAATTACTCGGCTAATTAATAACAATTTACGACGTCTGCCTAGAAGTCGAAAATGACTTTTATTTTATTTTTAAAAACCAGTCTTTCAATATAAATTTCTGCCAAACTGCTTTGCAACGTTAATAAGTAGTTTTCGGATCATTATTAACTATTTTTTTTATATTTATTAAAGTTATTAATGCTGACCTCTACACTTAGAACTTAAACCCGTTTAACTCCCAATCCAATTATTTTCAACTCGATTTGTAGGTACCGCAAACCTCAAGTGAGATGGAGTAATTTATTGGACCTTAAGACGTAGGTCCTTCAGTGGTCAAGGGTACTCTGCTCTCCTTCTACGCGACATTTGCTAATTACACAGAGCAACTTCAGGTAATTATTTTGTTTATTTCAGTAGAAGTAATTTTACTAGCAGACCGCCCGAGCCGGCGCTCTACACACCTATAACAAAATTATATTGTCTCATATGAACACAAAGTCTAATGCGTTAAGATTAAAAACTAATCAGTTTAATTTTTGTTTATTCAAATTTAAACTTGAATATACACTTTATACGTAGATATTTTATGAATATATAAAACCAGACTAGCATATTTAATTATTAGATATTTATATCTGATCCGACAAACGTTGCTTAAATTCTTAAAAGGGCCATCCTAGTGGGTATCCCAGATGGTGTATTATTATTATTCTAGTTAATTTTGGGCCTTATAGAGTTCTGCTTAGCTCCGTTGATTCCAGAAATTTTCAGATTCTTCTAGCAGTGGTATGTTGCATCTCTTCTGGGTGCACTGTATGCTTCCTAGATAAATTTTTTGTTTATATATTGAAGGAGTAGAGAACGTGCATTGCGGTTTCGTCTGACTCCTGACAGGAGTTACATACCTTGTCTTGCTTCATACCCATTTGAAACAAGCGTTTGTTTAATATACAGTGCCCCGTAAGAATCTTGTCACTACGCAGGCTTTGTTTCTTATGGGTATAACAGAATAGGCTATTACATGCCCCCTTAATGTCTCACTCTGAATCTATCTATATCGCTTTCATTTTGACGTACACCATATTTTCATTGCCACCTAACTGCCGCTTTAGTACGCAGTAATAATTTTAAAGACTAATGCTATCGTGGTAGATATGAAGTTACACAATGAGATCGCTGTTCTCAGACGTACCTAATATACACAAAAAACTTCATAAATATCGGTTCGGAGGAGTTCGTTAACAAACACTGTGACACGTGATTTTGATATACTATGCATGTTATGAAAAATTCATTTAAAGTAAGTTTTTTATATTGAAGCTTATAATGGTTCCTTATTACATTGCATTTTCCATTACGTATACTGACGTGATCAGTAAAATTATAACCATTTAATCAACTAGTTGATGAATTCTTTTGCTTTATTTTATTTGGGATGGTCAGATTAACTATTAGAAGTAATATAGAAATGAAAAAAGCTTAGGACTTGGAAGTTCTTCTAGTATTTATATTTATATAATATACGAACAAGTAATTAAATAGAACAAAGGCACAGAACAGAACATGGTAAACTACAACTAAAGTCGGACAGCATTTAATAAGTAGTGTTGTATAATAATATTTCTCACAGTCACAACTACTATAATGCTCAAAGTAAGCATAAACAATAAAGAGTTTTTGCTAAGGATACTAGATAATGGTATAATATATTGTATTATATTATTGACAATAATATAAGACTCGTGGAAAAATATTCATTCAAATATCTGCTCCTTCCCGGATTCAAATATATATATATATATACTATATCGAGTATTTTCAGAACCATCACATTTCACAAAAGCTCAACATCATTAAAACATTACCAACGCCGTTTCATTAAAAACCAGGTGCTAACTAAACGCAATTTGAATGGGGTAAATCCATTCATTCACTGTACATTAGCATAAGCGCCGGAGGCTGATTAAATTTGTAGCGACTTCAAAATCAGACTCGTTGTTAGTTAACATTAATGTTGAAAGTACTTACGTTTCCGAAATACTCTACTAGAGATTTAATTAGAATTTTAATTTATTATTCATAAACACTTAGAATTTAATTTCTTGATGACACTGGTAAGTTTTTATTTTTGTTTAAAAAATAACAATTATCTTTTTTAATTACCTTTAAACACTAAAATTTAAATTTAGAAAGGTGACCTTACGAAATACAGGATAAAATGTCTAAAAATAATATTACTTCACATATGGCCTCCTCTACTGCTTATCATCAGGCGTGCCAAGTCATTTGCTGAGCTGTCTAAAACATTTAGTATTTTTAATAATATTTTACTGATGTACTTCTAAGGTAAAGCCAATTTTACTTGGTTTAACATTATGAACTGACACGACGTATCTGAAATATAAGACGTAGTAATGCTGACTTTACTGTCCTGTGATTAAAACTTTTATTTGGTTGTAAACGGAAAAAAGATTGAATTTATTATGCAAAGTTAACTCCGCCGTAGACGCACAACTTGTAGTCAGCCCGCAAAACTTTTCCGTCATAATAACCGAGAGCGGGTACTAATTTTAAGGCTTCTAACTATATTAAACACTTTACTTAACTTTTAAGTTCATTTCGTATAATTTGCTTGGAGAAATTTTAACGTCTATCAAATTTTTCTAATAAAATTCAATGAACATCTTTTAGAATCATTTTTCACTTCTGCGACCGCGAACTGCCTTAAAATAATTAAGTAAAAATGTTCTCATGTAAGTGATAATGATATGACTTTTTTGAGAATGTATTTCTTTAAATCTAAACCTAATCATAAAGAAGCATTTTTGACTACGACAACAGATTTTGCAGTACACTACACCGATTGACATAATTCATATTTTTTTATTTATAACACATTACACAGTGTGTGCGAACACTATATAACATAAAGTAGAGATTAAGATTACCTTATATCTGATATTACTGTACTAGAAATAAGTACTAACCTATTGAACAATTTTTTTACATAAATATTAACTTCAAAGATGATATCAACATCTTATTATTCCTTATTTCGAGAAAAGTCTTCATAAGGAACTAAAATCTTAGTTTGTTTGATTGTTCTTAGTTAGTCTTAGTTTGTTCTAAGTTACAATTATTTTAGCATGACTTAATTTTATGACGTCAAACTAACAGACTTAATGATTTTGATATTGTATGTATGTATAATACTTACAATTTACCTATTGGAAATAGTCAGAAATTCATGTACTTAGGTAATTAAGGTAAAAGTAATTTAAGTATTATGTACTTATTGATATTGAAATCATTGAATCACTTTGATTACTTATCAATATAAAACTTGTCTCCAAATTTTGATATTGACATTAGCCAATTAAAAGTAGTTTTTGGAATTTAATTTGATATAAAGGCCTTTTTCCAATGGAAAATATTATTCGATAGTTGAAAAGATAATGGTCCACGAAGTTGAAGCATTATTTTGATTAGCTTTATTAATTAAAGTAGCTGTTACTGAAACCGGGATTTAATTAACAACATCAATGTCGTCCCTTTTCGGAATAGTTTCTACAAGATTTCTATAGATATTTGTTTGATGAAGGTCTAAGCCAGAAGTGGTAGCGGCAGCGAAATTTACTAGAATAACTTAACAAGAAATTTGACTGTTATATTTTACAAAATAAGTTGTTTTTTATTTCAGAAGCAAAGACGACGGGATCACGGAACCCAGCTGTGGCAGAAATACGCCTATGACCGAGTTTCAACACAAGATAATATACCACATTAACTCTTACATGAACTCTTAATCCCTGTGACGGTTTTATACAAAACTATATAAATTATTCATGTTAATTATTATAACTTTTTGTTCATTGAATTTTTATGTTAGTTTATGTTGCAGAATATGGATTTTAGGGCTTTAAAACGGTGATACAAATTTAAATTAATGTTTTTGTTGACAGAGTATACATTTATTACTTTTTTTCCAGGGTTTAAACTTTTTTTGACATCCTCTATAAGTAACCAAATATAAGAAATTCAATATGTAATAAGGGTCGAATGCGTGCTTATTATTATGCAAATTATGTTTTTTAGGTATGACGTGTCAAAAGAACAGAGTAGAATAACTTTTAACGTATCTCGTCTCGCAATATAGTACAATGCAATGTAAGCTGTTCATGATTACAATCTGATTAGATATACTTGATTAAGTAGCAGTGATGTAATATAATAATTTAACTTTGTTCGCTGATTTTGTCTCGGAGCTGTACGACTACGACAGCGACAACCACTAGTGGAAGGACAACTTGGCACGTACAGCATAATCTGAGGGTCAATTTAAGATGCAATTCTTAATTCCTACTTAATTTATTTTTATTATTTATAACAATAACATACTTGAAGTCTGTATTTGAATAATAAATATCTGTACAATAAAATAATGATTGGTAACCTTAAATATTTAACTTCCTTACAACTGTAAGTTAACTCTCCCTTTCTTTTAACTGTTTTTAAAAAAAGAGTAGGTTTTATTTTTCACAGTATGTTTTTTTTGTATGTATTTTCACCGATTTCCGTGTCAATTGTCAACGGATTTGCAAAAATTTTTTGTAATGATAGAACACTCCGGGTTGATTCCGTTTTCAAGAAGTCAAGATATGATGAACCCAGGGAAATCGAGGACAATCAAATTATGTATTCACGTATTATATGTTTTATATTTTTTTATAACCAGCGACAAATAGTTGTCAAAAGTAAAATGTTTTAAACAAAAGAATTAAACTATAAAAGTAATGTTTTCTTGGGCCAAAGGTAGGTGTCAGAACCAACACTTGCTTGCGGTGACCGAGGAGGAACTTCGCCCGGCCGGCCCCACGTCGGTCCATCGGGGGTAGCCGTTAAATTGACTGACAGCAGGCGGAACTGACCAATGCCTAAGGGACTTTTCCTTACAGTGAATATGAACAATATTCCACTGATGTAACACCAACCATAAATCGAACAGTGATTTAAGAGATTAAGTTAATTTATATCAACAAAACATCGTATTTCTATTTGAATACATGCGTCATATGCGATGGCTCACAGACACATTTTTTATAAAGAGTTTGTGACCCGTGCAAAATTATAATATTTTTCTTTACATTCTGAGTAATTTTTAAAACACAGATCTCAATAAAGTTGATATACTTTCAAAAATTCAAGGTAAGGATTTTTATTCATATTGCTAAAGAGATTAGTTTGTTGAATTATTTCGATGAATTATTAATTATTTTTACATATTATTAATATGTAATGATAGGTTTTATTCGATGGAATGAATCCAGAAATATTATTGGAAGGTATGTACCAAGAATGACAACAAGCATGCATTGTGACTCCGCATTTACGACGAGGCCCAAGGAAATAATTAAACTGACCGCTTCATTGAAAGGGTTCCTCAATCATCTGTATGCCTTGAAAGGTATTTAATTAATGGGCATGGGGTCTACTTTTGATTTATATTGTGGTGATTTAAATTTAAAGAAAGTTCTTGTAGAGTATATAGCAATATTGCAGAGTTTTATTTCTAGCCTCAGCAAAACCCAAATTTATCGCATCTAACCTAGAATACTAAAAAAAATTATTACTCTGTGAAATTTTTGGAACTGCACATATGTTATAGAGTGTATATACTAATAAATATATAGTATTAATATAATAGTATTTACTAATAAAAATTTCCTATACTTAAAATATTTATAAACACCTAATTTGAATAAAATACCAATAAAGTGTTATGTGTAAACTATATCAGCTTGTATTAACTAAAATGGGTAATTTTTTTATTGTTCAGATTTTCAAGATTATTTCTTACCAAAATACCTATGATAAATCTCGGAATGTACTATTGTGTCACACACGTAGTATTTAATAGAAACTCACAAAGCTCAAAGAACTATTAAAATATATTTATGAATGCAATCTACATGTACTAATTTAGAAGTACCAAACCAGAAAATAGCAGAACTTAAAATTATCATTTATCTTGAATCAACTTATGCCCGAAAGATATATGAAAACGTAAACAATTCACGGAATATATTTATTTCCAATAGACTTTAGTAAATAATGACTTGCAGAAAATAAACCGGTAATTATTACATTGTTTTCTATTTATGAATGCTAATAGCTTTATTAAAATGCCTTGAGATATTTCAAATGTCTTGACTTTTGTGCATTACGCTTTGGGCGGATTATTCTAAATGTAATTAACATAAGTTAGAACGCGGGTGATTCCGCGTTCCAGCTACGTATTACGCTAGAGCCCTCTGGGAAAGAAGTTGTGGATATAGTCATAGCGTTGAAAAATCTACGATGGCTTTTAAGACAACCAGCATATATTATTAGTAATATGTCCACTTCTACTTAAACTAGCTTTCTAGAAAGCAGATCGCCGCCAACTGATACTACTTAGGCAGACTTGTAATGACGTCATCATGTGATATAAGGTAGCTCGAGCTGATTAAAGAAGTAATTACTGTATTCAAAGCAATAGTCTCTTATATTTAGTTTGATTCCTGTTACGGCTGCGTTATTAAAAGTACCGAATTATTTTGAAATAAACGCTATAATACAAGCCACAACCTTAACGTTTGCTCTCATGAATACCTTACCATAACAGACGTTGAGCATGCCCCGTAAAAGCAACAATGTAAATTTAATCTTGATTCTCGATGTAAATATAACGCTCAAAACCGAGTAGGGTGCGATAGAGAGCTTTTTGTAATACCTTTAACACTTAGCATAAAAATAAATTAAGACAGTGAAAAAAATGGCTAACACTTTGTGGTACTTCTACAAATACTGCAATATTTCATTTAAAATATTTAAATCATTTACTTTAGAAAGAAAATAACTACTGCTAATAACGTAAAATAAATGAGTTAAAAATATACAAGCTTAGATGGTATTAGAATAGGTAATGAATACCTTATAAAAGTATATAGCACTATATATGTTTGGACAAAGCATAACGCCACTTTGGTAAAATCGTTCAACTTAATTATCCAAGCGAGCATTCACAAAAACAGTCAACGATATAACACATTTAGCGAGCCGTTGCGCCTCGATGAAAATTGAGTAATCTCCCTTGATTACGGCTGTGTTCGGGGACAAAAAGTTCATATTGTGTCAATCTAAGTTCTAATCACTTTTTAAACGCGTTAGCGAAGACGAGAGGCTGATCAACGAATAAATTTGAATTTATTAACAAACTGATTTGGTGACGCCCACCGCTGCCGAGTCAGGGGGAAACAAATTGATTTTTTCAAAGTTCCTTGTGCATTGTGCGGCATTATAATTTATTATTTCTGATGAATAACTAGGTATGTGCTTATATTATGATGTATTGATGATCACAAAAATGTCATCAAATATACAGAATCATAATTCTTCATAGTGGACATAAAACCTAATTTAATTTTCTTCCATATTAATGTAGAATAGCTTGTTTCTACAAATGACTCTATGTAGTAATATTTATTATAATAATGGGATGCCTTTGATAATGCAGTCCTTTGTGAGTGAAAACGTTTTCACCCACCAACTCACATAGAGTCAGCGTGGTGATGTGTTTCTTATTATCCTGTAGGACCGGTGCGTGGCTAGGCAGATTTACACTGATCTTGAGCTAGTTTCTTTGGACATAGCAGCTGACATGCAACTGTGTCAAGAAAAATGTGGTACCGTTAGTCTACCGCTCAGCATCGAGTTTAGAGCGGCTGCTTTAATTGCCTGCATGTTCCAGAGTAGCTGTACCCATAATCACGTCACTCCAGTCACTCTTGCCATCAGGCATGTATCAATAATAAAGTCAGCTTTAAGAAACATTTATTTAGTTAATCCCGCTTTATAATAAGCACTATCTCACGTTTGTTTAACAAGATAGATTGGGACAGCATCAGGTTTCATTTTAAATTACGCGATAAGGTAGTTACAGTCTATTGACTGGACAAATAAGCGATGCGATCTAGTCCAGTCACTGGTGTCTTTATATCTAGTCTTAGTCGCTACGCTGTTGGTTTAATGCCATTTGTTACTGGTATTTATAGATCACTAATGCGATAAGTACATTAACATTTTAACAATAAGTAACTTGATACTGTCTATGTATGACATTGACAAAAATAGTACAATACGTAGTACTCAGAAACAGGATGTAAAAAATATTACAAGAATATGTTAGCTACTTTATTAAAGTTCTGATATATATTAAAGATATTATACTGATTCTTGTGTCACGGAGTCACCAGCTAAAGTGATGGTGTCATTATATAAACGCGTCATTTTTATGATAATTAAATTTGTTTTTAAACAGCTGAAAATTATATTAAATATTAGCATTTATATAAAATATTGTCGAAGTCAAAAAGTATAGGAAAAGGTCGATTGATTCTTAACATTCAATTGACGAAAGTAATCTACTTTTTAAAGGTTTGGTTAACAATAAACAAAAGCTCGATTAATATTTAACCATACCTATATAGATAGCTCTTATAAAGAAAACCAAAGTTGTGAATTTTTTCAAGTTTTATTTGATTATTGAGGATTACTTATACTATTGCAGTTTTTTGAAAGATAATAAACGAATTTTTCATTCTGAAATTAATATTATTAGTAGTTTATCATAAACATCCTTACATAAATAGTTTCACTCAATCACCAGCAGACGTTGTAATAACGAAAAAATCTTAAAAAGAGCTTCTAAAAATATTTAATAATCGCTGAGCGCATTCCTTGGATAAGCATCGTTTATTGAAATCCAATTTATTATTTAAACAAAAGTGCTGTGAAATACCAGAGGTTTAATGTACGCATTCCTCGCTTATTAAACTCTAGAGTTAAGTTCAGTGAATATAATTGATTTTTGAATCGCAATAACGTGTTATTATTAATATAATACAAAGAAAAAAGTAGTAAAAGACTTTTGTAATAAAATTTACTAAATAAATATTAGGAAACATATTTCTTTTTTCAGTTTATTTATTCATCTGTATTGTATGATAAATATGACCATAATGATTGCATTAGATAACATGTTTCGTTTTAGTTATTTGTTTTTTAAATAAATTAGCTATTTAGCTGCGTTATTCTTTATATACTATACGATTAATGGTTATAATTAAGTGGTGTAAATAATAAGTATGGTTTGTGAAGTTTGTTTATAGGATCAAGAACATTAGCAAACTTTTTAGACTCTCTAAAAAGTTTGCTGCAGTTCGTAACTTTTATTGCAAAAGTAATAGAGCACATGTTATGCCAAAACTATATGATTTGCACGTGGGTGGACCTAAAATGATCTAACGAGAATCGATATATCATCAAAACGCGTCTGCCCGCGGCCTAACTCTCTCGCTCATACTAACAAAGGAATCGCTCGAGCGTCAATTGATCGTTATTGTTTTATTATAATCCTGGTATCTCAAACAGCAGACAGCCAGTCAACCGTGCGTGATCTCTCGCATACCGTTTTAATTATGGTGCAGTTCTGTAGCGTTTGAAAATTCGTTGACGAAGTAATAGACGGGCGTATTGTA
The DNA here is from genome assembly GCA_943193645.1 of Acentria ephemerella. Taxonomy (NCBI): domain Eukaryota; kingdom Metazoa; phylum Arthropoda; class Insecta; order Lepidoptera; family Crambidae; genus Acentria; species Acentria ephemerella. The sequence goes on from OW971881.1 coordinate 9,115,529, forward strand.
CTAACGCTTATAATTTGGTTCGTAATTTCACACACGAAGGATGTGATTTTAGTTGATTACACACTGACACAATCCGTTTAATAAATGTTAAGATGTTAAGAGTAAAATAATATTCTAAAAGTACCGTACTTTTAAATTGCGATGATTGTATTCCATTTCTTATAGTAGTCTTGTAGAGGTAAGTTTTAACAAATTTTGTTAGTTCTATTTCTGTATGGTTATTTTAATTGTGCAAACTAAATTATATCTATTTATTTATATTTAGCTTATAAATCTGCATATCTTCATCTTGTTTATCATAACAAATAAAAAGAACAATGTTTCCATCTAATCACCATGGTAACTTAAAAAGTGTAAATTTTCACTTAAAGCTATGAGATGGATTATTTTTTAATAACTTTGGTTTAATTTAAAAGTAAACTCTGGCATCATAAATTTTGTGGTAAATTCGTGTGAAGTCGTACAGTATGTATAGAGCAGTCCCTGGTGAGGCCGCGGTCGCAAACTGTTTGCGGCGACCAAAGACAATCCTATGTAAATACTTAATGCTCTCTTGATTTGCGCGTTACTCATAAATGCTTACTAAATTAATTAAAATTAATAACAACCTACTAAAATTGTACCAATGAAAGGAAATTTCGAAGTCATCGTTCAACCTTAATTTTTTAATACAGTTATTTATGGGTACAAAATAAATTGTCTTGGTTTTGTCACTCTACCCATAATGGATGGAGCGTACATCAAAACTATATACTCTATATACACATTGAGGATCCATAGAAGGTTAAAATGACCCCAGATATCTTTATGTGCTATACATATAGGTAAGTAGTTTCTTTTGCAATCCAAACAACCAGAGATACCTAAGGATTAAATCCTTTTTAGGAATCTTATGTTAAAGGATGAATCTATCTCCATTCTTTATACTAAATATTTCTTGAGATTCTCTGAATCTCCTATATCAATACTATGGTCTATTTGAGAGACTACATTAATATCTTATTATCAGCTTTGGGTAAAGCTGTTAAATGCTTTGATAGCTAATTATTTATAAAACACCAATGATAATGGCAATAGGCTTCATCTATAGACAAAGGCTTTTATCTATTGCTGTGTAAAATGGCTAGTTATTAAAATGACACTTAATTAAGTAGCAGTAAATTTGCAATAAACTGCAGGTAATGTCCATTGCCATCACCATTGAAGCTAGGGAACCGATTCTCCGATGTGACAGAAAGATTATTTATTAGATAAAGAAGAGTATTTATTAGATAATATAAGGGTTTCAGCTAAAGCATAAATATGTGCAGTCTTCATTTTGGAAGTCATCTAAATTGAGTTAGTATGGACCGATTCGAAACAGATTTAGCACGCATGACTGATGGTGCGTCGACGACGTAACGACCAAATGATGTGAGCGACCCTTTGACGCAATTTTTTAGCGCAAGGGTGAAATAGACGGACGCCATTAATCAGTAAGCTCGTTCTCACAAGCGGAGCGGGAAGCGGGTTTACTCTATCTTTGTACAAACATAATCACACAATAAAGTGCATAAACTTCCTTCTCATGATGAAAAGAGCATTCAAAATTCAGAACCCATCAAAACTTACATGATTGATAGGTTGGATGACGAATGTGTAAGATTTCAATGTAAGAAGGATTCTTTATATTTATCAATTTTACCAGGTGAATTGAAATGCGACCAAAAGAAAAAGGTTGCGTAAAAAACAACTTATCTAATCTGTGAAGTAATTGCGTACTCAGAATAGATTTTCAATTGTAAATGTCGGCAGAGTACTAAAGATCGACAGGTCATTCAACAATAAATCAAGTTTTCCATTACTGCTTATATATTTATAGAGATGGTATGAAAAGTGGTATGTATATATGATATGGTATGAAAAGGAATCCCACAATATTCCGCTATTTTCACTACTAAAAGCTAGTCCTAAGCTTTTCCATATGAAGACAATTAGGCAAAAAAAAATTATATTAAGCTTGAAACATAAGAGACGCGTGGCACCAAGATAAATGACGTACTTCCCATACTAAAGGGAGAGGCAAACTGGTGTTTGTGATATGAAATATGATTTGAGCGAGAATTGGCACCTTGAAATATTCATATGAGCCTGAAAGCATTCGAAGGATATTTATTAAGTATTTAAATTCATTATTATATCACCCTTCTATTAAAAGAGGTATTATCAAATATTTCTCATTATCAAAACGTAGATATTTAATTTTACACCGATCAAATTACATGCAATATAATCAAGTTTACGTATCCCCTTCATTAAAAATAGGCTTGAAAAGGCATATTTTGGGTCAACTAGGTCCTCTTCCTGTTCACCGTCAGGCGGTCAGGTGCATCAAGTCTTTTGATGCACTTTTTATTTATGAAATAATATAATACATTCATTAAAAACTATATAAATACAGGGATCGATTAAGTTTCATTTTGTTTTTTTTTTCAATGAATCATTTAACTGATCTTTGGAGAATATTGAAAATAGATAAAGTGGTATTATAATAATACGAGTTTTAAATCATGCGCTATATGTGCTATTCAATATTTAAATTATAATAATTAAATTGAATAAAAAATTTACTACTTGAAATATATTTACCAGACAATATAATAAGATCTAAAAATATAATAAATTTAACTTTATCATATATTCTTAATATCTGATAAAATTAAATTTGTGTAGAAATTGATGACAAATGAACTAAAGTATATAGGAACTCATGTATATAAAGTGGGAAATAATTTGTGTTTTTCATTAAAACCTAATATATGTCATGAATGATAGTATTTTTTAAGAATCAAATAATATAAGAACTTCATTGACATAATTCTTCTCGAGCTAATAAATATGTTTACCTGCTCTACTTAACAATTTAATTCCAATAAGATCACATTTCATATTGAAATTCCAAAAACACTTATCCTCTATTTAATTATTTATGTAATTAGAAATTGTGACGAATTTAATGGTTAAGAAAAGAGGCAATGAACTTTATTCTTAGGGCGCACACAGACGAGTATCTCAATTAAAAATCTAAAAATACATAGCTTTATAGTTGTTATAGCTGTAACGTCTATCAAGCCTTTGTCCAATATTCTTATAAAAGTCCACATTTACGTTTCTTAGTGATAAAATTATAAATATACAGGTAATCTATTTAGTGGTTCAAAAAACAAAAAATATAAGTCCAATCCAACCGATATTAGAGATATATTAAACGATCATTTCATATCCGAATGAGCATTGCACAACAAAAGTTTTGCGGGAATAAAGTAAGCCATTGCAATAATATATATATATATATATATATATATAAAACAACTAAATAACAAAAACGATAAATTATTATAATTTTACTTAAATTTAGGAGTCTATACTGATACAGTAGTTAATATCTAGGTTGCAAAGAAGTCCAAGAAACTAAAATGCACTAAACGTCTACGATGTATTGTTAAAGTCTGCAGAAGTCTTTACTGGAGTGTCGCTGCGACAAGCCTACGTTCTATCGTTCCCAGCAGACGATGTTTATAAATAAAACATTTTGATCCTAGCAGCCTGCGTCGAGACTACTCTAAGGTATAACATTACAAGCACTTAAATTTTCTTCTCTGCGACGAACAAGTTAAATTAAAGTATAAAATTTTCTAGCTAAGAAAAAGTGGATCGGAGTTTTCAATAAAGGTAATTAATTAGCTTTCAATTGTAAATGTATATCTGTGCGTTGATTAAAAAATAAAAATTGTACTTTATCTTATGTTACGATCATAATCATTTAACGAAAAATATTTGTAACAAGAATGTGTAGCAGTGCTAACACTGCGCTCGACTTGTATCTGTCACAACTAGAGAAAATGCGCTGCTCTTTTGTATTTGCCTATTTCGGCGTCTTTGCCGATATGGCAAATACGAAAGGCGACTTCCAAATTTCTAAACCTCAAACTGTTTTTTAGATATTCAAATGATATTTTTGAATGCGAACATTGTAGCAGTCTATGATATGATGTTCAATATGCATTGTACGATTAGCTTTCGAAAATCCATTACTATTAGTTTAGACATGCGTCATAAGACAACCCTAAACATCTTCTAGTATTCAGTTACTTTACTAGCTGACGTGAAATTTAATTAAATTTTATAACATTAGGTTCTAAGTAATTAATTCATATAACAAGGATGTTATATGAATATATTTGAGACGTATAAGTTTTCATTACATTTTCATTGTCTTGGTATTATGCGAATATGTGTGTAAAACCATGGCGAGTTAATATTGTAAACATAATTATGATTTGAAGTCACAGTTTTTTTTAATTATTCGACAGAAATATAAAAGTAAAGATTCGTGATTCATATTATTCACAAAATAATTCATAAAGTAGACGTTTCACAAATTATGAAAAATGCAACTCCGACAGACGTCTTTGTGCTAATTAAAAATAGTCGGCGACTTTTAAATAAGTGCAAGGGTATTTGTTTTTTGTTCGAAGTCCAGACTTTGGAGTCTGGAGAGAAGAATAGTATGATTTCGTTCCTTCATTGGTACCTCCTTTGAAATCGAATGAAAACTACTAATTTAGCCTTTTGCATATTCAGTGATTCTTTTTATTTTCACTGCAATTAATTTTGAATTGAAGAAAATACAATAAAACTATTTTGAAAGCTCTTAATGAGATTTTTAAAATAGTTATCGTATTCAAAGGAATCTATATCTGTTATAGTTATTAGGGTACTTATATAAGATACTACAGTCAATTGCAGAAAGCGTTTATCTATAGAATTTCTTCCTAATACCTACATATTTGCATGTTCAACTTGAATATGGAACATAACCTTGTAAATGTCCCGGGATATAACAGTTATCTTCTTTACAAACATATTGAGTAAACAAGATGTCTTGCATTTAAATTTAGATAAACATTGAGTAGGTACTTCAGAATCATGCCAATTACATATTTACAATTTGAGTAATTCTATGTACGACATAAATACTGTAATATCCAGGAGATATAACATACTTAGAAAATAACAAAGAAAGATGAAATAAATAATTCGTCGAAGAACGTCGAGAATGCATAGTGTCCGCGCGTGCCGGCCGTGTAGTCTATACTACCCCTAATGCGTTACGCCTGTTATTCCAACAATTTCTCTATTTGTTCATGTCCAAAAGAAATCTAAAACAGAATTTATGTCGTCATAAATTACATTTCTTATATGTTATGTTCAATTTAAGTTGTTTCTAAATTGTTTGTCTGTTTTTAATAATAGCCAGATGCCGTAGATACCAACGCAAGTAAAAGTATGGTTTTTTGTACTAGATGTACGAATATTACTATAGATTAATATTTGTGACCTAATTCGTCTACAATCTAGATTTTCTTTAGAATCTGGTAGGTAATTATTCGGCTTTGTAATTTACTTTTCTTCACTGATTGCGAAAAAGTTAATGATTATACCCAATACCTATCAATTATAGTAGTATTTGTGTTTGTTAGTTTGTTTTATTGTAAGGTTCTCACTCGAACTGACTGATGCTCTATAATTACCTACTTCTATTTCAGCTTCTATATAGCCCAGAAAATTGCTATGGGGCTAATACAACGGCGAAAAAGTTCAGTTAAATGTTGATACTTTTCATGGTTGAAATTCAGATAGCTACTCATGTTATAATTACCCAGTATCTAATAAGTTAACATAAAACGTGAAGCACCTGTCTCGTCGAGAAATACACCACTTGTAGGTCCGCTACTCCGGACAAAACACTTAACCCGATTGACCCCGCTATTTTTATTACAGTCTCCCATTTCAGCCTCTCAGGTCCACTTTTATTCAATCCTCTTAAATAACGGGTTTTTTAAAACAAAACTACGTCCGTTTGAGTTTCCGGTTAACGGGACCCCGTATTGGATTTCAGCGGAATGTTTTCATTGATTTACTTGAAGGTTATTGAGGACGAGGACTATGGGCGAGGAGATTATTATGGTATCAAGACATCAAATAAATATCATCAACATCATGAACAGCCTTTATAAACGGTCCACTGATTGAAAAAGGCCATAAATATATACATATTATTTATTAATTATCACTGCGGGTAAATGCTATAATAGATATACCAATCCATTACTACATTACGACTGAAAAGATAACAAACGACAAAGATAATAGTAGTATTGGATTTGCAATTGCCTTCACTTATGGTCTAATTAACAAAAATTATACTCATTGGAATTGTTACTCTGTTTCAGCATGTGGCATTCATATAGTGTAAGAAAAATTTACACAAATAAGCTATAATAGTTCTCTGACAAAGCTCATCTACCCCAAATTAAACGTCATTTAAATATAAGTTGTGCCGTGAAGAGCAAGAAGAGTAAAGAACGGCGAAATTTTTGCTTTGCAGCTTAAAATTGTAAACCTGTGCTTTCTTAGCATAGATCTCGACAAGTTTCTTGGATCCGCAGACGAAAACAGAGTCCGATAGACTATCGTACTCCATAGTAAGATTTAATCGCTGTCCCTACTTCCAAGCCGTTGGGTGTATGTATTACATACCATGCTACTGTTGTTTGACATCAAGGAACACAGAGCGCTCGAATCATTATGACATCTAGCTGCTTATCATGTACTCGTGACATACCTATAGTTGAAGACGTGACATGTCAGAGTACATACAACATTAACTAAGCAATATAGATGTGCGTATTTTATTAACTCGAGTAGCTCTGTCAAAAATAGTAATTCGTACAAAATTAACAGACTCACAAACTTGAGTATTGAGACGTTTGTATTGTTGGTAATCTTAGTAGCAACACAGATTGAAACAATAAATTGAGTACAACATATGCGAGCGCACCCCGGTGTCTCCGGCCCGATCAAATTAAGACAGCTTGCGCTTCAATATGCAAATATGCCTTCCCTGCATATGTATACAAGCCTAAACAAATATTACTTTCACCTAATAGGAACGCAGATGTTAAAATTACACCTCCGTATTAACTTAATGAAAATCCCTTGCGTGACAACATGAAATAATAAACCGTTATCTTCTCTTCTGTACCTGTACGTAAACACTGCCTGAGTGTTACGATACGTAGCCTTATATTTAGTGAACTACTAGATGGAATTGTAACCGTAAGATGGATCAGCTTTCCAAGATGCACGGTGTCTAGCTCGAAGAGTTTAAGCGAACACGTAACATTAAGTAACAAAGTTAAGAAATTATAGATCAATACAAAACTACAATAAGATGGGTTAAGACACCAAAAATACAATCTAAACCGTCTTTTAAAGTTTTATCTTGAGTGCAAACAAAAGAAAACAATAGTTGAAACACCCAAAAGTATTTCGAAGAACAAGCTCCTTTGCGTATTTAATGAAACGTGTATAATTCCTCTGTAGCAACCATTGCGTCTTCGAACGCAAGATTCCTTTGAACTGCTCATCTCGCGAAATAAAAGCGACTCTGCATTTCCGCTACGTATTTATTTCCAGTTTGTTCAAACAACCCGTGGCATCCGACCAAGCTTCTTTCCTTTTACAATATAACATCAGGAGGTGCATTGCATTCCAAAATTTCTGGAGCGCAGGCAACATATTTCGCATTTAACGATAGATACCTTGTGGAAAATAATTACCTACCAGGAGTGTACACAAAGCATGGTTCCGACAGTAATAACATGATCAAATGCGAATCATCAACGAGACATTATAAAAGCCCAAAGCTCAAGGCCAAAACAAAGCCCTCTAAAATGAGGTTCCCAAAATACATTGTTACTTAGGTTCAAAGGTAATCAAAATTAATGAATCGATCAGCAAAATTATACCTTTAGCATGGGCTTCTTAAAACTGACATTAGCTGAATACTGTTTTTTAAGACTGACTAATGATGTTGACTTTTACAGCGTTATAGTTTTTAAGAGGACCTTAAGCCTATGGGTGATTTAACTCTGAGGGATTTCTAACACACTTACCTCCAGGGGAAATGCACCGTACTTAGTTTCTAGAGCGTTCGAGACAGGAGCTGAAACCGATTTCTCGGTATCTTGCTGACCAATTTGATATTTTTATTGCTCCATTAATTCATCAGTTTTCCCGTTGGTTAAGTTAGTCAGTTGGAACTCAGGATATTGACAGCATAAGTATTTTAAATAAACAATAATTCTATCAAGGATTTTATTCCTGATCACAAGCTTTTAGAAAATGATTATATAAGCCGGCTCAAAGCTTCATAACAATAACTAAAAATTTCATGGCAGGCTTATACTTAGAAACAATTTTTGGAAAGTAAACCTCAAAAACTTTCTTTTTTAATCCTGACCGGGTCAAATTTAAATGCTCTTAGCATTAATCACACCTTATGATAACTAAGTCACCCGGATTCTTTAACTACATAGGAACTAGCTATCACCTCCTTGCCTGCCTATGTAACTGCCTGAATACAACAATAGTTAACATTACTATTATAGCTGCAAACTTAGGAAAGATAGCGGTAGCTAGCCAGGCGGTCTTAACAAAAGCCGTACCACCAATCAAACTAAGCAATTTCTGCTCCCACGGGCATGGAACCCCTAGATCTAAGGTTATTTGTCTTTAACCGTGGTCCAGCGATTGAAAATGAGCACTAATATATTTATCACAGTTAATAAAATCAAGTAAAAGTACTTATATTCAAAAATTAAAACTATAAAACACGTATACTGTGACACGTAAACGATGCACTCGTCCATTTAGTTATAAGAAGATTGTGGTTTTAATAAAAATAAACTTCCAAGATTTAACTGAAGAAGTTTCTCTGCAATTTTCTAATACAGCTATCCAAGTCCTTGTACATCCGAGAGGTAGTCATCTTACAAGCCGAATTGATACTTCAGACACGCCATGAAGCGCTATTCTCTTGAAAGCTTTTATATTATATTATCTAAGACCTTTCAACACGTGTTGAAAACGTCTGTCGTTGCGATCTATCGATTTCGATTCTCGCCTCTCTTGGGTGTACACCCGAGTACCTACTCGATTGTGCGGCCGTGGAAAGGTCTGTGTAAATCATCAAACCCAGTGAAAAATTACGCGCCATTTGAAAACAAGACAAATAAATATAAATGAAATACTTTTTGTTACGCAAAATTTGATAAAATATGATAAAAATGACTGCTTTTTTTAGCGGGGTACATTTACGACGTAAAAATAATCATGATTCAAAATTAATAATAAACGGTACATGATATTTTTATACATAAAACTAAATCATAAATATACTTATTATTTTTTGATCCAAATAACCCTTTAATCTTACTGATTGCATAATTAACTCAAAATGAATTTTATATTGGTTTTACTTTGTGACTTATAATGTCGTGTTTTAGAACGAGTCATCTATTTTATTTTACTATATTAGCTACTCCTTATCACATAGCTGTGTAACGTGTAGGTAGTGTTCCTAATAATAAGGCAAAGAAAACTAGCTCTCAAATAACTATGATTAAAATAAATCACATTAAGCTAATTGAACCGCCTATGTAAGGCCTGATTTTGTAGTACTGGGAGAGCAGCACCGGCCGGAAGGATTGAGCTTCCTTGCAAATTGCTTAAGACTGGCGTCTGAGCCTAGGGAACGTGCATAATATAAATCCACATTATACGAGTAACAACGTTTTGGTTCGTTGCCAGGAGACGTGAATATGCATATCTCTTAATTCCGCTTAAGGACCATACACACGTACCAATCTTTCGGCGAAAGAAAACGCAGTGGTTGGAATCAATTCCATAATTGAATATTAACGCCACCGGAATCACCCGAGATTCACAAAATGTTTTGTATGTTGGAAAAGTAGAGGTCATTCAAAAAGAAACAAAGTGTTAGGGTATCAACCTACGAGACTATTGTAGGACTGTAAAAATTATCTAGGCAAAAAGAAGTCAAATACATCGAAAATAAGAACGTCAAGTGCTTTCAGTGATCCAACAGAAACTGTCGGTGGCATGCATCTCCACGGCTCCTCAGGCAGCGCTTCACATAGCCGAAAGACTAGCTTTCAAACAGTAAGTGTAAGTGTTCAAAAATAGTATTACATTCAGTAACATCGCCATCTATCAGTTTATTGCGGTTCATGTTATGTTGGTTCACCCTTCTAATCAAGAATTTAAGTCGAGTTCCATTAGTAGTTCTTTACTTTACGCCCAAATTGCTAAACTTAAAAATAATAATATTTCTCACAATCACGTTTATTTTAGCTCAAAGTAAGTATGTATTATGAACTTGTGTTATGGTTACTAGATAACGGAGAAATATAGATATTGATATGTATATATATATATATATATATATATATATATAATATACTTAATAAACATACAAACATCCATGTGTGTGACTCGTACTCATCATACAATTATCTGATATTTCTGGTTAAGTAAACAAGTATACTAACCACTCGACCAGACGGCCGTCAACTTGACTGTACAGTTTCTTAAAGTTATACTAAATTATTTAATTTTTGCTACAGTAAAAACGTTTTTACTATCATACTACGATCAACTGACTACGACCTACAGTTTGCTACGACAAATGTAGATCTTTCTAAAATATATAGTAGTGGATATTCGAAGATTGTTTGTGTATAAAAACATGAAGTTGTAAGTACGGAGCTTATATTAATGAGAAATAATTTTGTGATTCTGTGTGATCAAAGCCATTCTGTTGCATTATTGTCTGGAGTCAACCAAGCGTGGAATCCGATTGACTTGCAGTCGAACAATACTATCTATCATGTGCAAGAAATAAATTGGTAATGAAAGGGAGAGTGCATAGAGAATATTAAGAAAGATAACTTATCAATTATAAACCTATATAATAAATTTTTACTTGTAAAAGTAGAAAATGAAAACTAACTCATGTATCGTTCAAAAACTTGACATTTGAAAATGGACAAAAATATTATTAAAATCAGCATTACGAGTATATAACAATAGTTACTTGCTTGATACAAATGAAACTGATTTCAGACCTATTATTTATTTACCTAGCGTGGTAGGTACCAATGACCTGACGGTAATCTAATGAGATCAACTCTCGATTTGCATTAAAAAGTCCCCTGGCATCTTTTAATAGAATTAACAAATCTTCCGACCGTCCGACACGGTTTAGAGTGTCAATTGAAATTCAAATCCGAAGTCTCCTGCATATCTAATATAATTAGGAGCTGGGGTAATTGAGTAGACATTCACCCTGCAGTTTGGACGTGATTTTTATTCAACAGAATTTAAATGTAATTAATACTCTATTTATAGGTTTTTCACAATCTTAGCAGTCATTTTGTATTAAGCTATAGCACCGCACATAGCATCTACTCCGTAAAAAATATGTACTTACATATTAAAAACCATTAAGTCTTCAATAAATACATCCAAAACAATACTTCTTAAAAGAGCATTGTCGAACACACCTTTGGTCCATTATAATGATATTTGGTCGCGATTTTCTGTAAGGTCAGTCCTCCTACGGGGAGCTCCGAATTCGAGACGGAAAGTCCTTGCTGTCTTACTCCATAGAGCTGTACCGACTCGCTGGCGGGTACCAGTGAAGAAATCAATTTATAACGGATATGATGCATTGCAGATTGTAGTTTTACTCTACTTAGCAAAAGTAACATTTTTAGTCATGTTAAATTGTGGTCTCATTACAAGTTTTTGATTTTAATAATTTTCATAAATTTTCTTTCTTATGGCTGGCTGATAATGAAAATCTAGTTTGATAAATTAAAATATTAAGAATATTCTCGCAAAATTATTCTAGAAACACATATCTGCGATTGAACATTGGTTCGCCTTAGATATCTACTTATAATAATATTTCTCACATTCACACCTATTATCTAGCCCCAATTAAGCATCATTAAGAGCTTGTGTATAGATACTAGATAACGGAGAGATATAGATATTATAGATATCAGGGATATCCTAAATAAACATCCATGATTAATTAGCAAATATTTTGAATCATAATTTTAAAACATTCTCCCCCAACGGTGATCTTAACTCGGAACCTCTGGCTAAGTAGACCGGGGTACTGACCACTAAAAAAACTTAAAACTTATATGAGTAATTTAGTCTACTACAGTCGATTATGACTTATACTGTGGTCATCAAGTATAAGTAGGAGGAGTCCCTATGCGAAGTTAGCTAGTGTAACATACGATATACTGCTTAAGTCGGCCCCGCAATGCCGGTCGTCAAAGTCCCTTTTCACGCCTCTTTTGAAGAAACCCATGTTGTATTAAGGAGTTAAGTTTTTTTAGATTACCAAAGTTATAAAAACAGTAATGTAGATTATTAGCTTCATCTCACTCTGTTGATAACTCAACGGAGTCATCAATTAGCTGTCTTCGTTTCAACATCAGTCATAAAGATTTAGGGACTAGTTTCTTGGTCGTACAGCCTTCTTCATTTAAAAGGGGCTCCTTCAAAAGAAAAGATAATGAAAGGCATCTTTTAGACCGACACAAGGCGGCTAGGGCAATATGCCCCTTGCTACACTTGTTATTTAAGTTTGTAGAGTTATTTGCTATCTTTCATAATAAAAGTATAAAACAGATTATCTATTTTTGGAAAACCTGGTATGAGGTATCGGCCAGTACATTAAAATAAACAATTTATTTAAATAGCAATTTCAGGTGTATTTGCAAGCGAATTTACTACTCAACTAAAAAAATGAATTAAATTTTTGAGAAACAAACTTAAAAGCAAATTTTAAGTCACCAGGTACGATTAGGTTCTTAGATTTCCAAAAATTTTACATAAAAAAGATTTTCTTACAGTATAAAATGGCCCCCACTTATGGCAATCTGTTGATTGTTGTTTTATCAATAATATCTTTAAGGGCTAAAGGAAAATCGATTAGTAAATTATTTAATTATTAAAAACTTATATTGGGCAGGTATTAAGTTTTTGAATATCTAATAATATTACAATTTTGTATAGTGTATGCGCTAGATTCATTATGCGTGTACACCTATATTTTGAATAATACTCAAATAAAACAAAAAAAGTTTAGTGATATTATTTAATTAGCTACTCTCATAATCTTACATTGTTTGTTTAAAAAGAAAAACATCATTAGATATTATATAAATATTTTATATGAAAATGGTATTTGTGATTGTACTTAGGCATTGTAATTTATATCCTACATAAACTTAACTTCCATGAGTAAATTAAATGCTATTAATATTCTGAAATAAGCTTAATAAATATTATACTGAGATTTTCTTTGAGAAATCAATTTGTTATAATAACAATGTAAACGTACACAGAATGATTTCTTTGAGTATCTCTAATCATCATCTATCAATTCTGTTGTTGTGGAGTTATTTGAATACAGACCGATCGAAATAAAACATCTATCTTAATGACAATAAAAAAACAAACTGTTTCATACAGATCAGAATTTACATAAAACAGAAGATCCCCGTAAAAATTTGGATAAAAGTTACTCATAGAAAAAAATCCCAATGAAATTTCAAATTCATTAAGGCACTTATCCTCTAGATATGACCACCATTTTTACTCTACTTATAGACAATAGCCAGCAGTAACTGTGAATGATCAAATTCAATGCGTAATATAACATATGCACTTAGAACCTTTTTGGTAAATATGAAAATATTTCTGATTTATCTATCTGTTTATCAAACTTACCAAAATGTTTACTAAATCCATTGATTTGGTGCGCATTTAACCATTTTTGATTATAATTATTGAAATAAGCATTGAGTCTTATATGGTGATCTTTCAATTATCCCCGTTGTTTTTACTTTTCTATTATTCTAAACATTCGAATTCTTTGTCTTTGGGCTACTGTGCTCGAATGTAAAGGATAGGCATAGTGACGGGTACAAAGCTGCAAACTACACAACAAATATAGACCTTTCTTTCAATATATAATTTTGAACTATTACAGTACCTACATAATTTTCCTTGTGTGAAAGCAGTATTTTATCTCTCTTCCTAACAATATTAACTGCAAGAGGTACATAGAATCTGATAAGGCGTAACTTTTAAATACATATAGATATAGAAATAACATTCATTCATTTGATATTAAGTTCAAGTTATAACATATACAAAACTGTAATTACAAAATATTTAATGAGTTTAGATTGTTACACACTAAAAAATACAAATGTGAAACGTTTAAGGACCAATTTTTCATCTTCAAACTATTTAGCTAGCGAATAGTTTTTATGTGATTTATTTTATAAATATTAATATCAACTTTATTCTTTAGATAAAAGTTATCTGGATATTGAAAAATTGACCCGAATAGAATAAAAATTACAACATTAGCCTCTTAGCTTTAAACAAGAACAGGAGTATAGAGTTAATAAATCCATTTCAACAAATCACTAACAAGTCTGACTTAACATAAAATGCCTTTATTCGGTGTTAATCTTTAGTTTCTCTTAATTATTTTGAGATACGAAAGCAGACTTGACATATACAAACAAGTATTGATTTCATCAAATAAGAGCAGGAGCTTTTTGAAGCTGATAACAAAAGTATTTTGTACTTAGTTTTTGAGTATTTGGTAAGTTCAGGCCGCTTACTATTTTAGTAACAACAAAAAATATTACGCAGATCATAGATTCGTAATGTAATTGACCGATATCGGTCTTTACTTTGAAGTTTAATTGAAATAGCAAATATACATATGCAAAATACAAGACGATGTTACAGTATTGCAGAAGGATATATACGTAAGAAATTCCTTAAATACTATAGACAAATAACTGTGTATATGGCACTCATAAATAGGAAAATAGTACATATAATAATATGATATTACAGAAATTAAAGAGTAAGAAAATGGGTAACAGATTACATCGAATATTTATAAGGCAAATCTTACTCAACCCTTATTTAGTAAGCAACGTGTAAAAATTATAAAAAGCGTCTTAAAGACTAAACATAACTGTTATTACAATTTTTAAATCCATTATCACTTATAATTATATATAAAAATCGTATGTTTTATGCGACAAACTCGTTATAACACCTGTTAAAGCTGGCGTTCTCCAAAAGGCACTTACATCATTTCGAATCACATTTGTAGCACCATCAGATGTGCGTAGTAAATTATTATGATTTTTTAACGAGACCAAAATATTTATTTACATAGACTAGTATCAGGTACAGAAGACAGCACATCAAAGCAGTACAGAGCAAAAAAGCCTTTCAAATCAATTTAGCTTCCTTCAAACTTTGAATATAAACGCTTAACGTGCTATCGATTGCACAATAGTTGTCGTTTAAATCGATAAATAAAAAAGTGTATTAACAAAATTAGTGAATTCAAACCAAGCGTTTTTTTTAATATACCGCGTATGTTGAAATACACCTTTATCATGGGTGTGACACTCAAAGCTCAAGCAAATATTTATAGCAAAATTGATAAGCAAAAACAGTAGGCCTACCATGAAAACGAATTACGTGTTATCATACGTACTTTATTTGTATAACTCCCTATTCTTTCATTAACATTATAATTATTTCTTAATAGAACAAATGAAATATTTTACATCGAAACTATATGCTTCGTATTTCATTATCTACTTGGTTCGTGTCCTAAATTTTGGAAAGTCATTCATGGTAGCCCTCAGGTACAACACTAGCACCAAATATTGTGATTAGTAAACTGTTATACAGCATAAACATAATAATACAGCGTTATTCCTTATTCAGAAAACTGAACTCAATATATATAAATTAAGATATTTTCTTTTGTACGTCTCATTGTTTTGAGCATAAAAATTTTAAATGTTATCGTCTCTTTTAAGAAGATTAATTATTATTATATACTACACTTATATATTGCCATCAAATTGCTTTCTATTGCAATTCCAGTGTTAATAAAATGAACGCTCAAGAAAGTAAAATTCTCACACATACACACTATTTTTCACCTATCTATCTGGTTTCTTGGTTTACTGGTTTAAGGTTGAAATTAACATCAAACATTACAATTTACTATCAGAAATTGGTATTGATGAATGTGAGGTATAGAATCGCATTTATCAATATACAAATTTCCTAGATACAAGAGTAAGACTCGCACTTAAAAAAAGAATGGAAAATATTGATATGGCCCGATTGTAATCAAAGCATACCGTAGCCTATCGACTACACTCACGATATCCCGTCAGTAAGCGTCGAGGAAAAGCATATTATTTTCTGGTATCAAATTTTTACAGCGTATTGACAGTTCATTTTTTAATTAACACTGGATTTTGAGCTATTCATTGTAGAGTGCACCACCCGCGCAATAGTCAAGGGTTGTCTATACCATTCTCTGGGTATAACTCTGTGTCCTCTCCATTGATTTGATCTCTTATAACTACAGTGGGGTTGTTTGAACATGACGAGTTGTTGGATATCGTCCGCCTAGTTGGTTTACATTGCTGGCATTCCACTACGACCATAGAGTTGGTGTCCATGTCGGTTTCGGTACTACTCGCGCGCCGTAGGTTGGTCGTTGTGTTTAAACGGTGTTCTAAAATTGCACGCCATAAGCGAAGCTCTACGCCACCCCTGGAATTTACAAATGTTATTATTTTTAATACATAAAATGTATTCTATCATGCGACTGTTAAACTTGAATGTCAGATCTGATATTCTTAGAAGTAAATTTGACGTAATGGAAACCAAATGATAATAAAGATATTCTATTACTAAGGAAACTTACTTCAGATTATAAGTAAATAAGCCCTTTGATATTAAAATATAAGTATCGAAATATCGATGGTAAAAAATAAATAAAATATAAAGCTTCAATTATTGCGCATCGCTATGTCCAGCCAAATCGGGAATAATTAACACAATGTTACTCTATTTTATGTTAATAATATCTTGACCACCTTAAGAGTTTAATAATTTATAATTAAAAATAATAAAATAAGATTTTTTGTTGTACACCAGTGAAAGTTCACTGGATTTAGTAACTATGTTTTCTATCAGCCTTGTTACAAAACGCGGTCTTAATTTAAACCTGGTTTAAACCTCATGCTGTCTCTATCTACTTAAATAACAATATGAGATAGACTCAGGGTTATGTTTATAGATTGTTTCATGGCAGCAATGATAGAAGAGAATGTACATCAAACTTACTTAAGATTAAGCCTTGCTATATCTTCCCTCTGCGCATGTTGGAGTAGATCGTTGAGTGAATATTCATTGACAGCTAGCGCGCGTACCGCGGAGTCCGGCACGCCGCGAGACGACGCCCACTCCCGTATACTGTTGTACAACTCCTCGTTCATTTCTTCAGGGCGTTCAAATCTGAAAGAAATCACTCTCTATCAAATTCTAAATGTTCGTACAAAGCACAGCTGTTTTCTACGTGCATCCAAACCCGATGATGGGAGTTGTAAATAAGTTATTTTAGGTAAAATCAATTTAGCTCAAAGCTATCTTGATTTGAATATATTTCTTTTTCTATCACCATCATGATTTCGTTTAGTCCAATCAGGACATGAGCTTGAACATGAACAAGATCTCATAAATACACTATAGATAAATAAATTAGTGATACTATAATAAGTGATTAAAGTATGTCGAAAATTAATTATTTTGTAAAGAATTTTCTGGTAAATGAGCGATTAACTAAGAAAATAAATAATATATCAATTTCAATCAATAAGCATACATTTAAATGTGTTACAGAAAACATTAGTTAAGGAATATAATCATAAAAACACAATATGAACCTTGGACTTCTATCAATAAGATCCCTAATGATCTGCATCTGCATCTTCTGCTCTTCCAGCATTTGGCGGAGCAACGCTTGGTATTGTTGATAGCTTTCTATAAGCTCGTGATGGAGTCTGTAAAAATTACATTAGTAATTAAAAGAATATTTTCTACCCGTCTTTTTCTTAGGACTAATTTTTCCCACAAATGTATACATTTGTCATTTTTCCAACAATTGCTTCATTATATATTCCACACTACACTTACTTGCTATTCTCCTGCCGTACTTGGATTAAATGCTGGTCCCTGGTCGAGGTGGCGGTAGACACGGCTGAGGGTGTAGCCACATCGACTGCTCCACTCGCGCCTATACTTGCTGCTCTACGAGACTCTTGGCCCGCGAGGTTCGCACCCAACTCTAGAACAGACGGTCTTTATAAATGATTTAAAGACAAAGACAACTTGTTTTTTAATAAGTCTACGCTCCGGGTGATGGAAGGAGATTACCGTAGCCTACACATATACTTATTACCATGATCATTACTCATAGGTATCTAACCTGTAAAAATTAAGGGAAAGTATTTTGTTGATATGAGATGAGGCTCCCTGCTTCCAATGTATCTCTTTCTTAGAAAGAAAAGAAAAGTAATTTTATTTACATACAGCAATATAGACATTATATAATAATACAGACTTGGAACTTACATATAAACTTAAAATAATAACACTACAAAGAAAAAACACATCTATGTGCGAACAAGGACCCAGTTTGAGCATAAAGCTTCTGCGACACTTAAATTGATGGAGAAGACCTATTGAAGAACAGCTGACAAATGAGTTTATGAAGATATGAGGGATTCGACTTCCCAGATTCGAATCCGTAGCAATCTGATTGCATCATCCAAACATCGTGTCTGTTGAAAATAATAAAGTAACATGAAATTCAACGCTTAAATCTGAAAAGAATACCAGAATAATAATAATTAGCTATTTAGTGTAAGGAGCTGGTAAGGGTTCAAAGGTTTAAATTTTTGTGATAACTTCGCGCCTAGGGTTTAAATAGGTAAAAGTTGTGGGATATCAAGATATATTTTTTTATATATGACTGAGCAAATTTTTGATATAAATATAATTATATATTATAATAGTCAGATTTACTAACCTGGAGACAGAACTGTGATAGCTGCTTGTACAGCGGTCCTCACTAAATTGTCCAAGGCGAACATCCAATGCGGTTTTATACTATGCATCCTGAGAATGACATTCACAGCCTCTTGAAACATGTAAATGGCTGTATGAAGTTCATTTATCGCTTTCGTGTCAAAATCTAATTCTTCCTTTAGCGTGGTTATTGCTTGTTCCAGAACACTTTTATTCTGGTTCATAATGTAGTCTTTGAGAGCTCGCCGCAGTGTTTCCAAGTGGTGCTGTAAAATTGATATCCCATATTAAAAAAACCTGATTCAAAATTCTAATAGCCAATTTTTTTTTTTCAGAATCTGAGTTAATATACAGAAAATATGACTCACCATTGAAAGGAGTGTGTGACCAAAGTCTTGTTGAACACTTAGCATCCATTTGGAGCATATCTTTTCGCTGTCCTGCTCTAACACTCGAGAAAGAGTCAGACGACGCTGCGAATCCTTTTTGAGTAAATAGAAACCGTCTGTTTCGACATCAAGAGACGAGCGAGGCACGCTTGTCATGTCTACCTAAAAGTAATTATGAAAAATGAGTAATTTACGATAATTTATGAGGTTAATATGGAAAATGACTTTTTAGCTTTCGAGTTTCCAGATAATTATTTGTTTATATGCCATATGATCAATTTAAGGTTATCGTAAATATTTTAAGCAATTAGAAGTATTGCAGAAACTTACCTCAGGAGACAGAAGGCCGCCGGACGAGCTTCGCCTATTGAGAATCGTGTCATTGCCATCCATTTCATCTGTAGATGGGGTATTCGGCATGGTACTGGGGAGATAAATATATGAAAAATGTAAAAATAATAAGATCTTGTAATAATATTAAATAAGACTTTGTAAGCAGAGCAGGAAATAAGAAAATTCATCTCAACACCAGAAAGACAGTTTTTCTTGTTTCGGGTTCTTTTCTACTTATATTTAATTGATCCGTTATACCGGAAACCGCGAATGCATTGAACTAGAACCTCATGTAATAATAAAAACATATAAATTTTTAGCACTTCAAATTACGGGATAAACTTAGTTTAAAAAATACATTACTTTTAAATTTATAATAAAATACCTTATCTTTTCTTTTTCCTACGACCATACAAAAAAGTAATTGCTGCAAAATATAATATATTATTACCTTTTTTTATTAGTTCGTGATATATTCATTCAAAATGTTAATATTCTAGAAATACACGTATTCATAAACATTTAAACATAAAATACATTTAGCTATTATATACTTACGTATGAAAAATTTAAAGTTAGCATCAGAAAGTTTTGCAAGCGTTAGTTGAATAATTTGAGTATTTACACGAAATTTCTAATTCATAAATAAATTTTGGTGCAGAAATGTAACAGTGAATTATAATTATAGGTGGAGGTGAAGAAGCAAATTCATTTGTGCAAAATATTAAAATAGTGGTGATAGAAGTAAGGGACAGATGATTTCATAGAATGCGATATTTTATGACATCACACTGAAAATATGGAGCGAATTAATTAATGCAATTGCCATGGAAGAGATTAATGTGTGATGTAATGTAGAGAAGCCTGCAATTATTCAATATTAAACTTTATCAGTATTCATACACCGAATTTCTAAGCTAATAAACTAGTAAATTATGAGATGTTTTTTAAGAAAATGTTAATTTTCATATTACTGAGAATTTTAGACCAGAAATCATTCAAGGACTGACGTATATTTTCCTTAATGTCCAGTCGTAATATTGGCAAAAATACGTCGATGCAGTCTTTTCCCGCAAATATATAAATATATTATTCTATGAACTCCAAAAAGGTGCATTAACAAAACACATTTACCTGCTATTTGACAAGTCCGGTGGATATATCAGTATCGGTGAGAGCATCGAGGAAGCTGTCCTAGTGATTGTTGGATTAGACCGGATCGTTTTCACCCTTTTCGGGAAAACAAATACAGGCTTAGGTGCAAAGCAAACGACAAATGTTAAGACAATACGTGTTACATACTTAATTCAAGTGATTTTAAAAATGGCTACAGTGAATTTCGACTTATTATGCAAAATAAAATCCTATTATGTGTTACAGACAATTCAAAATAGATTTTGCTATATTCCACCTATATTTGCACTCCAATTGCTTCTAATGGTGTAAGATTTGAAGAACTAGAGTAATGATTCATGTATGTATTGATATGCCAATAGATTTCATGTAAAACTCAATCCAACTTAAATTTATTTGCAAAACCGAGATGAGAATATATTAGAAATACCTATTTTCATAAAACTCATTTAATTTTAATAAGTAATAAAACATAAGTTCATAATTGTGACAAACTCATTTAGTAAGCCAGATATTATGCGATAAGGTCGCCCTTTGTACAAAATTAGTTAAATGATTTTTGTGTATTTCTCTTCTTGAATTGGCTGATGTACAATAAAGATATATTCTATTCTATTCCCAAATCGATATTGCGATTAATCTTGGTATATGTAATAGTTCCAAGAATAATTATAGCTTTACGCATGTAATTAATCATTACAAACTGATCTGAATGAAGACTTTTAATCAATTAATTGGTTTTCACACACCAAAGCACAATATCTAGATTCAACATCATTAACAGCTCATATAACATCCCACTAATGGACACAGGCTCATGAGAAACGCGTGACATGTTTGGGTCATATCTCCACTACGCTGGTCCGATTCGGGTGAAAGCAGACAATGGCGTAAAGTGCCATAGTACGAAAGAGCCCAAAATAAATAAAATAAAAGTTAAATTTTGTGGGCCCATCCAGGATCAACCATGGCGTGAAGTTACTTAGCTATCAAATTATAATGTTGCTTCGAAACTCGTAGTAGTCCATAGTAAAAAAATGTCCGTAATAACACCAGTGTACAACCAATGTCAACTACTACGTTTATTCATACAATAAATATGAGGGTCATAAGAGTTTATTATCCTTTAATAAAAAATAAATAAACTTTGGTAGAAAGTTGACATCCTGAATTCAGAACTGTTCGTTCAGTTTTATATCTTATGTAAATTTATTTGAAGCAAACACTATGGAAGTATTACAGACAACCAAATGTCAAACACAAGCTCCCTCACCAAACTGGGATGGAATGATAAAGGACACCACTCAACAAAAATTTGAGTTTTGAATCTTAAATATGTTTCTTTTTATTTTGGTAACAGAGTATAATTTACCTTTCTTTTTATAACCACGCAAAAATCTGAGTTATTCAACAAAATTATTATCATTGGGGCCATGACAGGCGTTTATGTGGGATGTGTATTTCATACCTGCATTGACAGAACAAAGTCAACTTGCACTTAAATTTAATTATATATTAATAATTAATCATAAATGATCTTTAAATGTTATACATTTCTGTTGCCTAAACATATCACATCCAGAAAGTGCCTATTATTGGATGACTATAAAACCATCAACGTATCCGAAACTTAAGATCCAGCAGAACAATTCAAAAAACAAAATTAGTCTTAATCGAATTCAGTTCCAATATTAGTCAAAAACATGATAATCGGTAAGTTGTTGGTTATCCAAAATTGTAAAGGTAATGTCAAACTTCATGCAAAACTGCCAGAACAATCTAAAACGAGACTTTACAATTTAACAAAACAAACGGAATACTCACTCTATTTCTGGCGAACTGGGCAAGTTTCCTGGCATGGATGGTTCGGATATTTTCTTCTGTGCCAACAGCGGGCGGCCTTTGTCTGCTGGAACTGATATGCTGCGACTGTAGTCCATGCTACTGCCAAGGCGACTTGTGGGCTTCTTTTTTCTAAAAAGTCACACAGTATTTATGCCTTCTACAGCCTACCCTATGGCTCTTAACAACTGAATAAACAAATGCTTCTTAAATTTGAGATCACCTAAAATATTTGAGTATTGCCAAAGTATACAAATTGTATTAACAAACCGCAAATTATGACTTCAGTACAATTTGTAAAATTTAAGATATACGAGTATTAGGGTGGCTGTCCACTGAAGCTGAACGGAGTGACGTGACGTAATAGGTGTTTATTAAGTCATATTTAATGCATTAATAAAATAAAATTAATGGTCTGTGATTTGGAACGGAGCAAAGTATCTATTAAGTAAATTTTTCCTTTCGGAACATGAATACTTGTTTTGGAAATAAGTTAGTTGATGATGTATTGATTAAAACTAGTGTTTTCCTTATCTCAGGTGGAACAATAGACTGTAGAAATCAAGGTGTCATATATTTTGTTAATATTTGCTTTGTTGGAATGCACTATATTGATCATGGCGAGTCAAAGTTGAATTGTACATATAGAATCGAGACTATTGTTATTGTGATTCCTTTGCGTTGTGCTGATTTAAAAAGTATAAAAATGTATTTTGAATAGTAGGTTGAAAAAACTAAAAGACAAGGTTTCGAACATAATAAAAAATATTTATTACTCACTCGCATATAAATACGTCTTCAAGTAATTCGGCAGCTGTTGCTCTGTTCTCAGGGTCTGGTATAAAGCAACGAAGTATGAAATTTTTCGCTTTCTGTGACAGTTCGTGCGGTATTTCTGGATGAGTCTTGTAATATCCGACCTGACCGAAAACATGATGTCGTTAATATTGAGAGAATTCCGATTTCCAAATCGAATAAGTGAAACACGGTATGATCTTACCTTAAATAAGGCAGCTTGAGGTGATCCCAACTCGTTAAAAGGAGGATTGCCTGTAGCCATTTCGACTACAGTACAACCCAAAGACCAAATATCTGCCTGTAAAAAATAATGAAAGCAGTAAATAATAAACCTGCTTTTAAACACATTAAAATGTCAACTAAAATACCCTACACGTATTTACTAACCGGGGCGCCATATCCTCTCTGCCCTTTGTCTATGACCTCAGGTGCCATGTACTGCAAAGTACCAGCGAAAGTTCCAGTCGAAGGGCACAAACCAGCCAATCGTTTTGAAGTACCGAAGTCAGATATTTTAACGACACCACTGTAAGTATTCACGAGAACATTGTCGCCCTTAATGTCGCGGTGGACAATTTTCTGATCGTGGAGGTATTTGAGACCTGTAAGGACAAAAGTAAATTTTCGTAATAAAGTTGTGATATAACTTATCTTATGAAGTAGTGATATACAGACAAAATTACGAACGATTTTTTTAAGAAATGTGGGGGTAAATAGAACAAATAAGATGTATAAATAATTTATTTACTGATTCCCATTTTAATAGGATTAAGAAGGCTGTTTGAACAAGGGGCTTATTTAAAAAGTTGGGAAGAACAAGTCTTGAAATAAACGGAGTGGATATACATAATTACCTTCCAAAATTTGCTTAGTGTAATATGCTATTGTAGCTTCATTCTCTTTAAGAGGACCCCACTTTGACCTTAATAATGCTGATAAGGACCCTCCAGGAACTTGTTCCATGAATATCTTGAAATAGTTGTCTTCGGAGATTGAGCCCAGGTACTGTAATAAAAGAAACTCTTTATGTTGACGAACTCTTAATTTTGTACGAATATAAATTGTTTTCTTGTCTTGTTTTGTCGGAAATCAAGCGTAGCACTCCTGAAGTGCTTACTCTAATCTAAGCGCAGTTCATCTCTTTCCCTCAATAGAATTGCAAAGATTTCTTCTGTTCAGAAAGGCGTGTTCAATTTTCGACTTTAATGGTCGGCATAAAGTGTGAGACTCACGAAGCATCCCTTAATATTACAATAATGTTCTATTTATTTAACCCACCTGCACTATATTTCTGTGTCTCAACTGTGAATGAAGCATAATTTCTTCGTGTAAAGGCTGCACATCTCCCAGATTCTTCTCCGGGATCTCTTTCACAGCTATACGGACTTGGGTATTTAAGTCTCTTGCGGCGTAAACCACGCCGTACGTGCCTTTACCTAGCACCACGCGTTTGTTGCAGTCGTCCAAGTCATATTCAAACTGAAATACAGGGAAACGGTTACTTCCACGACTATTAGGCAATAAAGATTGATAGATAAAATTGTGTTTTCATAAGAAAGTAAATTTATATTATAAATTTAATATGCATGTACATTTTGAGTTTCTGAAGTAAGTTTATATGTATGTATGTAAATTAAATTATCGTCATCATATATCTAATGGTCAATATTAAATATATAAACTACCTGCCGATATCATAAAAATTTGCCCTTTTCGTTAAGAAACGATCGCTATTTAGGAACAATCGGTCTAGTAGCGCCATCTACATTAGCTTTGCGTTGCCAACCCCATTCGTATTAATATCTAATCTTATCAGTTATCTAAGGTAATTTGAGCTTCATTCTAGCACATGACATTATGTAACAAGACACAACCGAGATTAGATAAGACAAGAATGGTTAATATATCGGTATCAGATAGATACATAATTGTGATTAAGTTGAAGAATGTATGTTAAATTTTTATCGAAATTTTTTAATAATAAGATTGCCTCGATGCTTATTATTGACAATATAAGCCTAACAATGACATTAATTATAAATACTAAAGGCTGAGAGTTTCTTGCGCCGCTTCTTCTCTACAGCTACTAATTCGTCGAAGCGGTATTCGATTCGTAGTAGGGTTAATTGGGATACGCATACTAGTGTTAGTTTTAATTTTAAAATAAATATTATTTAAAAATTAAAACTAACAATTTATTTGGTACATATTTAAATTCTATAACTGGGACAATTTGTAAATGCCCGGTCGATACCCACTTATTAGTTATCATTATTGCCTTTAATTACATTTATTTGTTTTTCTCATACATATTCCCTGTTGTGACGATTTAAAAGAACTTAGTAAATGAGTCTATTTAATTAAAGTTATTTTGACTTTGACTTTGACTTTGATTAAAAATAGGCAGGTGTTTATTTGCAATAAAGCTTAGCTTGCAAACAAGACTCAATAATAGACTATCGCATAAATCGTATCCGGTGTATGTGTATATTGCAATTTAAGGCGTTAAAATAATTTACAAGTATATTTATTCCTTTGTATTTTTATGACGGTTAAACTTTTCTTTCTAGAGACAGCACTAAGTACTATAAAGTGCAGAAACAACGCACCTGGGATTTAACAACCACAACATTATTATTATTTAACATAATATACAAGAATATATCGTAGTCAATTTTCTATTAATAATGCAGGGTTTTATACATTCAAACGCCAAATAATAACAGGCGAAATTGGCCATTAAAATCGTGAGCAAAATTTACAAAACAAATACTAACTCTATAAACATTATTCTCTTGTGACAATCTGAAATTATCTTTCGTTCTGACGTAATATTAAGATGGCATGTTGTTTAAGCATACCAACAGACAGTGTATTTGATTGAAATATTGGATTGACTTGACTGCCGTCCAGTAGAGGTCAGAAACCTTGTCAACTAAGCCAGGGGGCCCGGGATCGAACCCTACTGGGATTAGATATTTATATGATGAGTATAAATATTTGTTCACATATCATGTATATGTCATAGTGTGAGAAATATTATTATTATTATCTATGAGAGTTATTTATTTAATCTTATCATTACCTTAAGTTGGTCCTGCATAACACTGGTGTCCAAGTCTGTGACTTTTTCATGATCTACCGTCAGTTCCCCCAACTGGTCGTGAAAACGTTCTCTGCACGCTTCCGAGGGTAAAAATATTTGGAAGTCATCGGAGTTCTCGCTCACGTACAAGAACAGGCAGCGATCATCACGTTTGTATAGACTGAGATACAAACAAATTACTTTAATTCAGTAAATTATAATAGGACAATCATTATTTTTATTATTTTC
Organism: Acentria ephemerella; assembly: GCA_943193645.1. NCBI lineage: Eukaryota > Metazoa > Arthropoda > Insecta > Lepidoptera > Crambidae > Acentria > Acentria ephemerella. The sequence goes on from OW971881.1 coordinate 9,142,289, forward strand.
TCCAAAGTAACAAATAAAATTTAACTTTTAATAACGTCGTACCTAAGCAATTTTACTTATTTTGAGTAATCAAATTAGTTAGGTGGTTACAATTTACATATAATTAAGTCACAATATAAGGTACGTCAGTTATAAGTTTTCATAATTCGTTGCTACTAGCTGCTATTTAAGTATTATTTTCTGGTCATAATGATTTAATAAAATTGATTAGTTATCCTAGAAAATAATGATTATACCTAGCAATTTTAAAAAATCAATAAATAATTGCAGTTGGAGTAGTGAGTGTACCAACATGCCAACAAATCAAAATGTAAATGCAAGAAATAATTAACTGTTAATACATGCCTATAAGTCCTGATCATTTCGGAAGTGAAGAGCCATCTATGAACACGCAGACAGTTTTTACCCTTCAAACAATCCAAACACAGATTTAGAATCTCCAAGGACTTTTCTTCGGCATCCATGTTCACGTTGACGTAAGAAGGCATGTAGTCTTTAGATGCCTCTAATATTAAAACCTGAAAGGAAAAACTTAATTGAAATTTAAACTTTGAAATTACTTTTTACTTTTGGAATTTAAACTTTAAGTGCAAAGCAATAATATTATCTAACCTATTTTTGATAGTTCGTGAGTCTTATAGGAATAGCTATAAGGATGCTAATAACTAAATGTACTGTAAATTTATAAGTTATTGAAAAGTAACTCTTAAAGCATTAGCATTAGCGTTTTGTGTTATAGTGTTATGTTTTTAATATATTTTTTATTATATAATGTATATTTAATAGAATCAAGTAATAAAATGTACTTACTGGAAACCTAATGATATTTTCACAGGAGCTTTTCGTGGCTTCTACGAAGTATTCCATCCAGAACGAGAAGATTTGTTGTTCGGGCGATGTATCCTCATTTCTTTTTCTAAACCTATAACCAATTCTTTATGCTATACCTAATACTTGGTGTCATTTTACTGTCGTTGATTAATTTTGACAACGATTGCATATAATTAGAATTGTAATTTCTATGGAAATACTTATTAATTACCTGTCAATCAATTCAATATTCCCAATAGTAGACTTGAGGTACCAGTTAGGTGGTTTCAATCTAAACATACATTCAGCTGTCGATATAGCCTTAACATAGTCTTCGGCGAGCACAGAGATCTCAAAGAAGGTCGCAACATCCCAGTAGTCTTTTAATGAGTGCAGGCTACCTTTTTTACCTATCAAATGATTTAATACCATTCCTGTAAAAGAAAGCTATAGTTATTTTTTTTAATCCCACTAGAAAAATGAGTTTGTATATTATATCCTTTTTGTACACGACGAATGAATAGTTGAAAGTTTTTAATCTGTAATCTTTTAACAGTAAACAAAGCATGAAGAATTATTGACACATTATTAAAGGAAAATTATTGTAAATAAGGTAAAAGTAGTTATAATGTACGACAATACGCTATGAAAGCTTCATCCCAATCGTGCATTAAGTCACAATTACTGAACATATTCAATGTAAACTTCTATATATTTAGAAGCTGGATTTTACTTTGAAGCCCAAGTTGGCATATCTTTAGATCTCTATGGCGCGTATCCGAAACTACTAAAACTAACGGATTAGTGAAATGCCGTACACTAAGCAAAAATTTTGTTAAAAGTTTATTTTTATATAGATCCTAAGTTTACATGGAGGAGATCGCTTTTAGAGATTAGGTCGCTCTTTATCTAAGATTGGTAAACTATTCTCTAGATATATTCTATTCTACTCTTTCTATTGGACTGATAGAGAACTTTCAAACAAAATATGTTTAATAATAAACACGTATTATAACGAGCTAAATTTTAGGCCGACTGAAATAGTTTCATCGTAGGCTTATAAGATAATGGTGTTGATTCTCGTATCATGTTATAGGATGATTCACATTAGAGTTTCTCGTATTGAACTAAAGAAATGAATGAAATTTACCTATATGTTGCAGTTCTTGTGAAGTTTTGAAATCATTTCCTGCTATAACTAGAAGCGTCGCCAGGTTAATTCCAGCGTACTCATTTGGTTGCACTTCAAAACCTTGTCTATACCTATAGAAAGAAATCAAAAGATTATACTGGATTTACCAGATCATTTAAATATATTAATATTATTTTTTGTAGGTACTTACCAATGAATAGCATTATTCAAACTTTCAATATCTGTATGCTGAGATTCAACAAATTTGTCCTTGTATATCCGGCCGCATAGACACAGCATGTCTGGGAAACGATTTTCTTTTTTCTCTAAAGCTTTTACGCAAACTTTCAATGCATTTTCTCTGTCGCCCTCCTTATTTCGCCTTGAAGGAAAATGATTATCTCAACTGTTATATTCGTAAGTTAGAAAGTTAATCTACAAAGCAGGTATTATATCACGATCAACATCAGAGGACAACAATGTGATCGGTTGAAAAAATTGTATAGCTCCGTATTTTATTGTAGTATAAAATACTCGTAAAGTACTAATAATATTTTAAGAGGTATGTTTATGTTACTTAAATTTTCTCTGACAAAAAAGTTGAAATAGATTTTACTCTTCTTTTATGTTTTAAAAATCACATGTCATATAGTTTATTATCGAAATCCTTCGAAACGTCTTGACCGATTTATATTGTGAAATTTTTTGTGTATATTTGGTAGGTCTGAGGATAGATTGTAGGCTATTTTTCATACCCCTAGTTGACAAGGGGCCCCTCTTCAAATTTTTTTTAGAATTATATGTATTTATATATATGAATGAAGATTTGGCACTGATCTTGTTTGCCTTTATTTCTATTTATGTATATTATGCCTCTAACACATCTAGAAAAGACCATTTCCGCTGTGTAAATTCTAATACGTATATTAGCGCTTGAAAAATTCTATAAGTCCCGATTTTATTAAATCTAGTTAAGCCCTAGACGTAAATTAGATTGAAACTAAAATCGAGTTTTGTGTACAATGTATCTTACTTAAAAAAATATCTGAAAATGGCCCTAGTTAATATTCATTCTTATATAAATCAACCTATAGAAAATATTGTCCTTGATAGGTACTAAGACAGAATATTTTCAGGAATCAACTTACCTATTCATCGCAAACGCATACATGAACCTTATGATCGGCATATTGACATAATTTTTTCTATTCATGATATTTTTCAAATCATCAACAACTTGTACTATTGCATCATAATCTTGTATTTCCCTGTATGATATGAGCATGTTCAAGATTGTGTCTCCTGAGAGTACAGCGGGGTCGTCCAGTCTGCGTCTCATTGCATTCAGAACATTTGAGAGTTCTTGACCACTGTATGTATCCCGAGCTTTACGTAAATCAGACAGAAATTTCTCTTGAAGGTGTGCCCTGTTATTAATTTGCATATTAGAATTGTGTAAATATGCCGAAATTTAAATATGATTTTAGCAACTTTGATACTGTAAATTTTTATGAATTCAGCCTAACTCCATGTGAAAAAGATTTAGGATGAAATTAACTTATAATTTCTGTAAAGTTATAATTATGATTTTACACTAAATTAAGCCTTTATTAGTAACATGGATGTGTTTATATCATGGTGTTTACATCTAAAAAATGGCTAATTCATTAAGTTAACTGAGTTACTCCTAGAGATTTTCACGCTATGTAAGTGATATGAAAAGTCATCATTGACTTATGAGGCCAGTGAACTTACTTAGTTTGTACTTCTACATCTTGCAGAATATTCTTCAACCGAAACAACAACTGTTGTTTAAGGTCAGCTGACTCTTCGCCTTTAAATTTTGCAGCAGCCGGATTGGTGGTCACGCAAGTCTTGGCAGCGTCAGTTAATTTGTAAGATACAAAGAGAAAATTTGGTAAAGACATCTGCAAAGGAGGAATACGGAATATTTCAGTTTTCTATCCTTTTACTTTAAAGAAAAAGTTTTTTAGTTTGATTTCATTCTTCAATGTTGAGCATTACAGTAAGACTCAAAATTTTATATAGTTTTGATACATTCTTGATTCATTAGCCTCTCTTTTGATATCAGTTATTCTCATTCTCATCACCATTTTCAGCCCACATAAACTACTGCTAGCTATAGGCCTATTCCTGCCTGTGCTAATCTTCACGGTTCTATTCCAGCCCCATGCAGCGATAAATTCAAAATTTTCAAATAAGACAAAAATGATTTGATCTTTGATAGAAATTTTAAAAATTATTGGTGTTATATTATATTTGAGTTAAATTTTATAGAGAGATTCATATTTAGAAAAAAGTTATAGTAGAAAAAATATGCAACTACTCAAAACACAGGCAAGTATATTTATAGAAATTTCAATTTTTATGTAGATAGATAAATAATGTAAATTTATTAGAATAGATTAAAATAGAATAGAATATATATTAGTATAAAAAAGAATATAAAATAGACTATATCTTTAGGCAGTAGATGATCAAATAAGTTGTAGCAACTGCGAGATACTTGTATGTGTATGATGTATGATTGAATAACAAACCCATAATAACAATCGAATATAATGGACATAAAAAGGCACCAAGTGACTGTAGGTTTTCCTGTAGTGAATCTAACCACATAATTTATCTAGTTTAGAATTACTTCGACAAACCCATTCAGTAAAGGAAAACATGAATGGAAAACTACTTGCACCAAACAATCAACAATAAATATTTTATACTGAAAAGGTTCCAAAGTGTACAACTTATATACAACTTATAAGATACAATCAACAATCAATATATTAATAGTTATAATGTAATAAACTGGATGCAGTCCATTTTAATTAACATTTTTAAAATGACTCTTATTACAAGGAGTTAAGGTGCCAGAATTTTTCTTCAGACCTTTATCTGCAGTATGGGGTTTGAATTTTTATTATAATTTTTTTTTTTTTTTTGAAAACTATTAATAATATAACTAGTAATATAATAACAATATTTAAGATTTATTAATATTCTTTTAAGTATTAAAAAAAAAGTCATTCTCTTTGAGTACATGATAAATATTACTTCCAGAAAATATTGGTGAATACTATACTAATATTATACTAATACTAATATAATTTTCTGGTAACATTAATTTTTATGGAAATATTACACCATATACAGATAGAGGTATATAAAAAGGGTATATGAGGGTTATTCACTCACTAAAAAGTTATTCAATTAGTAAATTGAATAAATATTTGGATTTTAAATATTGTGGTCCATCTGATAACAAAAAACCAACAATAACTTGGTTTTGTAAAGCTTTCAAGCAATAGTCACTACAAATAGAATGTTATAAAATAAAATATTAATACTACCTATAAAAAATGTTGTCATAGAAAATATTGGTTTATAATTTAAGTGTTACAAGTTTTGTCTATTTTTAATAATTTGACCATTTTATAATTTGTTCCCTTCATTTCCATCCTCCTCTTTACTTATCCTCTCTTAAGTATCAATCTACAATATCTCGCCTTTATTTGCCCAGATTTTCTAGTTAATAGAAGGTAAAATATACAATAAATAAAGATACAAACCTTCAACCTCAGTGTCGAGTCCGCATCAACATCATTGAATAATAAAACATTCTCTTTCATGTCAAAACTCTCGCGTACACCGAGGTGGTATAACAGGGAACTCTGCTGAACCTGTAGGCTTAGATCCACAAGTGCCACATCTGCATTGTAAAATATATCCAGCACACTCGTCTCTCCGAAGTCCAGTTTCTCAAACTAATGAATTTTAACGCAAAGAGTATCATGGTATTATTATTGTGGTCGTTTTGGATTTATTGCTAACATGCTTGCACTACCTTTATGTATAGGGTTACATCTTGGTGGAGAAGGGGAGCAAGCATGTTATGGAAATACAGAGGGATCTAAAGCATATGGTATTAGTTAGTGCAGCATTTGCTTATATATGGGTGACAATTATATTTGCAACATTTGTGTTTTAAAGTTTGTCTCTGTGGTGGCTCAAGGACTGGAGTCCCAAAACCAACAGATAGATACAGTCTATCATAATAACAAGATCAGTCATTTAATTAAACTATCTGACTAAATGAATTTTAGGCTTAGATTATTATTACGATGAATGGAGAGGTGTTTATTTCTGTTTACATTTTATATTTACAGTTTATTTATGATAATCACGTTTAAGCTATTAAGATATTAATAGATGAAAGTAAAATAATTGTTGACAGACTTGTCAGTTTTGGTTTACTGGAAAATAAAATATCAACTTGAGCAACATTGTTATGTTAATTTCAGGATAAAACTTTAATACATAGATTGCTAATCTATTATTTAGTCCCTTAACAGTATATCCTTAACAACAGAAAAAGCATTTTGTGGGGTATTGCATTGTACTACAATGTTCTGTATTCAATTGTAACAGTAACCTTGAAAATTTGTACAAAAATGTGTCTTACTGGTATATGCTGTAGGTTAGCGTTCACATGTTCGGAGGCCAAACGGACTTCTTCCAACGCTCGCTGCCTGTGCTCAAGGTTTGTTGAATGATGAACATCCAGAACACAGGCTATATCCATCCTCGGCCTTTGATTCATAGCTCTTGGCTGCACTGTTGCACTAGAACCATCACTTCCTACACTTTCACAAATACTCTTCACTTCACCTAAAAAACAATTCAAATTTAGCACTCGAAAAACCCAAAGGTTAAACACCAAACACAATAACAAAATATAATACAGCTGGTTCACCTGTATCTTCCAGCGCTGTGGAATTACTACCAGAGCCAAATGTTATCATTGTCTCATGTATTAATTGTCATTTGTGACTTTCATGAATGCATTCTTTTCTTAGTCAATTTACGCAGCGCAAAAATAAATTCGACAACAAGTAGCTTGGCGAGATTGTTATTTAATAGTAGTGAGGTGCCACTTCAGTTCATTGTGGTAGCTGTTATGCTTGCTGTATTATTATCGTGTTAAAGAACGAACAATATGTTTAATTTTGATTTTTTAAATATTTTAATAGTATAAGCGATTATCTCAAAAAAGTAGTCGATTTTATTTTATAGAAAAAAAATCTTTCACTCCTAAAACATTTCTTCATACATTTTCAGGAAAAGGAATGTAATTTTGTCACTGTTTAGGAATAATTTTATATTTTTCAAGCAAAATAGGTCTCTTTAATAAGGCACTTTTGACTGTCTATCAGTATTATTCAGTTGCTTAAGAGTTTATGTGAATATGCCCTGAGAGAATTTGAAATAGATCATTTTTAAGTCATCATATAAATAAAAAAATTTTACCAAATAAGCAGTGCTTAAAGTTAATATAAATAAGATAGTAAAAATGTAAAGAGCGGCTACTGCCACCTACGGCAGCGGCTGCTACCTTTACTATCTTTTTCCTGCCTTGCTCGTGCTATAATTTTTAAATTTACAAAACATAATTTACCTCACGAGTTTAGGAACGCTATTATACATTTGCAATTAATCCTAATATAATAGATAATAGTATAAAAAATTAAAATTTCCTGTATCACTACTCCTAAAGTATAAACTTATACAATTCACAACTAATTTGATATAATTATTTTTCATACTTGTAATGAACTCGAAAATATCTACTCAAATCCAAAAGTATCCACTTTAATGTAAATGCATTTGTGATTAAAGTGGAGTATAATTAAATGAAAATGTGATTTTTTTTTCCATTATTATAAAGTCTTGATTTTGAAAATGTGTTTCAAAATCAAAACATTAAAATAATGAAAAAAATATACAGAACGGTTGGACTATATAGCTGAACGGTATCTGATTTGTATAGTACACGTTCATTTGAAGTGTACATCACTATTATACTGTCGTCTCGTACAAAACGCCATCTATACATAAATATTTAAAGTACTTTTTGACGTACGGCTGCCTGGTTTGAATATTTCTGCTTATATTAGTATAGATGGCAGGCGGCTTGGAGTTGACAAGTCAACTAAAAAACCGACTTCAAAGGGAAGACGGCCCTTTTGAAGGTATATTGACGGCAACTGTGGATCATAGACAGCATATCTCTAAATAGTTTGTTATACAACACAAAGTAAAGCACAGACTTCCATAAATACTGTATTAAACAAACCTTAAAATCGTTCATCAAGGAGTGTTTCATACATTGTCACTTTAAAGTCTTCAACTTTTATTTTAGACGTTGGGCCATTAAAATCGATTTTAAAAGGGTTCGATTCACAAATACTAGCCTTCTAAATAAAGCGATTGAGCATATAAAGTTGGACGTGGATACAGTAGCACCTTTTTATATTAAGAATAGTATCTTTAAAACCAATAAAGCTTATCGTTGTTAATAAATTATTATATTATTAATTTTTTCGATCACATTACTGACCTCAAAGTGACTTGGTTTTTTAAAAAATCATAGGCTCTCCGATTACTGTGAGCTGAGGGTAGTTTCAAATTAAAATATAGGTTTTATTTTAAGTTTTTTAATGTAGGTTTTTTATTCTCACAAGCTTCTCCTATACATAAAGTTACATGTGCCCTGCAAATTTTGCGAGGCCAAATGAGCACTTTTTCGGGTTTCCGATTATTTTTATATTATATTTATACAATATTATTATTTTTATATTATAGCAAACGTAAGCTGTTACAGGACTCCTTATGAGAAGATATCTAGAGCAGCATGATACAATTGACCTAACTTATTCCATCTTGCCAGTATGTGTGCCGTACGTAAAGGATACCGTGTTGTGTGTGCGACAAAGGGACTAGATTATGTCTTCGTGGGTAAGGTAATGAATGTACTGGAGACAGTGAATTGATGACCACGTTGCCGGCACGTGAACTTCTGAGTACGTGACTAGAAGAGGGAGGGGTAGGAGAAACTCAAGATAATGATAATTTAGCAATCAGGATTGCATGGCTTAGCTGGATAATAGACTAAAAAAATTAATCAAAATTATTTAAAGAACTTGAAGTGTAGGTATTTAATTATACATACCTACTTTATACGTTTAATGACTATTATATGATTTGCTTTACTTTGTAAAGGCAAAGAGAAAGAGTGCTGTAGTCTGGTAAGATAAGTTCCTAGCCCGTTGTCGTGTGATGTCAGAATTAATTGTTTCGTTCGTCCTCTCAATTTAGACTTTTGGTCTTATTTCTAATTACTAGACTAGTATTGCTATAGTGTATAAATGTAACAAAAAATTAACAGATTAAATTGAAATAACACATAATCATATTGAATCACAAGAATTGAGTGAGTTTTCATTACACTATAGAATACGTAGGTATTGTATTTGTAATATCGTATGTACAGTAGCCCTCTGAAGTAGCTTCACACTGTATTACCATGTCACAGTAAGTAGTGCGTTTATTTTAATCTGGCGACTGTTACTGACACTAAATAGTTGGTATGACATGGTTATAAAGTTTTAAGCTACTTTGAAGTCGACTGTTCAACCAAGATGTTCTAATTCCGTATTTTTGGTTTTTTTTATAGCAATTTCAGAATGCTATGGGTAATTCTCATGGCTCGGGGACTGTAAAAAGCAAAGGCTCAAGTAGAAAGATCTAACATTTAATAGCACCTTTTCACCTCCACAAGAGATCACATATGATACATTTTGTACGTAGATGTTGTATTAAAATATCATTATAATATTACTTATATAGTAAATTATTAAAGATAAATAAATACAAAACGCTTTTTTCATAATTCACAGATTTTGAACTATTGGTGTGGGTATAAGAGTTTATAAACTAAATGACAATAATAAATTGATTGATAATTTTCAACAACATTGATATAAAAATAAATGAAATAAGTTAATATTCATTCTAGTTACTAAATTAAACATTTTATGAAAAATAAATTTAATCATACATAATTATCCTAATTTACAGACGTACTAATGAAATATACTAAGACTAGAGAAATATTTGTTAAAATAAACTTGAAATCAAAAAAATAAACATCAATATAACAATGCAGTTAATAGCCAGTTTCTGATACAAAATTTTTAAAAAGGATGATTCAACCATAACATGATAATCTATTTTTCACTTTCGATGTAAGTAGTATCAACAGGATTAAGCCAAGAGTTCGCATTTTTGTCAAAGATGTAAACATATACTAAAATAGCTTATTAAATGAAATTTGATAGACATAAGCAACACTTATCCCATTCTATGGCCACTATAAAACAGATTAAAACGTTCCTTCTTTTTACTTTCCGAGGATGATCTTTCGAGATGCGCCGAAGTTCTGTCCGGACTGTGTGGCCGCTTTGTTAGTGCCGGCTTGGAGGCCGATGACACCTTCGCCAGCTCGGAGAATATCCTCGCTGAACTCTCTGCGGTTCTCCTCAGCAGGCTTAGGACCGAGGAAGGGGCCACGCCATTCTGGGTGTTTGTAGGCCTGCAAGTCAATTAGTAACAAATTAAAATGACATCATAAATAAATAATTGAAAAACATAGTTTATCTTATATATCATCGAATCAATCAGATTTAAATTAAATGAAATTAATTAAGCAAACAAAGTGCGTATGTAGCAATAACGGTTTAAAGAAAATAAACTTTGTGATTTTCTTGTCATCATCATCAACGGTTTTGGTAACGTATAGACGTTACCAAAACCCACGTTGGGCACAGATAATTCTACATGGCCTAAAGGACTTGCATCCAGGCCAGTAAAGCTTTTAAAAAAGAGATAATTCTACAATAAAGGAACACATGAGGAGTTTTGGCTCCTTTTAGACCATAACATGTCATGACCATGAACTAGTAAAAATTATATGTAGCTAAACAGGTCTAAATACGTATGTAGTTCTGTTTAATACAATACTAATCTTAATACTTATTACAATTTTAATATTTGGGTAATTTACGTAATAATTTAATTATAAATTGTAAACTCTCAGATAATATAATCATGGTATGCTATTAAAATTTATACCAAAACCAATAAAATATAAATTAAGTCGTTGTTGGACTTCATTTTTATTTGTTTCCCATAAGTACTATCAAGAGCTTTCCTTACCCAAATTACTAAAATGTACGATTAATGACGATTACGATAACGATTTATTTTTCTGTATAGTTAAGGATTAGTTTTTGTTTTTGTGGTTTCTCTCTGTACACAAACTATTGGATTGCAATTCTGATTCTAATCATGATAATTCTTGGGTATTTGATAATTTTATTTAGGTAATTACCGTTCTGCCGATGGCGAAAATGGTTTGTGTGACAAGAGCAATATTCTTCTGATCCCATAAGTCAGTAGTCTGGAAGAGGTCGACATCAGGAACTCCATACTTGACACACGCGTTCTGGAACCTGGAATCAGGAAAATAGTTTAGAAAAAATATCTTCGGCGATAGAAAATATATATCTTAATATGTTGTCAAAATAATTTTTACTTTTAATTTATAAATATACCATGGTAACTGATTATTAAAAATTTTAGCCGATGACCATTTTTACCAATTCCAAAAAAGAAAGAGTTTTTATATTCCACTTTATGTTTTTATGATTTGATTTCTCTGTAAATTGTGGGCCGATTTTCAAAATTATTTTTTATCGTCCTAGGTAAATAAAAGGTTACCCTCAAATTTAAAATTAACAATGTCAAAGTGGATTTGGTGACCATTGTCAAACATGGTGTTTGCCATCAGTCAGTAAGCAAACACACAAACAATAAAATACGCACAGTAGAATCTAAGAACCTTCCCCACTTTTAAAATACGTTAAAAATGGCCGTCCGTTAAATACTTGTTCTATATGTTGGATTTTAACTGTCTATAAACCTCCGGGGACCGTTGTTTGGTAGTTAAACAGATTAATGCTTGTGCAATTAATTAAGCTTGTGCAATGAGGACTCACTAGGATTTTTTTTCTGATTACTAGGTAAAACGGCAAAAATATATCTAATAAATATAGGCTACCCAGTACCAGTATGGCGTAGTATAGTTATGTTCATTTATCAGACAAAGAGGCATAGATATCTTTTGACGTATCATCATCAATAGCATATAAGTATTGCATAACACATGAGGAGTTATACGATAGCATCACCAAGCTGGTCCAATTCAAATTGCTGAGGAAATGTGGTTGCAGTAATCATCGGGACCAACTGTATCCTAAGTAAAAACAAAAGTAAAACTAAGAGTTTGAGCGATAGCACTACAAGGAGCACAGAATTCGAAGAGGTTGGCAGGTGAAAATGATTGCAATAGCAAGAAATTAGAACAGCTCAGTAACCGAGGCTGATTATTTAGTAAAGTTGAAAATGTTGCTCAATGATGACTACAACAAGAGCAAGGGCCTTGGATTAATTATGATCATCTATGTAGAAATTGGATACAGTGTTGACGTCTGTGAGGATGCTCCATTGCCAAAAAACTGTCAAGGCTAATCTTTAGAGGCATTAAGATTATTTAATTTATCAATGAAAGTCAACCAATTCGCACAAACCTGTGTATGACTAACTATTAGCACAGCAGAGAAGAGGTTTATAGCCAGCATTAGGTTGATGAGGGCTGAGAATGACCAAGAAAGCAAAAGATATGTGTTGTTCCTATTCGTAATATAACTGTTCAAAACGTTGTCGTGTACAAACTCACTGGTTAATGTTATCCATGAACTTGTAGTCTCCACCCGAGATGTTGACCTTCGTAATGATGCCAGGCTTTAGCCTGTTCATGAGCTTGCACAGGATAATGCCGTTCCTAAGGGCCTGCTCGTAAGGCATGTCTGACGGGAAACGCTCGCCTATGACTGCTTCTATCCATCTTTGGGCCTCTACTTCTTTCTCTGGCTCTCGTTTGCCAGCACACTGAAAGTTAAAACATGTTGTAGTTAATATTTTGTATCGTTATTGTATAATTTGCTCAATTACTTAATTTGCTTAGTTTTGTGTTCGCTTACAAAAACTACAAAAAACGATTCTGCTACTTAGTCAAATTAGGTACCCGGGTGATATCTGAGAAAATGCTGTCCTGTTACAAGTAACTAATTTTTTTCGATCCGTACCTACCTAATCTTTCTAATATCGATAATAAATTAATACAATATTCATATCTGTGTGAAAGCTATTGGAAAGACTAACTCGTTTATAGTAATACTTCTATTTATTACAAGCGTTATTAGATAGCAAATAAGACCTTCTTATAAAATATATTGTATAGTATGTTACTGATAAGACGAACGTTTTATAATTAAACAATGCTGACTTGAACAATACGTTCACTATTGCAGCTGTTGTTTATGGTGCATCAAAACTTTTTTGGAGAATTTTAATTAACATACAATTGTTATTAACTTGTTGATTCTAGCAGCGTTGTAAGTATTATACCAATTATTGGAAATGTATAATGTCTTTATCTTTGAATGAAGCAACTTATACATATAATATTGATCAAGCTTCACTTGGTTACAGTATCAGTACTTATAACCCCGTATGAGGCAGTGATTCCAATGGAGATAGTATAATTGGATTAGCCTATAAGTTTATTACTAACACGGCGGCGTACAGTGCGAACGCTGAATGCCATATTCTAGAAGTATGAGGATAGGAAGCAATCGAAAGATTGCTTCTCTCTCAAAATCCAAAATATTCATGTATCCATTTGGATGCCGTAAGAAAGCGATTTGGAACTTAAACGAAGCAGGCTACGTTGCTTAAGTGGTGCTATTACTGGCATTGACTTTATAGCACGAATAGCATGCTATTTAAAAAAAGGTAGTTGAATCGCCTCTATGGGGAGCACACTGTGTAACTGTGATGCTCTTGCTTGGAAGAGAATGGGTCTCTTTGGACTGGGATACCCCAGTCCTGAAGACAAGGCTGCTGATTCCAAGCGTACATAGTAAGTACATCTTGGAGGTATTCCAGGACACTAGGATAAGGGAAACACAATTGATCCCATTCAATTGCATCATCCAAATGTCCCGGGAGTAAATCCTGGCCCTATATTAAGATAAGATAATATAACACTACGGATTTGCTTTAATAATAATAATGTAGCTTTCGATGCATTGAGCCATGGATAGACAAGTAACTCCAGTTAGGGATTTTTAATATAAAGAATCCAAAATTGTATGTATTATTCATATCTGGTCAAGTTCAAACAATGTCAATGCCATTTTTATTGTCAATATTTTACACAGGATACAGATAGACGAGTTATTTGTTTCGTTTTTTTACAATATTTGTATATTTAAAAGCTTTTAAATACAATAAGAAATTAAATACAGTCCAAAGTGAAAATTTATGCTTTTCCATTCAAATTGACAATAACTGTCATAGATAAAGTAAAGGTTCATTCGTATGGAATACTATACTATTTTAGTAGTTAGAATAACAAAAAAATAGTCACATTGAATTAAATTACCAAATTAAGTAAACATGGTATAAGAATGCTCTTTTTTCACTTTGATGATTACCTACTTGATTTATTAGGTACTGTAGTGACGCTTGTGTTGCTTATGTAATTTTGTCCATATTGTATATAGTTTAGGTTTAATATTTTAATTGATTTTTATTACGTAGGCAAAGCCGGGCAAGCATAGTTGTTAAATGAAACAACTTTGCTTGACCGCGGTGACGTAGCAATGTTTTGATTTTAGTTAATTTATACCGAGCATGTGCGAGATGTCTTTTTGGTTTCCTAGGTTACGTTTCTCTGTTAATAATTTTTTACACTATTTTATTTCCCTTCTTAAAATATTTATATTTGTTTTATTCAAAAGTAAATGCCTGCTACAACTCCTTAATTTTATTCAATTGAATAGTTGCCACCAGTCCACTATTGAGGCAACTATAGTACTTTTTCATTGACGTACACTTTATCATTGTGGTATTTGACATTATCAAAACTAAATAGGAGTAATTCGACATAGAATCAATTTTTTATAACATTGAAAGTATAAAGTGCAATTGAATAATTATATAGCATCAAAGGAAAATTATCGATGAAACCAACACTTAAACACATTTTCCTTTGTACATTGCTGATTCAGTATTTGTATTGTGTTTGTGTCACTTCCATTTAAGACCTCACACAATTGTTCAGTGGAATAGTGACACACAAGATCGTGAACGGTCAACACTAAATATTAATCGAATGAACAATAAAAATCAGCTTCGATAAGATTTAGCAATTCAATCATGTTATTTCTGTGTATAACTCTCGTGTCTGTAGCGTACTGTGTTTCAAAATTGAATACATATTTTGCATTGTTTCTGTTTTTCTATATTATACCGAAACAGTTTTCGTTAATTTTATAAGTGGGATACTTTCTAAGGTAAGAATTATAATAAGATTTATGTAGTTTATAATTTTCCGTTGTAAATTATCAAAATAATTAATGTGCGTTTTTCCACTGACACAAATCGTTTTACGTCGTGTTATTGGATATAAAATATACCTTCACATTCTTGATGACACTTTTTAACACAGAGAATGTGCATAACAAAATCTATTTATCGTTAACTCAAAAAGGCTTTAAAGACACTCGAAAACTAGTTTCTAATTGAATTTGCCTTTATAATGCAAGAACAATGAAAGAAAAAATTAAAACGTACAGTGAAATGAAAACTCCTTTATCAAGCTTCTAATGGAGATTACATATGTATATCTTTCCCATGGTGGTACTTTAAAACTGTTTGCGTGATAAATCTGGACACACAGTTACAACAACTGGGTAGATTACACAATTTGGCGCAGTGCCAAATTGAAAACCATCGAGTGAATTATGGGTCCGACTGGAAGTAATTTAAAGTCTTCCTATATGCAAGCATGTACTTTAAAGCGAAATCAGTTTGATAACTGATACTGATTAATTAAATTTGTGTATATTCAGGAATAGGAATCAAAAATGGTAAAGATCTCTGCAATTCTCGATTTAGTTGGTTTAAGATGAAATTTTGTTACAAGATGCAACAACAATATTTGTCACTGACACTGATACTTATTTTAATTTAATTATCTACTGAA
Source organism: Acentria ephemerella (assembly GCA_943193645.1). Lineage (NCBI taxonomy): Eukaryota > Metazoa > Arthropoda > Insecta > Lepidoptera > Crambidae > Acentria > Acentria ephemerella. The sequence goes on from OW971881.1 coordinate 9,158,260, forward strand.
TATGTAGTTGTTTCTAGCTTTGAATAGTACTAAGATGGCATGAATTGTCAGACTACAAATGCCTTAGTCATACGTAATAAGAATACTAAATAATCCATTATGTAGAGTCCTTTATTAGTGCGCTTCTGTCTTGATATCTTTAGAAAATATTAGTGATATACCAAGTAAGGTGAATGCCTTGTACGGCTAAGGAGCATAAATCACTGTGACTAACTACATAACTATAAAACATTTTTTATTTAGTGGGATATTTATTATTATTAAGGTAATATACACTTTAATTTGCTTGCACACTGTCGTGGCTATTCGGGTAACAATCAATTAAAATAAAGACATTTTATTGGGTTGTATTTTTTATGTCACAGGATGTTACACGACAAGTAGACTTATCCGATGGTAAGTAGTAATAATAATAGCTCCGAATTCAAACACCGTAACTTCAAACATAATAAGGAATGGAGTTATTACTGTTAGTTATCATTTACAATAATGTAAACATAGTTAATTGTATCGATCTTTCAAATCGTTAAAAATTATTCTTCAAAAAATATTATTCTTAATTCTTAAACACATAACAATAAACTTAAATAATTTACTATCAAAATAAATGTAGCAGAGAAAGTATTTCTTCATTTTTGTTTTTGTGTTTCTTCAGATGTTTATAGGTTATTTGCGGTTATATATTAGTAAACAATCCAAATTTATGAGCTGATGAATTTAGATAAGAGTTTGAAAACATTTGAAGGAAATATAAAATGAAAATATAGTGTCTAGCAATGCTACATTAAGTTATGTAACAGAAATTGCTTGATGAATCAGCGTATTCGGGATGTTACAAATACGACTGCTTAGCAAACATAACTGCGGTGGTGGTGATGGTAGCAAAAGAAGATGGTATTTTTAATAAAGCAACCAAAGATGTTTAATTGGAAAAAATATTGTATGCTTAGAAAAGTTAATTTCTAATTAACTTGAGTAAAATCGAAATCCTTCATGTAGGTATTTATTTTTGACTCAGCAAAGAATATATTATTTTACAACATTAATTTTTTGAGACTATTTGAATTTTTTTTAGCGCTTATTGCTTGAAGTGATATTTGTATCGCCATTTACTAACGGATGGTTCTAGTATACAAATAGTGATAGGCCTACTACTCTTTAGATACCGAGTAAAATTAAAAAAAAAAAAAAAATATTAAATTAATAAAGAATGCTATGCAACAATACTCTAGCTAGTAAACTTGTTACTTGTAACTGAAGATATATTATTGGAATATTGGAACTAGCCTTATGTAATATTGTGATCGACAGTAAGTTTACTTAACAATATACTAGATTGGTGAAGAGACCATCAGTCTCCATAAGTAAAAGTCCAAATATTTCCTGATCCTCATCAATTTCTCCCAGTTTACGTTCAAAGATTATATGGAGCAACCAATGAAATATGTATTAAATTACTATTCTAATAATAAGCAAATATATCAAGCAATATCAGAATATTGCCTTTATATTTTTACGCAACTGTTTTGGGGTAATCTTCCTTTTATTTATAGATGCCGCATGTTTTCTGTCTGTCTGTTTATCTGATGAGAACGAATGAAACGATGGGTATACGAAACAAAAATAGTTAAATTTCAATTGGAGATACTTTCCTCAAAATAGATAGTAACAGTTTCTTAGTCAATTCGAAGCATTTTAAAATAAAATTATATTCGATTTGCTTAATCGAATTAACCGACTAATTTTCAGACTGAGTACGACAAGACAATAAGCATTCAATATTTTAATTGATTATGAATCCAAGCTCTCTTTATGATTGGTTTAAAGCAAATCATAAATAAAATGAAATAATTTACAGAGCTATTGCTAAGCAATTTCTTAAATTTTTAAAATCGCGACTGTATGAATAATATGTTCATTTGTAAAACAAATATAAACTGGCAAATGATTTGGCATTGCCGGCTTTTAATGTCAACACATAATAAATTAGTCCTTTTCACGCTGACTGCGGGTTACAGAACTTTAAAATAAATTGTTGCACAATAGTTGTAGGAAAAACCACTCATATCATAAAAGTACGACTTTTAGTCAATATGTTGAATATATATAAAATTTATTCAATTTAAGTATTTTATTTCTAGCATACCATATTACTCTCAAATTTGATTACGATTGCGATTTGGTTTTTTATTATTAAGCCCACTCAGTAAAATCGCAAATTGTGAAGTTTGTAAATTATTGTATTTCATTTCAGTAATTTACGCAGCTTATTAAAATAAATACCACACGATAAAATTACAAGCAGAATGATTATTCTAAAAGTTTCGTTTCTCCATTTTGGCTAACTTCAAAGTTTTCCAATTTTATAAGTAAATATAAGCTAATAATTATGTTTTTTTTTATCAAAAAATTGATTTATAGTTTTTGACAATACAATAAAAATATACTTATATTGGAAAATATTGAAAAACTTGCTTTGCTGAGTATTATGTGACCTCTAAATAAACTATTAGACAAGTAAAAATCATTCTTATCTTGAAATCACTAATGCCCATTTTCACCAGACGCTCCTAAAGGGCTTAGGAGGCTTTCAAAATTTATTTCTTTTATACTAACAGAGACAAATTCCGATAAGGGACACTAACCTAGGGACTAAGAAAGGGACACGAGGCTTACATATGTGGCTCTGTAGAAACAATTTCATCACGGTCATCGTCGAAAATATAATATTAATATGTGTAATACATATACAATAATATGAAAATATATTATTACATTTCAAATTAATTCACATAACGGCTTACATTCGACTGTATATAAAAATGACGACATGTTATGTTTACAGTGTTGTATCTGCGTAAGTATATAATAAATGGTTGACGCCGCCCGCCCCCGTTTGCTAGCTTTGGGCGGGCGGCGTCAAAATGACCAGTCTCCTTTCCGAAGCCGCGGCGGAAACTCGTTCCACTAACTTTGTGCTTTTATAAGTTCTGTGATAAACACGCTATCATGGCTGTACGTAAGAGCTCCTTGACAATTAAATAACTTTAACATAAATTTGTTTGTCAAATAAATAATTGGATTGAAAATGGTGTCACATTTTAAACTTATATTTAAAGAAATCATAGTGTTGATAAACGCTTGAAAACAACCCCAAACAATTTTGTATATCCTGCACGTACATAGTAAAGTGTGAGAGGGACGTAAAGAGAAATGACTTCATTTTCAATCTCCTTTTGACCGGCTAACATAATACATGTTTTTATGGTAACATCAATAAAAATTATCAATTTAATACTCTCTCTCTAAAAATAAGCAACTTCATTTGTTCACTTTGAAATGATGTCAAACTTACATTGTATTTTATTTACTTAATTACATTAATGCAAACAAACTTTGACCATAAGTCCATAAGTCTAAATAATAGAAAAAATCCCTCAAATAGAACATTCTCAATCAATATCACAATCATACTTTTTCGGTGGTTTTATACACATAAAAAGTAAAAATTTAACTAAACGCCTATTTCGACAGAGAGGATATGTTCTGAAATAAATTTATATTAGTCACAAAGATCATTGACGTCAGGCCGCCAACAGTTATGAGATCAACAACTCATGCGCAGCTGCCACTAACATGAAATAATTACTTTTTAAAATTTACAACCGTAATATAGATTTTAATTATTACAAACAAGATTTCAATTTTGCTCCAAACAAAGATAGGTGTTTAGTAGGAATTAGTTCTTCCATATTAAAATTACCTTATTATCCTTGACTTTTTTCATATGTCAACTTAATCGAATCTCTTATATTAATAGTCTGGAGGTCATGAATTCTAAATAAACATTATTTATTTTGGCTCTCTCTTTTATATCAGTATACGTTGCGTCTCTTCTAACACTATTAATATCTTACAAATGTTTTCAATCAATGTCATCACAGAGTTCAACTTACAATTTGAATATAAATATTATTCAAATTGTAAGTTGAATACCATTGCAGTTTACATCTCATATTATGAAAACTATGTACCTATTTCCAGAATTTAGATTGCTGTCATGTTGTTAGCGATTCGCGTTATTTTTGGAGATGATTCTGGAGCCGAGCCGCCATTAAACGACTTGGCACTGGAACTGATGTTTTATGGCTAGTGTTCAAAACTTGCATATGCTCACGATTTTTAAAGTGCCAGTCAGAAAGAATGTTGCTAATCCGCGTTAGTTAAAAAATTACGTAAATAGTACGCGTATTCACTATACCAACAATGATATTTTAAGAAATGTGAAATATAAACACGTGTTTAGTAGTTTATCATAACAAGTAACGATGCTTCGTCTACAACTGTAACTATATACTGTTAAGGCTCTAACACCACACACAAAATGAGAGAATATAACGCAAAATCTAATACTTGAAAATCGGTAGTTTCCTTATTTTTAAGGCACACGATTTTCTTAATTTAAGATTTTAGGTTTATCACCACATAAACAAACAGATAATAACCAGCTAACATTGGACTGATATAATTAGAAAGTGATGATGTAACGTCACTTCATTTATAAGGACCTACTAATGCAGTAGCTCTAAGAACACCCTCCGCTTTTTGTCCAAAATATAATCAATAATGTAAAAAGTAACAGTAAATTAAAATGAATCTTATCCATTTTTGCCTTAATATAATTTAATACTAGAATTTGCTTGTATCTATTATTTGGGAAAACTATTAGTATAAACATATTTAAAATTTTTGGCAGTGAAAATGGTTATAAATTTTCTACGAAGCGTGATTGTTTACTAGTTATCACGAAAACTAAAGTATTTTGACGATGTAGTCGTATCAATGGGATTAGTAAACTAGGTTAATCTTAGAGTATTACAATGATATACTTCGGAAACTTTTATAGTACAAAACTATAAAATTTTCCGAAACTATAGAACAACAAATATAGCATTTCAATAGAAATTCATAAAAATAAGCAAATTCAAACTCACATAAAAAGATGTAGAATTAAAGTTTTCACAAAAATATTTTATATTACAGCCCAGAAACAAGGAACAGGAACAGGAAGTCCTTAACTGGATCAGTGCTGTTCTTGGAGAGGCTCTGCCTAATGCTGCCTATGAAGACTACCTCAAGGATGGCATTGTTCTATGTAAACTCATCAACAAACTGTCTCCTGGTTCAGTAAAGAAGATCCAAGAGAGGGGAACCAATTTCCAGCTTATGGAAAACATTCAAAGGTTATTTGGAAACACCCCCTGATCATTTGATTAAAAATTGAGTTTTGATTTTTAATTAGAAAGTTTACATTATGAAATCGATTATTCCAGGTTCCAAGCTGCCATCAAGAAATATGGTGTGCCTGAGGAAGAAATTTTCCAAACTGCTGATCTCTTTGAAAGGCGTAACATTCCTCAAGTCACACTGTGTCTATACGCCTTAGGAAGAATTGTAAGTTGACAATAAATATGTTACGTTATACAAACAAATACTCGTAGTTTGTATAAAGAATGAAAGTCCTTAAACTGTGCTTATTGTGTTTTGCAGACTCAGAAACACCCCGAATGGACTGGTCCACAGCTTGGTCCCAAAATGTCGGATAAGAACGAGCGTACTTTCACAGAGGAGCAACTTCGGGCGCATAATGCTGAGCTCAACCTCCAGATGGGCTTTAACAAGGGAGCTTCACAGTCTGGCCATGGTGGTTTTGGCAACACTCGCCACATGTAATCTCTTTAAGACTCATGGTAGCCTGGTATTTGAGACCAAATCCCTTAAATTCGGGGAAAACCAGTATTCATTTTTTTATTCCAAGTTTTTAAAATGAAGGCATCTCTATCTGCCTACTCAAATAAATCACTATTTTGATATCTAAAAATCGTATGATGGATAAAAACTAATTGGTAATCTAACAATAACATATTTTGTGAAGACTTCTTGCTAAGATTATTATGTAATTCTTATGTAAATATTTAACATTATTAATTTAATAAAAGTTATTCTAAGGAGTAAGGTGTTTGAATTTGGGTAATCGTACTCACTTTCGTCACAGAAATTTATTTGAATATGATCCAAGGAGAATTTGCGTAATTTAGAGTTAGTAATTAATGTTTACTTCTAAAATTAGATTCGTTGAATTAATTAAAATATTAATATAATTACTGGAATATTATTATTAGCTATATTTAATCAAGGATTGCCCCTTGACCGACATAATTAGTGTCAAAAGCATCAAGATGATAAATGACTTCAGAGCATTGCCAAGACTTATAATTAATAATGGAGAACATATTTATCAACACCATAAAATAAATGCAAATAAACTGTATGTTACAACTTAATTTATGCAAACCAACTTGAACTTACATGCTACAAGTAAAGCTGCAGGTATAACTTCTTCGTTTAAATCGACAATAAAATATTTAATGGCTTAATAAATATGTATATTAAATATTTTTTTTCATGCATGCTATATCATATAAACAAAGAAGATGTTAACAGCGTCTAGATTCAGTGAGTGAGCCAGTGGTCATAGTCATATAGTCTTAGTCCACAATTATTTGAAAATATTGTAATATGTTCAAAAATACATGAATATAAATTTCAAATCCAGAACAATATAGCTAATTTAGTTACTTTCAATTTTCTAAAAAAGCATGTTAAAACAATTTTGTATTCAAAACAAGTATCTTTGTATACAAGCTTGTTTTTTACCTACGGCAAAACATTAATGTTCTCAATTGCAATGAATACTAAACATTGTTACCTAATATTGTTATATTTCTTTTATTATTTTTATCTTATTTACGTATGGAAAAAAGTTTCTATTTAATCTATTACATGGTCAGTAAAATTTTAAGTAGCTTAAGTAGTTAGGCAGTTTGTAAATTGTTTTAATATCGTCCTTGACTTACATTGGCAAAGGTCTATCAGACACAATACTTGTGTGACACAGTAGGGGGTCATTCAACCATTTCATTCAATAGCTTGTTTTCATGTGTTTCCATGTCGTTTCTCGGCACCGAAGTCGTAAAACTTTATGTGTACAAAAATAGACATGTTGTCGGTTACAGTTAATATTTTAAGAAACAAAATATAATTAATGAACTTCTTCTATGATATATATTTTGATAAACGAGAAAATACAAGAAAGATGTTTAATTTTTTTAAATAATAAATTAGCTATATCCGCAAAGTTTATTTTTAAAAACTATTCAAAAGACTTTTTTAACGAATAATAACAGCTGTTACATAATTTGTTACAGGATTTTCTGGGCTCGTATTCAAGTATTTCCCTTCCATTTAAAAAAAATCTGATGTCATATGTTGTAACAACGAAACAGACCGGATCACATAAATAAGGCATTTTGACACATTGATGTTACATTGTGTGTTTATTGTTTTTATGTCAGTTAGGTTATATTTGATCAGATTATAGGAACAAAATATTTCAATACAGTCACTTAAATAATGTAGAATAGAATAGAATAGAATATATCTTTATTGTACATCAGCCAATTCAAAAAGAGAAACACTCAAAAAAAACTTTTAATTAATTTTGTACAAAGGGCGACCTGCATAATATAGTTAAATATGTTTCAAATACTCCATTACCTATATTTTATAAAAGCATTTCAGTTAATAACGATTTACTGATACTTTTTAAACTTCATTTTTGAATAAAAAATATTCAAATTTATTTAAATGGCAAAGTAAAATTCGATATTTCGTTAAATTTTACTTTGTCATTCAAATAAAGTTACGAATATTTTTTATTAAATGAAGCTTAAAAAGTATCAATAAATAGTTATTAACTCAAATGCTTTTATATGCAAATATTTGAAACATATTTAGTGAGGCGGTAAACAATTTTAGCTCCTAAATTTATCAAATGTACCGACGATTGATATTTTTTCAGTTATATATTTTTGATATAGCGATGACGCGGAGCGCAATGAAATACTTTGTATATCGACTTCGCAGTGCGGCCAGAAAGAGATCACACTTAATTACCAAAATCGCGTGTTTTGTTATTACTAATCCATTGGTTCATTGCGACCTCCTCGTGTCTCTTATGAAGCAAGAGCAGGGTTGCAAGTTATGGAAAATAGTAGACCTTGAATATTATTTATGTTTATTAGCTATATTATTATTGAAATAAATTACACAAGTTTCGATGAGTAATACGGTGCGATGATTACCTATCGAATACTTGAGCTGAGAAACACTTAAAGGTGTTTGTAGTTTAAAAAAAGTATTGTTTAAACAACATTTGTCTTGCAAACATAATGTATGTAAGGTAATTCAATATTTATTTAAGTAGTATTATCACCTTTGCGTTTATTTTCTGTAGCTTATAAACTACACAAAACGATCGACTTTTTTTGTTAAGGAGACACCATTTTTTTTTTTTGGACTGACTAATACTGTTGGCCGCAGATGGCCTTTACAGCGTTACCGGGGTTTTAAGGAAGCGAGAACCTTGGAGAGTCCTCAAGCCTTAAGGGGCGATTCGCCTCTGGAGGAGTTTAGCTTGGAAAGCGTAGAAGATTGTAATATTGCTTAAAGCATACAGATCTCCATTGATATATTTAAAGAAGAATGTGAAATAATTTTCTTTATTGCGTTTTGTATTCCATTTGATGAGATTAAAGAGAGACTCTTCAAATTCTCTCTCCTCAATCTTAAAGGAAATAGGGCACTGGGGGACCATCTTCACCCTACACAGACACTAAACTTAAGAACACAACCTTACAATAGTATTCTTGTGGTAAGTAAAATCTCATGCGATGCCAGCAAATACTAAAAAATCATTGCTGGTATTGTTTCCGCAATGTTTACAATTTACTATATAAAAAACAATAACTATCTATCTAAATTATACATCATTGAGAGGTTTCAAATATTGTTTTAGCCAGTTTTCTCTTTTTTCAATATGTCTGCACAAAAAGTGGCCAAATAAAAAAAACATAACTTTATTTCTTTTCTATTAACTTTAATTTCTTTAAAATTTTCATTATCATTCACAAATCTATCCCTATTTTAAGTACGGTTAAGTATAGGCTTGACCTAACTCATCTCCAAAAGAAGAAGAATCGAAGATGAAATTGTTTCCAATCATAATTTTTTTTCAAATGAAATCAGTGCGGTATGAAAGGAAAGGTTTTTCTATGTTGAATACTAGGCTTCCAGAACATTTAAGGAATTATTTTTGTTGACAGTAGATTCCCGATTCTTTTATCGTTATTTCTTTTCTTCTCAGGAAAGCGATTATTGACCCCTCATATTACAATCGTCAACAGCTTCGTATCCGCTTATCATTAGGCTTCTCTTATGCTTTGTCACTCTTATCCCATATTAGATAGTGCTTATATGATATCTTACGTCATGATTATCACGAGTCACATTGACTTCAACGCCTGTATTATTAGTATCAAACAGTACCGGGTCTAATGCGTAGGCCAGGACATGTTTATCTTGACCGAGAGCCAAATTTTATCCTCAACATAAAAGATTACGGATCGTGAAACACTGTACACATAATTATTTAATTGAGATGAAATAATACACAGGCATATTGGTGTCTTCTAGGTTTTTCTTTTTTGAGAAACGAGTCTTTTACTGGAAGCAGTTCTTGTCTGATTTCGGTTCATCATAATGCACTGCTTTGATTTTAGAATAAAGTTATAACTTCGGTATAACAAGCATTTACAAGTGACAGTTACTGCTTGCTTACCACAAAGGAAATCGTATGGATTCCCAACCGTGTAGTATTAAAAAACGAAATTGGAATACTTATTTATAGCTGTAGGATAAGGAACTAGACTCGAAAAGTAACATAGTTTTTTAATTTGACGCGACCTTACTCGCGTTTTTAACTAATCAAGTACCCAGTGTTAGTTGCACCATTAAATAGAATCTAACTACGTTTTATTTATTAAAATCACTAGTCACAGAAGTACAAAGGAACGGATAGACATACACACCTACTCAGGGATAGTACGCTGATTTCGTTATTCCAATATTCTGAGATTGTAGTTTTTTTTTAATAATAATATAATAATGTTTCTTAGACTCTGACCTATCATCTAATCCAAGTTAGCATAATTAAGATCTTGTGTTTTAGATACTAGATAATTTAGAAATATTGATAGTAATATTTAAATAAATAGCAGAAATATACTAAATAAACCTACAAAAATCACGACTCGAGAACAAAAATTCGTACTCATCATACAAATATCTGCCCCTATCGGAATTCGAACCCGGGATTTCTGGCTAAGAAGACAGGGGTACTAATCACTCGACCAGACGGCCGATGTAGAAACTGCTTATTATTTGAGACGTCATACGCAAGGAAGCGGCTACCAAAATGTACGGGCACGTGGACAAAATTAATGATAATATCTTTGTAATTTATGCGTTCACATGGATAGTTGTTGTAATAAAATTATTTTAATTTATGTAAACTAAAAGCATTTAAAGAATTCTTTAATATTTATTTAAACATTTTTTGATAACTTATACACTTAAATAATGTTATATATTATATTAGTTATATTCTAAATTAACTAATTCTTTAATCTGTGAAGCCATATTTGACTCCCGAGAGGTAATAGACAATTATAAACTATTATTTTCTGTCTGGATGACGCCTTTACACTATGAGTACTCAATACACCAACTGTGTGGCAGATAAGATTACCATAGTCAACACCACAGAAGTTAAAATAAACATCACAGAAGAAAAATCCCCAACTAACAATAGGGACTTGTTTTGCAAATTCCTACTCAATACATTGTCAAAAAATTAGGGCTTATGATGTAACTATAAAGTCAGAGGATGTCTTATTAACAATTTAAAAACACTTATTAAATTTTTTGTTGTGAATTTAGATGGTTAACTTCTCAATTTAAGCGAGCCTTTATAAAAACCTAATGATAGAGTTTTAAACACGAAACAAAATAACTTCGCAATGAACGGTCCCTAGAGGAATGCAAATGAGCAGTTGCATTGAATTTAATAATTAGATATCATAATGTAATTCTATAGACATAAGGCTCATATGCACGAGCTACTGATGTTGAAAGGATGGAGACCACAGGACAGGTTTTGCGCAGACAACAAGAAACAACGTCTTGACCCGTTTTCGGCGTTGCAAAATGATGTATTTTATATACTTAATATTTTCTACGTAAAGGTAGACGATTACCACACGAACACGAAGAAAATGAGTCGATGTTACGGAACGAATGTAACAGTTATTACACGAATACGTTTTAATTAGTAGGATCGCAGAGTTGGTGTCTGTTAGAAATTGTATAGTTACAGTATGATTGGACACGGCATGCTGTCATTGGTGTGTTCAAAATATTGCAGTCACGAAATTATATACATAAATATATTATAGTTAGATATTGAATTTGATTTAATATGTTATGTTAAATTTGAACTTGTGTTAAAGAATTCACAAAAAATATTGATTTTATCTGATATAAAATATGATAAATAACATTAACAGACGCATTTCATAATTCTATCATATCAGTTTAATACAGTTAATAATGATTTGTAAAAATCACGATTATCTGTGATAAATAGCGACAATTATAACATTAAAACTAATTCTTCAATAAATGGATATTTGTTTTATATATTATTCCATATTACCTTCTTAAAAATGAACTAAGCTGATCTATTCAGCTTAGTTCATTTTTAAGAATACTTGTATCAGTAGTATCCATTGGAATTAAAATTATTAGTGGATAGGTTGTGGGTGATCAGATCAATCGAATTGTTAAATTAAATTGTACAGGATTTGACATTTATGCTCGATAGCTGTAGCGAGAGCTTATGTCAAATTCCATACATTTTTAGGTACGATTTAGATTGCGATTATCGAAATGCATTTTGTCTAGGCCAGAACGGAATAATTTGAATTTACTTGTATTACGTGTGGCCGTTTCTAAACTATATCATGCTCTATGGTTTCAATTACAGGTATATAAAATACTTCGATTATAAGTTTTAATCTTAAAAAACATCTTTAATCTTATGGTTTAATCTTTTCTTTTTCAAACAACAAGTTTGTAATATGTTTTGTTCTTCCGACATTTTTTCTCCTTTTTTAATTTTGCTTTTTGCATTTTTTTGGTTGTATATGTGTACGTACATAGCTCAAAAACTTATTATAGTGCAAGAAGCAACAGTGCTTATTTCTATTATAACTTTAAGTAAGTTTCGTTGTTAAAACTTACAAGAGAAAGAAGCAACACATGGGTTCACAGTGGATATAATTTACTATTTATAATAACTTTAACATAATAAATGAGTATCTACATATCGACTTCAAATTTCTCCAAGGGTTTTAATATATAAAAGGAATAAAATGACTTCCCGGCTCTTTCATTTTTACAATTATTATCAGACAATAAAATATGGTCACTTATATGATGAAACCTCTTATCACTCAAACATTAATGAACACTGGGAATAAAAAAACAATCTTATAATTCTATCGAATTGACCGTCTCGATTGTGTTTGTCACCCGTCAAATCATATAAAAATCATAGCAGAGCTTCTGTTGTGGCGTATTCAAAATTAATTTTTATTTAGGCATTTGTTAACTAATCGCATCGGAGATCAGAAACTTTTACTGATCCTGATAATTCTGTTAGGATTACATACTATTTATTATACTTATATAATAATTTAAACAAACAAAATTTATCATTAACTAATAGATGAATCTGTTATTTCTTCATTGTCATTTAAAGTGGGAATAAAATAAAATATACAGCTCTACATTCCTTTAACTTCTGTTTATTCATATGGGAATTACAGCCTATTGTTTTACTTTTATAATCAATTTTAACATACAAAAAGGAAACTATTCAGTTAATATCATAAGAGTATTTGGTGACAGACTGGAGAAGAATTTCCTACAATCACTACATAAATTCTAGTAACTGCTGGAACCACTTGGAGTAATTTAATATCTTTTGTCTTCAGAATGTCAAAGCGCTTACAAAATCAAGTGATATCTTGATATAAATGCATGTGTGTATATGCGATGGTTTCCATTTACCATCAGATGGGCCATCGACTTGTTTGGCATTCATGGACATAAATAAATAAAAAACAGTTTTTTTATATGTCAGTTGCAGAGCTTAGGTTATATTGTCACCTATTAAAACTGTGAACATTTTGATTTTTGGCAATTTGATGAAAGTAAATTATAAGACTAAAAATTTATTGATACAACTTTTTATTTATATAAAATCTAGAAAAAGAAGACTTACGCTTTCGATGAACTTCATAAATTTATTTATTTATTATATGCTTTTATTACAGCAAATGAAAGAAAAAGAGTAAATGTAATTCTTTAAAATAGAACACATCTATAAAACTCTAATGTTATGAGAAATCATTTAAATCATCGAAATATCTTAGTGAAAAGATAGCTATGATTAAATGTAAATAAATAAAAATGCATGTTTAACTTATTAGCAATATTTACTTAGGCAACGCAAGTTTAAGTTTTATTTACATAGTTAACAATTGCGTACAAATCCCCCCTCTAGCTTGTCTTACGGAACATGGAGACTGACAAGACTCGAACTTAGTATCTGTCTACCACCTCGAGCCGCAAGCTTGGGGCTCGCTTAACGTTCTTTGAAAACAAAAACACTAACAATGCAGTTTCAATTATTAATTGTGTCACTGGTGCTATATAAAACTTCTGCCGAATATTTTAAAACCAAACGTAAGTACCTACAATAGTCTAATACCTGTAAATATTTCTTGTGTAAAAAAGTCGCAGTCGCACGCATATAGATAGGTAGATGACATAATCCAGTTATCGCTTACATAAATTGTTTGTTGTTGTTATACTATAAGTTAAGTTGCATTTCTTATGAGGTTGAATGACCTCTTATCGCGATCTTATTTTACTGGTATATTAGTATATAACGTTTCTTTATCTATGAAAGTAGCTTTCGTAGAATGTAAAAAGTATATGCTTGATGGCGTATTAAATGTTCATGTACCGTATACCTATGTTCACCTCGTTCTGCTTTCGTAAATACCAACGAAGTAGTCATTTTAAGTTTTTCGAACTGTGTCAATCGTTATTACCTATTCGTAATCGATAGTAAATTCTAGCGTGTGGATCATAAAGTCTACATCATATTTTAGTGCGCCAGACTATTTGAATCAATTTAAAATGTTAAATATATAATGCCTAAATGTTTATTAATAATTATGCATATAATAGTTATTTACTCCCGCTCACCTAATATAGTTACTGCACCTATACACTTTATCTATGCACAATTATTATCGAGCAATTGCAGTTAAACAGGGTTGATTCATTTCTAATAGATTTTAAGTTTCGTTAATATAAAACGCTAAGTTATCTTTATTTTCAATTTAGAGTCTTACTTCGAAACATATAATATGAGAGATAATAACAAAATATAATTCAAAAGTACTTTAACTATGATAAGGGTTAATCAGTTATTTAAGTAAGACCTTTAATGCTAAAATTTTTTTATTGTTATTAATGAAACATACATTTAATTTGAAATAATGTCAATGATAAAGATCTTATATATTTATGTAATAGAATATATCTTTATATTACATCAAACAATTCAAAAATAGAAATACATAGGGAACTATTAATTTTGTGAAAAGGACATGCATTTAAACATATTATAATTTATTGACAAGTAAAATGCTTTTTAAGAATTAATTTAAATTATTTAAACTGTATTATTAGTAGCGAACAACCAAAATAATGGAAATTAATAGTTGAACTCACGGGGATCTAAAATTAATCTAAATTTATCTATCTATCGAAATCTAAGGTTTAAGCATTTTAAAATTAATCAATTTTAAAAATTTATATTTTGCCCTCTATATCAACTGACTTAGGTACAAGCAATTGAATCACACTTTTACTTCATTAGTGTTTTAGAACTATGATTACATACACATCCAATATTATTTTTACTAGTTACTCATGACAAGGTTATGTGCGGTCAATGTCAAAGATTCATGAACGTAACCCGTAATATGTAAACGTCACATATTTAAAACAAAGCAAGCTGAATAATAATATTAAATTTATTTTGTTAACATAATTTGTATAAGTAAAATATTATCAACGTTTCAGCGGATTTTGTGAAAACATGTTTGAAGAGTGATCCAGATTTTGACGAATGTTCCCGAACAGCTGTTCAACAATTATTTAATGCTCTTGGTCCAGGTACAAAATATTTTTATAATTTTAATGAAAAATGTTTGGAATATTTTCAAATGTTCTTGTCAGTTTTCTTGCCAACCCTACAGTTCTACATAAACCGGCCTGGTTGCAGAGCGCCTGTTCTTGCACAACTGGTAGTTCGAGCAACATGTTAACTCTTTGGTAGTCCTATTGCCCTGGCATTATTCTAAGTAATATGTCTAAATCAAATTAATTTTCATTTTAATTATCTATGTAATTAAAATTAAAACTTTGTTCGGTATTATGCGATGTAATTTCAAATAACACATGTGATTGTTTTGTTACTTTGTAAATTATTTTGGGATAGAATGACAGTAAAAAGAGGCATATAGCAATTGATAGTGTGCTGGTAGGTTCAAGCCACCAAGCTAGTCACATAGCCTCAATTACGAAACAACTGTACATAACTTGCGGAAAGCGAAAGTGCTATTTCTTCACCTATACTCGTACGACAGATAATGTCATGGCATCAAAATGTGAATCCTATCAGATAATATTTTCCTATACCGAATACTTTCTTTAAATTTCAGGTCTTCCAGATATTGATATGCAACCTCTGGATCCATTGAAAATACCAAAAATTAGGATATTACAAGGTGACGGACCAGTCAATGTAAACGCAGCATTAGATGATGTGTCTGTGACTGGATTCGGCAAAACCGAAGTATTGGTCAATCAGTAAGTTAACATTGATGTTTACTCTTGAAGTTTATAAGAGCCTAGTACTACGGCCGACTGCACGATCGATCGAGTTGAACAAAACATCGAGTAAAAGTTACAAGGTAATGTAAAATAATATAAAATATAATTATTAAGTATTTCTTTTGGTGACATAGTTCGAATTTATTAACTATCTCAGAAGGTCGCCTCAATCTTAATACATAATATATAAAAAATAGGACATTTGACAACAATTACTGTTTAAAATGTAGCATTGATAATTAATTGCTCTTTTTGTTTTCAGGGTAGACAGCAAATCCTATGAATTCTATACAAAGGTTCGCGTTCCCAAAATAAGGATAGAGGGCATATATGATTTGAAGGGTAGAATTTTATTGATACCTCTAGTCGGTCGGGGTGACTGCTGGTTTGAGCCAAGTAAGAACTTTTGAATAAGTTATTATTAACGTTTGGGCCCATTGTCATTCCACGCTAATTTTTCTTTATCATATGATAAAGAAAACTTTAAACTGGGTTGTTACATTGTTAATAATTTCACAATAATTTAGGTACCGTGTGGAACACTATTCTTGTTATCCCTCTCTCCAAAAAAATAAGATAAGCTTTTAGTAGTTAATTTATATTTTTATTTACACCACCAAATTACAAATTTAACATTTAATTTTACAATTTCTGGCTTTTTTATTACCGGCCAGAATCTCATGGCAGCGATTTGTGCTCTTTCTTTTTAATTTAAAAAATGTTCCAAATTCAAAAGTCAGTCGATATTGTTGTTGAGTGCGCTAGAATGACCCATTTTAGTCGCACTAAAAGTAATGCGAAAAGAAAACAATAACAACAGTGTACCCTCATTAGCGATGGCCTGAGCACTGTATCGAATGGTCTGGAATGGAATAAGACGTACAGCAAGCAATTAAATTAATGTTTTTGATTATTTACCTATCCTCATAGGTGACATTTTAGTTAATGAAAAACCTTTCTTTAAAAAATAAAGAGAAACTAAAATAATAGATAATCATAATTTGGAAAATGGTTTACAAGTAAGTTTATTATAATAAGAAAATATTTTATATTTTTCAGGTAATATGACAATCGATATCATCAGTGATGTAAAACTGTACGATAAAGATGGATTACCTTTTTTCAATGTTACCGCTGCACATGTAAAATACTCAATCGGAGGTTTAAAATTACGAATGAATAATCTTTTTGATGGAATCGACTCTCTAGGTAAGGCTTTTATTTGCTATTTAGATAGCGCCATCTAGTAAACGGTCCTTAAAGCTTTGTAAGCTATAGCGCCATCTAACGTGGAGTAGTATTAGCTATTTGCTAAAACCGACTGACACTGACGCACGACGACGAGAACGCCACGGCCTTGTCAGGTATCTACATCATTTCATGCTAGCCTGGTACTTGCGTAGAGCAAATTGCAACGTTGAACCGTTGTGATTTTATCATGCGGGAACAATTTTTTCTGTCATTCATATTTTTTTGCACAGCAAGATACTCTATAAACACATAAAGAGAATTAAAATTTCTGGTACCTTGTAGAGTATTTAATTTAATTTCCAATGTTCTTGTTATGTTTAAACAATGAAAATAATTTTATGTTAAGGTGTTATGTTTTCTCTTAAGATAAGAATGATTTAATTAACTTTGTAATTTTTTTTCAGAGGAGAGCACAAATGCTTACTTGAACGCCAATTGGAGACCAGTATCGGATTCTCTACGACCAATTTTATCAAAAACAATTGAAGACATATTGTTAAGTTTCATGCAAAAATTATTCCACAATTTGCCAGCTAACTTTATGATAGGTGATTTAAAATACAATCCAAGTAAAAAAATCGATAAGAAGCTATAAGTAATAGATAACATAGTTAACTACTTATTTAAAAGATGTTTTTCATAGATTATAATATATAATTATTGATCGGCTTCTTAGGATCATTTTAACGGGGAGAACTTTTCCTACATTAAATATTTGAAAACGAAAAATAGAAGTTGCATCACAGTTTAAGTTTTTATTTACTATTACTTATTATATTGGCAATAATATCTGTTAAACAATGTTGGAAGTTTTATGTATATATTCAGTAATATATAGGAACAGAATCTGGCCTTAAATTTAAAAATAAGTGTTATGATAATATCAGTGATTTTAGTGTTATAGTTAATTTTATATGTGTAGATTAAGTTTAATATAATAGTTACCATAAATCATAATTGACAATATTAATAACGTTGGATAGTTTTTCTATGTAAATAAAGTTGTTACCGAAGGCCATGGCTTGCAAAATTTTGAATTTTATTATATTGAAGGAGTGAAATCGATAATTGTTATTTAATGATAAATTTTATGTTTGTATATAAGGTATATAAGGCAGTTTATTATTTAGAACTCAAAATGTTGAATTAAACATTTAACTCGGTTAAATTGTTGTTTTTTTAAACTGACTCATTTAGATAAATAATCTATGTCTGGCTTGATTAAAAAAAATATAATTTGAAAATAACAAACATATTAGGTTTATGAAACTCAAATTATTAGCTTATATAATTCCAAAATTACTGTTAAATACTGAAAGATTCATTAGTGACGTCGAAAATTCTTGATGAGAAGCCAAAATGTTTAAAAGTTTAGGATAAGTCATGTTGTTTACCTGCCTGTTATTTTCAGGTAAACCAAGGTCAATGAATAATATACTATTGGAGATTCCTTACTCTAGCAAAACTACTAGTATAAATACTATAGAATAGATAACAATAATAGACAAAATAAACTAAAAATATTGGAAAAATATTTTAAACATACTGTATGTTTGGCTTATCTATAGAGTGCGATTCATACTATCTCAACTAATATAACACTAACACATTTGTAACCTCTAATGCAATTTTGAGATTTTATAAAGTTTTTCATCACAATCTCCAATATTATCCTTAATTGTACGAAATTATAATTACATTTAAACATATCAGGTTTTAATGTAGATATAATTTCGTATTAAATAATTAATTGTTAGTAATAACAATAGGAAGTACTTTTCAAATTAAATTCATGATTGAATGAATTGAGAATTGAATTCAAATTATTTACTATGTTGTCATGAAACTAAATAATTCTTAACATACCAAAGTCATGAAATCATATCAAATACTTCTGAAGGATTGATTACCTATAGTGCAATGATGTGCAGAAAATGTTGTTTCGAAAAGGTCATAATTAAAAGCATTGTTTTTTATGCTTACCTGCCAAATGGGACGTCCAGGCATGTTTATTCTTCAATATTTCCAAAACCACTTCACAAAAATGTACACTACGGCAAACTACCGAATGAGTTTTACACGGTAGCCACTAGATGGCTCTGTCACGAAAGGTGGGAACAAAATAACCGATACTCAGAAATATAACGTGTTTTATATGGCGGGAGAGCGCTATTGCGGCGAACTCATGCTAACAGACACGAGGCAGAAACTTGTGAACAATCGACCGAAATATCTCCTTACGAATCCCGATCTGTTAATAAGATGTTGTCTTCAGAAAATTTACATATGGAAATGTTTACAACTGATTTGAAATATAAATTTACTATGTAGAATCAGAAGGTAAGCGAAGTCAGAACTACGATTAAGAAAGACGATTTTAAATAATGTTTCTGTATTAGGGTTATATTAAAAAAAAAATTGCAAAGGTTACTCATGCCTTTTTCACGAGAGGAAGGTATGTAATTTTGTTTATTCTTTTCTTCCATTACATAAAATTTTGTTTATGTTTCAAGTTATTTTCTTTATAAACTAGGTGACTTGACAGATATCTTCGTTTTGTTAAAGGAAATGGAATGTTTATTTTACGTATTTTAGAAATTTTGTTTTCTACAGAATCTTCCTCGGACATTAATGTATATTGCAAAAAATAAGAAGTAGTATTTCTATAACCATTCGTAGGTAGGTAGATAGGCACTTAACAACGTATTTAAAAATTTAATTATATAGAATACTTGCAAATAGTCTTTCTAAAGATTTTCGTTTACTTACTGAAAGTCCGATACTATTTCTTCCTCCATTGTCACAATAAATAAAAGCTATAATACCAGACTACCGTTGTATGGGTCATTTGTGACCCATGAAGTACAAAGTGACAATAGATAAATACGTTTTAATAACATACTAAATTATGCCATCTTTTATCCATATGTGCTTATAAATTTATTCCAGAAAGTCTTACATTATTATTTTACTCTACGAACATTTTCAAAGTACAAAGAAACATGTCAAAGTCGAAATTTAATTAACATTGGCCAGTTTATGAAGATATTGCAGTAGCTTTGGTTTATTTATAGCTAGTGCCAGATTCCTTATAAAACTGGAACGAGGTTGCGAAATCTTAAGCTGATGTTTTGGGAAAAATCCAACTGTTTTACTTTGGTCCAGTAAATAAGTAAAATAAAATTTACATATATACTAAATGATTAGTATATATGTACCTATGAAGGTACATATACACTATATAATGTTGAAAATTCAAACCAGCAAGATGATCGTTTATTATACTTACTAAACTTACTAAAAAACCTTAGACAGGTAGAATTTTTATTGTACATACCTATTTAGTTTTTATAATCAATTTGATTTTTTATCTTAGGATTGAATTTCATTCAACACAAGTCACTTATTATGGGGCAATATATACACATTTATAACATAGTTCCGCCAAATATATCTAAACTGCCTTTATACAAATTTAAAGAATACTTCAAACAAAATTTTATGAAAAAAGGCTACTACAAAGTTCAGCGATATTTAGGAGATAAGCATGGACTATTTAAAAATGCATTTTAAATAAACATAAGCTGTAATCAAACTGAATTCGAACTTAATAAAACCAGAAATTACGAAACGTATCAATACATAAAATATTGCACTGTAAAAAAAAATATATTTGTAATACTAATACATAATGACATAGGTATAATTTGTAAATGTCATTATAAATATTGAAGCCTGAGAGTTTCTTGCGTCGCTTCTTCTCTGGAGCTACTAATTCGTCGAAGCGGTAGTAGGGTTAATTGGGAATATGTATACTAGTGTTAGTTTTAATTTTAAAATAATTTATTTAATACATAATTAAATTCTATAACTGGGACAGTTTGTAAATACCCGGTTAATAATAATCACTTAAACTTATCACTATTACCTTTAATTACATTTATTTATTCTCATACATATTCCCTATTATGACGTTAAATTAAAGACCTGACTTAAAAGACCCTGATTTAAAAGAACTTAGTTAAAGTTTGTCTATTTATATAAAGACATTTTGACTTTTTTTTAATTACATTCTTGTCAAATTTTCGATCTAGTAGGAAAATGTCACAGAAAGGTTGCCAAAATCCATATAAGTGCCACCATTTCTATATTAAATAATATTGAAATGGTGGAACTAAGTAATTACAAATATAACCCACTCATGGATAAAATACCTGCACGTCCTCCATAAAGATTTGCTTATATCTTGTCGGCAAATACGACAGTCAATGTGACATTCTCGATATTTCGCATCTCTGTCTAAAGTTTGATAGAAATACACGTCATTATTTATGCATGCAGCTGCATCTTATTGCCACTTTTTTCTGTAGTCCTTGTATATCAAGTTCCTGGTAGGGGAGACGTTGTAATATTATCGATTGAGGCAAGTGAGGCAGGCACACTTCGTAATAGTTTGTAAAGATTTTTGTTGTAATTTGCAAAAGTGTTTTTCTCTAAGAACCGTACTCTAAAGAATTAGAGGATTCTGTCTTCAACTACTTAATAGGTAGAATCATAATATCTGAACAAAGCATTTATTGGGACTTTGGGCCACCAAATTTCCTTGTTGCACAATTATTAAAATAAAATTTCGTAATGAAAATTCATACAATAATGATAGTTTCTTTTACCAGTATTTAACATTAAAATCTCCAGTTAATTCAATATGTTGCAAGCACAAAATAATAAATAACAGACAAAGGTCACCAGTCATTGACCGCAAGATGATCATTGACCCACAGAAGGGTGCACGAAGGGGATAGGGCCCCTTTGGTGTCGCTTACAAAAGGATCGAACACCAGGACCGCATAAAAGCGAGGTGGTGGAGTTGCATACATGCACTTTGCACCGAATGAGCATGACGGTATTCTGTTCGCTGCATTGTTTGGCGTTGCACTTTTCATTTTTGCATTGTGATAATTTATATGACATGACATCCAAATTCATGATAATTGAGAATTTATATTTTTGTTTTATTATTTAAAAATTTAACGATATTATTACGATATTATTCCTATCAATATTTATGGATGAAAATAAAAAAGTGAGTGACAACCGTTCATAGCAGATTTTAATTAACGTTTTGAAAATAGAAATGAGTTTTGTACAAATATAACGCATTTGACGTCTTTTCATACTTCCCACTTCACGCCCTATGAAGCAAGAGTAATAAATAGAACCTCTTTGTACTCCAGAAAGTTCTTTTAGTCAAAAACTGAAATAGGTCGTACTTCATGAGCGGTTCAAGGTGGTGGTTACGAGAATAGCCTGTGAGTAGTCTTTCTTAAAATAACGCCGTCCTACACATGTTATGTGAAAAACGAATGGTTCGTCTGCCCGTCTGTCGTCACGGAAATAGGTGACTTACGTTCTAGTATTATTTTCCTTGTGAAAATGTGATCTTAAATGACCTTTGTGTTGTTTGTTCATTTATTTGATTGCGTACACATATTATTTCTTAATTTAAAGTTTTCAATCTTTGGACTTGTCACTTTCAGTAGAATTTTGACTTTTTCTTTTTTAATTTACGAACAGAATCTGTTTCGATTAATACTATGCTACTGCATCAAACCGTTATTGTGATAATAAACCTGATTACGCAGCAAATAATGGCAATAAACTACAGATAAATTGAATAAGCCTATGAAGGTCGTATTCGAATTTTGTAAAGAAGGCAGAGAAACAAAATCCCCAACAAACAATCAGTAGTTTTAGCTAGCGAGCGACACAGACTGTCAATAATGCTGACGGTCGCTGACTGATGATCTAAATTTAACTTTGAACTTTTTTTTGTTTGAATTTTGCCATAACAATGCGTTAGTTAGTATTTATCAAAACTTTTACTACGTAAAGGTTGAAACACGAATATTTGAAAATTGATAAGTTTATTTTTTTGAATATTTCTTCTCCCTATTACAGCAAAGCGCTTAATAACATTCTATGGAATTGAAGGATGGCGATAGTGTTAGAAGTTGTTTGTGTCAAAACGAATGAAAACTACAGCTTTTGATATAAGTATTTACATGTATTAATAAGCTTCTTATAGATTCAAAATATGAATTCAAAAGAGCCTGAAATATGTTTCCGATTATATAGGTAATAATAACAACATATTTATATATACAGTTGATTTAGGCTTGTAGTATAAGGATGGACTTTACTAAAGAAAAAAAATATATTTAAAGTTAATATTCCATAATATGGAAGAAATACTAAAATTGTGTATAGAATCTTTAAGTCAAGTCAAAAAATATTTTCTATTTCTAATAATATAAAAAAAATAAGTAAATTAATAACACTTATGATATGAGTTAATCTGTCTATAACGTGGTTTTAGTTCAATGAACAAATACGGAAAAAAATAAAATTCCATAAAAAGTAATGTAGCGAAAATTTATACAATAAATTTTCCGATGCAGTTCTAATAATGAAATTTAGCTATTTCTTTTATTGTTTTTGCTGTTATCGGTGGTATCAGCTATTTAAAATTATGAAAGAGTCGGTCATAAATTAAAATAAACTTCATTTTTAAGTAGAGTTTCCTTCTACTCGTCGATAATTTGCTGCTACGATAGCGCGGAATAAAGCAAGACAGCATGATATCGATGGCGTAGCGTTACACTGACTGGCGTAGCAAAATGTGAGCGATTCGGGTACTACTCGGCGATAAACAATGGAACGCTTGGAACGTAGTCGTCCGCTGGTGGAGAATCTGGAGCAGGCAGTTACGATCGCCAAGTACTAGGATGGCATGACCATAAAAGAGCTTACATATTGTATTTTGCCATCTAGTGATGAAAAGCTTAACTAAATTTCTTACCATATTTGTACAATGTGGTAGGTGTCGCTGATGATGTTTTCGACAATGATGACATCTAGAGCCGAGTGGTAAAATGAAATAAGATGACATATATACTTATATGCGCTAGATGGCATTTCACGCACGTAATAGTGGTAGAGTAGCTATTTAGTACTGATCTTGTATATATCGTAAAGTTAGAGGAATATTAACAAAATGTTAATCTTATTGTGGGTTTAAAATGAAATAATGTAATGCAACCTGGTTAACCGTTCACTATCCTTTGTTGCTCAACCAAAGGAGCTTGTATTCGAAACCCAATAGGGTGATCTTTGTATTATTTTGGTCACGAGAGTAAATGATTAACGACGGCCGTCTGATTGAGTAACTATTAAATTCTGTCTTGTTCATTACTCGTTCGCTTATAATCGGATTTCAATCTCTGTAGTGGTAAATATTCTTACTCATCATACAACATGGTACGAACAATTATGTACCATTCGTGGCTGTTAATATGTTTATTTGGAATTTGCAAAAATGTTATCAAAAAATCAGATATGTGGAACTACTAGAACTACTTGTAGTATTTATGTAATTAATTATTCGTTTTCTAGTCTTATTATTTGATCGTATATTCTAATAATGACTAATGACTTCACTCGACAATCGTATCTCGTGTATTTTGTCCATCCAAAGGTAACCTTTGTGTAATATACCATCTTTATACTGTGTGTATCTGATATATGGTGAAAATATACTGCCTATGTTCTTCGTTATCTTGTAGCATTATCAAACTCTCAATAATGCTTTAATATCAGAAAAGCTGAAATTTTAGTCATCTATCATATTTTTCTTATACCTATTTACTAATATTAATTGGTAATTGACGTTAAGTTAGTATGGTTTAAGTAAGTGAATACCTACAATAGATTATAAATAGTTATCGTATCATATAAAATTAGTAAATAAAATAGGCAAATGTGCTTGTAAATATTTTTACTAAGAAATTGGGTTGTTTTTCAGGCTTAACGTAAGTTTTGACATTATTTTTTGAATAAATTCAATATTTAATTATTTGGATAGCGAGACTATTAAGTTAATTACAGACTATTTATGTACATAGTTATCACAAAATGAAATAAAACTAATTAACTTACACAGCTTTGGTATAATAGTAACTTATGAACTAACTTTTGGATATTTCAATTATTGCACTTCGTTAGAAAGTATAACTTTCCCCATTAAAATTAATGCTTACTTAAAATGTACACGTAAATAATAAATAATTTATGGAAATAAATAATTCTAACTCTAAATTGTCTTAACACATAATGCGATATTATATGAAGCTTATTGCTTTAGACACGTAGTATGTATACTGCATTTTCAGAATAAATTTACAAATACCAAAATCATTTTCATCAATAATATGTGTTATGTCATAAGTGCTGTTGGATTTTGGACACATTTAATTAATATATATATCACTTCTACATTTTACACTAATCACTAAGCAATATCTGTATTTACAAGGAAAAATCTACTAAGTAGGTATGGTACAATAAGGAATGGTTCAGGGAAGGAATAATTTTTATTTATGAATACGTAATTTAAATACAATAAAAATAAAAAGCTCACTTATAAATGGTTAATACCAGTCTCTACTCTAGTTCATCGTAGCTATCATTAAAACTTTGATCCATTACATCACTATCGAAACTGGTGTCAGTGGTTTTACTTGTAGATGCTTCTTTCTGTGCTAGAAGCCTGTCACACTCGTTCAAGCGACCGTGCAAAACCTCGTACACTCTCGTCATAGATACTACTTTTTCTTTACAAGACGGGTCAGTTTCTATCGCAAAGAGACGAGAATCTAGAAGCTTGATAGCCGCAACTATATAGTTCCGAAGCGTTTTCGTTTTGTGCTCACTGCTGATGCGGTCGAAAAACGCGCAGACTTGCCTCTCCCCGCACAGCAAGACGTCTACGTCATAAGCCAAAGGAGAATGTTGCCTGTGAAGGTAAGCTATGAGTCTTTTAGCATATCTTCTGTAAGTCCTGTAGGCTTTCCTCTTTCTAGATCCCAAAGTTCTGCCCATTGTCATAGATTTTTTCATATCATCGATGACGGCTTTATAGCCAGCATCAATCTTCGTGTCAAATATGTCACGGAGACGAGTTTCTACTGGTTGCAGTTCGTATGGTGCCGGAGATGGTGGTAGGGACGGTGAAGACGGTGGAGGAGACGGTGGCAATGGATTACGAGTGTTCTCCTCTTCGCTTAACTCGCTGGAGATTCTACATTCAGCTGCAGTAGTCTCTGGAGCTGGATAAGGTCGAGGTCTAGTACGAGGCCTTTGGACGCGAGCAGGCCTTGGAGCTGTTCTGGCATTGTAAGCAGTCAAAACATTGGCGTCTTGTTCCGTCAGAGGTCTGGCCCGCTGCGTAGCTGCTAAAGGAATTATCCTTATCTTAACTAATGCATAGCTTTGATGTATCTTGGCTTTAATACGGGGATCTTCGTAGTCCGTCCCCCATAAGTCTCTGATGGCAGATTCTTTTAAATATCTTACTTGGCATAATTCACCATTAAAGAATCTTTTTCTTTGCTGCTCATTCAGAGCGTCTCTCTCAGCTCCAGTTAGGCCATGTATCTTGGTGAGATGATCAGGAAGTTTCCCGTAAGTGAATCGTGCGCAATTCTCGATCGGGCATGGAATGTTGGCATGATTTTGTTTCTTCGTTCGGGTGGCCGGTGCTGAAGGTCTAGAAGTCATTTTTGAAGGTTTGTGTAGATCTGTTGAACAAAAGAGACGATAAGTTAAATTAAATTTTAAATATTATGATTAAGGTTTCATCTGAATTTTAATGCTTATCAACCTATTGCTGCGTAACAAGACTAATATTAATTCAAATATTAATCACAATGACTTTTTAGCAGGGCAAAAGCGGCTTTACTGTAATTTAAATATAATATTTATTATAAATTACAATGCAGCCCACTGCCATTATTATTGGATTTAAGTAACTATTTTATTTATTTAAATTTAGACAAAGTTAATTATGCTCATTTTTCACCAAACATTTTAGTATCCCTTACAAATAGTTATATTTATCGTATATAGAGTCAATAAGATAAATAGTCAATAACAGTCGCCTAGCTAATGGGAATTTCATTCAAAATAGACATTTATAGATATTTCATTAATGTTTTTTTATTATTCCGTCTTTCGTTTACTAAAAAAGTATGTTTCATTAAGACTTCTTCTAAACGTTTGTTAGGCGTCCAGTTAATTTATTTAGAGGGTGTTGATAGACGGGGTGGCGTCCGAGTATAATAATTGTGTTGACGGAGCCCCCGGGCTGTTTGCGGAGCCCGAGCCTTGTCCTGCGACTAATTTATTGAAAACAATGCTCCTAGGATAAATGTCTTGTTCCAAAGATAATTTGTTTAAGGAGATATAATAATACAGGATGAAACATTCCGTCGAGATTGTTTTGCGGGGTATTTACATGTATTATTGGTTCTCAACTCATTTTGATATGGACCATTCATAAAAATACTCGTTTACTTCAGTAAAACTATCTAAATTACTTGCTTACGTTGGGAAACAACCATGCAGAGTGTAGTCTAAAAATGATATTAAAACTAAACTTGACTGACTATCTAGTTACTAGTAGTTACAACTAAGTAACTTAGAAATGTTTAACAACTGTCAAATAAATTTCATTCACAAGATAATTATTTTGCTATAATATGATAAGCAACTCTTTTGTG
Organism: Acentria ephemerella; assembly: GCA_943193645.1. NCBI lineage: Eukaryota > Metazoa > Arthropoda > Insecta > Lepidoptera > Crambidae > Acentria > Acentria ephemerella. Next base: position 9,186,123 of record OW971881.1, read on the forward strand.
TGTAGTTTCCACTTTATGATCTGCACCTTATTTTGTAATAAATTAATAAATAATATTTGTCATAACCATCATTAATGTACTGCTCTATTATACGCATGTATAGGAAGGCCAATTTTTTCACAGAGAAATATGTGAGGAGTTTTGGAACTCTGGCTTATTATAGATTAATGGGTAATTATTAACATGGTTCAGTCTACGTTATTTAACAGTATTAATATTAAGAAAGACTTAAAAGGAATTTTATTTTCGTACACATTGGTGTACGAGAATAAAATGGTGGTTAAGCTTTATAATAATACACACGGTTTAATTTGTGTTAAATTGATGATAAAATTTATTGCCGATGATATACCTATACCACCTGTATAGATTAAAAAAAAATGCATTTTATATAAAAATATAAAAGAGTTGTATTTTTTGGGAGGTTACAAAAGTAACTGTAATCATCACATGTTTGTTAATGACTCTAGGTACTTAGTACCTTTAATAAAATTTGTATTCATTTCAAGAATGTCCATAGCCTTCAAAAATTTCAAGCTAGTCAAAGACGACTGCCTTCCTAATGATGAAATGTTGTATCGATAAGTCTACAATCCTAATTTAAATTCATAAGAGCGTGAAATCACGCTAGACTCCGACTTCAATGGAAACAAACCGCATCTAAGATTGGACCAATATTTATTTTGTAAATTAGCCTGTATCGCCGCGAGAGGGCCGGACTAACAAATAATCCAAGAACAATCCCCCCTGGGCGCGGCCCTGGCGATATTACGTTATTGTTTAATATTCGTCAATTAATAATTTTGATTAGTTTGGCTGAATCCGACTCGCGTTGCTCCATTTTTGTTGGTTTTATGTAGCGAAGTGGTTTCCGAAATGTGTAGTACCTTGATAATATTTAGTATCATCCCACTTCAATGCACCACGAAGGGTAAGTATCTGATCTAGATGACTTTAAAAATGTGTACTTTTATAATGCACTGTACATAGCAATGTCTTCATCAACAGCCTAATTTCTCTTGAACATTCTATCACTTAATGGGAAAGTCGTAAACAGACAACCATTGCACTATCGAGTAATTAGGCGGAATATATGGCGCTCTCCATTGCTTGTAAAGAGACGTTGTTTATTAGTTTCTGTATGTGATAATAATGAATGAATAAACATGTGATAGAACAAACTGAACCTGTGGTATTGTTTAACGATAACCAATCGACACAAAAGTTGTGTGAAAATGCCAGGACTAAGAATATTGGTATCGGACATCACTTCGGCAGCAGACTAGTGGAAGAAGGCGCTGTAGTCGTTAAGCACCTACCCTCTGACCAGATGCTAGCAGATTTTCTAACTAAACCTGTAAATACTTGTGTTTTTAAGCGTTGTGTAAATAGTATAGGGCTGTGTTAGAACTTAATGTTATTATGGTAGGTTAAGTAGGTAAAGTATCTTTTTGTGTTTTGTTAGATTTATATATTTTTCTGTTATCGAGTTTAAAGCAGCGTGTTGAGTATATAAACTCAATTATGAATGTCATAGACATTAAATATAAAAATAAAACAAATAAATTACACTAGTCTCGTTTTATTTTCAACTTTCTACGTTCTTTATATAATTCCCAACATATACGTCCCACTGCTGGGCAAGTAGGGATACTCGAGAGAAACATTTGAGGAGTATATGCCATAATATCATCACGCTGGCCCAATGTGATTGCAGAAAATGTTGTATGATAATGAATAAAAAAGTCATTTTGTGTTTTTATTAAACATTGTAAATTGCGTTAGTGAACCAATAAAGCTACTAATAGATTATTTATAAATAAAGTTAATTTAAAATTAATGTTATCTTTATCTTTAATGTTAAAAAAGGGATTTTTCATATTGTTAATTGCAAAAGAAGTAAATTATTAATAAGTATTTAATTTATTTATGCACATAATTTTAAAAATAAAACAGAATTAAAGCAAGCAGATAAGATTTGATTTTTTTTGTTCCTTCTTCAGTAATTGTTGTCCATGAACCTTTATTGTATGTATAATAATAGGGATTAAAATATCATATTGTCATTTCAAAGTACTGGCCACATTAAATCAAATTAAACCTGCATGACGTGAGGTTTCAACATAAAACTTTTTTCAGACGTTAAACATAACATTCTCAATCAAAAAAAAATACAAACTATTGTTTGACTTGTAATTATTTTTGCATTCGACTGTAAACATAAGAAGATGAAGATTAGAGTGATTTTTGAATAAAAATTCCGTTGAACTAATGAAGCAAAAAAAATATCAAAGCTTCTTAATATCAATGCTGTAATTGGAGATACGGCTAATCAATGCACCGTGAGATTTTGGGGTAACAGCTTCGGTACTAGAATCTTCGACTTGAAGAATGAACTACATTCTTCAAGTCGCTACTAAGGTAAAAACGACGAATTGAAAACGATGGTGGAAGCCAATTGGTATCAAACTACCAAGGAATTAGAGGCACTTTAGTTTCCCTACAATATTAACCTATTTTCTAATCCTATTAGAAAAATGTACGCCTCATGATTTGAACTATAAAGAGTTGAAATTTGCCTTACCTTATTGAACCGGTACATAAATTTAGGGATTTGAATCAGATTATGTCGTATGGCGAAAAATAAATTCTCTACCATAATCTCAAACTAGCTACACAATGATTCAATCCAGGTTAAAAGTCCTTAAGCGTAGCTTACCCAAAAAAGTCATGATAGCTCTTTGGTGGTCACTCTATAGTGTATTTCACCACAGTTGTATCAGATCTGGTCAAGGAATAACTGCTCATATCCTCTGTGCAGATCTTCGGACCATTTTGACAAATTTCGATACGAAACAGTCCCAACTAATCAATCAAACCTCACCACTATTGCTCTATGACAACACAAGTCGTTACACTGCACGAGAAACCATTTTAAAATTTACAAGATCTGCACTTAGAAACCATCGTTCATCGTCCGAACTCGCTGGACTTAGTTCCAATTGGCTACAATTTATTCGCAATTTGCATAATTTTATTGGCGGAAATAAAAATCTTTTTTTCATATATTTAGAATAGGCTGAACTTTTGTCCACAATAACGCCTGATGGAAAGTTAAGGTCGTACACGCTCTCCTAGAAAGTGCTTGTTACTCTGGGCTTAAATATGTCAAAATTTAAAAAATTCTTCTTAGGAATCAGTACAAAAGTCTTTAGATTGTTTGTTGAGTCCAGGTCCCCAGAGTTCCACTGCAATGCCATAAGTGACCTTCCAATGAGATGACAAAAATGAATAATTAAAAAACTCATCAGGAGGAAGCTTTTGTTTTTTTTGTTTGGATGTCGTTAGCTTCCTATGGAAGATGATATTTATATCTTATTTCACATTCATATACTATATATTAAAACTAATAGACTCCGCAAACTTCATACTGCTTACAATCATTACAAAAATGATTTCCAGAAGTGAAAATATTGGAGAACAAGTCTGATACAAAAATCTAATGAATGAAATATCAGAGTAAAGCTATAGTAACAATTTTAATATTAACAAAGCGAATCCAAAATGACAGTTTGTTTTTTGGTCTAACTATTAAATGGTAAATGAATGGACCTTCCATTTCGCTGGATGCTCATCACTGTGTCTAACATAATCTATCTGTTGAGGAGGATGGTTGATTACCGAACCTAAAAAAATCTGATGTTGTTTAAATAGATTTATACAATTCTTTTAAATCGTTAAATTTTATAAGAAATCTATATATTACTATTTACCATTTAAATAAAGTGTTCTTAGATTATGATTATGATTTAATTTATTATTAAAATATTTATTTTTCTTGAATACTTAAGTGGTTCGTGAAAATTGTTTTTCTGCCATTTGAGGCGGCGACCGATCTAACAAAGATAACATTCAAATTGATTGAACCGTTCTTGTGATATAATTGGTATCACCATTTTCTTTGATATTAAAGATATGATTATTCATCGACACGAATATATAGATATAATAAAGTTTCATTATATCAGTGTAACGAGCGACAAGATTCTAGCTTTGGCGCGTACAAAGATTGACGGAATGCGAATAACAGCGAAACTTTAACCCTGTCTTAAGGCGGAGTGTTTGAATAAATAACTAATTTGCATATTTAACAACAGGTATCGCGGCAGATTCAATTGCGCCGTTTTTGAATTATTAATCCTTACGCTTAGCTTATTACCCCCGGGCGCTAATCAAATATTCAAGACAGATATTCTTAATTAGCTAAAAATGAATGTTTGCCGCAGAGTCGGTTCTTGTTTTTGTCTCTTTATGGTTGAGTTTTAAATTACGTCCATTTTTTAGCTTTCGTTTTGAATTGGTGCTTCTTCATGTTTTTATTACGAATTTATAATGAGTAATTAACAAATTTCTCCTTTGAATACTTTTGATTTTACGCTTATGTTTATTCACAACGTGTGAAAAACGTATAGACCACTATAAGTTATATAAATACTTGCAACATTTATCTACTGCAAAATTATAATTACTTTACGAATATAATAGTATACATATTCGCAAAATAATAATAAATTTGCAGTAGATAAATATTCAAACTAAAGTAATGAAAAATGTAATATAAAATAATGTAAAAGTAATGAATAATTGAAATGATATCATCAAAAAAATGTAAAAATACTATAGAGAATCACTTCTTTTTTATAGTTTTACCTACTGCCGTTAAACAACACGCCACAGTTAAGAATCGTATTTTCGTTAAAAATAGGGTGGTACCGGTCCATGCTACCCCACTTGCATCTTAAATAGAAGTAAACAGGGGCCGATAAGAAATTGACGTTCAGTCAGCTGTTACGTATAGTGCGTTCTATAACTATCTGTATATTGCTTTATTCCAAGCATAAAATAGGTGATCTTCAATTTTGCTCTGGTAATAATCAATAATTGTGTATAATTACACTATAATAATGTGCAGGTTTTATTGGAAAATTAGGTATTGTTTCCCGGTGATTTTTATTAAAGTCATAAAACTTATTTTAACAACTAATTTGCTTCCATCTATAAGTGGTTAAAATTTGGCGTTCCGGCTTAACTCCCTGGTTGTGCTTGTCTATTAGATATAGCTCATACCGATAACATCACTTTTCTACATAATTATTGTGTTTGTTTTATCTCTGTGTTACCTATGTAAATTTCCAAAATAAATAATTTTCTTGTTTTAATATTCGTATGCCGCAAAGCTTAAGATGACCTACCTAAGGTTAAATGGTAAAATCGACACGACTATTGTTTTGGTTAAGATATATACATAAGACACAGTAACCATATTGGGTAAAGCTACTATTGCGGTGTCTATTGTGTCTTCCACCTTACTGTAATAGGTCAGGGATGTTGGCTGAAGCACTAGGGGATGGCTTCCACGCAATAATTCGTAAACGTGTTGCATCACTGTCAATTATAGGAGTATTTATATTGTACATTAATGTTTTTTATTTTATTTATATTTTTTATATACATTTTTTAATGCACTGTAAAACAAAACATGTATATATTTATAATACTAATACATAATGACATTATTGACTTGTAAATGTCATTATAAATACTAAAGGCTGAGAGTTTCTTCTTCTCTGCAGCTACTAATTCGTCGAAGCGGTAGTAGGGTTGATTGGGAATATGCATACTAGTGTTATTTTTAATTTTAAAATAAGTATTATTTTAAAATTAAAACTAACAATTTATTTAGTACATATTTAAATACTATAACTGGGACAATTAGTAAATGCCCGGTTGATACCAAGTAAAATTATGACTATTGCCTTTATAATTATATTTATTTGTTTTCTCATACATATTCCCTGTTGTGACGATTTAAAAGAGCTTAGTAAATAAGTCTATTTAAATAAAGTTATTTTTGACTTTGACTTTGATTAATATTGGTTCTTATTGAGTTCTGGGAGTGGTCCGGTGAATTACTGTGGCAGAAACCAGATCACTCCTGTGACCCTTCATAGGAGTGATCTGGTTTCAGCGGAATTACTGGGGAGTTTTAGTGGGTATTCCCAGTGTCAGGCGAGTCACACCCGCCACTTAGCGGGCAGGTCCGTAAACGGCTTCCTCCTTGACAAAAAAAAAGGTTCTTACTGACATATAATAATAATAAGAAACAATGTTACTGAAAAGATCACGGTACCACAACACACAATTAATAATTATTATTAAAGAAAGAAATTTTAAACACTAATTGTTCTCAGCCCTGATGCTGCTTTGGACTAGAATGATGTCACTCTAAACAATATAAAAAAAACAAGGAGTACTCGTGTTACCAATCAGGATCGCTCTACAGCGCTTAGTCATAATTAAGTGACATATTATTTCCAAGGATATCTATAGTATTAAGATAATTATAACATATAATATACAAGCATAACATTATGATTTTTAAAAATAAAATATTACTACACAAATCATATATGCAAATATAGGAAATATTTTTTTTAAATTATTACTATTTTATTTTCGTTAATGTAGATTGATTTATTAAAAATTGATAAAAAATATATTTCAATATTAATGATTTATCTTCGTCTATGTCTTGTTATCACCGTTAGATAAGCATAACCTGGGAGTTAAGCCGTAATACCAAATTTTTACCACCTGTACAAATAGGTTGTTAAAATATGTTTTATGTCTTTAATAAAATACCATAAATTCTTCACTAAAACACATCCGATATCCGAGAACCGATACCTAATTTTCTAAAATGAGCCAAACGGGATTCGTTAGTCAAAACAGTATTGTGTAATTTTTCAGTATTGATTTATATCAAAGCAAAATTAATTGAATAAACACTTTTATTTATCAGTCTCATTTTGTGGTTATATGTTTATGTAAATAAATTATAACATGACGATAATATTATATCAGTTTTATGAGTTTCTAGCGATTTTCGCAATAAGGGCTTATTTATTTATGTCTACACGTAGAAAATTAAAAACGACAGAACCAAACAGCAAAAAATGTATTATTAGAAAACTCTTCCAGAAACACCACATATTATCATGAATAGAATACAATATATCTATATCAGCCAATTCAAAACGTATTTAGGGAACATTTAACTAATTTTGTATCGCTTTTAGCGATAAGGGACGCTAAAGCGAATGGTAGAGGAGTGAGTACTTTTACAAATATAATATAATTAGAAGAGATATAAAAAAGCTAAAGGTTTTTTAAAACTCTAAATGTAATTAATACTTCTTTTAAATGAGAATTAATATTATACTTCTTTCTAGCAATCTACTTGAATAAAGTATTTAAAATTTTAATAAAATGACTTGTATATCGTAACGTTGTACGTATACAATTAAAAGAAAAATGTCAAAGAACTATTTTACTAATTCTAGGTCATAATAACAAAAATAAACATATAAAGTATACACTCCCATACTTTTTTAACTAAATGAAAACCTGAAGTAACTGTTTATTTGTCTATTAAATTAAATCTTTAAAGTTTAATAGAAAACAGTGGTATTATATTTAATTAAAGTTTCTTTATCGCTCATTATAAAGTATTAATTACATATAAATATTTTAGTTTAAAGAAATTTGCTTTTTTGTTGGCATCAAAAGCAATTTAAGGATTAAATATAAATATATACTATGAAAGAAAATATCTTAATATTATACACTAAGCATTACTGTAAAATTTTGTGTAAAATTTGAAGCAACTTTAAAAGTTTAGATTAAGACAATAACAGTAGTTTTTTTAAGGAGTTAATTAAATCTGGCAGTTTAATTAAATTTTTTAACACTCCGCGCAAAAATGTTTATGTGGACTGTCCTATTAATGATTATATCCATCAGTATTTATTTGAGATTCATATTTGCCTAATTATTTTATTACTTCTTATTAATTCATTACAAATTAACTTTATTTAAAAATAATTGATTTAATAATCTGATGTAAAAATTTAATCAGTTTTATTACTATAAAAATAAGTAGTGCAACTAAATACAAATACGAATAAATATAAATATTTCTTCGTATCAGTATTAAAAAAGGTTATTAACGCAGTACTTCACCATTTAACCTAAACATATTTTATAATTGAAATAAATTAGCCAAATCATTCTCACCAAGTAAAGTTCCCAAACTCCACCACGTGCTTGTTTACGACAGTAAACAAGTTGTTGTTGTTTATGTTAAAATCGCATCGGACCGCAGCACGTGCGTCCTCGAACGCGTACGGCACTCAACTGCTGTTACGTAACCATTGCGAATATCTCCCATCCTTAAATCCTGGCGACCAATTTCCCTTGACCTGCCCTTCCCCCTCGCACTTTTCCTATTCATGTAATATTGTATCGAGCTGCGAAGGTAACGGGGTCTGGGAAGATTGGTCTTTAGGATCTCTACTCGGGATGCATCGTAGTATCTCGTAGCCAAGGCTCCGCCTTTACGTGGCTACGACGTAGCATAATGTTTAATTGAAAATTATTTAAATTCGTAATAAGATAAGATTTCTTGAAAATTATTCCCATGATGTTATTTAAAAATAAAATCAGTAATTATTAGGCAACGTATTCTTACCTGAATACCATAATTCATTATTATTCAATACAAATCTTTAGTTATTTGATTCTATTATGGCAATACGAGAAAAACAAGTTATATAACTTATATAACAAACGTCTTCTCAAGACTTTGAACAAGAATGTGAATTAATGTGCTTAAAAGTCAAAGTTAGCTACACCATAAAATATATTTATAATTATTTAACTAATTGTCTTAACTTCCCTTGAGTAATATTAATAAAAGAGTATATATAAGTAATATATTTATTTATTAGAAATTAACTATTTCTAATAAATAAATAAATAAAAACACTTTAAATATTCTCGAAACCGGCAGTTACACCGCAAAGTACCACCGCTACTATACTATATTTATAAAAGAACACAACCCCTTCGCAGATTTAGCGCAGCTGCACTAGGAATGTTTTTTTAATAAATATAAATGTCTTGCAATTATATATTTTTTAATATTATTAAGCTTATGCCAACAAGCTAAAAAATTGCATATTTGCTTAATTACTGAATAAGTATCAAAAGTGTCAAAGAACATTAACGGTGTTTAAGTTATTTCTAACTTTTGTTAAATCTTCTTACAAAATGGGTTCCTTTAAAAGAGACGTGAAAAAACACTTTTTGGGCCGGCAAGGTGAGGGTGGCTAGGGCAGCATGTCGCATGATTCACTAGCTATCTTCACATATGGACTCCTTTACTGCTTATCATCAGGTGGTGTCGAGTCATTTGCTGAGCTTATATAAAAAAAATCTGCATCCTCACGGTAAGCATTCCTCACGTCAATGGTAGTGTCGATTTGGTGCTTGTATTGTTTTCTAATTAAATAAATACCTTATGCAATTTAAAAATTTTGAATAGTTGCCGCTATTTTAAATGTGAAAGTAACTAAGTATTATTAAATTATTGAAGGTAGTATTTTAACCTGTTCATTATTCAGTCAGTTCAGATCGTTCGTAGTCTTAGTACTTCATAGATTACTAATTCATATAAACTCGACCTGGTGAATTGCTCGTGCAGAACCCAGGTTACCCCCGTGAAGGGCAATGGAGTTACCGGGTAGTTTATGTGAGTATTCTCAGTGCCGCTCTATTGAGGTACTGAGTGAGCTTCACACACGCCCGTCGCTTAGCCAGTGGCGAGTAGGTCCGTAAATGGATTCCTCCTTGTAAAAAAAAGAAAACTCAGCGATGTTTGATAGAATTTTATCAAGGTTTTTGTAATACGTGACACATAGACAATACATACTATAATGGATATACATTTTGGACAAAAAGATCGAAATTGAGAAAAAAGTTATTATTTGCATTTTCCAATAATACGTAATCAATATAATTCTCAATATAATAAGTACTAAGCGTTTCGTTACATTTAAAGTTTAGGATAAAAAGAACACTAATTTTGCAAAATTTTAAGTCCATTACATTGAAATTTTAGCACAGAGCGCTGGCTCTTATCATAAATAAAAAAAAAACTTTATTTTGTCCAACGATACGCCCATAAGGTAGGCGTGGTGATATCTGTACACGCCCACCGCCTCCTTAATACTAAGGAATTTCCATCCTCTTTCAGACAATATACCCTTATAAGCGTATAATGCTACAAATTTCAGGACACAGCCATATGAATTTGAAATTATCAAAAATTCCGCATTTTCATCCCGACCGGGTTATACGATGTGGCGATTCGATATTGATCCAGCCAACTTTCGAGACGATTGATTAAATATCCATAGATGTAATGCGACGTTACAGATATCGTGCATTCCATATCAAACCGTAGTTTTAGCCAAGTGTGATTACTTAAAGAACAGATAAATAAACTCCAAAGGCTTGTTAAAAGATTTTATAGTTTACTTGCACTCTGGCATAGTTTCACTAAGGTTTTACGACTGCAATTTGTAAAGTACTCAAAAACGAAACTTATTGATATAATATTGTTGACAACATATATGATATTTAAAGTACAGTGAAGTTGCTGTCTGTTTAGTAATAAGTTGGTGGAATTTATTGAAACTGTAGTCAAATCTATAGAACTTCTCTGGTGATGTGTTAATACTATTTAATAGAGTTAATGAACATGATATTCCGATGAACATTAAATCTTTCTCGACTTTATGATGCTATGCGTGCAGCTTCCTTACCATCCAGTAAAACTACCTCAAACTATACTAAACCAACTACCTCATTCCTCTAATTAGTCATGGTAGCCTACGGTACTCCGCTGGTCATGAGACGGAAATCGAATGTTTATCTGTAAATTCCAAAAGAAAACGATCAATTTTTGAAGTAATAAACTTTCCAAAGGAAGTGCAAAGTTAAATTTAAAGTAAGGTCATTGGCTTGTCTTTCGGGGATAATTATTATAGTAATTTGTTTACTTATTTACTCCATATATGTTAAATTCTAAAATAAAATATTAGCTTTATACATGTATGTTTATATTCAAATATGAGAATTTAAAAAACAACTTGTTTTCGTCGTTCACTAATCATTAATCAGCCAATATGCAGCTTCCTGTTAAAAACACCGCCCGCTACTTTGGAACAAACGTTGTACTGAAAGCTTTACTATAGACATTCGATTTTTATTTTTTTATTTAAACTCGAAATTAAAAAATACTTCACATTCTATTTTTATTTTTTTATTTCTTATTAAACGAATTCTATTACTTGTTTATTAATTCATTTATCTACATTTTTTTTGTTAGGCGTTTCTTTCATTTATATTGTGTGAAATAAAAAAGCCACGCCATGATTAACAGTATTTTAGCTAAAAATACTATAGGTAAGTTATTTTGGAGCAGGTGCAACTATAATTCTTAGGAAATGTTTCATAGTTTTCTACTGATTTATGAATTTTGTTCGAGAATAGACAGTGGCTTTTACTATATAGTTCTTGTGTGAATTCTGATTGAAATGTTGTATTTTATCGTTTTAGATTATTTTATTGAGCAAATCGAGTCACATTCGCGTGTCAAGCGCTCATTGTGAGAATGAAAATTATTAATTGAGGTTTCCATTTATTAACCGTAGCATTATACTTATAACTTCTGTATATTTTTTGTAATAAAATTGATAGAATGCTTAAATTCTATAATAAACTACTAAGTATCATATTAACTTATCACTTTCTTTTAATTCATAGGACCGCATCTTCACTAAGATTACGTCAAAAATTTTCTTGACATAATGATGATAAAAATATGATGTTGAGTTCTCCCCTAGGATATCCGGTGGATATTGTGTTATCCGGCGCCACAATGAAGCCCATGATAAATTTGTACCGGAAAATGCTCCTTGATTGATATTCTCGCGGCTTTAGTTAGAAAAACACTCTGGCTGGAACACGTGGTTTATTTTTCTAAACTGTGACAATTACTTTATTTTAAACCTCCATAATCCTCCGCTATTCTATAATTAGCATTGTATTATAAATTAATAAAATTATACTTTCGTTATAAAATTATGCATTCGTTACCACGAATAATAGAGTATTAGAACAACCCTACACTGTAACTGTTTTTTTCTGAATTTGGACATAACATACTCCAAATAGCTTTTAAGCATAAGAGAAAGAGTTATGTTAAGCCACTTATTTAAAAAAAATGTTAAATCTACTTTCGATACGATAGATCTTTAATAATATAACAACAAATAAATATATATAACACATGATCTTTTCCCATAATTTTTCCTCTAGAAACTCTACTGTCAGCGAGCTCAGAGTTATGCAGCGTAAATCATTGGGTGTGCATAATAATATAATAAAATGGGGATCCGATACTTTGTTTATTGTTTTGATGAGTAAGCGAAAATCTCCCTCGGCGGGATGCAGGCATTAACGGGGAATTGGTTTGCATACGTTTCGACGAAAATTAATCGTGTTCTTCATGCAGAAGAATTGACATCTTCAAGTTTTATATAATATCATGCACTTATTTGTAGGAGCATGTTACTGAGTGACTCTATATTTTACAACATGTCGTTAATTTTGAGGACATTAACGCTAAATCCACGCAAATTGGAAACTATTGTTTACGACTGCAATTCATCGAAATTCGTTTGTTTGGTCGCAATTGTGATTAAGTCTCTGAATTTTTTAGAGCTGCATCGTCGAGGAACAACAGGCTACGAGTTTTTGCATCGTTTTCGAAATTTCCACTTGATTGTCGCGTGAATATTTGATCCGGCGTAGTTCGCAGTAGCGATTTTTCAATTACATCACTTGAATGCAGTGTTTACAAACTCCTGAATTCAAAAACGTTTGTAAATGAGATTTTCTTTTAAATCGATCTCCTGTTTATTGGTTTTTGGAAACGAATATTTTATAGTAGGCGTAGGTAGGCTGTAGGCGAGTAGGCCAGCTAGTTTACCTTGAACGCCAAGCTACCGCTGCCAACCTAAAAGTAATTTTTGTTTTCGGTTGGCCAAAATTGTGAGAAAATAAACGTGCTTTGATGCCGGAACTATAGCTCGTGATATTTCAACTGTTTTTCAGATTTTCGCATATTTATTAATAAGTTTTAATCAGACTTCATCTAAATTATTGAATCCAGATAGATCTATTTATTCCAGAGTTAAAGTTTTCACCTGATCACTTAGAACTCTTGATAATAAAACACTCCTTCTTCTAGGTTCCCCGATTGTTGATAAGGATTTTCACTGGAATCAGCCCTCTCTTCCTTTACGTTTGGAGTACTACGTACTCACCATATTTCCCTTATTGTCCTTGCCGCTTTCCGTCGAAAATGATGCTAGCATGCACGCCACCTAACAGTTTTCCAGGCAGAGTCTGATTACCAGTTCCAAGCTCTTCCTTCAGCCAATATTGGGCCTCTGCTAGACAGGAGTACTTGTCTCTTGTCATTAGTTAGGACACCATGGTCTCTCATGCCAAATGAGTTCTGGTCAAATCTCCCTCTACGTCTGCATCAATGACGTCATCAGCAGAACTCTTATCGCTGTCAATTTGCAGCATTCCAGCAGTCTTAGAGCTAATGCCAGCCGTCTAAGAGTTTGGAGTTGAAAATATGGGTCCATGGGACCAAGTGCTCGTTCCTTTTTTAAGACCTATCGAAGAGACTTACCGAGGTGGCTGGTGATCGAAAGGCTGGCCAATGGATCAGGCTTACTATCCAACGTGGCAATGCTGCTAGCCTTTGGGGCACTATTTTTATCTTGTAAGTTTAAATTTATTTTAATTATTAATTATTTTTTATGTTTAAAAAGCTGAAGTCCATAAACATTTAAAACACAACACAGTTTTATTTTAAACTAATGTAGCCATTATCGTTTACTTTTTTATGTATGCCTATTTTTGTTCCAAATAAATAAAAAAATAATTTAAAAAAAAAACATGTTACAAAGGCGTATTATAAGCGTTAGACTTTGGTAAGGTTCTTAACAATACCTTGTTGTAGAAATAATGGCTTTATTATGAGTTAAAGGGTTTTAAAAATAATATTATAGGTCGGAAATATTTGACAACCCTAATTTTATTTGATTGAATCGTATTTTTCAAAACTTTTTATTATATGATTATCCAGTAATAACAACTCCTTTTTATAAAAGTTGAAATCCCAAAAAGTGGTAGTGTTATGGTCAAAACTCCTGTGTTTCTCACATATAGGCTTGTGGCTAGCAATGAAACTATGAAGGTATCAAGATGATGAGATGATACGTTTCTTTAGGCATAACGCATCACGAGGAAGTATTGTTAACCTTAATATTTTAAGTTTCGATAGTTGCAGAAGCGAATCGCGGTCAAACCGACTCCTAGTTGTCTTGTCTACGGAAATCCATTCGTTTGTAACAAATAATATCATTGAATTACATTTTACACAGATTTTTTTTAAATTTTAATATGATACACTAAATACAACAAAATTTCAAATTAATATAATAATCAAGTACAGTATTAATAATTAAATTACGACATTGGGATTAACCAAACCACAACCTCGGTTGGCTTGTAAAAAAATAAATCGATTTAACAATTTTTGATGTTTATATTTTTGATTCGTTATAATTGTAAATGAATAATTGACAACAGTGAATTTAGAATAACTTTGGACTAAATTTCCCAGAAAAATAAAGCTTTTTCACGGCTTCTCTCACAATAAAGTGTAAAAAAGTAGGAGCACACGGAGTGCGGCTAATCTATCGCAGGGGCGAGTGTCGCCGAACTGCCGAGAGGCCGATAAATGAGGCTCGTTTTTTTCAGCCTCAAACTAGCCAGTTTTTACCTCCGATAATATCGAGGCGGCCGACGCGACGTAATGTCCGCGCGGATTATTGCTATATAAATTGTCCGCAGTTTGCCCATTCGATTGCATAGGGTTGCCATTCATAATATTTGTAAATAAAAAAACTATTAATGCTGATTAATAGTTTAAGCAATATACTCAACTATCACCCGAAACCTTAATAGTATATAATGTCATTTTAAGGTTTGTAAAAAAATACAAATATTGAAAGACTGAAATTATACAAAAAAAGGGTTATTAAGCTCTTTTTGATAATGTCTAGTTTAATAAGATTGTTGTATCATTAAATTGTGATACCACCAATATTCATTCACACCGTTCCCTCAAAATTATATGAAAATATAATTTTAGTTAATCCGTATGAAGGCGCTCAAGAATATACTTAATATCTATATATCCCATCCTACCTTAATCTATTGTATGGACATCATGAACATGTTTTATTTCTTTGCTTATAAAGTAGTATTAGTTAAACATCAACTAGTTTTATTGATATATACTATAAAATAAATAAAATTTCCTCCTTAATGTAGCAGTGTTTATTTTCACCAGCCCTGACGTCTGTCGAATTTTCCGCATTTGGCCAGTCACTCCCCATGGGAACATTTAACGATATTAGGGCTTTATTTTTTATAGTTTGGGACAAAAGAGCGCGATATATTCACGGAAGTGGCTACTTTTCTATTTTGTCATATTCACTTTATAAATCGATTTCGTGATATGAAATATAATAAATTACAAGATAATATAAAATAATCATTGTCTATGCAAATATTTAAAAAATTATGGAACTTGTTAACACATAATGTATTTTATAATGTAAAAGAATATTTGGTTATTAACTTCAAAGTTAATGTGAGGAATATTGGTATGTCGTAATATTTTAGAATTGTAATAATTAACCTATTTAATTGGCATGACAATGATTTTTGTATTCTAATGAAATTAATATTAGGTCGGAGAAAAAGTCTTTTCGCATATAGTATGTATAAACTTGTAATAAAATATCTTTGGCTATTTGTATCTGGCTGGTTTTCATGACATAAAAAGCGACATTTCAAAAAACGAATCAAATTAGGAAAATTTTGATTCCCACTCTATTTTTCATTTGTTTTTCTAAAACCTAATCCAGTGTCAGTAAGAGTAGCACGAAGTTGGTTTGATGAAAAGTTGCTGGTGATGAAAAGTGGATCACGTATTACAAGGACGTGCGAAAATAGTGGTGCTCAAAGGTCGGTCAGGCTTCACAGACTGTGGCAAAACTGGGTTGACTCGCAATAAGGTATTGTTATGTCTATGGTGGGATTGGAAGGGCATTGTTCATTATGAGTTTTTACCACCGGACAGAACCATCGATTCGGATCTCTACTGCCAACAACTGATGAGATTAAAGCAAGAAGTTGGGACAAAGCGGGCGGAATTGATTAATGGAAAGGGTGTTGTCTTTCAACACGATAACGCTAGACCACATACTGCTTTAGCCACTCAGCATAAATTAAGGCAGTTTGATTGGGAGATGTTAATGCATCCGCCATATTGCCCTGACCCTGACCTTCAGATTTCCACCTGTTTCGGTCTCTTCAGAATTCTTTAGTCAGTGTCAGGTTAACTTCAAGGGAGGACTGCCAAAATTACTTGTTGCGTTTTTTGATCAGAAGTCCCAAAATTTCCACAGCAACGAACAAAATGGCACGTATATATTGTAATTAAATGTTAATTAAGTTTAAAAAATGTTTTGAATTTTGATATAAAAGGCTGTTATTGTTATTTAATAGAAACTAAAACCCTACAGGGATAATGAAGCTAACTATACAGTAATTAATGAACCGTATATGCCAATTGCGGGGCACTGGCCTTTATATGGGAGAAAAACGTAAGTAGAATTTGAGGCAACCATATCACTCTTTAGCGCGCTGGCCGCCTGCAGGAGTTAGTGTATGAAAACATGGAAGAACATAATTTCTTTGTTACAATAATCGAAGTACTTTCGATTTACATTGTTAATAACTCTTTTGGTTATCCAGCAACACTTTTAGATGAATTTCTCTTAAACTCGTCGAGATTGATTATAAATTTTTTTTCAATATAATCGAAATATTGAAAAAAATTCATGAAGGCGAATTGAAGGCAGATAGAGAACGCGATAGGTAAGCCAGGTTCACTTTTGATCGGACGAATCCACACATATACATGATGTTATTGCTGCTTACTCTGGTGAATACTTATCAAACACAATAGAATTTCTATTGCATGATCCCAGGAGCGTATAAGATTTAAAAAAATAATGAGCGCCTATGAAAAAACCGTTATCATCAGTTCACGAAGTTTTATTGTAATTCTAGCCAATCTAAAGACTTTGTTTCGTTTACACCCACCAGTACGTTCAGGTGATATCAAAAGTTGCAACAAAGCCGGAAAAAATCCCATTGTTATCGAGGGTATAATTTATTAGGGGCCCTGGCTCACGGGGACCTTTTTTTATATATCATCGCATTATCCCCACTTGGAGAGTTACAACTTCTTAAAGGAAATCAGGGGAATTAATTTGGGCGTTTAAAACTGTCCGGAGCACCGGCGTTGACTTTGTGTTTGTTATGATAAATGTCATTCGATGACGACCACGGCAGAAAAAAATTAAAGTTTAGGGCACTGCGCTCTTAGAAATAGGGCAGGGGAACGAAAGCAGAATGAAATAGTGAGTTACGAGGTATTTTTATACTGGGAAAATGAAGACTGATTTTTGTTTAACTGTTTTCGTAATTCGTAGTGATATTAATACTTATTGTAGATAAACATTAGAGGTTGCTATGGAGAGTTAAAATATAACATTGTGAACTGTAGTCAATATAATCACTTCCATAAAATCCATATTTCCAAGTACCCTACGCTTAAAACCCTAAGCTTTTTTAAGGATATTAATTTGTTATTTGTTGTACATAATACGGAATCACTTACCGAAATTCATTTAAATGTTTTTTATGCATTGTGTCTTACAAAATACATAAATAATAAGGCGACAGTTTTTCAACATGTAAAATTATCTCATTTTGAAAGCTCTTTTCAATATTTTCACGACCTTCATTTCAGAACATAAGTTATATGCTATTGCCAACACTAGTTATAGAAATAAACTTGCTGTTCCAATCTTTAGACTTCAAAGTTACTCGTTTATGGGGTAATGTATACACATTTATAACAAAATCCCTCCAAATATAACTGAACTGTCTATTCACAAATTAAAGACTACATCAAACAAAATTTAATAAAAAGAGGCTACTACAAACTTCAGGAATATTAAGGCGATAAGAATGCATGGACTATTTCAAATTTCCTCCTTCTTACAACCTTTAAAAGAGGCGTGAAAGGGTCGGCAAGGTGACGGTAGTTAGGGCAGTATGTCGCATGCTACACTAGCTATCTTCATATATGGAGTCCTTTACTGCTCATCATCAGGTGGTGTCGAGTCATTTGCTGAGCTTAATATTAAAAAAAACTTAAGCTGTAATCAAACTGAATTGAAACTAAACCACAAATGACGATACGTATCGATGTATAAAATATTGGACTGTAAAACAAAAAATATGTTTGTAATACTAATACATAATGAGATTATTGAGGTAATTTGTAAATGTCATTATAAATGCTGAGAGTTTCTTGCGCCCCTTCTTTTTTGCTGCTACTAATTCGTCGAAGCGGTGGTTGGGTTAATTGGGAATATGCATTCTAGTGTTAGTTTTAATTTTAAAATAATTTATTTAATACATAATTAAATTCCATAACTGGGGCAATTTGTAAATACCCGGTTAATAACCACTTAAAGTTATTACTATTACCCTTTTATTATATTTATTTATTTTTCTGATACATATTCCCTGTTATGACGATTGAAAGAACTTAATAAATAAGTCTATTTAAATAAACATATTTTGACTTTGACTTTGATTTAATAAACAAATTAAAAGCGTGTTTCTTTAATTAAAATATTCCGTTTCTAACAAAAGTTTAATTTTGAAATTTGTGCATAAATTTTCCTTTTCTAAAAGGGATTTTTATAATTAAAATGGTAAAAATTATTTTACCTCTGGCCGTCCTTGTTCATCTGTTTCCGATTAAGCGTGTCCCTAATATTTTTATCTCTCACATAAATACGCAGTAATGAGTGTCCCGGAATTCTCTGGCGGTATAAATTTATTCAAGTCTGTCCATTCGCTCGAGTGTGCATAATTTTGATACAAAAATAATCTACGGTTGTATTAAAAGCTCCTATTAATTCAGCCACATAAAGATATTAGCGCGATATTTAATTCGGGATTGTTTTGGAAGGGTGCTTGAGAATTTAAGATTAAATTTTTGTCACTTGCCTGTTTGGGTTACGTTTATAAGCACAGGTACAATGTATATTATATAATAGTATTTACATTCATTTCACTGGCACATTCCCTGCTGCCTTCTTGAACGTTATATTGTTATTCACTTCCTTCAAGACGCTAAAGTGGAAGCTGGCTAGAGAATTGAGTTCAAACTGTATTATTCCCTGTCTTTGTATTCTCTTCTCTTCTTTTACTTCTTTTTACCGCTTGACACTGTGGACTAATAAATCTTTCTCAAATAAATCCAGTTTTAACGGAACACTTAACATTTACTTACATCAAAAATATATATTGAAAAAATATATACTTATATTATAGAATTTACAGCAGATGAAACTGTTACAAGCATCTGAATACAATATCAATTCTCTTTAGTTTTATTATTTTTAAAATCTAACAGCCAATAGATGCGTAAGCCGCCATAATTCACATACATCCTCTCCGAAGGTTTTGCGTAGACGAGCGCTAATGGTCGAGGGTACCGGCTGATTTACGTTCCGGCTCACTCGGACAGAATAATCTACAGCCGTATTACTGAGTTGGAAGATTCACACAACGTTCACTAGAAAAACATTGTATCTATTCCTTTCTTTCGAAGATTCTTCTTTTGTACTCAAACCCTAATCTAACTACAATTAGACATAGTGGAATGTAGATTTGAATTAAATTGTGAAATAATTTGTTTTGACAACGAAAAATGTCATATCCACTTTTATTAGATATTATATAGATTTTCTGCGTGAACGATTCAGAAGTCTGCAGGTATATGTCCATGTCAACATCATCCCTAATAAAACTTGCAAGCATCATCGATTAATTGTAAAACAAGCAGCCGCACAAAGCGTTGTTCACATTGAAAATATATCGAAAGTTTCAATTGTCGCAACTTAAACATTGTACGCGTATTGTTTACGTCCGAACCAATCAACAGGCGCGCTAACAAAACCAATCAACTTGGTCTCGCTTCTATTTGCTTAAAAGACCTACACTTTTTCCTTTTAGTTTTTCATTGTCACTGTGACCCTATCGTCCGTCACCCGCTCCATGGATATATTTGATTAAAAAATAACGTCGTCAGAAACCGGCCGTGTATGCCTCCACAGGAGACACAAAAAGAGTATAACTGTGATGGGAAGAGAGCAGACATCTCCATAGAGGCACGTGTAGTGTTTTGTATGTGTGTGAACGTTATACGTATGGTAGACTTTGAAATATGTCACAGTATCTCTCTGCATTCTATAAAAGCCGATAGTAAGAGCACACACACACAGCTTTGAAGATCTGCACTGACCTCGCAGATAATCGTGTGTGAATGGTAAAATTCTCCTTCGGCTTAGCTGTCATTGTAACGTTCGCGCCGAACGTCGACATTATGTCGTTTGCGTTTTGTAGTTCCACTATCTCACCGAATGGAACTTTGAGCTTTTCCATTTTCTGTGGGAAACGGTCAGAAATGGAACCACTCAAATATATCTGGAATTTGAGCGGGGAAGAGCCTATTATTGGCTCGGACTCTGTTTGCCGGCCGTATGGTTTATTAATTGTCCAGTTTTTAGTGCTCAGCGGGGTCGTTGCGTGACAAAAGCGGGCTGGATAGTGGCTTACGGGACAATAGAAGGCGATTAGTCGAGGACGGCCGATGCAATTTTACTCTGCTATTCTTTTAATTGGCTTCCGATTTGCAGTTACGGCCTTTGGTATTTTAATGAGTCGGTCAAGTCGACCTTTTGAAGTGAAAAGTCCTGCCTGTGTGAAAATTTAGTAACTTCCTATTTTTAATCCATATTGTTTAAATTTGCAAAATTTTCACATTCCGAAATTGTAATGTACAAAAATATAGTTAAATTGCTATCTTGAGTTTTAGTAGTCGATTTTGCTGACGAAGGTAATGTGCTTAGAACCATTGATTTCCGAGCAAAACAAATAAATAACGGAAACTGGCCAGGAAAACAATTAGTTATTTCTTGATTTACTTGTTTTCTCGTGCTACTAATATAAGGAAGGTAATAAGGTGTATCTGATAAACAAAATGCTGCAATTGTATGTTGAGTGTTTCTATGCGTCCCTCTCTCCCTCTCGCTCTCTCTGAACGAGTGAATTATTTTGACAAATATGCTTAAGCTCTTAGTTAGTTACATTCAAATATAGTTTTCCATCGTTTTGTTTAAATATAGTATTGGAATTTATTACATATAATTTAGTTATACATTATATACTATTATTATTACTATTATTATTTATAGTATTATTACATAGATTTACTATCGTTAATCACCACATTTCCAAAACATAAATAAATAAACTAAGAAAATATTATGACTATTCGCTACGCTAAGTTTAATTTCGTAATGAAATCCTGTAAACGGGTTGCGAGGGGCAGAGGCGCGCAACTTTTAAACGGCACAATTGTGGGGTGTTTTTACGATAACGATCACGATAAAATATGGAAGTTTGTTGTTAAACTAAACGTTTTATTGTAAACAGGCACCGATATTGTTTAAGATGTTTTGAATTGAGTAAGAATTTAAAAAAAAACGATATCCAAAAGTTATTAGTATATCATTCCTCATATGTTTCTTTCATGTACGAAGTTCATTGTTTAGCAGTGAGACGCATATTGTTGTTGATAATTATATTTTCACTAATACACTTTCATTTACATTAATTATATAAATAAATTTATGTCTTATATATTTAAATCATAAAAAATATTACTATAATTATAATTCAAATACACATTTATAAAAATGGCAATTGAAATATGAATTGAATTGTTGAGTTCAGGAATTATAACCTTTTAAATGTGAACATAATGTAGTACCTACTTCAACAATTTTTTTAGACAACCCGGAGTTTTATAATTTAATTTCATATCAACCATTCTCACCAAAATTATGTGTTTTTTTTACATTTAATTTTTCCTAGAACAGGCGCCAGGTTCATTGACAATAATTTTAAAAGCGTTCCGCGTTTACGCGCAACGCAATGAAAATTCCGCTATCGGCCAAACAGAATGCTTTTCTTAAACTGTAATAGAGAAAGTTTAGATACCGCATTTTATCTTTAAACTTGAGATATCCGCTTATTCACCCTCAAGGATCAATTAAAAGTCAGATGAGGGCCGTGTACTCGACAATTATTGTTGTAATAAGAATACGGGAACAATTTTACGCCCGAGAATTTTGGTAAAGTCTAGCAAGTTTTGTGGCGTACGTGTTAAGTGAGCCTAAACAAATATAAGGAGCTTTGTGTTACTTATTTTTAATAATTTAAGTTTAAGGGAAGGATTTATATAGATATTTTGTAATGGAAAATATATCATAATTACAATATTTGATCTATAAAAAAAATTTTATTTCATGTTTTTACAATTATGTTTAGTCCTTTGTTTTTTTCATTGTTCCATTATTTTGCCATTAAATTTCTTTATAACTGCATATCTATTTCAGCACTTAGTCCATTGTAATAAGTATTATATTACAATCTTCGTACAACCTACAAAGTTACCTGTACTACCTGTTCCTTATTTAAAAATCCTAACAACATTTTATTTTCTTTTCAATAAAATATCAAGAGGAGATATTACATCCTTTTAACATTACAGCATTTAAATAGTATTTTAAGATCTGCCTAAATTATGTCAGCATTTTTTGGGTTACTTAGCTGTCGTTAGAGTTTTTAATTACCATTCTATATATTGAGAAAAGTGAAAGAAAGAGAGAAAGAGAGAAATTGAGTACTCAATATCTTCTTGTCTTGTTGGTTTTTGAAGAAACGTAAGGATATAAATATATGACACAGTTTGTTGGCCATTTAATAAACCTATAATTATCTAGTTTAAAAAAAATGTATCTTAAGACGGGGAAAACCATATAAGCGCTGGAAGGCAGTAGTAAATTAAAACATGCATTAAAACTTGATTGACACTTATTTTGGTCATAGCATACAAAAAAATCTCATCTCATTTAATTTCTCATAAATTCATAAATTAATTCATTTCTTCATCTCTTTATTTTCTCATAAAGCACAGAAAGAGAAAAATACAGATTTATTCTATATTCAAGCATAGAGAAGATTACTAGTGATTTTGATATACAAACTTTGCAGTCACCCTGAACCAAATTTCTCATCTACGCCTATATTAATGTTTTATCGGATAAACTTGTCATTTATTACAAGAAAACGACCATAAAAACACCAACGTCTCCTCTGAGATCGAATTGATGGCGGTCATAATGACACTTTTAATTATTTTAATTGTTGTTCGCAAACAAAAGCCGTTAATTCATTATAAAAGAATAATTATGGTTATAAAGATTTAACTCTTGCTCCGTTTCTTGATAAAACGAATATTAATTATTTTTAGTAAATATTGGTGTTTCGTATGTAAGAAAGTGTACGTTTTTATTAAGTGCTTGAAATGATCTGATGCTTATTTTATTTTTAAAAAACCGTAGGATTTGAAGCGACATAAATCCACTAGAAAATATTAAATAGCGTGTATCGAACTTGGCGCAGTTTCGTATACGCAGGTTTGTTGGTCATGTCACGAGGCAAACCACATCTCAAATTTTCTCTCACGTACACTAAGCCTTGTTTTGCTAACATGCTACAGCATGAGGTCGCTCATGAAAGAATTAAAATAATTTCTCAAGGACCGCAACGTACTAGTTAGTGACTGGAGTTTTGTTGCAAGCGTTCATAGGCTACGGTAACCACTTTCCGTTGCTCGCGTGCTTGTTGCGTGCTAAATTTATATTTATTAAAAGCTGATTAGAACGTTTAGTAGTGCAGGGCAGTGTAAGAAACAATAAAGAGTGCTAAGTTACCAATTTATTCAAGCGACTGCATCAAATTTGTATTGGGTTGGTTGATTAAAAAAATGCCAGCTGATTCGATAAAATGGAAATCGTATGGGAGTCCACATCATCGTCTAGCGACCGTGGCGCCGTAAAGTGATCACAATCGCTCTGACAAGAACGAAGAGACTAAGCAGTATAGCCACGATTATTTAATGTTTCGATTTAAAATGAATCTATTAAAATCGTAAAATCATAAAATGTTAAATACCGAAAAAACTTTTTGTATGTTCTATGGTGGTTGTTAAGGTGTTTAAAAATAATAATTATTTTAATTAATGTTTAACTTTAATTTTGAATTGGCTAATGTATATACAAAAAAATGTATTCATTTCTCTATTCTAAATAAAGGATAATCTAGGTCTTAGATATTAGTCGGCAAAATCAGCTATTCTCTATAGACTATTAATTTTTATGGTATAACCTAAAATTTAATAAACCTAATATTAAAACGTGTTTTTACTATTGAGATTATAGGATTTTAGAAGTAGGTTCCATACATATAGTTGAATAACATGTTTTGTAATGCGAACACCTTAAATAAGTTGTAGAAAAATCTGATTGGACAGAGAAATACGTAAATAACTACATAGTATAAATAGTATTGAGTAAAGAGTATTCCAACGTGTTTTCAAAGTTGCACTAAAGAGGTCGCCAGAAGGTGATTTTTTAAATATAGATTATTTAGTACAAGCATCCACAAATACGATAATGACACTGTATACGTGTAAAGCGTGTGCAAAACGTAAAATATAAGTCGCGGTATGCGTTCAACTGTACAAAAGTATAGGAAAAACTGCCGGTATTAATAGCTAGCTTCATAGTCTTGGAAGAGAGCCAGACAATGTCAAAACTTTTACACCTACCCATCTCATTTTGTACGTATTATGCGGTGGGGAAACAAATTTCAGCTAACTGCGGAAAATATGAAAAACAGATCTAATGGTAATTCATATCTTTCTGCATTTATTATCGTGAAACTATTGAAAATTAAACACTCACCAGAAGATAGCTATTTGACGGAATAAAGGCTAGTTTCGAAGACGGAAATTATAAATAGTTTCCTTTTAAAAATTACTAAATTTTGTGTAGATAATCCAGACACAATAAAAATTTAATGGTCTCTAGGTTTGGCGGTAGTATATCGCGGCTTTAAAATATTGATATTTATATACTAAGTTTCAAATTATTTATTCTTTAGCTAGCATAACAAACTAACCACATAAAACAAAGAGAAAATCATCACACAATGTAACCAAACAATAGTCTCAGAGACACCACTCCTACCGCTCGTTAAGTTTCTGCCAACGTGTCTTGGTAGTGCCGGGTACGTGCTAATCGGCATCTTTTTCCCTGAACATCTCCCAGGTACTTTGTTATCCTGATACTTTTACATGTTTAATCGTCCACGGGGGACGCGGGAGTCGTCGGGAATCGGAGACGAGGAACTTGGAATGCGATAATTTTCGTTACACCGTTTAATTCCTTGTTGTTTGTACGGATTATGTGGAAATGAGCTCTTTTAAAAGTATAGTAAAAAATATATGTATTAAAAGGTCTAATTTTTAAGTGGTTTAAGTACAATGGATCAAGGATTCGTTTTTATTTTATTTAACAGATGGACGATTAAATATGCTTTATTGTACACCTACAATATAAATTGTTTATAATGAGTTTCACATAAAAACTTTCCAAGAAAACTATTTATTTAATTTGCTGCACTCTAAGATTAATAACTTTTTTTACAAATATTTATTTAATTTTTTACAAATTATTTGAATACATAAAATTTAATGAGATTCATAGTAAATGAAGAAAAGGTACAAGAGTGCTACTTATTTCTAAAGAAGGCTTTTCCAATAGACCCAAAAAGAGAGATTTAAAATAAGTGCAGGCTCAATATAATTTATTATATAATAATTAACCAAAAAAGCAGAAGAAAAAATATTTATTGTTTTTTACAAACTAAAACTTAACAATATAGTTACTAGAGTCCCGTTTTAAGCAAAACAATGATCAGGAACAACCTCTCTCAAAGATAATAAATAAGAAGATTTTACTTTTAATGTGTGTGTGTGCGTGTGTGTAAAATAAACATATACCATACGGATTGAGATATATGTACGTATATTAGTATAGTAGTATATATATTTATAGGTGTTTCATATACAAACTGTTCCCTTTTTACATTAAAACTGGCAGTGATTTTAAATAAATCGTTTACTACGCTCATAACGCAGATAATTAGTTGAAATCAACATTTTCTTAACGGAGCCACAAATCTTTTACGGGTCCTAAGTTGGATTTATCTTTGTTTTTCTTCTCCCCACCGAGGAACTTTGCAATCCCTTAGTAGTGTTTGTTTAAGAGCTTACTTGAACTCATTGTCGCTTGCGGTTAGTATTGGATATAAATAAACCCGAAAAAAATACATTTAAATATTTGTTTTATAAGTTACGTCTGTTTCGAAAAACGAACAACAATTTTGAATGAAAATAAAAATTCTCTAGATTAATATACATTAATAGAAAATTCCTACAGCGTAAGAAGTAATATTTTTTTTCAAGTCAGTATTTGATAAAAATAATAGCAGACCTATTAAAAAATCTTTTATTTAACAAAGATTTGACGCAAATGCTAATTAGACGTCTGACGAACTACGAACGCAAGCGAAAATCAAAATGTATTTATTCGTGAACCACATAAAAAGTCAATATGAGTGGCAATAAAAAGAGGATACCGGGAGAAATAATAAAAGATAACCTCTGGAGGAGTGAATGGAATGAGAAAAGCTCTTGTAAAGAATGTTTGCGTAGTGGATAAGAAGCGATCACGGGGACACCTCCCCTAGTAGGGCTGAGGCGAAAAATTAATACCGTATTTTATAATATCTGTGTCTGGTTTCTTTCGTTTATGAGATAGACTTTGACGAATAGTCTATACTTCTTAGTGCTAATAATTGTTCACACTATGTGAAATTGTTTGTAATTCATATAAAAAATAAACTGTCATTTTTATTTTTATTACTTAAATAGAACACAAAACTAATCAGTAAATTAATAAAGTTGTTATAAAAAGCTTATTTTTTTTACACGTGAAGTGAAAATATTGAAACCTCCTTACTTAGCTAGGAAAATTATTTGAGCCTTTCAGTGTTCTTCAATTTAACTATATTTTAATTTGAGTCGACAAAGCAGATTAAAGTTCGCTTCAAAACTACAGTAAAATATAAATATTTTATATATCAGAAAAGATCGTAATGAATTCCGAATACTATTGATAAGTTCCGTTCCTATTTGTCAAAAGATTTATTTAGAATTAATATTACTATGGAACACTTTTTTATACGTAACTCTATAAAATAATTATTACTGGTTTCTTTGTATTGACTGATCGGTTGCTTTACGGTATTAACTACACTACAAGAGACAGCAGACAAAGTTTTTAAATAGGAATCACCGTCACCGCTTCGCTACGTGTTTGTTCTTAATTCGACAATCTATGTTCCAAGACTATTTACAACAAAGTAAGTGTTGTGATCGCGACATGTGTGCCTTATTAGAGCGTCTCTTTGCAAGGGTTCATTTCTAATTCAGAGTTGCTCTCCCGCCGTGACATTAAGTCGTTACGGAGCCTGAGAGGCAGGTTGAATGGTGTAGTGGTAAGGTCTCACTTTGGTGCAATAAAATAATTTATGAAAAACTTTTTTGTTTTTTTTATAACGTAATTTAACCTTGCTCGATCACTGGCATAAATACCAACTGCACTTAAAACTAAATAAATAAATATTTAATTTTTTTGTTATTATTTACGTATTGTAACTGTTTTATAACCTATTAAGATATTACGTATATATATTAGCAGCAAATGGGTTAAAATGAATACTTTAGTTCAAATAAAATTCATATATAAACACTATTATTATGCCCAACCGGAAGTGAATAAATCTTGAACTATGATAAATTAACATATTAGGAGATGTTAAAAAAAATACTCATCCATAAGGCGAAGAAGTGCAAAAATCAAGATGTTATACTACCAAAAATTAGAGACCTAAATATTAAAAAAAATTCCATGTTTATACTTTCAACTTTAAGGCCGAGATGTCAAATTGTACAACACGCTGCCACTTGGTCCCAACCCGATTCCGACGTTGTAACTTCATTTCTGTAAGTCTCGTTTCATGAGTAGATTACAAGTAATTAATTTATAAGAATATGGACCGAGGTACGCCTTCCGAATTAGCACGGTTATGTTTGAGGGGGCAGATAAAGCTGTTATATTGTTATTAAGAGTCCACCTTAATTTTACGCTTTATTTGAAGGGGTTTACACCTTGAATCCTACGACTTGTAGTGTAATTAGATTGTTTAAAACTAATGAAAATAGTTTCAGCTTACTGTTAAAGTAGATTTAAGTAAAATATTCAATACAGTCAAGGATAGCTCTGGTTAAAGAAACATCTTTAAAGTATTTAGGAAATATATTTTTACTACAATCAATTACCTGTTATGCATTCCATGGTAGATATCTACAGAAATTGGATTTGTAACTTTAACAAAAAAATTATTTGAACTAATATGATTAGAATTGCTGTTGGGTAAATTGTTTCAAAGTTGCCCAAATCTTACGAGTCGCTGTCAGTTGTTACTCAAAAGCAGTAAAGGGTTATATCGGTGTAATATCAGTCTCCCCCTGGATTCGGCATAACCGCTCAAGCTGTTACTTTTAATGCGTTATTCGGTTTGAAATTAATGATTTTAGAACCGACAATTACCCGTGATTGCGGGTGATTCTAAGAAAGTCGAATAATAAAAACATTAAACCTCCTTTCAGATTTGATTTTAAAACATCAAAACATTTTTCAACCTTTGATTAGTTGCACGTTTTTTACTCTTGCAATATCTAAAGCACTCATATTCACTAGGGAATAAAAATAACGTTTTTGTATACAAAAATATATATATTTATATTGATGTCATCCACCTTATCTCAGGTGCCGTATTTCAATAAATGCGACTTTTGTTTTTCTTCCGTCTGTCACAAAGTTTCCGTATCAATATCTTCATGTTTGCATAACTGCTTTAGCTGACTGCAGGGTAAACATACTTATCGATATACCTGTGCTTCGTTCTAATACAAACAAAAACATTGAATTCATACAACAACAAGACCGTAAAAACCAAAAAGTTTGTTCTCTCAATATGAATAGCGAACAATATATCTTAGAATCGATATTATTAGATGTCCGAAGATGATAATATCCAAAGAAAGGACCGATATAAAACGCACTTGCGCGCATAATATACGTTTTATTAATAAAAAAAGTCTGCGAGAATCACCCATAAATAGCTTTAACGGGCAGTTGGCGATTTTTTCCGATACATAGTAGCGTATTTGTTTGATAAATCCCCTGGGGTATAGCGACACTATCCCGTATATTATCTGACTTGAGGGATGTAGGGCTATTGCCAAGGTGATGATCCCATATCGCCGTTGTCTGCAGCCTCCTCTAAATCATGACCAGGTATTTTCTATTTGACTAAGGGTGCCAAAACAAATGACGTGGATTACATTTATTTATTCGCAAGCTTTCGGCAAAATTTAGTCGTGATAAACATATGTATTTTTAACACATACTTGTATAAAATACATGACATATTTTTTTTATTTATATAAAAATGTCTTTCGTAGTAATTTTTATAACTCTATTTTATTGCTTATTCATTAAATGTAAAATTTACTTTGCTAAGTTCAATGACAAAGGAGATACAACTAGTAACAATTCATGTGTTCCAATGTAATTAGTCGTAATGTATCCTAGTGATAAACGCCTATATTTTTATTTCCTAGTCAGCTGTTTAATCAGACCCTGAGTAACTTAGCAGTCATTCCGCCAGACAATTGAGTGATCAGTATGCAAAGCCAGTCTTGTGTATAAGCCGATTTGGAGAAGCAACGTTAAAAGAAAATTTATTGCATTGAAAAGTCGCAAGTAATTAATAAGACATTTGAAGTTGCGTGAAAATGTAATTTAGATTGTTTTCCTCGGCGAGGGAGGCTCTCTTCCTGCCGTACAAAGGCGGCTTATTTATATATGGGCCTTTATATTAGCGTCTTTAGGAGACCAAGGGAGCATAATAAAAAAAGAATCAGCATCAATGTCTTAAAGAGTCTTCCTGCGATAGCGGTCTCCCCGCCGCAAAATGGCGTCCACACTCGAATAAATTATCCCACCCTCTCGAATCGAATGCGATTGTTCGATTCTTTCAAACGATTCCCGTTTTAAAGTTGGCGCTCCTTTATTAGTGTAAGCCAGACGATTATCTTAAGCTTCCATTACATATTCAAATTGGAGTCATTTAGCTTTGTAAGAATTGACGCGAAATAAAACGAAGCCTTTGAAAGCGTTGCCATAAGATTTTTGAAGCGTTGAGGTTATTTTGAAGACGATTCCTAAGTAGGTCCTGCGATACCATTAAATTTGCATTTATTTACGTAAGTACGTATTTAAGTATTTACTTGGGTTTATTTGGCGATACCTTTGCAGTGATTGAACGAGGTAGAAGTGGGATAAGTTTTAAGGAATTTTAAGCAAAGTTATTTTTATCTAAAATAATATAATTACGCATTAACAACTGGTTGGTATTTTTAATTGGTTCCCAAAAGAAATCATAATATGGAATGGAATATGGCGAGTAAATGTATTTATATACTTGATCTTACAACTGCTAAGACTGAGGAGCTGGTACTTTAAATCTACACATGATTACTATGCCACAAAAGGCAATAGTATTATGAAATTGCTTCTCTTCCACCACAAACACATTGCCTGATGAAACAAAAA
The DNA here is from genome assembly GCA_943193645.1 of Acentria ephemerella. Lineage (NCBI taxonomy): Eukaryota > Metazoa > Arthropoda > Insecta > Lepidoptera > Crambidae > Acentria > Acentria ephemerella. The sequence goes on from OW971881.1 coordinate 9,217,049, forward strand.
GTTTTGTGAGTGAATAAATAAATGATAATGAAATTATCATTTGCTAGATTACGCGTTGAAGCATACATGATATACAGAGCGTGTTTAAATCCGTAAGTAAATTAAATGAAGCTTGTACATCCGTAATGTTTCCACGCCAGCGAGTTTTCGTGTCCGAAAAACATAATTTTTGCGCGACTGACCAAAGATTAACATTTAGATACCGCAGCACTCTTTGTCCGTGACGGAAACGGTTCCTTCTGCACCACATAAGGCCCTAGGAGATTTTGGATAGCGAAATTAATATTTGGAATGTTTTACCCGTTGAAATTTTTGTATTAATTCGATTATGTGTTTTTTATGATGAATGTGTATAAAAAGCATTGGATTTTTTTCCGATATTTTTGTTAATTTTTATTACGCCAGCCAACAACCTCCAAAAGTCCCAAGTCTGCATTAAGTAAAGTTATTTTTGTATTTTTATCGACTTCAAAAAAGTAAGAGGTTTTATGTTTTATGGATGTTCGCCGAATTCTCTGTCAATTGTGAAACGATTTTCAAAGGGTTTAATTATTCGATAGAATATACTCATGAATTAGTTTTATTGTCACGAAGACAGGATCTGATAATGGGATCCCAGTAAAATCATCTTTAGTTTTTTTTAACGACAAACAGGCAAGTCTTCAATACGGCAGTTTTGTCGTCCTCAAAACATTAAATGGTAATAAAATTCGAAAACTCCAAAAACTAATTTAAAATTGGATAATTCCCAAATTGAATTATTTTTGCCTCTTCATTGTTTTCCTATTATGCTATTTTAAAAGTATTTGCTAAATGAAACTCCGCTTTGAAGAAAGTAAATTGATATTGTGAATAATAAATGGCGGTACAGTTGGCGAATTATTATGAGTAGCGCAAACAGAAGTCAATAGCTGCGCGGTCAATATTGGATTAGCAGCCAAAAGGAGGCAAAAAGCAACGTATACAAAAACCTTTTACAGCGGTTAGAGGAGCTAAAAATATTTATGAATGGCTTGAGGAGAGTGGAGTGCGCTTTAGACGTTATATTATTTGGTAAGGGTATTTGGTCAAGTTATATGATGATTTTTAAATTACATAATGCAAGGTCAGTCAAGTAAGTTATCTATCTATTATAATTCAATTTCTCCAACGAAGAGGTGGTCAAGGATTAGAGTAAATTGATAAATAAATTAGTAAATTGATACCAATTGTTCTGGAGACATCTGAAGATGATTACAATTATAGTCATGGTCAGATTTTTCTACAAAGATTAAACTTTGGTGTGGTAACTAAATTCTTTTCTAAATGTTCTTACAGAAGGTTTTTGATTTATTTATCTTTTTATTTTATTGTATTTAAAAATATCAAATATTATGTAAAATTGGGCGGTCTTCGAACTTTATTCGCTGAGGTACCTCCTGGTTATCATTTATCTAATAACTAATATAGTAATATTAGTTTATTTGGATCATTTAATGCAAGTCTAAAATTTCTACATTGCTTAGGTTAATATCATACAAGAAGCATTCAGTAGTAATTAAACATTAAGGGTTATATTCTAATTCAGGTATTACAAATTAAAAAGAAGAGGCGCACACATTATTTATAAGTACTTGTAGTAAAAAGTAAGGATATGTTTTAACTAACTATCTTAATTGAGCAAACATCTACCAGAATTACTTAACTAAGTCGCTATTTAGCTTTCTACTGCAGATAAATCTGATAAGTGTTAGAGCATCTTTAAAATTAAATACAAATCTCACTCCATATAACCAAACCTAACACGGTACGAAGCAATAGTGCAGAAGGGTTGGGGTACATTGTTTACACAAAGTATGGAATAATATAATCAGAAGTGAAGAAATAGGAATCCAACGAAAAATCAACAGAGCCCGCTGGAAAATTTGCTTAGGCCAACGGAATAAGTGGCGACGTTAGATACCCGGTCCGAATAGCCCTCCATTGTCTGCTCCCAGCCGTTGGAATTAAATCAAGCCTGTTTTATACGTCTAAGTATATGTGGTCTTATTTGATATGATTTTGGTAAATGAAAGATTTAATAAGGTAGTAAAGACTTGATCGTTTCACGTCATGATGGATGGTATAAAAAAGTAAACCTTTTAAAAGTGGGTCTTCCGATAAGAAATTAAAAATAAAATCAGAAAATTCTTGACTTGTATTTATTAATTGGGCTTATAATATTCCGAATAAACTCTTATTTAACGTAAGACTCTAGAATTCAGTTTACTACCCACGCGAATCTGGATCAAAAGACCAACTTGTGCAATAGTTTCAGACATCTTCAGAACTTTCTGAATAAGCTAGTTTGAAATGGTTTCGGGTCAAACTATTCAGGATATTATCTCAATCTCGTAAACGCAATCTGCACTTCGATTTCAAAATTCATTTTAAAATTTTTATATCATAAAAATATTGTTTTCACAAAGCCTTCAATTTACCTTTCTCATTTCTCTCTGCAGCTGTCGCCGAACTTATTAAGAGCGCACCTGTCAATCTAGCGGCATTTCTTTTATTTCCAAATCCCTCCTCATCTCGACATTGAGTGTCGAAACAGCAAATTCTTAGCCTTATTTTAGTATATTTGTTAAGGCCCGTCCAAAGATGAAAATGAATTTTGGAAAAACTTCAAGAGTGATTAAATCGATCGATACCTTCCTTAATTGCGTTATTAAACTATTTAAATTGTCTTGGATTAGTTTGGTTATGTTTTCAGACACTTTTGATAGATCACATATGATAATGCCTGTTTAAGTTATATTGCACATGATTTAGTTTTTTTAGCTTGTGAATGAGATATTATTTTTATACTAAATTACTGTTGTTTATAAAATTATAAATAGGTTATTTCGAAATAATTTATATCCTAGTTAATTTATACAGCCATATAGATACAATACACATTATTCTACCTAACAAGCGTTACATCGCCAGTCAATTCCCAACCAATCCTAAACAAACTCAATTTTGAATTGGGGATGACTTGATCAGAAGTGCGTCCACACTTCGATTTTCGATTTCACCCACTACATTAATTCTGGTGTTCATTAAAAATGCCATTAAGTAACTGTCAATGTGTTTAAACAGTACCTCAAATTGAAGTAACAATATGTTCCTTTTATTGTTAAAAAAATGGGAACTACATTAAAATTAAAATTAGTGAAGTTTTATATAAATTGAATTGTAAAGTTAAAAAATTCTAATTGTTAATCATAGCTCTTCTTTTGGCCACAATACAAAATAAAATAAATGAAGGATTTATTTATTTATATCTTTATTTAGAACGTGTTGGGTTTGTTATTGATTATTTGTTTCATACAAAGTACGACAAATAGTTTCTACTCTTCATTTATAAGCGAAGGTACTGTTTATTTTTTCCTTGCTACCAAGTCGACCGTTAACGAAGTGGCGAGCAATTAAAGTCGCCGCTGACGTCACCGAGGGTCTGAAGCACTCCTTGAGGATCTTTGAAGAGAACCTTCAAGAAGAATTGAAAAATTGATTCGTGATCGACGCTCTTAACATGGAATAATTAAAATTATAAAGGGAAGATTATGGAGTCTTAAGTGATGTTACGATCACGAATAAAAAACATTAATGTTAATTAATAATTTGTTTATCTACCTGTTATACTAAAATTGACTATAGTTTTTTTTTATGTTATAAAGACCCCTCCTTCCTTGATTACGTTAAAATCCCTATAATCCCGTGTTTCATTAATGTGTCCAAATCTTGTTATTGTCACCCGCATAAGAACATTAAGAGCCCGAGATAAAACAGGCTCCCATTAGCGAAACCTCGAAAAAATTCGTCGATGCTATCGCATTGAGGTGGCAATCTAATTTTTTCTAAAGTTGCAGTCAATCACAAGAGAAATGAGCCTAGAAGAGATGCTCAAAGGGACTAATGTTGATTGGCTTTACACTTCAGAATAGTGATCAATTTTGGACATTGTTTAAACTGTAATAGGGTTTAAAATGCTTTCCGTATTTGAAGCATTGCTTGAGGTTTGACACTGGCAGGATAGATATCGTTGACGAAGATTTATGCGTCTCAATTTGAGTTTAGGAAAACTATTCGTTTAAATATTGGAAAGTAAACGCATTTTTATGTGCACACTTAAAATCCGGTTACAGTCGTTATTGGTTAGGTTTACCTTTTTGAATACGATTGTTTTGATAATAATGCAATATTAACTTTGGTAAAGTATCTTTGCCTTCCTCTTAACTCTTCCATTTATTTTTCAACTCAAGCATGATCAGCCCTCCACCATAAAGGATAATAAAATTTGAACAGTTAAAGCTTGCATTTTTCCGTTTCAGTACAAAGTGTTTTGTCAGGCGTTCCAAACCTGGGGTGGGTCGCGAAGGTGTCTCAATCAGCATAAAACAAAAGAAATCAATAGTCCCCCTCGTGGCTGACAAAGAGCAAAGATTTCTTTTCACAATTAAACACCCCTGGGTGACGGGGGAATGATAACTGGTCCGATTTCGGCTAAGCTCTGAATTGAGAGCAAGCTTTAGACTGATAACGCTTTGCTATTTTGAAATTTCTATTCATGTATATTTGCAAACAAATGTAAAATACACACATTAAAGGAATCAAAGTATTTGATGAAAAGTTTTTGATGAAGAATATCGATTCGTTAAATCGTTTTTGAGTTACATATTTATATCCATAATAAAGAATATAATAAAATACTACATAAGTTCAATTTATAGTATAGAAAATTGGAAATTAAACTCCATAGGGGAGCGTCATCTTTTTTTAGTCCATCCTCGGTCCTAATCCGACAATCAGGATCGTTTGCAACCGGATCAACATCTAATGTACAATCGGACAGGTCGTGATGTTGAATACTGAATCATGTTTTGGAAAGTACACAAAACATCACTTTGGCCTTTTTGTTTTAGACCCTTTAATAAATGTTAGTGCTGTATTTGATTAGTGGCTGATAATCCATTTCAACATGAAATATCTTGTTAAAATAAATCCTCGCATTAATAACCTCTTTGTTCTGGTTCCGTTGGATTTACACACTGGTTGTCTAGGAAGCAGCTTTCATCTGGCAAACACTGATTCAATATTTAATAATCCGGGCGTAACGAGCTACGGTCTGTTCAGTTAGAAAAGTTTAAATGGGCAGACAGCGGAGTCGCTTGAGTAGGTACACCTACCAAGACCCATAATACAAACACAATTCAATATCGGCGTCGTTATTCAATTTTTATCAGTCTTAGTGGTTTATGGGAATTTTGAGCAAAAATTAGATTTTCTTATAAATAAGTATGGAATTAATGGCCTCTTTTAGAAATGAAGAAATGTGGAAATTGATTTCGATAAATTTCTACTATAAGAGAAAGACAGTCCTAAAAATCTGAGGCGGAAGTTTTGAGTATTCAAACACAAAGACTAAGAGCAATAATGGTTGGAGCAAGATATACTAATACTCTTTGCTATGAAAGAGATCGGAGTCTACTGAGCAAAGCGCCCCTCGAAAGGGTCAAGCAAATTTGACGAGAGATTAATGTAACGGAACTGCCCTGCCTGTTTGTCTTTCTTCTAATGGGCCAATGTTACTGCATATACGTTCTCAATTAATATAGCAACGGTAAACCAGGATTAAACAAATTAAAACTTTATTTGTACAATCATTAAATATCAAATTCTGCAGATTAAAATACATCATGATTTGTACCTGAAAAGTTATAAAATTCTGTAATATTTAGATGATAAGAATGCATGACAAATCGGATTTTTAAAATTTTTTATTCTGAAGATAATTTTTACATTAATTTTAATTGTACTTATGCATTCTAATGTTTTAAATATTTCTGTGATTATAATGTTATAAGACATACTCATATCTTCCTACATTCATATTTTATTATTGACTATGATTATAACATTTTTATAAAAATTTAAATAACGTGTAATGGAAGGGACAAATCTTGCTGTGTTTAATGCCTGTTTTTCTCAGGACAAGATTCCCCGGTAGATTTACGAATAGTTGACTTAGATTAATGTCCAATAAAGCTGTAAAAAATATTTTGACTTCGATTTTGATGTCATTAGCCGAAAAGAATTAGCTATAGTTCCCGTATATGTCCATATGATCAGAATTCGGTAAGTTGAGCTTCTCCGCGCTTAAGCAGGAATTTTAAGTTGTTAGTTGAGACTGTTCCGTTGAGAATGATTTTACACACCAGCCCGCTTTGAGCCAACGTAATAGTGTTCTAAACCAAGCTTGTCATGTTGTTCTCAGGTTAAAAGCACCCCTGATTTAATTAGTTAAGAATTTGTAATACCAAACCAATTTTCGATCTTATTAGATTTAATATTATTTAAACCAATCAAGCATTTCCGCTCTCTAAAACCACGTCCTTAAAACAAAAAGTGCTGAATGAATCGAAGCATCGACACGGTGATTAGAAGATCGGCCAGACGGAGGTCAGCAATAAACTGACCGTCGTCAAGCTGCGTCACGTCCGCTCCCTCTCTGTCTATTTTATTGACTCCTGCGGTTTCTACATTCCTGGTGACATTTTGCGTGATTGAAAGTAAAAAGACACGTGATTACGATTACGATTACATAGGTATGGTTTTGGTTATATTATTTTGAGTGCTGAAACTCAAACAACTATAGCAACGACAACGATCTTATTGATTTGAATACAATTCATGTAATATGACAAACCAAAAATAATAAATTATTTTATATGTTAGCTTATTCACATGCTAGTTTGTAAATCAAGTCATTTTATTGCATGTCTGTGTTTTTATATTATATAGTGTTAGGAAACAAAAATTTAAAACCTTTAATATTTTTTTATTATGAAATTCCTCCAAAGTTTTTTGTTAATGTTACTAACCTAAAATATTAAATAGTCCCATTCTGGACTCATGCAAGGACTCTTCAGAACAGACGTCCCTAATCTGCAAGTTACTAATATCACCCATATTTCAAAGTCGCCTACATCTGGACATCGGCCGGTGAGACAGGGGTACACTTCAGAAATAATTAACAAACTCTGCCTTTGATGCAGGATCGGGACAAATTTAATGATTACTATTAATTTTAAAAGTTTACTTACTGTGAAATGTAAATCAAAGGCTCAGATAACTAAACAGAGAGGATTTTTAGAAATTAGGGACATTAATATTTCGATTCTATGAGTTATTTCTGTGAAAAATGAAATGTGTGGAAAATTTAAACCCGTTCCTTGCTGTTGCTTGTTATGTAAATAGGAAAACATGAGAACTTATATTAACTTTAAAAGTAGAACTTGTAAAGTATCTCTTTGTTTCCCTGAAGTTAATCATAGCATCAAAATTTTAAAAAACAGACACGACAAGGGTGTGCGATTGTCACATTCCCTCAACACTCCCTTTGTGACAGCCCATAAAACGCAAATTCGGCAATAAAAAGAACACCCCGACAAAACATCCTTCCTGGACAATGATTCAATACAATGCCCGCCATTCACTGCGGATTATTGTATTTTTCCAGCACTCGAAATATTTAAGGAAGAAATTAATGAATCTTGCACAGTTTTCCGATGAATTTTCGACTTTAAAATCAAAATCTTTGGGTTTATTAAGACTTAAAAAGGTTGTAACTGTGGTAAGATTTAACAATGAAGCCTCTAATTAGCTGTCAAGGCTCCAGACTTCAGTTCAACCGTGTCTGCTCTAGAAGCGTGCAAATTATTCAAAAGATGTCTCCAGAGGTAACTGTGTTCGTATACTTATTCTTTTTGTTCAATTTGCTTAGAAGATGGATGAATTCATGCCCTATTATTTTTATTTCAGTTATAGTTACTATCACTTATTAACAAAGCCCATTGAAATGAAAAACTATAGTCTGATACAATGATGTGATCAATTCCGAAATGGATATACATATTTATCCACTTAACCATGAAGTTGTTGCAAATGAGCATAAATCAGATGAAACACAAACTACAGTTACGCATTCAAAAACAATTACGAGGGCGCGAATTTGGGTGGCTGCCTAATTGGTATGAGATTTGCAAGTGTTTCTAATTGCGTTGAAATTTACGGATCCAAGGCGATCACTCACGCCGCCATCAGGTTAATTAAACCATTTGTCTGCTAAATTCTACGTTGATGCAAAAAATACGGATTTGAAATAGGGAGTTATGTATATGTAGTTAGGAAAAGATATTAAAAATCACATTATTTATAAAATAAATTTCCTTCCATCTTGAAAATTCATGGGGATTGTGTGAGTATTCTTTGTTTTGCAGGTAAACACAAACGGGCTCTTGATTTTTTCCGTTCAGAAAGGTTCATTTTCATTAACACCATCGGCTCACATATTTGTCATAACCGGTCGTTTGGACCCCAGCTTTATCGCGAATGCTTCTTTTTAACACATTTTTAATTTACGTTGTTTCGCTTTTGTTCCTTACAGGACGAGGACATAATTGCCCCGGCCTGGTGTTGGAATTCGTAAAGGATAAATGCCGGCTCAAATTTTTTTAATTTTTTTTTCTTTTTGTATCAGGCGAGGTGAAAAGTTTGATAAACCATTTGTCTGGAAAATAGATGACAGAAAATGTAACGGGTTGCTTAAACATGAAATGAATGTGATGATAATTACATGTTCAAAGACCACGTCAGTGATATCTATGTAGCACTTTCTAATTATGGCTCAATTTTCACAATCTTTATTTTAGAAATGAATATTACTAATGGACACTTAAAAGAATTAATCATGATAGGATCTCAATTCAAAATTTAGCAAATAATTTCAGTTAAGATGATTTGAAAAGTAATTGGGTTAATGTATTTATCTTTACTCGTAGCTACATAGACAGAAACTTCTTGATATACATTTGGATCCTAATTGATTTTATTATAAAACCACTCTTCCGACAAAATGTATCGGTAGTAAACATCTCATTAACCACGTTTTTACGATATACCCATAAGTCTAGACTAAACCTTCATGGTAATTGCTTCCAACCATGCATAAATATCTATTATAAGGTATTGAGATTAATATTTTTCAATGGAAACATTTATATTATGTTAAGGGTGGTCTGGATATAAATGGGTGTGTGAGCAAACAAGGGTTGGAACATTTAGTTAACGGGAAAATGGAGATTTCGGATTTTGTTTACATTAATTTCTTCTGCGAAACACCCTCGGGATTCTAAATTGTGCTGTTTCGTTGTTGAAGACATTGTTTTTAACGTCTGTGTATGTACAATGGCTTTCTGTGCAGACACTAATGATTACTTAGAGTAATAAATATCTCAAGGAATTCTAAAATGAACTGTTTTAAACGTAGTTTTAAGTAGTACCAACAATTGATTATGTGGCCAATAAAAACCTGAGTTTGATCAAAATCAACATCTTTGATTGGAAATCTAAAATTTATTAAGGAACAATAATTTTCCTAAATAAAAACTAATCGTTTGCGTAATTGTTTGCTAAACATATAAAAATATTATACGTAGCTAATTTAATAAATCGAAAAATTTAAATGGTTTTCAATGTTTATCGTCTTTTCTTAAAATGCTTAAACATTTTAGTATAGCCTTTTTAAATTCATAACGCATTTATTCCTGCACTTTTCCCTATCACATCCCTTCCCGACCCTTGTAAGTGTATTGCGCGAAAATGATATAGCTCAGAAGGTCCAAAGTCAGACAATAGGTAGAATTCATACAGGGCGCGCGGTTTGAATGCTAACAACCTAATTATACAATAGCCAAGATGGCGCTGCTCTAGCGCGGACTTTAAGTTTATCTTTAGGTGTTCACGGTTGGTCGGTTATTTGAGTTCTTTTAAATTAACTACCTGTTTATTGTATATACATATATCTATTTATCTTAAATACTTGTACTTTTGATAATAATCATTAGGGTATGCAGTTGTAAGGAGAAGGAGCTCTTTGGTTTTGATAAAAAAAAGATTTTTGTTTTTTTATTCGCAATGGTTGGTCTCTGGATGGGTCAATCGATTTGCTATCTCATTCTCTTCCATACTTCGGAAGTCACGTTAAGCCAGTGTTTCCAGTTTTTATAGCAACCGTTTTCCACTATTAACTCATATATATGAGTTAATAGTGATAATAGTACAGTTGGACATTTAGGCCATAAAACCACCACGTAGGCAAACGTGGTGTCCAACTGTCAGACATATCTGGCGATATAGATGATGATTTTTTATATAATAATAAAATATCTTTTTATTAATATAATATCTTTTTTACTTAGCTTGAAGACTACAATTCGTAGTTTAATTAATACATTAAAATGAGGATAAATTCTATTGATTTGAAAGTTATATAAAATTTCTATGAACTTTTACAGTACAATCTTCTAATTTCATGTTGTATGTTTGAAACAAGCAGGTTTTTATTTTAGTTAATAGTTAATTTATATCAAAAACTCCTACGATGAAGGTCGCGATTATATTAATGTATGACATATAACATTATTTATATTAATATTTATCTCATGGCTAATTGATCCGAGTTTGTATTAGATCCGTGAAGGCTGTTGTGGCAACCGATTGAAATCTATTACTAAAATGATACAAGAGGTTAGTTTTCGAATCAAATTTTTAATTAATTTTTTATTTTCAAATTTGATCATAAAACAATTTTATTACACTTTAAGTGGACCCTGAAATAGAATATCCGAAGGCAAATTAAACTTTCCAGTTTATCTCCAGACTCTATCAATAAATTGGAAAGCAGTCTCTTTATCGGGAAAGTAAGAAAATACATCCCTAACTAAAGGCAGCGAATTTAACTGCGTTTCATTATACTGTTAGATAGGCTTAGGTAGAGGTGAGTTATGGTTATTTGAACTGTACGAAACAAAATAAATTTAGTGAACGTGCTTTATAACGTTCTGCTCTTTGCATTTTTGAGTGCTTATTTCGAGTGGGATAAAAGTTTCCGTTATTTATGGGCGTGTTCCAAGATTTAATGTGAAGTCAAACGGCGATAATGCGGCCTCGGCTGAATATTTTTGTCGGATGACTGAGTAATGGGAATTAACCTTTATACCTTAGCCATGTTAGATGTAATTCTATTCGACGTATTACTACAGATTACGTGTACTTTGACGTTAGCAGGTGATTAAGTCCTTTGTAATAAGTGTTAATTAGAAAAAGAAATATTACACTTGGTATGTTTGAACTCATACAATCAAATTTTTAGTATTATCTTTCCTTATGCTTTTATTCCTTACCAGTCTGCCAGTGTCATTTCGGAAATAAAATATTTGTTTATTTACAGTCTGACAACGTGAAAGATACAAGAAACATAAATAACCAATTTATTTGATTTTATTACAATAGTTTCCAAAACCGTCCTAATGTGAGTTTGTACTAATCACTAAATACCACTATTTACAAGTTTTCTACTAATGAAAACCAATGAATATTAGTATAATGTAAAATAGTAGGGTTAATACCCTTATTTTCATGCCAAACATTGAATACTTACAATCCAATTACTCACAACACGACCATTACATCCATAAAGTTAGGAAACACGGATGATCATATAACAAGGTCCATTTCCTTGGTGGATGTGCTTTATTGCCCATAAGGATTCGCGTGTGGACTTCGTTACCGATACAGTAATCCTCTACGTTACTATTTCCTTTGCGTTACCCCTGGCCCGGAATACTGTAACGTTATTCAAGCCATTTGGCGTAATGCGCGGTTTGACCGGATTGACAGCCCTAGAACGGGTGGGGCTCGAATTGAAGAGGAGAGGACAAATAATAACATTTTTTAAAAATAAATTAACCTAACCGAGTATTACTGTTATTTATTTTCATCGAGATAAAGTGTAATATAAATGTAAAACGAGATAAAATATGAGTAAGTCTATTTCAGTTAAAGCACTAATAAATACTTATTAATAAAAATTGCAAGCGGTCTTGCTTATGAATTAGTTTCTACAATAACAGCTTTACTTCAAGAAATCTACCGATCAAAAAAATTTATTCAGGCAAAAGGGTAACTTAATGATAAAAATCGCCTTTCACTGTGTTTGTTATCGAAATCAGTAAAATTTGTTGTGTGTATTTGGTAGGTCTGAAAATAGATTATAGGCTATTTTTTGTACCGTTTTATAACGATATGGGTGGTCCTCTGCAAATTATTTTAGTAATAATTTATAAGTTTGGATTATATATTTTGTTAAGTTCATTAAACGCCACTTTAATTACCACTAAGTTTTCTACGAATAAAACCCAATAAATACTAATATACTGCAAAATAGTAGGATTCATTACATTATTTTCATACAAAACTTAATATTTACAATCCAATCACTCTCAGCACGACCATTATAACCTTAAAGTTAGTAACTACGGATGATCAAAGAATTGTAATTTTTTTTTTCATTTGTGAATTGTTTATTGCATTTATATTTAATTGTGCTTTTTCTAGCGATCATAAAATCGCTCTCAGTATTACTGCATCTCGCAATCGCTTCAGCTCGCTAACCACCGCAAAATTAATGATTGTTCGAATGAAACCCTGAAACTGATTTAATGACACCTATTTCAAATTCAAACTAAAACTATAGTACAGTGAACAACAAATGTAAGTGTTCACAATTGACAGAGTGATGCACTGTCAATATTACTATTAAAATATATCGCCATAAAAAACATTTATAAGTAGGAATGTAAATTATGCCGACTTTCGCCGACTTTCTTGTAAACGTTAAATAAAGTTCTTTGTGTTATAATTATTTATATTTTTTTAAGAAGATCGATAGTGGTGACTCTCTAGAGACGATTATTAAAACAAAACTACTTTCGGTATGGCCCTGGATGATTCAATCAAAATTTGCTATCTCAATTTGCTAGCTCGCTTTATGTGTTTATCCTATGTACAAAGGCCTGTGCCCAATAGTAAAACGTATATTAACTGATACAAGCAGTTCGAACGTATTATATGAAATAATTTTCATTGGAAAGCGTATTAATTATAATGAAGTAATCTCCAAATTAATCGTTTGTCTAAGCCGCAGCAGCGTACATTTATTTACGGATAATAACCTCATAACTGGTCGAGAACAAGACATGTAGGGGTCTTTAGCGAGGTCGGGTGAACGGCGGATTAGTTCTGAGTAAAATTTGTTAAAGAGCCCCGTGATACGGGCGCCCACGGCTATAGGACGACCAGGGTTTCTTGATACTTGAGACTAATGAAATAATGTAGTGTTTTGGAAGAACAATACATGAGTTTGATTATTTAGTTTAACAGGGCTTAGAAGATGACTAAAATGAATTGAACAATCTGCAAGCACAAAAGGATTAGAAATCGTTCCTTGCAAATCTATCACAGAATGCCATTTGCTTAGACAAATAGTAATATAAAATTTTTAAAGCATTTAAAATACATAATACATTAAATATAATAGATGTACTCAACATCCTTGTATTTTGTAAGCTTTATAGACTAAAGAAAGAGACGAAAAGACTAGAATAACTCTAATTTGTGATCAGAATAAATTTTAATAAAATATTTGGTTATAATGTCAGTCATTTGCTAGTTTAAATGGAGATTATATGAATTGGGTTTCTTAAAAAAATCTGTAGGTATTTTAATTTTCTACGTCACCCACGTTTGTATGTGGTATATGTGTTATAAGTTTTAACATCTCGAGAATCTAAAGAACTATGTAATGTCCATCTACAACAGTTTTTAATATTCTGTTTGTTGCGGTCATTGAGTATGCCTTATCCAGGATAGGAGGTTATTGATACTTCACAGTGATTCAAATTATACAGTTAAAAATTTTGACAGAGTATTAGTAATAAATAAAATTCGTAATTAAGTATCGCAACTATCAAATTTATATATGCAGATTTCATTTAAAAAATATATTTTTATGTTGCTCACTTGTTCAACCCGGGTAAAACACAATGAACATTTTTATTTCCAAATACAGAAAAATTAAGTAACTATTCTATTACAGCAATGGCTAAGTAGTAGTTGAAGATTACCGTTTGGATCGTGGATATTTTATTGTGAGCGTGCGATGGCTCATCGTAAGTTGGTGGTGTTAGGCTGCGGACAACCGACCCTCAACTATCTCACTCGCCCAGACGAACACTATAATCCCCGATAAAGCCCGCACATTTACATTCAATTCTAATTTTCGAAACACCCATTTCTACTCGCTTCTGATTGCCTGGTACTTGTCGTTTCTGATTAAAACTATGGTTAAATTCTCAGTTTGAAGTAAATATCTAAATGGAATTTAATTATATATGTTGGTTGGTACAACGCACCAAGATTTTGCTGTTTTCTTGCATTTGATATAATTACATGCTATAGCAAAATATATTTATCATACGAGTATGTAGGAATATTTTATCAAAATTCAACTAATATGAAACGCATTAGACTTCTTTTGTCTATTCCTTTTTTGTACCCAAAATTAAGTTTAAAAAAATTTCTAAATCTCCCATTTCAGACATCATCTTTTTTATATCAATCAAACTTTGTTAGTTGTACTGTGTATTACTTAATTAAACAATTTTGCGAGTAAAGGTATTCGTTATCGTTCAAACATTAAAGTTACATAACCTATTAAGTTCGGAAAAGAAACGTTAACATAAAATTAAATATTCTAAGGACGGAGGGCACTTAATTGAGTTTGTTCAGGACAAAACAAAGACTGAACAACTTTTTAAATTGAGTGTCCGTGAAGTGTTGGCGACATGTTGATCTTTGTCGACTAGGGACGCTACCTAAAGTCCCAAGTTAATATTTTCTTTGGACTGTTTCATTTGAAGCAATGTCTTGTAAGTACAGCAATATGTATAAAAACTACAAAGTTAGAAAATTACAGATGAGAATAATTCAAGGGAAAAGAAAGAAACGTTTCGCATATTTTCTCCTATTCTCCGTATTTTAATAAACAGATTTTATCTCGGTAACGCCATTTTTTTGTGACCTTAGCTTTTTTAAAACGATTCAGTCATTGACAAAAAAATAACTATAAAATATTTAATAATCAATATTAGGTCTAATTCTAAACATAAGATTTTTTATTCTCCTATTCATTCTTTATTTACATAAATTTGCAAAAAATACTCAGGCAGAGGACAACTTAGAATTATTATTTTTTATCGCTAACTAGTTACCGCCCGCGGCTACGCCCGCGTGGAGGTCGGTCTCTCACAAGGACAAGGGAAAGGTTAAATAACAATTTAACCTTTCCCAATAAAAGGACTATTCAACACAAAATGAATATTTCGCTTCCAACAAAAAGTTTCAGGGCTTACCTTATGACGTCACAAACTCACAAATTTAACCTCTTATAATATTAGTAAAGATATGAACATAAACGTGATTAATGAAACCATGGTATTGAACAAAAAATACAACATGGCAATAGAAGTAAATGGTGTTAACACCGAATACAATAGTTTTCACGTGTCAAATATACCCTTTTTCCATTAAACTATTTTACTTCAAATTAAAAAAGCAAATAAAGCTTAACAAATAACATTTTCCAAACAAAGGCTTGCAAGAAAATAAAAATAAATATAAAGAAAGCTCAACAAATAAAAACAGTTTGGGACAACTTTTTAGTATCACTCAATAACTATTTCACCTATGATAAAATGTTACGGTTTCCGAACGCATCAATACAGGCGAGACGGGTATCTACGTCTTTTTATTTAAAAAGTTTTGTTATCATGTTTTTATGACAAACTTTTTTCAATATTTCGGCGTGATCAGATCATGTGTGCTCCCTTTGTTCTTTGATTGTAAACATGATTTCTACTTAATGAAAGTCGTCAAATTTTAAGAAAAAAGTAGTGATGGATATCAACTTTAATTTTTATTAAGTTTAGAATTTATTTGCCACAAAATATACTTTAAGCTTGGAGAATTAAAGAAATAGTACAATCCATGCTTCCAACAAAAATGTCAACAATTAAATTAATTGATTAGCCCGAAGTCAGAACAAACCAAAGAAGCAAAGTAGCAAAGATTTATTATACTTTAGCTAACAATTAACGTTGAAAGTGAAAAATCTAGCGAAACTTCTTAAGGCCGATATTCGCCGCTTACTCCTTCTTTAAATTGGCCAAATTTTTCTTAGCAAAACTTTTTGATTCAACCCCTTCCTACTTTGGTAATCAAGCAACTCTAACGGCTCCCACGCGAACAGCACAGAGTAATATTTTCTAGAGAGTTTCCAAATCTGATTTAGTTTTGTAATAAGATTAGTTTTCCTTTTACATAAGTCTAAATAATTTGAGCCGCGATATAATCCCGAAAACCTTGAGGCTTTTAAATTACAATTGTGTTTGGATTTGGAGTCAAGCCGTACTTGATTGGAAATAGTAAAAAATAAAAATGTAAACCCGTTTCTCAATAATATATTAATAATAGTAAATGATCTAAGAGGTAATATTTATATACCATTTAAGCTTTACTCTACAATAAATAATTCGTAACGCCGTCAAAAAACTCATGCTTATAGAGGTAACCTTTGTCGATGTCAAGTATAAGTTATTTGCTAGAAATTAAAAAATAAAATATTTTGAAAGCTACTCTGTACTACAAAATCAGACAAACATAACAATAATAGGCGCCGCAGCAAATACAATTAGGTTAATTAATGAATTAAGACCCAGAGAGTTTCTTTATCTTGTTATTAATTTGTCTAAGGCGAAGCCAGCTTCGTCTTACAAATGAGAACGGTGCAAATATTTGATGAATACTCACCGATTTACTTAATTTGATATAAACTTGGTACCTACACCTTGAGAACCCTTTGAGATACCTGTATATAGGCCCGTGTTCACCTTGGGCCAATTTAGGTATGGCTAATGGAAGGGAGATACGCTATAGGTGTCTGGTAGTGGGTATTATAGTTCGATGACAATTTATGGTCAACAATCAGTACCGAATAGTAGACATCTTGTTAAATCAGTCTGTCAAAAAAGACATTTGGCAGAGGTAAGAACGTGATAAATCTGTAATAAAAATATTTATTGTAATGAGAGAGCATAGAATAAGTATAATATGCTTATTTACTTTATAATAATTTAGTTTCGTTATTAGTTCATGTTAAGTAATTAGAAGAAAATATACCTTGACGAAAATTATAGACCAAATAATAACTCTTCAAAACGAACATTTTCAAAAGTGAAAGAGATAGGTATCATCTTCATACTAGATTACTTGCAAATATTCATTTTAGAACTTAAATGTCACTAGAAAGTTAGAGGTGAGATCAAAATACTCAGCTGTATCCTGTAAGGTACATGTGTTGCTTGTAGTGAGATAATGCTACTGTTTTATAATATTAGTACATTTGAATCCATTATAGTGTGTTCTCTCACTCTAATTCTTACGTACAAAAACGATATATTCATAACATTGACATATGTCTTCAAATCTAAAGACTAACAAATGGTTGCTTAGAAAATAGCATTAATCAGGGTCAGGAGGCTGTATGATTTGAATATAAAACATCTACACTTTTAAGGGCCAGTTTTCGTTCTAAAATAGATCCTACGCCTTTGAGTTAGGATTGGGTTATGTATAGCAATATGCTTAAACAGTGTATGAGGTGTGTCGCGGTATGTGAGCCGTCATTAGTCATATAGAGGGGTGGAGGGTGTTTATGAGGAACGCCTGGTGGACGTGATCAGCAAACGTTATGGTATTCTTATCTGGAGAACACTTAGGAAACATGTCGCAAATCGCAATGTTGTTCAAGGTAATTTAGGGACGGTAATGATTTATAATAATTGTAAATGTTCATTAAATTATATTTCGAATTGTTATTTCTCTTTAACTACGAACTGTTTAGATTTGGCTTTATCAACATATTCTTACAATAATACTTATGAGCCTTTAGATACATTGACTTTCAGAGCTTAATATAAAATTTACTTCAACGTAAAATAAAATAATTCAGTATCTTTCTCTTGAAGTAACGTGTGTGGTGTGATCAGAAATCCTAACTGTAATTGGCTATTTTATAAAAACATAATGAAAATTTATTACTATTTACATTGCAATCATTTTCACACCGCCTGACGTAAGCCACTAAAGTGTGTCGAATAAATTTCCAATAATTACATTATCGTGAAAATTTCCACCGTAAAATTTTTCTTCTACCTCCGGAGCCCATAATTCCTAATGACATGCAATAACCGTAGCCCCAATTTTCGACATAAACCCACCATAACAATATCGACATCAGCGAATTTTTTAGGGGTGTATTTTATTTGAGAATAAGTAAGCTAGTGATGGGGGTAATAATTTATGCTTCGATTTGTACTCTTTTGGAAATATTTGAAAGCACTCTTAGGAACATTTTTATATATCGATGAACTATTCTACACATGTATATCATGATCAAATATTTAATATTATATTCCGAAGTGGCTTACTTTTGTTGTAAAACTTTCACTGTTACGTTTGAGAAAAATTTTATTATTTTAAACTTTTCATGGTAGGGAGCATAAATAACTGTGGTACGTATTTATGTGGGCGGATAATTTGAAATTAATTTTGGAATCATTGTGTAATATTCTATAAAAATTATTATCATGTATCAATTTCGATTATTATGATGGCTGCCGTTTCTAAAAAATAATTACTTTTTATTTACTCTTAATTATTTGTAAATGTTCATAAAGATTTTTCGGGTATCAAGGGAAGGTCGGTGACGAGTTACAAACACAACTCAACATTGTACTTAATGGAATCCGTTTCTGTATCACCTTACGATTATACACCTAAGTCTGTTTTTACACGGTAGATTGGTTCCAGAAGAAGCCGTGTAAAAAAAAAACCGTGTAAAAAAAGACATTGATCTTATACAAAAATGGGTGATTTGTTCCTAATCTCTAAAACTTATTAAAATTAGTGAAAAACAAGAATTCATGTTTATTTTATTAAATCAAATATATAATGCTTATTTTCACAAGCATAGTAATTAATGATAAAAAAGATATGCACTCTAATCTTAAAAGTAATATAAATTAAATGTATGGCAAGTTCAGGAACTAAAAAACTATGTTGTGAACGAAAAGAATAGGTTATTCAATTTTTTGTTCGCAAACTATCGATGGTTTCAGACTTTTTTCTTTCATAAATACTTTTTTGTGATATGAACATACTTCGCAAAAGTTAAATTTGACAAAAAAAATTTAAGTACATAAAATTTCAAATCGTGCTAAATGGAATAAAATCGTGTAAAAAAATTAAAAATATTCAATTTTCAAACCGTGTTATATCAAAACCGTGTACAAAAAGACCGTGTAAAAACAGACTTAGGTGTATATATTTGTTGAATGACGTTGAATAAATGTATTTCTTTCTTTATAATTTATCTGTAAATATCAGCGTGTCAAACATTATTTAATATCAAATAACACCACACAAAGAACTAGGTAGCTCGCACATCACTATTCGTAACACTTCTCAACGTAATCAAAATTTCGCTCGGGCTGTTTATCGGCCACTCAATTTGATTTTACCGCTGCGCTGATTTCACTCCTTCTGTGGAATGCTAAAACGTAAGAAATGTTATAAAATATGATGTAGAGGAAAGGATATTCTCCCTTATTTTTTAATATAAAGAACCACTTTTTAAATCACGATATTGTTTTTACTGTACGACTTAATAGTTATTGATCTCTTTACAGAATTGGCGACACTATTGTCAATGAGTATCTAATAAATAGTTGAAAAAACCTTTAATAATTGAGCTCAAATAAACCTTAGATATAATACTCGATGGATCTATTTTTTTAAGAAGGTGACGTTTGTAACGATATGATTTTTATATGTTGCAATGAAAGTATTGTAAATAAATATAAATAAATTATATTAAATCCTCAGTAAGATTTCTCTTTAAATAAATACTCCGCTCTCATCCCTTAAGATTTGAAGTGTGTCCCTTCTTCGTCCAAATTGACATTTCATCTAAATAACACCAGCGTGACCAGTGGTCTCTGATCGCAAATTTGTATTCAGTTCACTCCCTAGGGATTTCAATTGTCAAAACGTATAGAAATCTCAATCCTGGAAAAGGATACGAAGTGTTATTTTTATTAGAATTTGTATATTGATATGTTAGTGATGCATATTGTCATTTTTGAAGTATCTATATACAATACTGTTTACATTCTAAATTTAAAAATAAGTAAAAAGTAACTCAAGGCACTTAAAGGACACATGATTTGTTGATAATATACAAGGTCTATTTCCTTGAGTTTTACAGATCTTCTTTAATCGTAGTAGGTATAATCTTTAGATAGTACTACTACTATACCAAACTATACCTTCTCTGATTAAAGAAGTTATTTAATCTATGACGTAGGTCGTTAAAGTTATTGCTTAAATAATGTCTTTTAAGCCGAATGGACTTCGAGTAATATATTGATAAAAATTATTAGGATAAAATATTATCTACTTCCAATTTTATTCAAAAGTGCAAAGCCATTTTATGATTACTTGTAAGTTTTTTATCATATATATATAATCCAAACCGTGCCAAAAAGAAATAAAATTTTATACTCATAATAGGAATTTATATCTAATATTCTTTCATCTAGTATAAATAATAGACATATATTTAAACATAATAATACTGTAGAAATTTGGTGTCTGTATATTCAATATAATTACCCAATATTGAGTTAGGGCCATTAAAGAAGAATACAAAAATCAGAATTCTAAATTTTTTTTCTGTCTGTCTGTCTGTACGCGATAATCTCCGAAGCCACAGAATAATTTTTTTTGCCATTTTGACTGCTAGTTGTAGCTTTGTCCGGAGCAAAATCTAGACTTTGTTTCATCAAAATTGGATGTCAACGAAAAAGGTATCTTCTTTTATCAGCTACGCTATGTGGGGTTATGTTAGAAGCAAAACTTTTTTAAGTTTAACGCTATAGGGAGCTAACTGTTAGGGAGAAATTATAACTAAATATAATAAAACAAAAGATTTTTGTCAATAAATAATGACATTGTATGTCGTACCATTATCAGTGCAAAGGTATATCAAAGATAAAGATGTCAAATAGTAATCTTATTGAAAGGGAGTAATAATACCTAAATAAAAAGAACAAGATGTGATAAAATTGTAAGATACAAGTGCACTTGTACAGGTAGGACATAGAAAAATGTGTTTTTGTTGGTTTTCAAAGACAACTAATGTTCCATAGAGGCAGATTTTATTCATTATTTTATTTAACTTAGTAGATGAATAGTGGCGATTTGCAACAAACTTTGAAGAATGACTAGATAAAACGTTAAATAATTTAGAAAAAACCTCTTCAACTATTGCGTACAGATTATATCATATGTGCCCAGTAAATTTCACTGCTATAGCAATATCTTACTCAACTGCATATATACGTCTCACAGTGGTAAGGAAACCAAGGAAGCACATAAAGAGTTTTCAGACCTAACCCGAAATAGGCTTGGGTTGGTTGCCGTTGCAGTTGTAGTTGTTGCAGTACCAAAAGAGATCAAATGTGTTAACGAATTCAAGTCCAGAGCCATATCACCACGCCAGAGAGTTCTTACTGCTGGGTATATCGCCATAACTTTCAACTTCCCAATTCGAGCACCTATTTTTATATTCGCAACAAACAACTTCAAAAATTATGCCACATACGTGCCCCCGTCCCATAACGGCGCACCGGGACCTCATATACTTACTTACGGAGCCATAAAGCATAAAACGCATTCAAATGTGATGTTATTTTGCCGCCAACACTGCGTAATTTATTTCTGCACGATTCATAATTTTCTTTTATTCACTTTATGTTGATTTTCCTTGGAGTAAGTGCGTAGTCGGTAACGATAATATTATTTCAACGGCCCCATGCATCACGTGCTCACCGGTTGGCTCTCGAATGTGTTATTTCTTGTTGTTATGAGGGGATGCTGTCTTTGTGTGGTGGGTAATTAAATGATGTACGAGAAAACCTGTTCAAATTATTTTTATTACCTTTCCATGTGGTTGGTTGAATAAGCATCGTCTAGGTAAACATGTTACAACACCGGCCATATAATAACAATAACAGATGTTGTTGCGGTCGCATTGCAATTCAATTGCCTATGAAATATAATAAAAATCAATTAGCAGCAAACTATATTATACTTTATATACAATGTTACGACTGTCGTTTATTTAACGACATGTTGCATGTCTCAGAATCATTTCATGGCGTTGTATTCTAGTCTTTCTATCTGATTATCATATAAAATACTTTCCGTTTGAATTATTATATTGTATTTTGACTTATTTTACTCTTTTATTCCCATCTAAAAGCTAGCTTAAAGTTCCCCTTGCAATATAGCTTTTAGCTTTAATTATTATCAGTCTAAAAAATATCCAAATATCAATTAATAAGATTATAATCGTCATAAGCCTACGGGGCTGGTCCATGAGTTTCAAAAAGAAAAAATTCCAGACTTCAAATTTTTGATAGACAATTTTCATAAATAAAATAATAATACCAAATTAGGTTAACGCGGCCTATTTTATCATCTCTTGTCTCATTCATCACCCATAGCATATAAAAAGGTCGTCTTTGTAGAGTTTCAATAAAGCACCAACCGGCTGTTTACACATGTATGCTCGATCTCTGAGTTCAAAACGTTCAATAAAACGTCACGAGGCGCGCCGTTTGCGAATATTTGGCGGTAACTATACGGACCATTTTTCGCCCCATATTTCGATTTTGTTCCGTAGAGTTTATTGTATGATAAAATAGGCGATAACGTAAGACAAGTATTTGGATTCTAAAGATATCTCTCATTAGTACTATTATGATTCAGTACCTCTAGCGTGAGTATCGTATCTATCGTATCGAGACGTTTTGATCGTTGTCGTAGTTTGATATATAAACAAAAATTAATGAAAACACATGAATCATTAGTAAATTATGGCTCTGGGCTTTAATGTAAGAGTAATAAGGTAAAATTTCTTAGGCAAAGACGAAGAAAAGAAAAAATCTTGTTTTCATACATTAATAAATAATTAAAATCCTATTGCATGTTTTAAAGTTGGTAATACATTACTGTTCCGTTTGCATTGAGTTGTCAAAATGTATGAAAATGTCAACTAAACTCTCTGTTAAAAATTCTATATTTTTATTGACAAATCTAGAACTCTTACTTTAAGCGCTAATATAGATACGTAAATACGCCTTGTTTTTGTAATCTAAACCAGAGCGCTCCAACAAATGAACCTGGAAACTTCAATTGAAAGACCTTTTAAGAAATTTTCTCTTTTTGAATTTTATATTATTGAAACTTCACTATTTTTCAATAATTTTAATAAATTAGCAGCTACTTGGTTTCCAGCAAAATCGTCCCGTATGTTTTCAAGACTAAAGCACGCGCGGTGCTAAGCCGAATATTATGAGACTATGGCCGACACAGGTGCTGCTAAACATCCAACTTGGGACTCGTCTTGTCAGTCACGTCTCCGTACACCACTTTACACAAATGGCCAGCTTCATATAGCAGTTTAAAGGGATTTAAGATTTTATACCAGGCTGAAACTGTTGTTCATGATTTTCTGTTTATATTCTCTGATAAAATAATCTTTGATTTTTTAACATTTGGATATGTGTTTCTCGAGAATTTAGAGATTTGTTAGAGTCTAAAGCATCTGGTTCATCTTGCATGCTTGCATTGCTTTCACTAATAACAAAATATGGCAGAAAATTTAAATACACTTTCATCTTGGATTTTATGCCATAAAATGAAACAGCTGCGATTACATTCTCACCTATTTGTACGAATTTTAACAAAGCATTAGTAGCTAATATAAAGCTGGTAAAAACCGACTTCAAAACTCATTAAAGGCGAAAAACTAATTAAATTCATGTAATCTTGTAATTTAAACTTATTATTTAGAATGCGAATATTCGCTTTCTTTTGTTTTTAGTAACAACTGAGTACCGACTTTAAAAAATACTTTTAAATTAAATTAAGTATTGAATTGGAACTATTTTTCTCTTTTTGGGTTTTAATTCAGTTTTTTAAATTCTCACAATAAGTCTCTTCGAGTGTTAAGTTTCTAAGGTTATCCATCTAGAGCGTCAGCATTATTGTTTCGTCTGCTAGTCAATGGTTAAAAAACAGATATCCATTATTTTTTACTATCGCTTGACTGTTGTCTGTTGAGGATCTCCAATCTCAATCTCAAATAATCTTCATCTGATTCTGACGATATTACTTTGTTGCAAACTAAAAAAATAATCAAAATATCTGTTCGAAATTGAGAAGTTAGCTATATTTTCCAAAATATCTTCGATGATTGAATCTTGAGATCCTGACTTGGCGACAACTGCCTCAGAAATATAATCGGATAAAAAAAATATTTGGAAAATCGGTTCACAATTGGCAGAGAAATCAGTGACCACACATACAAAAAGAATACATACAGTGGAACTTCCTTATATTTTGAGTTCGTTTAAAAATAGGTAGATATCTGAAGCTCTACTATATCAGAAGGATAAACTCACCACAAAAAGTTCTCGAAAATCCCTTGTTTTATATCCGGTAGTTCTATCAGTAAATCTAGTAGCAAACACGAAGCGGATCTGCTGAGATTTGCGGACGCATCCGATAAATTGACCGGTAATAATAAAATGTAAGGGGTAAGAATGTAGATTGCTATTTAGATAATTGTTCGCTATGTCCGCAGCCGCTTGGGCAGTGTATTGGAAAAGTAGAGAGATATGGGAGGCTTTATTGCCACCCCGAGGTAGTCATTTATGGGAAAACTATCAACGGACAGAACTGATGACGGCGCGGTACGTTTGTGTCCGGCGAGAAAACGATTGTCGGGAGATTGATGCGATGTTTTGATGGAAATACTTTTTGGGAGTTTAAATAGAGACAACAAGTAGAAGTTTAAATATCAAATATTGGTGTTTTTATTTATTGAGGAAAATAATAATATATATTATTTAATTACAATATCATCATAGTTTTAACATTATAGTTTTTAGTTGTTTACCTTGTAAAGTATTCGTATTTAAATTTATCAAGCTTTTTTATAAGTAAACGCGACGTCTATTTTCCCCAAGCACTTATCGTAGATGCGTTGTTATAAATAAGCCATACTTTTGTGATTTATTTTCATTTATTTATGTTAATGTTTATGTGTACACAATAAATTATTAAAATAATCTGATAAGTAAATTATTGGCCTCTGATTCCATTCAGGGATATATCGAATATTTTTAACATAAAATCTTACCTTTTCTAATACCTTTAACAATCGGCAGGTGAGAGGTGTAATGGTGTGTATCCCTTTTGCGCTTTTCGCCACTGTTTGCGTTGCCCGGAGCAAATATTTTATGCATCGCTGCATTCTGCGCCCGAATTATGACGGTCAACTGACCAACCGAAACGTCCCGTAATCAGATCGGTAAATATTTCGTCCTTTGATACAGATAAATCTTTGTGCCTTTGTCTAGATGTAGTCTTGTCGCAGTAGCTTTGTAATTTAAAGCTAATGTTAAAGATAAGATAGATATAATGTCTAGTAGACGTGAACCAGGTGGTTTGCATACTGCTTTGAATATTTATGGAGTTTTAACATAATTAAGATTTAAATATTTATTACTACGATAAAGTAATAACGAGTATATATTCCTTTATTTTCAACAATTGCAATCAAAGCTAGTAATAAGAAAATTAAGTAATTATAAATACTACAAAAGCAATGATAGTGAATCAAAGTAGTTGTGCAACAAAGTCAAAGTCAAAAATAACTTAATTTAAATAAACTCATTTACTAAGTTCTTTTAAATCGTCAACAAATATTATAATATTATGAATTTAGTTTATTGTTTTTTTTATTAAAGATACATCTAATGATCGAATATTGGAAAAACGCTTACTTACAGAAATGAGTACTCACTTACTTTAAATTACATTGTATAGCCGCTTACAGATTTCAATCAATTTGATTAATTTAGCACAGTCGTCTTTCAGCATCCACTATCGGTTTAACTGACATTAATCCAGATAAAACCCACAAATCTTACAGGCGACAATGCTCAGTTTCTTGGCACAATAGGTGTGGCGATTTTAAATAAGTCCCCTCGTTGATGTCCCGACTTCCCGCCCGCCTGTAGTTAATGTGCCGGACATTCAGAATTCGGACGTTTGTTCGAAGGATCGGTGACGTAGGGCTACGAATGTCTTACAAATGGCATGAAATATATTTTTTTAAACTTTACAGAAGTTAATGACCCTTGGAATAAGATTTTTTCAGAATGGTGGTTTAAATGAAAATTTTGAATTTAAAATAGAGAATTTATCAATATTGCGAATATTATGTCAGTATTAGAAATAAACGCTATGAATAAGAAAATAAAAGCGAGTTAATATAATTAAAATTTCTCGTTAGGACGGCAAAATGATAAATTTATTTTAAAATCAGTAGTAGAACTTAGGAAAACAAAAAAATGTATGGTGGTGATGACCATACATTTTATTAATTTGCTGATTCACCGAATGGTGAATAAATAACTAATGCATTGCATTGTATTCCCTTTTAGGTCCAGAGAAATAATGTCGTCCAAGCAAAGTCTAAGTTCTCAGAATCTCATCACTTAGTATATTTATTTTATAATCTACATAATCATCAGCTTTTCTAAATTTTGAAAACTTGTCTATTTTCAAAATTAAGTTTACGTGTCTGATAATTTTTCTGTGAAAGTAACGTTAAATAGCATGAACTTGATAAATAGTAATTGTTTTATTTAAAACCTACATTTTCGCTTTTCCTCTAGACTAAGTATTAATTCTTAATAATAACTAAGAATGTCTTAATTAGGATCTGTTTAAGATTTAGATTTTAAAGTCAAGTAATTTCCAAATTTAGTAATAAGGCAGCATTATACAATTCTGCACTCTACGATACAATGTTCCTTACCGCTGTCGATTGCTGACGTACCGTCCACATTGTCTCCGTATTCTCCGATAGGGCCGGACCGAGACAAAAGAATCGCATCGCTCACCGCCCCCCGTTGGTCATTCAGGGTAATGTTCATACAACCGCTATTTGTCTTCTGGATTAACTTGCTTATCATGAGGGTTGTGGCCTTTAAGTTATTAGATACAACGGTTATAAGTAGTAATATTAGGAAAATGAAAGCTATGCTATATACATAGATCTACGTTTTCTTTATTTCGGCCAATCCTGATGGTAGGCGCCTTGAGCCATTGTAACACTAAGATAAGTACGTGCCCGTTATGGCTCCCAACAAAATGCATCAGGAATACAACTAAAGGAGGGCGTTTCTACAGTCTTTGGAGTGAAGTGGAAAATCAGTCACTATAACACTATCTTCTCTTGAAATCATGTAACCAGGGTTATCAATTTCATATTATTATACACAACACAATTAATACCCTTTTAGGATTGGATATGTCATCGTAATATTACGGACACCGTCTGTTAAATTGTTACAACGTACGAAACCATTTACAATTTAACGCATTATTTTTCAAAAGTAGAAATATAACTTTAGCAAATCGTTATGAGTTGAAAGAGACAAATGGGATATATGTGATATTAATGACATTATTGACTTTAGAATCTACCCAATTGATAAACCCTATAAATTCTAATCGGTCGGTCTATGGGGTATAATATAACGTTCAACCAATCAGCCGACGGATGTCAGTTTAACACAAGTTTCCAATTCATTTAAAACTATTTCATATTAATGCGGTAAATTAAATAATAATATTAATATTCCTTACACTCGCACCTATTATGTAGCCCAAGTTAAGCATCATTAAGAGCTCGTGTTATGGATACTAGACAACGGAGAAAAATAAATAGGTATACATGTATAAAAGTATCAGAAATATACTAAATAAACATACAAACATCCATGACTTGCAAAATATTCGTAATCATCACACAAATATCTGCTAAGATTGAGGACCTTTTGCTAAGAACACTGACCACTTGTTCAGACAGCCGTCGTAATTTTAAACGGTTCGTTGCTGCTTATTTCGAAAGTTTTTAATCTTGCTGGTTGGATTATAATTTAACGGTGTTCACAATTATACAGTGATATATGTACATACATACCCTTTGAATTAATAATTGGATTGTTTACTTTATCAGACAAAATTGTACATATACTTATAAAAAAAAATTACTGCAAAAAATAATATTATCATAAGCACTCATGAACTCTACACAATTATAACGTTAAGCTATTCGGTTGAAAGCCCAAGAGAGTCACTAATGTCCCTCTTAGCACTTTAATAGTGCGAGCCCCTGCGGTCAGTAGCTAGAGGCGTTCCGGGATCCTTAACGGGCTTAGGACAGCCCCTTGCTTGTAACCGCAAATTAGTCTAACGCCCTTAAGAAACCGTAATCCCACCTTTCATAGCACCTTTTGTTCTCTTTTTCATTGGAATTCTTTGCTTCTTTCAACTCAGATCTGTCTGTTTTAGTTTATGTTCAAATGATAAGTCGATTAGGCAAATTATACATGTATTATATAACAGTTCATTTCGACATAAATATTTCTTTACAAACCCTGAGTTGTTGACCCAAGCCGAGTTCCAATAGGAACGAGTGGAAATGAAAATTTCGCACATGTGTCAAACGACATTTTTTAACATATTTGCGAAAAAATAAAACAACGAAAGGAAAAACTGTTTGATCCTTGGACATTTAATAATTGATATAACAGGTTGAACAATGGTTGAGAGTTATATTAAATGTTTTTGAGGGCTAAATAAATTTATTAAAAATTATTTACATTTTAATCTACTTCATATACTAACAGTATTTATGTAATACAGTCATTACGTATAAAAAATTTGTACAGAATACTTTTTCGTTTATAATCTCCTTGATGCATTTGGATGTAACATGCAAGAGGAACACAAAAAGCACTAGTGC
The DNA here is from genome assembly GCA_943193645.1 of Acentria ephemerella. Classification (NCBI taxonomy): domain Eukaryota; kingdom Metazoa; phylum Arthropoda; class Insecta; order Lepidoptera; family Crambidae; genus Acentria; species Acentria ephemerella. Next base: position 9,246,027 of record OW971881.1, read on the forward strand.
GTAAAATAATAACACGCTAAATTTTCTTTTTGACCAAATGTATTATAATCATCTTACATACTTCAAAGTCAATATATAAGTTAGTTTAAAAATATAATGCGAAAACTTCATATGTTTGCCTTCAACCAAATTGAAATCATGAATAAATAGATGATGTTATTATCTGCTGATAACGGTATTATTGTTTTATCAAGTAAATACTTATTATTTTGTGTTATAAGTTAATTCTCCTCGTAGATTATGAGTTTATATACAAGTACATTATTATTGAGGTAAATTTTATTATCTTTTTATTATCTTCAACAAATCTCAGAATATGCTATTTACTGCTGGTATTTGTTAAGTACTGAGTGGTTTATCAAATTCCAAAGTGTGTAAATTTTAATCTACACTGTTTTCAGAAATCCAAATTTTCGCTCGTCATAATTCATCCTTAGACTGCTAAATGGAATCGTCCCAAAATATTAATATCGAGCGACATGAAGGGGTGAATACTAAATTAACATCCACTACCTTGAACAAACATCGGCAAGACACTGAACAATGTTTGTTCCTTGTAAGGCCTTTTGCTGAATCTTAATCTTCCTGAGTCAGGTACCCGCATATCTTAATCGGCGCCCCAACTTGCCCTAATTGTTTGCCTTCGATATTGTTAGCCATGTATTCATTGTTGAGGATATGTGGGCAAATAACATTATTCAATAAAGGGTGCTTTTAATTTATTGTAACAGTTATGTTTATATTACGAAGGAATATTGAGGTAACTGTTTCAATTTGAAGTCTACTATTTAGTTAACTATTTTGATAGCCATTACTACAAATATTACTAAATAAATAATAGTTGCAAAATTTTAAATGAATTGTGTGTTTCTCTTCGCTGAAGATACTTCCCATGTGCTTAGTTCTTGGTGTACTAAATTAAGCAAATTTAACACAACTCCCATCCTTTTACAGTTATTGCTCGGGTATATTACGCTCGCGTTCAATCGTCGTGACGAATAGGTCGCATAAACTCCACGTCTCGCTCTGAACTTGGAAGTTTTCGTGTAATTAAACGGAAATGACTATTCCTACAAACGTGTCTTGAGAAGGGGTTTGTTCTTTATTCGTTAACACTCGTTTATTGTGACTGTAATGTGTCACGCTAGACAAGGTAAAGTTATTTTTGAAGTTGATCAAAAGGAAATCTTATAATTGAATTGATAATATTACTTTCAACCGTTTTATTTAAGATCCAGTAATATAATTAGTATTGTTTTAGCCTTCGTGAATTTCTTATTGCTTGAATTAAGACTCAAATAGAAGAGTTATAAATATAATGTTATAGCTAAAACTAGAAAGACGTAGAATCCGCTACGACAAAGAAACCGATGCGGGTTATCCTCAACCACAATTAATAAAAGTTATACAATAAACATGTTTGTTATCAAGAGAAAATCAAATAGCTGATTATCTCGTGACTTTTTTTGTGTTTGCATATACTAATTAATCTTAAACCCAATTTGGGTAGAAAGTAGACAATTTCAAATCGTTTCATCTCTCTCGAACATCTGTCCTTTATATAAACGCTCGGTGATGGAAATGAATTAATATTTTTAATGGATCTGTAATGGATTCGCAATTTCACCGTGGGAACAAGAACATGGCGCTAATTCAAAAAGTTGAGCCATGACCAAATTTTTTGTCAGCCCTGAACGTATTTTGTAAAAACAAACGCCTAACATCTCATCGACTAAAAATAAACAATGTAGCGTACAATTGTTTTCCTTTAATTAGCATATCAGCGTTGTCTTACTCTCCGCACTCATTTACATATGGAAAAATGATACGGATCTCGTATTCTCGCCCTAGTGCTACAATATGTCAGGGTGGGACGTCGTCGCAGGAGACCCTCGTGTCGAAATTAGGAATCATCCCATCTGTCTTTTTGCATTTGCCCTATATTTGAAATGTAGCATAGCTGTCTATTTATTTTATTATTTTTAATTAATATAAACCATTAAACCGCAGGCCTTCGGTCATTGTGATATTTATTATGATCAATAAATAATGAGCTATACGAAAATGCTACTTGAGTACCAGTATGGGATTTCATTTACAAATAAAAGAACTTTGCTTCAAATAACTTCCTTATATGTTGTGTAACTGGGATGAGTATGGTAACAATAGCTCATAGATAAATAAAATAAATCGAGAAGTTGACGCTTGTGTGATATTTTTCTCATGATTAAGTATAAGAGTTGAAGTCGCAACACGAGATCAAAACCTTAACAAATTTTTTAACCACGCGTGATTTTCCTTATTGTAAACTTGATATTGGGAATACACCGCAAATTATACGACTATGGGAGGCATTAATTTGCCATATTAATTTGGCCGTAAAACTCTGCTTGCGACAAGCCGACAGGGAATTTTGGAAGTTGGTCGTCCCAAGCGGCCGCTTGTTCACACAATCGCTGACTCGCTTTATGGGCTGGAGGCTATTGAAGGAAATACCACGGAGACGAGGCGCGTACGTTATTGCTAATAACGGTGTTGTAAAACCGTACGATGAAATGATAAAACAATTTCGTCGGCTGAAAATTTTGAATACTTAACGCTTATTAATTTTCCCTTATCTATAATGCAGATACATTACAAAATCAGCAAATATTTATTATACTTCAATATTTTATTCCTGATATCAGCAAAAAAATTAAAATTCTAAATAAAATTTTCTATAGCAACCTTAACTTATCAATACTATTTATAATCAAAGCTCAAAGTAACCTAGACTACATTACATCTATCAGTGTACCCGCATATCATCAAAGACCATTTTTTACGCCATTATCCATATGTCCAACTTAAGCGATACCATGGGAGTTCGGAACCCCACTACCGATCTCAATATGGACATAATTGATGATGGTCAAGTAAGTATTGATGTTTTAGTTGTCAAGTGAACTCGTGGATGGGAGTGAAAAATTTATACAATATTATTAGGTGGATGCCAGTAGGGTTATAAAGGAAAAAAGAACTCTAAAAATAATAATATTTCCATTAGATTTATTCCTCAATGTACATCTTCAAGCGAGATCCGTAATAGTTGCAGATCACCGGCCAATATGCTCAACCATAATTCATTCCGTCTATCCCGGCCTATCTAAGCCCGTGATAAGCATTTTCTCATGACTTGCATATTTGAGGCGCTAGAGGCAGGGCCGCATTTAGTTCAAATTAACTTAGTTTTAAGGGGCCAATTACTATACCTTTAACCTGCGAAGCCGCGTCTTTAAAAAGCATTGCTTATTCTTTCACATATCAATACGCTGATAGTTTGGTGATACAAAGTTCACGGGGTCAGTTAGTGAATATGCAAATATAATATAATATGTTTAATTGTATACACAATAGCATATATTACAAAAGAATTTGAAAACCGTAGACAAGCGTATTTGCATTAGATTTTTTTTTGTTAAATATTCGATATGGTAATCAGTAGTAAGTAGGTACTTGATGTCTGAGTCTCGTATTTTGATAGTAAAATGGACGTTAAATCGGACGCCCTACCCTTAGTCCGTCCTGCACAAATCCAAGAAAGGAGAAAGGGAGCGCGACCACGCGTGACTCTCGCAATCGACATGTTTATCGCTTTAATATAAAATAAAGGGAACGTGTTCCGCACCTATCGATAGATGAAAAACGTCGACATGTGACTCTCAGAAAGGAAATTGTATTTTTTACTCGTTACGCTTTGTCTAATCCGCTCTTTGCTCCTTTATATCTGAAGAAATATTTAAAACTTATGTTAATTTGTCACTTATGTAAGGCTTTACTTATCAAAATTGAATTAAGATCTGCTTTCCCAATCGTAATTTAAATAAAAATAGATTTATAATTACTATAATTTTGTGTAACAATTGAGAAACATGATATTTATTTCTGTTATCATGCATTCAATTTAAACTTCTTCTTCAAAACGAGATTGAAACCGATTATTTTGTTTTTATATATTTGTTTACGTTGTTATTTGCATAGCTACCACGCATGCACATGTTACATTCCAACCACGACTGCAGGGGTGGGTAGTGAATAATTCTATTTGTTTATAATTTTAATAACTCCCCACACCGTCGTATATTACGGCACAAGGGTGGTGCCATTTTTCAAGAGTAGTGTAGGGACAATAAGGAATATTGTCACTTTAGAATTTGGAGCCAAAACGAGAGGGCGATATATTTATAGATCATCCCGGATTTGCCTTTTGAAATATTCGCACATTGGAGCATACATTTTTTATTCGCTTCAAAATAAAACACCAAATTAAAATTTGCCCATATGGTTTTTAGTCGGATGTTTTATTAACACAGGGAGCTTACTTTGTGTGTTACTGACGAGTCCTGGTGAATTTATTTATGTATATTATTAAAACAATATTATCATGGCAAGCAGTTATTTACTTTTATGATTTCCACAATCCAAATAATAAATCATCTTTGATCTTCTGCAAGGAAGGTGTAATACCCCAATTTCCTTTTCTTCATCTCAGGATATTTCAAACTATGCTTAATCTAACTAATGTATCTAATCAAAACTTCAAATATGGTAGAACTTAAATTATATATTGAAAATGCCTTCAAATAAAAACTATATAGGGAAAAAAATATGATAAGTTTATTTATTGTGACAAATAAAACACAAAAAATAACTACCAAATACGCCAAAAAAAACTATACATTTGTAAACCAGAGAAACAATATGACCCACTCTTTCCTATTTTGTGGCTGTTCATTGTGGTACGGTGCAAAGTCAACGCGCGAGATTTGAATTCCAAATTTAAATCACAATGTTCCGATTCACCTTCGTATTTTTCTTCGTATTGTTTATCTTCTTCTTTTCTATTTTGTTATTGGAGCAGGATGTTTGTTTATGCATATTGGGGTCGCAGATTTTTATCATGTTCCCGGTAGATATAATATCGGAGCTATTTTGGTTAGACTTCAAAATATTGTATAAATATTATATTGTTATATCCTATTTCATTTCAATTTATTATAAGGGAATTGGGAATTAGAAAAAAAATACTTATACATTTGACTCGAAAATAAAGGACATCCCATCCCATACATTTTTGATGGATGACTGTAAACGAGCAAACAAAATAATTAATTTTAAAGTATATTAACTACTTTACGTTTAAATTTCAAGTAGGCACTAGGCAAGTTGGAGGAAGACACACCCCTGTTGTCTTAAGGTCAAGTAAATAGCCGTAATGGATTCTGCTAGGCACCGTAAATTATCATCTTGGCGGATATTGAATATATTAAGGCAATATGACCCATGCAAAGCCGGGTGTATTTGTGTAATTGCTGATCTCAGAAGCCGCATGATGGAATGTTATGTTTATGGAAATGTGATTGCGTCTTCGGTAAAGTTTGGTCATCGGTTAGCGTTTGCAATAACAGAAGTTTTGTGATAAAGATGCTACTGGGATGACAGGTTTGTCTTGAAAATTTAAAGGTCGAGGGTCACCATATAAATCAGTTACCAACTTAGTTGCCTCAGTGTAGAACTTAAAAAAAGGTATTGTCTACTGTGAAATACTTATGGAGCTCTTACAAATGTTACAATATTTAATTTAAAATTATATTTGACATTTAAGAGAATTCATCTTAGTTATTTTTTTGAGAACTATCTATCTATATCTGACTACCTAACTATCATCTTTATTTTTTGTGTTACATTGGATTTAGTCCAATATATATTGGGGTACGGAAATTCAACAAAAGTTTTTAAAAACTGATATCATAGCATATTTTGTTGTTGGTATTAAAAAAAATTAAGACTAATAGTTTTTATATACAAATTTAAGGGGATATATTTTTAAGAAAACTTAATAAAAAATTAATCGAACCTTAATTAGTTAAAATTTAAAGCAATTGTTGAATAAATGGGCTCATCCCATTTTTAATGAACAAAAAATCCTAACATAGATTACCGTTCAATCTTCATACAGGGAACTAATATATCTCTCTGGCTTTCACGAATCCGTCCTGCTTGAGTATTTCAAAATATGTTGTGATTCTGTTCATGTTAGGTATACTTTTTCAATAGATAATCTTTTAAGTTTTATCTAAATATTAATTTATTGATGAAAATTTCGATCATTTTCAAACCTAGTAATGAAATGCAAAAACTATTTTCTTATAGTTTTTGCATTTTTGCAATCACTATTTGAAAAAGATGATGAGAAGTTACAGTTAAATTTATATTCAAAGCACTTTCACTTGAGCCTATAATTACGAAAGGTAATTAGTTTCAGAATCAAAGCCGAGATGGCGGTGACGTCCGAGCAATAACACCGTAGGAGATGAACCAGACCACTCTCGCTCTGAATATTAATCGACCAAAGGAAATGGATTAAAAATTCCTTGTCTTCGAAAGCCATCACGATTCTTGTTGCCAAACAACTTTTTTTCAAACGTTCCGATCTTATTTGCATATTTTTTCTCGGCCATGTTCCCTTGTGAATAATTTAATGAATCTCGAGTAATATTGTTCTGTGGTTTATGTTGCACACCCCAATAAAGTCGTAATTAAGTTTTTTACGAAATTCATCGACTTTTCCTTTTTAAATAAAGTTTTTTGTTTTGTGACCAATTGAAATGCTTGAAAATGTTATCCGAGAATTTGAAATTCTAATCCTGAATTAGAAAAATAACAAGAACCAATAAAATGATTGATTCTATTGATATGAATGATAGCTATGGCTGCTAGTAGCTGTTAGGTTATCAAATCCTCTAGAAATAACAATAAATAATGTTTCGAAACTTGAAGACAAAGTTTGAAAATTGCAGAAGGGTCGAGAACAGCTACGTATTATACTATACCTTCAAAATCCACATTTGAGAATACGATAGTTATTATCAAAATAATGCAATGAATCAAATCATTACTATAATGAATTCATTGAAATAAAAGCAATGTAAGTGAACACAAAATATAAATAACAAATAAATTACATTACACACTTTATTATAATAATTAAAGGAATAGATACTCCCTTAAAAATGATGGCAGCCGGTCGTTGTTTTATTAGAACAATTTTTTATAATTTTTTATTAATAAGATAGGAAAAAGCAACTGTCAGATAGATACAAACTTATAAGCAATAAAAGTTGGACTTGTTAGTGTGAGTTTGGGAGAAAATGTCACCTTTCAATGATTAACTACAGGGGTCCCTTTAGTTTTTAACCTTTTTTACCTCGAATCTCCTTAAAAGGTATTACTGAGAGCGTAACAAAATTTAACGGATATTAAAAAGTTTAAGTCCTCAGGAGTTAATATTGACGGGCGTAGCAGATGGGAAGAAAGGGTTCCTTCAAAAGAATTTAAACGGCGACAAAAAGGCGTAAAGAAAGAGGGGGTAACTTATGCGGCGACGAAAGAGCCCCAAGAATTAGCAAAAATAAAAGGTGATGGCCCGTTGTTTATGAACAGTGTTGCCATCTTTACGAAGAAAAATAAAATTAGTCAGAATGAAATGAAATCAATTTTTCGAAGTTTTTAAAAATAATGTGAATATAATTGAAACATTTCTTAACTTTAATATTTAATGTCCGAAAAACTACAAAAAGGAAACAAACAATATGTTGTTAATATGAATATTAATTTAAAAAACTGTCTTTCAAACTTTATAGAAGTTATAATTAAAAAAGATAACACAAAAACCCAAAGTTGTCACAATAATTGTAACAAAAGAGTTTTCCTCTATTAAAATTTTTGTGTTGGCAACTCTGTTCACGGGTTGGCGGGCGCCCTTAATTAAAGGCTTTCTTGGACTTTTCGCGATGCAATTTGCTTAAAAGACAAGAATTATTTTTATTGAAGTCATCACTAATTTCGAAAGAATGGTGCGATGGGGGACCGACCTTTTGTTTTGAGTAAATGGGGGTCTAAATGTGCGGTTTTGACGATTTAGGAATTATTGTTTCGACCAATTGACGGCATTGAATGGCTAGGCATTTTATTTTGAACGCTTTTTTGTAAATTAGAAGCTATTGTATGTATTATAACAGAGAGTAAGTGATTTGAATACCTCAAAGCATTATATGAATTTATGTGATTTTATCTGATATATGATATAGTATTCTCAGACTCTAATGTTAGTACAATTATAGAATAAATATCTTTCAGTATTCTGGCAAGTATTCTGTGGTCAAAATATCTTACTAGACACTGAGTAAGTTTTTATTTGATGCCCTACAATTTGAATGACGGTTTTCTATAGAAGCTTGTCAAAGAACCTCCATTTCGTTGGACTACTTCGTGATGGACAAATATCTACGTTGGTCTAATATGCTGAAACGAAATATCTACAAACAAAGATGATTTCATGATTAAGTCTAAGCTCGATAAATAGGGGACTATAGACAGCGATGTAAGTTTCAGCCCTAATTTGTTTTTTTACAGCGAATGCGATTTAAATCGTGTTGAGTTCATACGCGAAAATAGCTAGTGTAGCATGCAATACACTGCCCAAGAAACCTACACTTTGACGGCCCAAAAGGTGCATTAACACGACATTTTTGTATAGACATATATTCTGAAACATGTCAAAAATTCGTATTACGAAAACCTTTTATGAAAAAATAATCAATTACTTCCCACGGGCCAGCTGCGCCAGTGTTTTCTTTCGGCTTTGAAATAATAATTCTTCTAATTAAGTTTTCTGAATTCTTAAACAAAATTTAAGTAGTATTAATTATCTTCCTCCCTTATTAATAAAAGTCGCGAACTTAGGCGAAAAAATCCGAGTGGAGACAGTTGTTCGAAAATCCTTGATTTGAGATGAGGGTGGCCGTAGTGATGTACCCACGGCATATTTAAAATAATAGTAGGTAAACGTTAGAAGCAGATTCCAAAAATATTTATATATTTTTTAATTGAGTTAAAATTTTGGTCTTAATGCTGTCCTGATTATACTGGTTTTAGTCATACAAAAATGTACTGTATGACTTATTCTATCTTCATGGATTATTGTAAAGCGTGCTGCGTCTCTCGATGTGTGTACTATGTTACCTTAGTAGTTATAGCAGTGCATGAAGTCACTGATTAGTTTTTCTTGTATATCTTACCTTATCGAGTCAAGAAAGACATCACTGATATATATTTAGTTTCCTTTTATTTATCAAGAAAGTATGTTTTTTAATGTTCTTTTAATCAGTGTTCAGAGAGATTTTTTATAATTTATATGATATTTACTTCTTAAAATAAAATTAAGAATATCTCTGGAAAAAAGAAGTTGTTACTTAATTAAGCAGTAGATCTTTTGAATAGGATTGAACTTTTCTTTCAGTGTGACGTCTTCGTCGTTTGTAAATTGTAAAGTATTATATTTCATCTTTTCGTCTTGTTCTTTTTCTGTTATGTAAATGTCTCATATATTTGAAGTCTATGACAGTCCAGCCTTATCTTCATGAAGGAAAAAATATATTATTTTACGATTCACGACGACGTAACATTTCACAGTCTTTTTAAAACTTTATTACGTAACTGAACTTGTCTATATCGATCAATAGCAAAACACAGCACTAGCAAAGCAAAAATTAAAATCATAAGAAAATAATTAAAGTCCTAGGGATTTATTGGAAACAGGCGAGGTGATTAATCACTTCTGTTGGATTTTGCTAGCAAAGCAATAAGTGTCAATTTTACGCGTTCGACGATTCATTGGTAAAATTAATAAAGAATTTTATTATTAATGTTGTTTGATCCAATTGAGATCCGAGATACCTTATAAACTTAGATATTATTAACTTTTCCAATGATTACACGAGAAGTCTTGTTATACAGCAACACCATTAAAACAGTCATGTTCATCATTAAAACAGTCAGTCATTTGCAAGTAAAATAAATGTACTGATACAGCAGCTTCGTAAATTACTGAAACTTAAAATAAAAAAATGAAATACAGTTTATTGAGAGTATGAGAAACAATTCATCTGCGTTGACTACAGAATCTTAACATAAAGTGCCTATTGGATAATCGCAAGGTAATATACACTGTTGGATGGGTATGTGTGTCGAGTTTCAGTTAATTCCTTCAGCCGCTTACGTCACAAACATACAAACACTTAAATCTTTAAAATTTTAATTTATGACCCCTCTTCAACAAAAAAAATAGGTTAAGATAAAACTATTTAATCATAAATTGCATCTTAAGCAATTCCGTTAGACTTCAACGAGTCGAAGGCGCGGTAAAGCTCTATCTACATTAATAAATTGGAATGATACCGACATTCTCCAAACCTAACCCTTACTTATTTTTCGAAAATGAAAAGGTTTTAAGTTAGATCTATATTTAGTCCTGCTGGTCAGAAAGGCCTTTGTCTAATTAGGAACTAAAATTATTGTCCATATAACAGCGATTTTCTTATACTTTTTAGAGTAAAAATTCAGATATCAAGTCTCATATTCAAAGTTTGATCTTTGCTAATTGTCCTTTAGCGTAGGTACATTGACAGAAATGACAGGATCTTGTAACTGTGGTAAGGTAATAATAGTTAACGGTGAATGCATTAAATCAAAATAATAATACGCACATTCTAGACAATTTCAGAGGTCCTTATTCGAAATACGAATCAAGCAAAAGCATCGACATCTTTGTTATTAATATAATTTACGTTAATATCTGTCAAAACTCATTCATGAAATCCGATCTTTCAATAAGTGCATAGATATTAACGCGCATATAAATTCTTAAAAATTTTAAATGAATACCGTTAGGGAAAAATCCGAAACAAAGAAGACGAAACTATTTTTATTTTTTTAATAGTATTACGTGATTATAAAATTATCAAAAATAAGCAGTACTTTTGTACAATTCTCTGATATTCTGTTGTGTCCTTTTTTGTGTACATAAATTGTTAAATAAATTATTTTTCGGACAAGATCATCTCTTCTTCATAATTCATTCGACAATAAAGCGGACATCAGAAATGTTACACACTTAAAATCGCATAAAATATCGTACTCTCGAACCTTTTTAATGGTTTACGCTCACCCTTAGGAAAAACAATGAAAAAAAGTTTGCAAAAAATGTTATGATCTATATTTATTATTATATTAAAGATAGAAACCCAGGGTCGGAGTGCCGCCGGCGAATAGTAGAAACAAATTAAGTTATGAAACTGTAAAATAGTCTTTATTTCAAGGAACTAAAGTGGTGGTATGTGTCTGGTTTGGTGGAATGTCTTGACTGTACGCGATTACTGCGGCTACCGAATTTATGGTCAAACTTCGGGCGGAGGCGACGGCGTGAGTTTTTATTATGATCAGCCCAGTGGACCGTGAAAGCAAGTTGCCGCGGGGAAGCACAATTTCCATACCTCATGTCTGCTTCTGTCGCCCTGGTACTTTCTTAATAAAACTTGAGGTTTGTCTTTCTGTTATTTATTAAAATTGCTAGCTGGTCTCGTCTCATCTGCGCTTTGTCTCGCGATTTTTAATTTTATGAAACTAACACACACATACCCTTTCTAGTTACAAGCCTTTAACGTAAATATCTAAATGTAATCGTTAATCAAAAGATCACTCAAAAAACCACTATTACTACTTTCATGTTTCTTATCCAGATAACTAAAACAAAGATATATTCATTATTAAAAATAGCCTAGTCCCACTAGGGCACAGGCCTCCCCAGATTGTAAAAACACATGAGTAGTTTTGAGCATAGCACCACTACGCTGACCAAATGGGAGTTAGTGCCTTTCACGTGCCTTACGATGCACTGAGAGCTCGCGATAACACATTTCAATTGACCCATCCAGTGACCAACCATGGTGAAAGTTGCTTCCTATTCGTAATCAAAATGATCGAGATGAGAATGTTCGAGAGAGTGCTCGAATCTCTACGCCAGCACCTCGTTAAAAATATGATTACAATGTAAATAAAAACTTACTACTAGAATGTTGTATGCGCTTAAATATTTCTCAAGAAATCTCTTCCAGTAGACACGACAATAAGGAGTTCACCGGAGGCGATTCGTCAAACGTACCGTGTCAGCGCTAGTCATATATGATATTCTGATCTTTCCCTTGTTGTTATATACGAAGTGTATCAGTCTACTTAGAATAAATAACTGTTGGGTCATATACCTAATTGATATAAATTAAGTGTGTTTCTTCCATGTTGGTTATTGGTTGTCTGGAAAAGATCGCTCTTAGCGATAAGGTCACAAAACATTTTAACAAAATCGTTATCTTCTTTTATGATGTTACTATGTATGTACAATAAATTGCTAAATAAATATTACAAAGACAGTTTTTTATATAAAATAAAAAAAATGAAAAACCTTAGACTATAAATGTCTGATCATGGTTATTTATGTTATTCTCAAAAAAAAATCCTATTCAAAATTTAAGAAAGCGCGTCAATAAGAAGAATAAATAAAACTCCCAAAGTTTAAATAAGATATGAAAAATGGGAGTGAGGTATAAGAAGGAATAATTTTCCGCGCGACTTGTCTGTGCAAATGAGCTGAATGAGACAACTCGAGCGCGTGATTGACTGCGATGAAACAATACTCAAGAATTTGAAAAATATAACATAAAGTAATCTGTAGGTAGGTACTTAAACTTATTGGCACTCTTAAGAAGTAGACATGGCAACCTATTTAACATTGTACTTCGTTCATGCCTTTTTTATTTATAGACTCTTATTTCTACAGTCATAAAAATAGTTATTACCTATTAAAAGTGATCATTTACATTTCCTGGTGACTAGTTTACATTAAATACTCTTTTCCGATCCCTTGTGAGTTTTAACTCTATGTTATCTGTGGTCACGAGCCGTATCATTAGAATGCAATGAAAATGGTTTTAAATCTTATATTTTTATGTAGCATTCTTAAGTTAGTCGCCTCTGCAATATATACGTTTTATTTAGTTTCTTAAGAAACAGATCAGGTAATAGCTTTCAAAACCTTAGCGTGTAATGTGTATCTAGATTTTAAATTACATTTCGTATATTGCCTGAATGTAGTTCGTTTTTTATACCCGTTTAATTTTATAATAGGGGGCTGCATTCTTCTTTGTGTGTGAATTTTAGTTTTTTTTTAAATCGTAGAAATGAAACAATATAAAAGTCTAAAGAAAGCTAGGCTAGATAAAAAAAAAGTATAACATCTTAAACATGATTATGATTTGAATTTCTAAATATGCTCGTAATTATTCCTTAAACTGTCCATTTCTGGCAAAAAATACGATTTTGACTAATGATAAAGATATTAAATTGTTCGAGATTATTCTTTATAAAAATATATGAATATTCATTTCATTTAGAAGAGTAAAACTATAAATACCAAAAGCTTGTAATCTTATTATCCTAGTAGCAGCACATATTCGCAAAATTTTATTAGAAGTTATAGCAATGCAAAGGTGGCTCCTCAATCTAAACAGTAGACCTGGAAATCGGAATGGAAATGGGTATCATTTAGCAGCAATTGCGTGCAATAGCTGTATGTTTATTTTGTATATTTCTGATATTTATACACTTATTACTATATATCATCACTTCATCGTTATCTAGAAACACATGCTCTTAATAATGCTCACTTTGAATTGAGGCGTGAGTGTAAGTAATAAAGTTATTATTTATTGTCAATAACTGCTATAAAGTGGGTATTGTGCCTACTTGAAATCACAACAAGACTAATATGTAGCACAAATGTCTGTTAAATCGGTCAGTACTGTCTTGTTATATTTCGGTGTTTGAAAAAAATATAGTTTTGAATATTCCTTATGATTTCTTATAATAGTGCTAACTGCCTTTTCAAATCTAATGTGGTACTCTATCCATACATATATAGAGAATTTAAATAATTTTTACTTGCTCAGAGTAACTCAATCTACGACGATTAAGTAGTAGATACTAAACTCAACTCGCATAATATACAAGTAAAAATTAATTGAGAGGAGGGATTTTATTTTGAAAAAATAAAATAGTAATAATGTAAGACCATATTTTAGAACCCTTATTGTTTGTTTGCATTAATTAAAAAAGGAATAGTGATTGTCGCAGCACCTAGTGACACATTTTACAACTACATTATATATTAACTTATAGGCGCCTGGTTTTCAAGCATGAATATAGCCATCTATCGGCGAGTAGCGGAATTAAATTGTACTTAACGTGTGCTATAAAAAAGCTATATTTGTTACTTGGGAAGATGCCAAACTTCGTACGTTTATGACTGCCTAGTAATTTACGAACAATGACTGCTACGTTCAACATGACACATGCATGACATAAATTGATTGGCATTGTCATTTGGTTGTGTTCCCTTTAGCTCTCACAACACAACCAAACTGTTTCACTTAGAAAAATCGCATCGCATGGTATCAAGATGTAAAAAGTTGAATTTTAGATCTTATGTATAACATATTCTAAAATAATTTACAAATAATAAATAAAATGAAAATATCATTTTATTTACTTATATAGTTTCAAAGGTGAGTTACTTTGTTCAGAGTTATTAGTATAGGTATTTCAGGTTAGGGTATGTTAAAAAAAAGGAAGATTTATAAGTATAGTTATATTTTATAACAAATATAAAATAACATACTGCATCAGTATGTATAAAAGTAAATTAAGAAAAAATATTTACAATTGATATAAAGCTAAAATTAAATTAAATAATGTTCATCTTGCTTTTCCTATGTTTACGTTTATATTTACAGAAAAATATTTTTAAACTATATATACCAGTCATCAAATAAAGGCAGTTGCTTTTTATATTAACAGTACATACCTAATAATACTTATTTAAATTTATTTACATTATACATTCCATTTGATAAGCGACTCAACATTGGATTTGGACGGAATTCATATTAACTTCGATGATAAAATTAACAAAATATGCAACAATTATAATATATAAGGCACTCGTGGATAAATATAAATTTAAGCTTAATACTAATATGATGTTGAGCTGCTATCCGGTCGAAGCTGCTTGGTCTGAACGTCGTCGTAAGCAATTGTAAAGATGCTTTTCTTTTCAGTTATCGGTAATCTTTTTATATTGCCTGTTTGTTGTACGAGTGTGTTCATAGCAATTCCAGAATCGTTGTCATCTATATTAGTAGTTACACTCCTATGGTTTATATCTGATCCATCTCCACCAATGTTTATTTTTGAAACATGAACTTCTTGGGGATTCTTACGATCTTCTTCGTAACTTGTAGATATTGATATGCTATGTGTTAATGCACTCTCTGAAATATTTTGCTTAGGCTCATTTTTCTTAATATCATCTTGGTTTACGTATATTGGTTGTTGTTCCACTGGAGTACGTTTTGGTAGAACTGGGGCGTTTGGTTTTCCTCCTAAGTACTTTGGAATATGAGTTGGTTGAATATAGCATAGCGGATTCTGATTCTCGTATTGATGCTCGTACCTGTGTTCTGAGTGCTGAAGTAACGGATGAACGTCAGGCAAAGGGCCTTCCGGCACAGGAGTCACCTTTTCTTCTTTTAGTAAGCGCGGATGAATAAAATCACTTTCTTTTGTTTTGAAGTTTTTTTTTACTTCGGGATGTTCATTTTGGTCCTTACTTATAATTTTACCATACCGTCCTGTCTTTTCTTCTTTGTTATCCTTGTCTTGGTCATTTTTAGTTTTTGAAGGTCGTTTAGGTTTGGTTGGCGCTACTTTTTCAGATACTAACGGCTTTGAACTAGAGTTACCTTTTTTACCATACCACTGCATATATCTAGGTAAACTTTTTTGAATTAATTTAGAATTTACTGGTTCTTTGATAACGTTACTTTTCTTTGTGTTTGATTCGATATTACTTGAACTATCGTGATTAAGTTCAATTTTATCATCTAAGTCTGTAGTCTTTATAGTTATAGGTGGTTCAGCTGGATAACGAGCTTCTGTTGAAGACCCTTGTCTAGAAAAAATCAAATTTCGATTATCTTTTGATGCAGAGCTACTTATACTTTTGCTGCTCTCATGTTCTAGTGCTAAAGGTTCTTCAATATGAGATTGTCGCAGCAGATGTTTTCTTTCACGCGAGTTGGATTCTACTCTTTCTTCTAGGGAATCAGAAATTTCCATCAAAATGTCTCTTTTTAGCTTTGTTTTTCTATCTTCATCGGCCAATTTAATTTTAGTTGAACTTATGATTTCATTTTTTGACGTTATTACTGTACTTTTTGTCTTATCTCCATAATTTTTTATGTGTTCCTCCCTTTCATTCGTTTTGCTAATTTTAATATGCTTTTCACTATCTAAGGACGGCGAAACTTCACTTTCCTCGATTATAGGCGTTTTAATTTTGCGTTTTAGATCATATACTCTAATACTCCTTCTGGGATCTCTGTATTTTATTTTCTTTTTAGGTTTTTTTCTTTTTACCCATGCTATTTTCTTATCTTCATCTTCTACAACTATTTGTGATTCATCTTCACTGTAAGAGTCATTATCACTTCTAGCTTTCCTTCTTTTTGGCTTTAAAAGTTGGGACTCAGTTTGAGTACCTATATGGCATTCAGTTTGTGTTGCCATCACCGAGTGTCCCGGTAAACTTTGTGTTTCTAGTTTGCTTTCAACTTGAGATGCGGTTTCTTGATTTTGCAACATCCTTTCACGTTCTATTAAAATTTGATGTAAGAGTTCATTTTGTTTCCGTAAAGATGATTCTAGTAACTCTTGGTGGATTGTAGATTTATTTTGCATTTCTAGTAAAGCGGTTTGTAGATAATCCGACTTCAAAGGGACAACACCAGGTACTTCTGGGTGAATATTTGAGTAGTCATTGAATTGGTTTTGGATCTCGCTTCCAATATGTGATCTGTGCCCAAGGCTTTTTTCATCTTTGCCATTTGATATATTATCTAAATCAGTTACTTTGTTCATTCTGTCTCGTATATTTTTAGCTTCTTCCCCTTGTTCTCTTATAAATCGTTCCATTAGTAAATCTTTACCGCTGTCAACAACAACGTACTGTGTATGTGGAATTAGTGTCACTGGTCTCTGTTGATGTATAGGGAGATTAACATACCTTTCTTCTTCATTTTTTCCTCTCGTAACAAGTCTTAATATTTCAGTATTACCATCCTTAATAAAATATTGATCTCTACCAAGAGAAGATGGAGCCCTTTGTTTATCTTGAAATTTGCCTTTCTTGATATCTGATTTATCATTAATATTTTTATCTTCAGACTTGAGGAAGACACCGTCCTCGGAACCACGGTCTATTTCATGTCTACGTATAGAATCGTTATCTTCTTCTCTTTTTTGATAATGCAAAGTAGCAATTCTGTCATATCCATTTTCAAGATCTTCAATATATTCCTTGTGTTTATTTGCAAAAGCTTCTTGAAGTTGCATTTCTTTTGTGTAGATAATATTTGGACCATCTCTGTGAATAAAAATAAATAATTATAAAAACATGGTTTACATGTAGTAAAATATTTGTGTTTTTTATATCAAACTCATCAAAGGTAGTAAGTAGCAGGTGGAGTTCATTGAATGAATCCATGTCGAATGTAGAAGCGAATTGGGAATTTGGTATTGAATTATTAGTTATTGTAGTAGAGTATAGTTTCTACGTGATTTTTTTAAATAAAGCTTACCTCACACGTAAGGATCGTCTGGTGTCATCATATTTGTAGTCGTTATCCGCAGCTGCATGGACAAATTCCTGGTGAATGTCACCGGGTGTTGATGCGGGCTTTGAAGGTTCCTTCGATCTATAATTTCTTTTGTTGAATTTCCATTGTGTGGGTTTAGTCCTCAAGTCTGCTTGCTCGGCACTCCAGGCTTCCCTTCTCCTCCACTCGTTAGCTTGTACTGATTTATTTTCTAAATTTTGCGTCGACTTGTTTTCCCTGCCCAGTCCCTTGTCGTGAACCACTAAACGCACGTCGTCCTCTGTGGAGTTGACACGTATCACTCTTTTCCTAGAATTTATTAATGGATGTGTATGTACCTAGCTGTTTTATTACAATTAAAATATGTAAGTATATTCATATGAAAAAGAAAACGATCTTTTCAAAAACTATTTTAGCTGTTTAAATAATATAGGTAAAAGCTGAGTGATGTTAATAATATCGTGATTAAAAAGAAGAAATTAATAGTTACCTAAAATGTAGAAAAGCAGATGTGTAACATGCACTTGTTAGTTGGTGCATTTTAGTCTGTTAATAATGAAACAGAAAAAGAAAAAATTAAAATTCTATTACTAATGGAACGATGTAATAATTGCATGGATGATTATTCTAAATAAGAAGGTGTTTAAAACAACATTTTTAACGTTTTTATGATTTCAGCTATAGATGAAGAAGCAAAAATAAACAAAATTATTTAAAATGAACGCATTTTTTAAATTGAAAATCAGACAAGACTATTTCTTTGGAATGTCTAATCATACAAGACAAAACACGACCTAGGCAGTCGTTATTTTTTCCACGTGAAATATTGTCCGTAATCATTATCAAGTGTAACTCATTGTAGTTTTAATCTTGATGGTGGAAAAGTGGACTCTCGTATAGTTAGACCCCCAAGTAAGCATAATACTATTTTTATGTGAATAAATTACACGAGTATGAAGTCATTGATAAAAAAATTACCTGGGTGGCATATAAAGTGGACAACCCTCACATATACAGCAACATATAAGAAGTAATAAAACTATAGCTACTATTATAGCCAATAATATAAGCAACCAAAATAATAGACGACTCTCCGCCCGGTAAAGACTCTGAAAAAATAATTATACAATTATATTACAAGATTAACATTATGCAACTAAAGATAAGAGCAGCAGTTTCATTACTTACAGAATCACTATTATCAGCAGTTGAAGAATGGTCATTTTGGCTTGTGCCTGTATTTGTTCCTGGTACTTTATTATTTTTGTGATCAAAATTATTTTTTATATTTGTATCGCTAATACCAGTATTAGTTCCAATACTGCCACCGGTATTGTAAATCGTCATATTTTTAGCTAACTGCTCTTGAAGTTTTGCAACATTTATAGCAGTACTCCCCGACATTCTTACTACGGCTATAACTTCACTTCTGAAATATAATTAAATGAATTAGTTTACTTTTCTTAATAGGAAAAGTAAAAGAATAATGTTTGTTATAGTGCTTACTTTTCTTGACTAGAACCTATTAAATCAGCGGCACCATTTTCATTGCCCCTGTAAGGTTTTATTTCAATAATGGTCACTTTTCCTCCTGAAAGAGTACTTAAAATTTCTTCTAATTTTTTCCTATCGGGATTACCACCAGGTACAATAAATGACATCGTTCTAGTCTTACTTTCAGGAGGATAAATTTTAACAGTAGCGGTAGACGACATGCTAGGAATACCTAAATCATAGGCTCTAATAGTCAACATAAATACTTCACTCTCTTGGTCAGAGTCAAATTGGCGTTTTTGTCTGGGAACATTTTGTTTCTTTGTTCTCTTTAATGCTTCTAAAAGGCGTAGTTCACCTGAAATGCGAAATATTATAATGTAAAATATATTTAAGTCTGTTTATTATTACATTGAAATTTAGATTTAAGTGTAATGTTTATGTAATTAGATATTTAATTAGTTCTATTTGCATATATTTTTATAATTACCTGTTTCTGTGTTGACAGCGAATTTGGCATCTTCGCTTCCTTGTATTATTTCATATCTTACAACGTTATTTGGTGGTTCAGCATCTTTATCAACTGCCTTAACAAATGCTGCCGAAGTGAAATTATTCAGATTCGGAGATAGCACAAATTCATACAACGACCTCTCAAATTCTGGTGGGTTATCATTTACATCTAATAACTTAATATTTAATGGCACTGTTACTCTTAAACCTACTCCTTCATTATCTCTAGCCTCTACTAAGAAATGCAAATCTGGCATCGCCTCACGATCAAAGCCATGGTTGTCAGTTGCTATACTTATAACTCCTGATATGGGGTCTAAATATAGGGATGTATTAAGGTATCCTAATATGGCAGTGTATTGGATCTTTCCAAAGGATCCCGTGTCTACGTCATCAGCTTGAACTTGTTCGACTCTAGTGCCAACTGTCACGTTCTCTGGGAGTTCGACGTCATAAGATTGAGCCAGGAATACAGGAGGATTATCATTGACGTCATTCAAGTATACAGTGACATTCGCTGTAGCTGACAGGTTTGTTGCTGGGCCAAGTTCTTGTGCCAAAATCTGAAATCCACATTAATAAAAGGTTTACATATATTAAAACTGAAACTTCAGTGATAATGTTCCATAATATAACATCTTATTGAAATAAAAACTTACCTGAAATACGACGGACTTGCGAGCTTCAAAATCTAGCATGGTATTATCCCTCACTTTGATGATAAAATTCGCGTGCCTCTCTGCAACTGTCGGTGATATCTCAAAGGTCCCATTGTTGTTTACCAAAGTGAGGGAGAACACTCCGTTCTTGCCAGCATCGTTGTCATTCACTTGAGGAATGTAAGGGTCGTTGAACATTAGAGCTGTGCCTTGAGGGGCGTTCTCATCCAAGTATGTAACATAGCTGAAAGTTTAAAACTTAACTTCAGTAAAGAAAGTTCTGTTATCTAAGTCTAGACCAAAGTTCAACTCGATTCTACTCGACAATTAAGAATTATCTGTTCTTAGGTTTATGTATTACACAAACATTTTTTAATTATTCGTAAAGATTATCATGGAATCAAACACATTAATAAAAAACGTTAATTAATAATAAATATATGAACTTATACATACAACTGGTTCTCAAAGTACGGCGGTGAGTTCTCTCGTTCAGGAAGAATGAATGCGAGTTGCACCGTCGAAGACATAGCTTCAGGCTCTTCTCTAGACAGCCGAACTTCTTCTGCGACGACAGTAAGGAGAATTGGAGCTCCGGCGTGGGAAATGGCGGCTATCTCATCCACAGGCCTTTCTAAGGTCACTTCACCTAGAACATTACAATAAACAAGAATTTAATTATATATAGTTATTACTGGAAAGATAAAAACTATTTGAAAATATGGATAAAAAAATATAAAAATAAGTAAAAAAAAAAGAAAAAAAAAGTCTTTCATCTTTGTATTAATTCTTTGATATATCACTTTTTAGGTACTGCAAGTAATTTAACGAATTTTCTTAGCAAGCAGCGACATCTGTTGAAAACAATTCTAAATAAGTCGGTTAAGCATGCTTTAAGGACAGCAAAGGCTTTGAATATACCACTTTTTTAAAAACCACGCTTTTTTATACTTTACTATTGGACTTACAGGATATATTCACAATGTTAATAGATGTCACTTTTAGCAGTCATTAATTTAGGATAAATAAATAAATTTAAATATGATTATATAATGATCTATAAAATAATTAATAAAGAGTAAGTATAAGACAAAATATATATAAAAAAAAATAAAAAAATATATTCTACATTATTCTAAATTATATTCACGTATCATATTTTAATATTACTATTATTAGATATTAGTCTTTTTGACACACGCTGAAATAAGCTGTATTAAGTAGTTTGTAAAAATTGTAACGTTACCTACCGAGGTTACCCTAAGGATACCTGAATTACAAAGAATATAAAATTAAATGAACTTACTAAATAATATAGACCTTTTTTCAACTTGAATCATTACGACTGTCTCAGGAAGAATTTGCGTCAAATATGACATACTGATTTTCTTTGGTCGCTAGAGCTGATCGAGGAAGCGTTGTGTTAGGGAAAAGGGGAATTACGTCTTGAAAACCGTAATTATACGATATAAGAACTATTACCGCCCCATTTTTAATGGAGCATGAAGTCCATTTATCGTTAGTTGGCAAAAAAATAAAGACACATTATAAAAATAAAAGTTTACTAAGTTTATTATTTAAAAAAAAAAATATCCAACTTCAAGAAAGATTATGCGGTGTTCAATAAGCACTGCTAGTTGCTTCCGTTGGAAAACTTAAGTCACTGATATATCTCTGAGAATAGGTAGGATTGTTCATGTTTGTTTAAAGTCATTACCGCCGAGGAGGAGGCTCATGATGTTGATTGTGACACAACATACTTATCTTACTTATAAAATAACAGAACAGAACAGAATCTAAGAGAATATTAACTAGACGAATATTGACACCTTCTTCATAATTTTATTTTAATTTTTTTTATACTGTTAGGACAGTATCTAACAGAATATTAACTATGTATAGTACTTACGTAATTACCAAATATTTTATTTTATATTTTAGATTGTCACTAAAAGTTAAAATTGTTTAATATTATATGGGTTAGTATGATGAAATCACCCACTTAATACCTGTTTATTCTAATGTATTTCAATTCGAACTTGCCATACCTTATCTGAATATTGTGATGACTTGTGAATGGATTGAATAAAAAACAAGCAAGATTTCACTTTCATTATACTCTCAGTGACAGTTAGATATACTCGTAATTACCATACAAAAGTGCCAGAGACTCCTTCTTTGGCATATGCCATGACAAGGCGTAAAGTAGGAGCTTATTAATATCATTAAGTGACGATGTGTTTGCATTAATTAATGATATCAGTACTGGCTTTATGAGATGTCGTTTATATGTACACTATATAGTTATATCAATTTATCTGTATTGCAATAAAATCGCCAAAATGTGTGTTTCTAATATTCTACATTATTTCATATGATACTTTATGGAGTAGGTTCTTGAAGTCTTCTTAAGAGCAGGGTAACACTTATAACCAGCTGAGAGGACTGTGTAAATAAAAATTAAGCATTTTTACCGAAAGATTACCTTTACATTAGGATAAGAAAATACTTTTTATTCTGTTATTGACTGTTGTGTAATATTTGAAATCTACCCTCATATCAGACAATATTTCCTGAATTTTATTTTACTTTTGTGATTTTTAGGGTCCAATTTAAATTTCGCTGGTTGTTGTATTATTGTTTCTTACAAAGGATTATGTACTGTAACTATTCTTAAGGATTTTTATAGATTCAAAGATTCTCTACATCTAAACGTCTTTTTATAAAATTCGGATGTATATATATTCTTCCAAATAAAAATCAAATATACAAAAAAAATATATAATAGTAACCTCCTTTTAAAGTCGGATAAAATTATTACATATAACTAATTCCATACTAAATTCCCCTTGACTATATAAGTTCTTATCTATTGGGAAAACTCTTCATACCGTTTGGAATATGCTCCCCAGTGCGGTACCAACTCCGCATACGCAAGCTTGTCGGAGTTTCCATTCAGGACTTCATATAAGGAGTTCTGATTAATGCGATAAATTCCGAAGTATGCCTGGTCTTCAATATTAGCAAAGTTTTAACGGTTCTTTCAAGAACGATGTCGGCGTAGTTGCTCGCTGATTATGTCGGAACTACCTTATTGTCAGCTACCGTTTGGGATATTCCAAAGGAAGTGCTTTTATTATAAACTGTAGTAAGGCCCGGCTATACAAACAATAAGCTCAAGGCGACGCGACCGGTATGGTCTAATAAGCCATTATGTGTTCCCTAAAACTGTTGGTAGTTTCGCTAAAAGCACCGCCGCTGCGAATAAGGAAACGTCGAAATCAAGTATAAATGGTGATGTTAATTGCTTCGTAAATGACGAAAGTTGCGAAGTTTGGAATATTACAGTGGATCTGATAGTGTTTACAAAGCGGGTCACGCGACGCTGTTGAGGTTTACGTTGATAAGGAAGTAGGATATCCTACGGAAGCAGACGGACGGTCGGACGTAACGATGCTATCGGACAAAGGAAAAAAAATACTCATAAACCTCCGTACTCTACTGACCTGCTTCTTAGTAGTCAAAAGCCAGTGTTCTTTTGATGGTTTCTTAACCTTAACCACATGTGCATTAAGACATTATTAAATATCATTAAATTTAAATTTATCAAAGGTATCTTATTTAGGCAAAGTACTGGGACTTCGAAACGTAATTTCAAATCAAAAACCAAACATTTGATACTCCATTCCTTTAAAATAAAATATTAACGAAGAAATAAAAGCATGAAGGTAAGAATATATGCACTTGACATATATTCACTTAGATTCCTAAGAACACTATGCATCCGATAAAATTTAAGACCCTACAAATAGCTTTTATTGCACCAATATTTCAGTATTTCAGCACCGCCAGAACCATAAAAACAGCACTAGCTTCTATAGTTTAATTGATTGCTGCTGTTCTAATTTCAGCTTTAACGTTATTATTATAAGAGTCGTTATATCTTGAGAATAATCTTCCCTTAGTTTGACGTATGAAATAGATTGTATACGTAGTTCAATCTAGCGTTCGTTATTAGGTGGTATATACTGCTCTAATTACGTAAGTTATAGCATAACATGCTTTGAAAGAGGGTAAGGAAGATTGAACGTTACGTGGTATATTTTCTAAATAACTTCTCAATCAAATTCCGGTTTATTAATCTAGGCTAGTGCCTAGACTTGACGATTTGTATCCCTTATTTGTAAAATTCGACTCTGTCCCGAATAGCATTCGAACTACTAAAATATTGAAAAAATTCAAGATTTTTTAACAAGTTTGAACTTCCATCATCTTCCGCAATCACGTCACGCATGCATTTGGCTTTTTTTAAATCATTTGTTAGGCGGTAAAAAGTTCGCGGTAATTTATGGTATAGAAAATCCTGAAATAAACATCTTGTGATGACATCGCTGGACCATTTACACTTAAAATAAGCATTCTCATTAGTATTAAGCTAAAAAGTTACCAGTTGTCTCATTGATGTTGAAGAAAGGCGTGAACGGGTTCCCTTCGGACACTAAGCCGTATCTGATAACTCTCGGCGCGCCCTTGTCTCCGTCTTCAGCTCGAACCTTGACGACCGTGTCCCCTGGAGTGACTTGGCGAGGCAGGTGTGTGATAGGTGGGGCCGAAGTGAACACAGGAGGCATATCTTGAACGTCTTGGACGACTACCACGACTTCTAAGGCAGCGATGTTGCGAGTATCTTTACCCAGTTCAACGTAGGGATCCTGTATATTTAAACAGAGAATACATTTAATTTTACTTGAAACTTTTGTAGGTTTTTCAGGAATTTCCAATAAAGTAATTAATAATGGAGACTTGATGTAGGTATCCAACTTTAACGATACTTATGATCTTACAGAACTTAATAAGAAACCGTAACTATAGTACGTTACTTTACTATTTAAATACCAATTACCTAAGGAAATTACAGTACATATATTTAATATTATAGTGATCTAAGGATCATAATTGATGATAGTCACAGAAGTAAGTTAAACCTGCCCATTTAAAAAGTAATTTGTTATTATCAAGGAAACAACTATGTGACATTCTTTAAACGAGCTTGCAATTTCAATAAGAAATTAACATGTAAACTATGTTTAAATAGCTTCATAAACTAAATCAGTTTAAATAATTGCATACCACAGCTAGGAGCGTAAGATGATACATTGATTGCGCTTCGAAGTCCAGCGGTCCGACTAAGAATATCGTGCCTTCCGTATTTTCTGTTGATACTCTTCTCTGTCTTATAGCGAAAAGCTGTGATCCCTGTTGAATAAAGAAATATATGTAAAATGGCCTGATACTTGGCACACGCATTCAATATAAAACAGAAACAAGAGCTGCCAAAGTAATAGACGATGGTTTTAAATTATAGTACACGTAGGGACACGCTTCATTATTATAGCATTCAAGTGGCCGACAAAACGACCTCAGGTTACGGGTGCCTAGCCATTCTCCACGGAGTGTGAGAAATTCAACACGCCTCAAGTCTTCTTAATGCCCGGTAATTGTGCAACATCATTGGACAGGGAGTCCTGATCTTAAACCGAGCTAATCTATCTGTCCTGAGATATTTTGAGACCAAGGAACTTAAAGATTAACAAAATTTCATGGAAAATTTTACTGCTTACAAGAAACTTCAAAATAATATTGCATAACAAAATTTTCTCATTCACGATTGTATTGAAATAATTTAAAATCTATGGATATTCAATTATTATTTGCTAACAAAATTGACACGACAAATTTTGGTCAAATTGCTATTCTTCAAAAGCACAATGTTACTTTAGAAAACAATTTAATGTGAACTGTAATTTAATAATTTATTTATTAAATTACAGTTGTAGTACAGTGTTTTTTTTTACAACTTTTTTGTTCATTATCATTCATGTGCTGACCCAACCACATACATTATAAAATAACTTTCATTGAGGGTTAAGACCCGCACTTCTCGCGAAAATAAAACCTATTCTTGTAAAATGAAAGCCCATTATGTGGTGATTTAAAAATGCGTGGCAAACGCGCAGTCGACACAGAAAACGATATTAAGTAACTAAAATGGGACGTGGGACTTCCATAACGCGTCTTATAAATTCAAAGCAGATAATGACTTACCCACAATTCCAATTCCAAAGGCTTTGGTGACAAAGGATTCTTTCTAGCAATAACGATTTCAAGGTCAGTTCCTCGTTTTGCATCCTGTAAAAAAAATAAGTCAATTAATGAGACATTTCATGTAGACGACTTGTGTTTATGTATATAAAGTAAAGGTTGTATTTACTGTACAAGATATGCAACGTGTAATGAATGAAAGAGATCCGAGCACATCCGAGGTTGAAGAAGCTTCCATTATTTATACAGAGGACACGTGATAAGAGTTAGAAGTTTCCAAGTACGTGTCCTAATTTCACACATGCCGTGAATGTGTGACATTTAATAGACTTGCGCGTTAATTTCTATATATCATGCACGAGAGAACGAGCATTCGCCATCATCATAAATCACGACACATCGCACGTATACACAGGCTCATTTGTTGGTTAAAATGACAGATGTGTTTATAGTCCAACATAGAACAGAAGCACCTCGATTAAACACCTTTACTTTTACTAGGCAAGTCTTTTAAAACTAAAATACTAATAAAATAAAAAACAATTGTCCTTAATGAGATTGCATCGTTCGGTATTAATATTCACTGTCATTTTTCATACCGTCGCCAACGTTCGGAATGTACGCAAATGCAACTTTGGCTTACAATTCACTATTCTATTCTATATCGATAGGAATCCGAACCGATGAAATAATGACGATGTAGAATTTGTTTGATTACTGAATTATTCTCACCTCAGGAACTAAAATAATGCTAGGCTGGTGAGGGAAAATGGTGTCTCTCGGGGTAGTGGCATTGGTTCCAGTGATTGAGCAAGCAATGCGAGAGCTTCTTCCCCTAGTGTTGCGGACGGATAGCCTGAAGTCCACATAGCGGCCTGGCTCCAGCCTTCTAAGGAGGACTACGTTAGCTTGGCACACGGAGTTGTAGCGGGTGCATGGTAACGACACTATGCCTATGTCCAATCGACCTATTTGACCTAATGGAATGATAAAAAAGTAATCATTTTATAAGGCACTGAAATGAATATAATTTAAATAAATAAGGTTCTTAACAAAATATATATTATTAACTACCGATCAGCTAGTTTTCAAGAGTCGTTACATACATGATCAAGTCCCAGATCGAAGAAAATTAAGCAATTGTTTTATCTACTTTCAATAGTCTAGTTTAAATGGCACTATCAACATTTGCCTCTCACCTATAAGCTCGAAGTGCAGCGGATAGTCAAAGTCAGGATCGGACGCTCGCACGCGATAGATGACGGAGCCCACAGCAGCATCAGCTGGCACCAGCACCAGCCGCATCAGCGTAGTCGGGTCAAACACTGGCTCGCCGCCACGCACCGCCACCGCCGCACACAACAACACCAGTGCCACGGCGAACGTCATCCTGAAAAAGGGAGGTTTCATTAAAGATTAAACAAAATCATTCTTCAAAGACACCTATTATTTGGTCCAAATGTCTGTGTGTTGGAGACTACATAAAAAGTATAGATAAAATATTAGAAGGACCGATATTTATAAGTATATTACCAAATAAACATAAATCTTCTTCATCTAACAAAAAATTGACCTTACCATTGATTTTAGGTTTAGTAGAAAGGAGATTTAGCTGCTCCTGGCTATATGACCTGGCCGATTGAAACGTTTAAGAACAAATCTTAAGAATAACTGCCGATTTGTACTAAAACGTTTCTAAACTTAAGGTCAACTTAAATTTACAATTGAATTTGGTTATAAAAGTTTGCAAAGGAACTCGCAAAATAAAGCACTTAAAGAATATTAATCTAATATCAAGAGAATATTGATAATTCTGTAACAGTCGACTGCTGTATATCCCAGGATAAAAAAAATGAATTATCTGTAAAACTAAACTTTTGTAGTTACACAAAAAATATATCACTTCACATTGCTGTAAGTTTTGCAATTACTTATTAAAATTCAATTTATTTAATTATATTCTTCAGACTCGACTTTCATAAGAAAATGTAATGTACAAATCCTCAACGGTTTATATTAATTTTGAATTAGACTAATAACACAAAAAATCAGCGTCATTACTTTAACGTTAGAAACCTGCTTCTAGTTTTATGCTCTTCTCTTTATGTAAAAATACAAGAATAAAAACTGCATATTAACCTTAGAATACAGCTAATTTAATATCGTTATGAATGCAACTAACGGACCATCTAATAGCTTACAAAGTGCTGCTCAAAGTTGCTCATCTATTTGTCACTAAGCACTTTGGGCTACACTATGTCTTTGTCATGTATTTGAATAGCGCTATATTACAGTTGTAGATGAAAATTTTATTTATGGAGAACTTTTCATGTAATAAAAAAAACTTACGGAGTAAATTAACATTTAGCTTTAAAATTTAGATAATAAAGAAGATTATTATTAACTTGCTCAAAGTATATAAAATTAGTCTGGAATTTAATAATATTGTTATAAAAAATATTTATTAGGATGCGCTC
This sequence comes from Acentria ephemerella, assembly GCA_943193645.1. Classification (NCBI taxonomy): domain Eukaryota; kingdom Metazoa; phylum Arthropoda; class Insecta; order Lepidoptera; family Crambidae; genus Acentria; species Acentria ephemerella. The sequence continues at coordinate 9,274,917 of OW971881.1, forward strand.
TTCTTCATAGGTTTTAATAATTTAGTCGCTATTGTCTTGAGAACCTTTGTAACTGACTTGACCTTTGTAATTGAATTTCTCAGTTCTCAACATCTAAAATCGACCCCACGCTTAGATTTAAACAAAGGGGAAGTCAAATTGACGCAGGGCTAGAGTTTCAAACAAGATTGCGTTGTTGCGACCCAGTTTGTTGGTTTGAAACTCGTCAATAATTTCCAAGTTGTGAGAAATCAAAAGTTAGAACTCAGTCGCATCTAAGACCAGATTAAATTATAAATTGTTAGTGTTTCTGGATAGGCATTGGATCTGCTCGGCAACCGCAGCTACCTAACTCGTGTTACGAAAGGGAAAATTGTGTTATGAAATCAAACCGCTTCTGTAGCCACCAGGAAGTGGCCGCTCTTTATAGCTGTGCAGGTAATCATTCGCTTAAGGATGCTATGAGTTTAATTTTATTTCTATTTCATGCAGGCTCCTTCATTTGTAATCTCGGAGGAATAATTTACCATCATACGGGATTGAGATGGTGCATTAGACGAGGCCGCTCAGAAATGTCTTATCTCCTCGTTATACTTATGTAAGTAAAGCTGACACCGGTAAGCTCATTGGCACCGGTAAGTTCCGACTAAGGCTGAGAAATTTCGATTCATAATGTATATACGAAGTTAGTTACACTTATTGATTTATAATAACATTATCGAGAAAATTAAATTTGTTAAACAGTGATGGTCTGAAACATTATTATTTGGAATATAATTGAATTATAAATTAACTATATTTCTTTGATGAAAAGTCAATTTTAATACTGTCAAAAAGTAAACCAAAAGGTTTAACGTGTAAGTATATAAAAAGTAAAATAATTAAAGGATTGCTTATTGTAGGTCATAACATAAGCAATAATATTATGTTGGGGAAATAAAATCTGTTCATAATATTTTTAATGCAATCTTTCAAAAGAGACTTAAAACATGCTCAGAGTCAGTCCGTTCCAAGAGTAAATTATCCAGTGGCAGAAGTTATTGCCTGCCCAAAGCTAGTCTACTCAGAAGATACGTTTCGCACAAATAAGAGGCGAATGCGAAAGATGCCCTACGCCTGATTTACAAGCACTGCGTCTCAAACCCGTCACATCGTTGTGTTTCCGCCTGGCGCCGCAACCCAACTTGAAATATTTGTCTGACGCGAGCCCGCTGTCTGTGATTCTAAATCTTGTCGCGTGTTCACTGCCCAAGCTATGAACTACACCGAGCTCTAGATATCGACGATACCTTGATCCACTGTGACGATTAAAATCTAATAGCACATAAAATTGTAATCTCACACTAGAGGGTTTATTCCTGCATATCTATAAGTCGCACGTTCCATGCTCTAATGGGTCCCGAGTACAAAAGGACTTAGATTTATGTTAGCAATTGTCATAATTTTGTACATTACTGTAACTAATAGACTTTAGGTAGAATACAATAATATAAGACTACACTCCCATCCTTGGTGCCAATTAAACCCGTTTTGGCCAGTCTGAAAAGCAATTACTGCCATTCGATCATTTGGAAAAGCTCGTGAACGTAATTAAGGGATTATTATCCCCGAGGTCTCAGCATACAGAGGATCTGGCTCTTAAATCATCGAAGACGTTCGTTTATTCCTCCGACTTTAATGTGACTTGCGGTATGGTAATGTACATTTTCGAACACCTTTCTTTACGGTATACGAAGGCCATTATTTAACACGTTCGGTTTCAAAGATTTAGCTATCTTACATTTTCGGTCGCACGAAATCGTGAAAGGCTACAAATAGACCGTGCCAAAAGCGTGCTAAAATATATCGTATCACTTCCCCATAAAAAGTAATGAACGGTCTAGCTAGGTGCTCCAGGAATGGTGAGTGCGGCAGTTGTAGCGGCATATCATTTGTCATTGTTATTTATGAGGAGTATTGCGTTGGAAACGGAGTAGCGGCTCGGATGGCCGCAGGGCGGCTAAGACCCAAGCAGCGGGAGATACGCGGCAAAAATGGCAGGCGCACGATGTCGTCGGCTCGACCCCGGCTCCGACAAAAGCAGTCCCATTTTGGTCACGGCACCCCATTACCATAACACTAAATGTGTGAGGAGTGGACGTGAGGCTGACACTGCTGATAGCTCTAGCTCACGCTTATTATAAATTCTAATATATAATCTAGTAACAACGCGTTATGCGCTAGCCGACCGATTTGTTAAGATACCAGGTCATGGTTCTTGGCTCGAAGGCATAGCTCGTAAAAATTTATTGTAAATTTTCTATTTTATACCTCTCATGAAATTATAGATCAGGAAGAGCAAATAAAAGCCTTTGTTTATATTGTAATTGATACTAAGAACTGACTGTAAGTCATTTTGATTTCATAGCAATAGGATTTAATGTATAATCCCTTTGTTGTGGCAATTTTACCGGATTGTATTAGAGAATGAAACCAAATCTGTCGCTAAGTAAAGTGGTATCTTAACTTTTTCTAGTACAAGGTTTGGTTCCCAAGACTATTGCAATTCCAGTAGCTTATTATTTATTTTAATTGATTTCTGGTGTTAACTATTATATTACGCAGATAATTCATTTGTATAGACTGCATGAGTAGTAGAAGAAGATCTTATCTTAATAAAGGGTGAGAATTTCCTCCCTGAGCACGTCGACCCAATGGGATCTTTTGTGCTTAGTATAAGAACATAGTTTAATATTAGTTCAATGAAAAAAATGCTCTTTCAGTTTCGTATACTGACTTTTACTATAGTTGTTTTAGTGATGCCTGACCTAGTGCTACATACGGGACATCGGTCAATAGTGTTTTATTGATTTTCTGTCTTTAATAGGAGTAAAAAGGAAACGTCGAAACCTTAGGGTTCACAGTTAGGAATGTTTGAGTATCCATTAATGTCAAGTTAAACGTTTCAAAAATTAAAAATACTATAATTTATATAAAAATCTGAAAGAAAAGTTTAATTCAGTGAAAAATCACATACTAAAGACAATTTGTTACGATACCGTGTTATTTCATATCGCATATCTGTCAAGAATTTGATAACTATTGAATGTGAAAACGAATACACAAAAAGGATTAATATAAATAACCTTAATATTTTTACTGGAACTAACATAATTTACTTCCAGATTACTAATATATTATTTTATTATAGACTGAAATGTTTACTAAATACCTATCTTTTACATGTAAGGTGTGTATTCTCTCGTAATTGGCTTATTAATGATGATGATTTATACTCAACTAGCTTGTATTTTTTATAAGTAATATATAATTTTATAAGCTATTTGATAGAGTTTGAAATCTGTTGATCTAGCAATTGTTACCTAATCCTCCGTTTAAAAAGAAATACTTGATATTCCTTATACCTATTCCTTACTACCTTTTACAGATTAATAAATTACACTGATGTAAACAAAAGTTCATTACTGTCTAATTGTCACGAATGCTCGGAGGCAATTCAAAGTGTATGGGTATTGGTTCGTAACGGTCATTTTAATGAAGATGGAAACCAAGATAAGATGTTTATGAAGCAACAGTAACGGAAATTGTAGGTGGACTTATTAAAGCATTATTGATAGTGTATTTAACGTTCTGCCCTTTCTAACGGATTTACCGACTGATACTATCAGTCGGTAAATCCGGGCAAAAAGGGTTATGGTTAGGATCACGCAAACTGACCTATTCTGACCCCAATGGCCCGAGGTCGAACCTGATTTCGATAGCCACCGTTCACGTGAGTTCTAGTTACGGTTTGATTATTTTAGTTAAATATGCTATCGTGGTTTCGCATCGTAAGTAAAGAGGACTTGTAGAAGGTGGTATTCTCGCACTATCGGAATCCCGCATAATGTAAACATAATAAGGAACTTGTTAAATCAACTTATACACACTAAAAAGGAAAACCATTTAAAAAGTTATCCCATTTCAAATTCTTGTTTGGAGTTGATGCTTCATTTTCTATTGTTTCTAGGTTTTTTAGTCAGTTTTTAGTTCTGTTTAAAGTCATTTTGAACAGTCAGTTTCTAAGATCAAAGTTCGATGGTTGATCGTCAGTATTGATGAGAAACTGGCCTGTCGGTATGTCGTTCGATAGAAATACAATAGTTTTTGAAACAAAGTATCGTGAAAATTATGTTGACAAAAAAATTACTGGGCCAAACTGAATCAAATTTTTATGAAACTAAATAGCAATTATTCTGCATCGAACGAAAAAAGAATCACGTAAAGAGAATCAGAATTAACGGTGCAAATTCAACTGTGTATATACACAAAAAAAAATATCAAACGCATTGAGAACCTCTTCCTTTTTGACGTTTGATAACAATTATACGTATTCACAATAATTTGCCCTCGAACTCGAACTGAGAAACTGTAAATATCGTCTCTCTCTATATATTTGTTAATTTTAATAAAAGTTAATTGCGTTTATTGTTGTTTAAGTGCTTTAAGGAGTAACAATTACTTTAAAAAAGATTTATCATTCATTTTTACATTTGTGTTCTTGTTTTATATACTTACTTGATTTTTTGTAGCCACTTACTAGGAAAAAATGCTCTTAATTAATGTTTTATCTCAAAACCTTAATATCTACATACCTACTTCTCCTATACTAGGAATTAAACTAGTCGAGGTCGTAAATAATTCAGGAACGGCATCTTAGTTTATTATTTCTTAGAAGTTCTCTACTTAGCGGGAACATAATTCTAAAACAACAATGTAAGACAAAGGTGTAGAATGCAAAATAATCACTAAACCCGATTCTGATTTAAGATTCTATATATTCTTTATTAAAAGGAACATAGTTCCTAGTAAAATATATTTTGAACTTTACTATAATAAATAGACTATAAAATGTGAGTAAAATAGAAGAATATATAATTACTATATGAATTAAGATCGAAATAGTGTGATAATGTAGAAATTGTGAAAAGGATTGTTTTCATTACTACACTCGGAAAGTAGGTCAATCGAGGCCATGCATGATAAGGATGCCTGGTGGTACCTGAGGGCGGGTTGTAAGTATTCCTTATCAGCCCTAGGGAGAATCGTTTTCAAGAATAAAAAACTATTTTCTCATTTCTATTCAACCAGGTTCAAATTTTCTATACGGCTACTGAATTACAGTACGCTATAAAAAGTATTAATTAAGGAATATATTTCTTTGATTGATAGATATGGGCAAAATATTTATCACTTCCAATAATGAAAATGTAAAATAATGGCTGAATAGCTCACCGAACACTAAAAATTCTGAGTTTTGTTTTTATCCGTATTGCAGTAATTGGTTACCAGTTTTGAATTTTCTTTCCATAATGTATTAGGGAAAAGCACATTTTATCTGGGGTTAAAGACTTTTAGTCCCTTGACTATTGGTCGTACCCCGTCTCGGGACTAAATAAGTTACTTTCACCCCTAGGATAACAATACTATTTCGTATTCGCCACAGACATGCAAACTGGTCATAACGATATCAAATTAATTTTTCTATGAATTTTAGAGCAAGATTAAGGTCAGCGACAAAGACTTGAATACCTTCATAAAATAACTTTCCCAGTCTTTTAAATAACTCATTCAACAAGTATAACTGGTTTTACAGTAGTTGAAATCATATAAGTACCTATTAGTAAACAAACATAATATGCCTACTAGTTTAAGAGAACAAGTTAAATATACATTACATAGATAGAGAGGAGTAATGCAGCTCATAAAAAAATATTATTTATTGGTTGTGAACATATATATTGTTGCTCAATACAAGGCGGGACTTTTAACGAATATCTAATAAAAGTGCTCCAAATAAAGTTGAATTTGATTAACTGTTACATGTATTTTGTTTAGTGTGGAGAACAATTTGTCACGAAGTGGTGATACGATCATACTCTTGGTTGGTTGTATTACGCAACGAGTAGCCTGACATCCTTACGATGCGGTTGATAAATTCGCGGCCTGAATACACTTTCACTGGTCACGTCTTTTGAATACCGTCATGTACTTAAATTACCAACTGTTTCCCCTTTCAAATGATTGTGCTCGTCGATGTTGGCAATTTATCTACAACCGCTACAGTAGCTAAAAGGCAAATATATTTCAGAAATTTTAAAAACCATATTCAAGGTGAATCTTTTACAAAGTAAGTTATAATAGAAAATTAATCATCGTTATCAGTTTTATCATCAAATTGCTTCATTGAAACTATAACGAAGAAATCATCAGCGTTCTTGGAAATTTTCATCTTATTTGCTGAGATATTCCAAAGTATCTTTTTATTGCCGAGTTTATAGTAAATTTGGTTATTAAGGCTCATTTTGTAGCATTAAAGTAGATTAATTATTCTCAAGAGTTCGTGAGTGGTGACAATTGCCTTAAATTTACGACCAGCTTACGAAAAACCCTAAATCGGGTATACGAAGAAAGCTGGATCGTGTTTGTGGAGTTCTCGTTGGACTTGTTTCGCCACATAAGTCGTATTGCTCAATCGCTTCGGAAGACCAACTGATTCTTGCTTGTTACACAATATGAGCATTTTTGCTCAACACTGCCCACTCAAAAGCTTTGTGAGCTCTGTAGGAACAATGAGAAACTTTGTTAGGTATTCATACTGTTCGTTTTGTATTTACACTTTTGCTTATCGATTGAATAATGAACGTGTGTTACATTTGTCTAATGGAAATGTGTACACATCATCTTTGAAACAATCACTAGTCTTATAATTCTCAAAGAATATTCTTCCATTTGTTGTTTAGTCAATTAGCTTAAATATGTTCTTTTTATTCAGTTATAATATCAAAAATATATTTCTTTGTATTCCAGATCAAGTATTAAAATATTGCGAGATGAAATTTGATTATTTTAGATAATTATTTCAATAGTGAACATTCAATAAATTTAGGACTATGTAAATTAACTTTGAGACACATTTTACTAAACAGTTACTTTCTTATTACAACTGTACGGTTGTTTACAGCGTTTGACGTGTTCAATTACCTCACGTTAACGAGAGAACATTTACTATTATACTCTGAGACTATTTTTGGGGTATCAATTGATTGGCACCGTTACTTAGATTTCGTGTACACTCGTAAAAACTTAAACGGGTCAATGTCACTCAACACGAGAGCCAAGATCTTAGATTCCTTTTTTATTTGACACACACAAAAACTAAAACTCTTATAACGAGGTGTCTTTTAAATTGAAAACCAAGCGTCTCAAAGTATAGACTCGAGCTAGAAATATAAATCAAAGCATTCAATTTATCTTCACAGCAGAATTGATTAATACACTGTAGGCATTTAACACTTCACTACTGGTGTGGGAAACTTGTTGACGTAATGTAAGTAGTGAGCGACATTTTTCACTCGCCGGACAGTCGCGCCGCTCTCGTGATTACTCAATACTGAATTTTTTATCTCATCGCTGTACAGAAGGCGAATTGATTGCTTATTTCATGCTAGATCTTTTTAAGGAATCTTAAATTAAATGACTATAATACAAATGGTGTTCTAATTTTTTTCCTGAAACACAATTGTTTAAATATTAATCGTCGGGACTGTGGTGTGTATGAACACAGTCCTAACGTCCCACGCTAACGAAACAAAGATACATTGTCACGGGACTGGATCCCGAATGAAATTCAAAATAAAATGATCAACAAGAAAACAAAAGAAGAACTAGATTGCATACTGTCATTTGTCTCACGACAAGGGCGGTGCGGGATGTCAGAAGATCATTGAAATTATCATATTAAAGTCTTACATAGTTACTATAATTTTATTATTTATTGTCTGTATTGTAGCTTTTATTTATTGTATAATTATGTAAGGTGTAACAAATCTGTTGCAATAATGCTACGCTAAATTTAATATCATGGTGTTTATGTCAGTTTACACACAATCCTAGTAAGATATTAGCGGATTCAAATGCAAAATTAAAGTGATAGCTCCCGGGTATATATTAGGGTACTACGAACGCATAATAACGTATAACAAGCATGAATCCAGAAAGATATTTAATGAGCGCAAGCGGAGCAGATCGTTACGTTGGGTATGTGTATTATTATGCCCAAGAAGGAATGCGCTGTCTGAACTGAGGTCACCGACAGAAGTGTACCGGTAGCAACTAGCTGGCCACTATGCGAACTGACATGTAGAACCTATGCGATGACTCTAGGGCAGAGATTGCACCGGCAACACTTCCAGGAAAAACAAATTAATACAATTTTTTCGTGGGCGTTCTTATGTACGATAATTTGCTGCTGGAGTTTGAACACAGGTATTCATTTAGCTGTTAAAAACAGCAACTTTGCTCCATAAAACTCTTTCCTAAAAACCGTGAAAAGAGGTTATTACTGAACGCATGAAGAATCCATTCTTTTTTGCTCGTTTAGCAAGCCTTGGTACAACGGTATATTATTATAATAATTTATTTTAGTTCAGAGATGGATAGATTAGCCTGGTTACCGATAGGAATCTTTAACCTCTGCTCCGCTAATAATCGTGTCGAACGCTCATCGTATTTGGTCGGCGGGAGATTATTGTTGTTTTTCTTATCGGCGTCATCTTCACCCAGTGTTTTTTTATGGTTGACAGTCACTTGGTGTACGATGACGTCGTTTCCTTCGGTCGTTAGCGATCGGGAATCATAGACAAGGGATTGTCATCTGAATGAAGTTAGGGCTGTGTGATTGCAATAAATACTTATCTGCGATATCTTGAGCTTGTCATCGTAAGGTACAATCAACGGACAAGAGGCGAGTCGGCCCCGGTCGGTCACAGCCGCTAGCCCCAGGCATTGTTCCCACTCGAGTCTATATTTGCTTTCAACTCCGAACTAAACTATCTTGTATGCTGTGTTACGAGCTTACGACTGATATATGCGCCCCATACGATTGTAAATCGCAGTTATTGAATGTGACGTTGATATAGCATTGCATTAGAGATGATAGGATTTAAAGCAGTTCTAATTGCAATAACGATACGATTGATACATTTAGTCTGTTAGGTGCCTTTGATTTAAGGCGCTTCGCATACGGTCTGGTCTCAGTAAAATAATTCATTGAGCGGGCTCGTTCATTATAATAAGGACATGCGTGCTGCTCGGTGACGCGTTTTAAAATTATAATTTAAGGCTTATTTGAGTGTCGAAAGAGTAGATTGTGTGGGCGGGACCAGTTACGGAACATCGTGCATGGATTGCTAGCTATCGATGTAATGTCCTCGTGCAGTGCATTGTTCGTGTTCATATCAGCGTTAGCTTTAGTAGTAAAACCGTCTCGTGTTATAGCAACTCTGTTTAAGGCGCGGCAATTGCAAAATCCTTTGCCTGTCCAGCTGATTAAGTTTTTATATTATTAAATTGAACACGAGTTATTGTTATTGTTATGCCTCTAGCTGTTATTGATTTAATTGTAGACAAGAAAGTCTCAGCCAATTTTTTTATGGTCGAGCCCAAAAGAGCTAGGCGGACTAGGAACATGCCTACATCTCCTGTACCGATAAGATCAAAAGCGTAAATGATGTGCCTGTGCGCATGTAACTTGCTGTATCGCGGCGCGGCTCGGATACGATCAGGAGATGGGGATAGCGAGGCCTTGTAGGGTCTTGTACTGTACTTGTACTTTAGCTTTTTAATTATATCAGCTAATTTAGCTTTTTAAGCCCATTATTAAGATTTCTTTTTTTTTCAATTTAAGCTACAAATAAAAATTAAATAAAGCTGGTTACAACTGCTTTACACAAAGTTAAGAAATAGTCGAAACCATAATGATATCTTTTCATTAGTCATGCAAACGTAGTGATAGATTGAATCGATTGTTATATCCCCAAACATTTTAGTGCTGTAAAGATTTTACAGGAAGAACTGGTGTCTTAAAATTAGTTTATGATAATGATAAATATGAAAACGTTAAATAAATGGTTAATAGGGTATATTTAATAAACTTTCTTTTTAATTCGTTCATGTTATTTAAAGAAAATTTACAAAAAAACGAAAAAGCTGTTTTAAGCTACAAATCGATAGAATATATCTTACTTAATATAAAGAAACCTAATATAAGTAGGAATTGACGAGGAAGGAAACATGTAACAAAGTTATCTGGGCTCTAAATTCAATTAAAGAACCCCGACGCGGATATTTGAAAAAAGGATGTGGAAAGGTCATTGACTCGCTTTCGTAGACTTTTTACTGAACTATGATCTACTGGCGAGGAATGTATAATGTGAGTGCGCAGTATGTATAATGGTATACCATTGCGTGCATATCACGACCAGTGGAAATCGAGGGTGCCTGAGACTGAATTTAAATGAACTGCAGGTTTAAAGCTATCCTCTATTTATGGCAATTATGTAAGACTAAATAAAAAATTCCTTATCCTGTATGGGTATTTTCGTACACATATTGAAAGCTACTAAAGGTCGTTCTGCTTTGAGTTAAATCTAAAGAAAAAAGGGTGGAAAAGAATATATTAATTCTTGGTTCGTACACATTTATCTTTAATTTATCACAAAGATCATTTTTATCCATTACTTTGATTCCATAAATTAAATGACCTAGGATTTGATTCGAGACGTATATATGACTTGTTCATAACTGTAAATTAAACCTTTGAATACCTTTTTTTTCGGAGAGGTTAAACATCATTCTTATAGTATGGTACCAACTGAAGGGGTATATGGAACTCGGGGTAAAGGCGTTCCCCTTTCTCCGCACTGACCAAGTTAGCGCATGTCGGCAACAACTCGGGCTCGCCCGAAAACATTTCACTGGGCCTGTACATGCAGTAGCGGGCCTACCTTGCACAATTTAAAACCTATTCGTCATCGGAACCGACCACTAACCGCCAGACTACGTCGAGTGTTCCAGTACGACTCCGTTGACCATAATATTAGGTCCTAGTGCCTGTATAGTTGAACATACAGGCACCAGAATCTAACATCGTCTCGGTTACGCTTCTCCCCTTGACATCACCAAAGGTGATTAGCTCTACAACTAGTCGTGGACGGAGGAGGCTCCCAAAAAAGTCCACTGGACTAGACGGCCCTACTATCATTTGCATCGTATCATATGACGAAAATTGCTAGGGTAGAGCTATATATATATATATATATAAAGAAAATAAAAAAACAAATATTTTAATATGCCTATTATTCGTTATTTAAATCAAATCAATTGCGCTGTGGCATTAAATTGAATAAACCGTAACTAATACTAATAAGGAAGTAATTTTTTGTTGATATTATATAGAATTAAATGAACACGGACATTAGTATAACGATAATAAATAAATATTTCTGTATACTATTTTATAAATGTACTAACATTTTTTAAGCGATGACGTCAACATGTTTTAAATAAATGTCAAATATATTTTTATTCATGCTTGTTTAACATTTGACGTTTGATTACTAGTATAAAATAACATACATCAGATTTTCAAAATGTATCATTTTGATTATTGCTAAGTTTCTAATATTAAATCACAATGAAAATGTAATTAAGAAAAAGCAATAAAACCAATACTTGGCTCCCAGTAATTTTGACAGTAGTTAACTCAATATGGACACGGTCAACGAGTTTTTCTAGTCTGGCGTATTAAAACATTGTAAAAAGTTTTTTAAGTACCGCTCAAATAAATTTGGCAATCTCTCCAAATCGCATGTTACGCACTATTGAATTTAAATAAAACTTATAATGTAACAATAACCTTAACAAATTAATGGTTTTTGCTAAAGTTTCAAAAACATATTTCTTATTTTAATTGTTAAGTATAAAGTAGAAATTAGAAGAAACATAACCAAAATAATATATTTATAAATACAATTCGTTACCCTGGCAATTTCACTCATAGTTTGTGCGAATCTACAATTTCTGTTTTTATTTGACCTTTCCAAACAGTTTTTCAAATTGCACCTTATTACGTCAAACTATTGTAATAGCAGACAAATAATGTATTATGCATCTTGTAACATTCATTGCTAGGTTCCTTTTAGTTTGGTTCACTGATCAGTCACGATTTCGTATTTTGCTATCATTATTTATTGTAAAGTATGATCATTTGAAGTATTTTGTATTAAGCGTGAATGCCAAGGTCAACTTAATATTAAAAATTGAGAATAAAAACATTTTTTTTCAATGAGAAATAGAAATCGCTTTGAGTCTGGGATGACATCTTCTATTTCATAGGGTTTGTTTACTTAATAAAGTTTCTACCGTATTACTTTTTATATAGTATGACTAAGTTTAAGTGTAGTGTATTTAACTCACTATGTTACTTGATACTGATATAAAGTATTAAGGTATTAATGAACTTATAAATAGCAGTATAATAGTAATAATTTACTAGAACATCGTTTCATTGCCGCAAATACGTTATTAAACATTAATGAGTACAGGTGTAGATTGTTAATCACCATAAAAAAAGATGAATTATCATTTATAAATGATAGTGTTACTTTCGATTCATCTTTTTATTTCAACATAAAGTTTCGATTCAAGGTATGAATAAGGTTTCTTAAGAAATTAAGTAAGTTCTAAGACTAGACTTATAAGTCTAGAAAAAGTTATGTCATTCCAGGGTCAGTGCTAATATTCCGTTTAAAGTACACCTAAAATTAGTATATTCGGTAAGAAAACCAGTTGCTCTTTCGAATGTACTAATTCTCAACCTATTGAAAATATTATGGTTGTATTGTGGTTGTAACTTCATATGACGTAGTTTTGAAATTTTGAAATACAAACTAGACACTATAGATTTTTTTTGTTTATTGTAACACCTTGACTACATCTCATTCTTTTTCTTTATTATATTAACACTTATTACAAATTTAAACAACAAGTTATTAAGTATCGTACATTTATAACTTTTAATATAAAATGTCTTCAACCCCGTTACTGCTATCACTTGATAATGAAAATTGTAACACTTACATGTTTTTGTATATAAATTGCTAATATATTTTCCACAAATTTCTCAATTTTAACAGTACCATAAAAATTGTTATAAGAGACACGGTTATTATGTTCTTTTGTAGGAACAAGGTATCAAACATTTCAATCGACAGTTTCTATTGTCATTATATTTACGCCATTAGATACGGATTAAGTACCACAGATAAGAGACACCTGCCGTATTATAGCAACGGTACCTATTAAAAAAGTTCCATCATCAGTTTCGGCAGAGAGTCATGCTGACTCGCGACCTCCCGATCTGATAACGATACAAAAATCGAGCCGATCGCGAGTCGTGATCGAAAGAAGATCGAAGTGTCACGCGCGCGGTCGACGACCTTATCTCAGGGTCGGGGATGCTCGGCTCTCGTTGCATTTATGCGCTTGCGCCGCGACGGATACGTCGTTACGTGGAATAGGAGATGTTACTTCATTGTTATTCGCCCTCGTGATAGATGGTATCCTAACTAATAATTAATGTCGGATGTTTTGACGTGCTCTTTGTTATTGTTCGTGGTATTGTAATGAAAGATATTGTGAAAAAGTCTACATTGGGAGACAGGATATTGTTATTTAAATCGTGACGCTTAAAGTTTGATATAACAGTTATGTATTACATTTTATCAACATTGAAACGCATAACGAAACACAACGTCAATTTTAAACAAAGATTGTAATATCACCACATTCAAGTCTTGCGCTGTGAGAGACAGTAAAATGATTCCGGTAAAAAGTTCAATGATCAATGTGACCACTTCAAGCACAGCACGAAGAAATACTCCAGCATTCATCATCAAGGGCATTGCCTATTCCGGTTATCTAGTTACTCCCCGTGGTGAAACATTCTATGCGATCATGCAGCATTCTTTGATTAGGCCATGTTAAACCACCTAAGTTTTATGTAGTACTGACTCCATGACTTGACACAATTTTTGGTTTATGGTTTAGTGATAAATTTGAATCTTCTTCTACGACACTATAAATATAACAGAAATACAAAGAAATTATAAATTCGAAAGGTATACCAATAACTATTACTAAGTATGTATGTATGTATAACCAAGTATAAGCATTTTCAACAAGTTGTAGTGTAGGTACTATATGGCCCATTTGACACTAAGTCACTACAATTCTCAGAAAGCACGATAAAAGATCGGTTCCACTTTGATCCGGAACAAAGTTGGCACACGAACGCTAAACGCCAATTTCCAACTGAATGGTATCAAATCACCATAAACTTATCTCAGCTATTGCTCAATATGGAGCGCGCGTTATAACGGACGTCTGGAGCCTTCTAAGAACTACTTAAGAATCATGCCCTCTAACCTCGAATGTTTTGTAGAGATTGAAGCATAAGTCCGCCTTCCAGATCAGAGCGAGTTTTGCATATTATGCGTGATAAGAGCTCTCTATGCGACCGTTTTAGAATTTCCTAAGAATGGCGCTTTTCTAACGAATGGCACATACGTAAATCCACAAACAGAATTTGCATTTTACATGTGATAAACATGGCCGGCGAGCCCATTTTAGAACAGAATGAAATTGTTATGCATAACAAAAAACAAAGGCTCAAAGAATATTATGCTATATACCAAATCCTAAAATAACATTTGCGAAACTAACACGTATTACTTTTTGGATTTAGGTTGAAAATATATCACCGTTGGAACATCAAACTGCACATTGAAGCTCTAAAATTACTTCTGTCAGTCTACACGATGATATGACATGTGCTATTTCTAGTAAATCACCAAAGAAATAAATCTTGTGAGATGGGCGTTACTAAAAGCAAATTCCTGTTCGGCAGGTAGACGTAAATCAATCAAGGGCCCATTGTACCTGTCCGTGGGGTAAAAATGAAATTGAGTGGGGTCAAACTCAGGTACTTTCAGTGATGGCGTCGTACCAGGAGCATAGGTTAATCGAGTGTTCGCTGGAGGACGCGGAAGCGGTGCGCGTGAGTCGCTCCTCTGATAACACCGTGTTATAATAAAACAATACATGATGAAGGTCTAAGGTCCATTAAATTCAGGGTCTCGTTAAATTTAACCACAATACTCTATTAAAATCGCGGTTTGATCACGATAAATTCGATATTCCATTTCGCCACGAGTATAAGTAGTTTGTGTCTGATGGTATTTATTACAGGAAAACGAATGTGATAAAAAAATTACAGCAGTTATACTCCATAATTTTCAAAGTTAATAGCCTTTAAAAAAAGAGTTCATAGCCATTTCATTTTGAATAAATTGAATATAATTAGATTTATAATTATTATATAAGAGTTGAAACAGGCAAAGTGATATCCAATTATATTCATCCCACGCAACATATTAAACGAATGATTTAAGAACGTGCAACTATCGTTGTCGGGTGCTTTAAAAAGTGTTGTATGGTAAAAAGAGTGATTATAAAATTTTAATGAGGCAATAAATAAAGTTTAGAGCGTTGATTATTTCCAATACTAGACAAATTGGAGATGCACCCTCAGGCTTTTGCTTGACAGCTAACAATGGTCAAAGAAGCACAGGGTCAAATTTTTTCCCGCCCAAATAAACCGTCCACAATAGAGGCTTGATTTTATGATTTATAGGGCCCTTTATCCGGTCTCTGCTTCTACGTATTTTGTTTTGATTGAGGCTCCTTTCAGAGTTCCGAAGATTGATTGTTCTTGATGGTGTAGGAGTTTTTGTTGATTTCGTCTGAGTGTAAATATTTTAGTTTTATTTTTGTTTTACCAGAAAAAGGTAGTTACCTGCCCTGTCAGAAAAACTTAGTTCTGATTTAAATAATGTAAAGTGTTTAGTTTTAAATTGATACAATTTCTTTTCATACTTTGCATTTGTTTTCTAGTAATAAAACATTTTAATTTTACAATTCATATCTTTAGTAATTTTTACGTAATTGTAATAATATGAAATTAACAGTGAAAAAGTCTTCAGGTGTAACTTGATACATTTTTATTGTATTTTTATTTATTAAAAAATAAAAATATTTTAATTATACAATTTACATCTCGCAAATAATTAATATAATTGTTATGTAATAATGAAATAATAAATTAATATTGTAATGTTTTTACAAAAAATATTTCATAATAATGTAACAATGATGAGATATAAATGAAAATCTACTAAATGAAAATTCCAAATAAAATTCAGAGGCATTATTTGAAATTTGCCTCAACACGTTTAATAAAATGAAGATATTTATAGCAAAAGCAAATCCTCGTTCATGTGTCGGCATTGAGATATGACTGTTTCCAATAATATCGATTGCGAACTATTCCCATTGCGTCGTGGAACCTCTAAGAGACAATTGAGCAATCGCCCACCTCAGGCTCCTACCTAGATTATTTCTACAAGCATCAACTGTATCTTCTTTAATACCGACTCGTGAATTTATGGATTCTCTAAATCACTCTAAAATTCACCAACCATCTATCCTTAACCGCGATCCCTATCTAAAACATGAGAAAATAAGTACGTAATAACATCCAAACGAAATTGCTTTCCGGAGCCCTTCTTTAATATATTATCTGCCCAAGCCTGTTGAGCTAGAGAACAGGGTATTTGTTAGTCACGCACCAGTTCTCACTCGATGGCATTTCTCATTAAGCAAGTCGTAAACAAGGACACTTCGACGCTTACTAATGTCTTCACGTCACACTTTTATGACCATTGGTCACAATTTTAAAATATCTAATAGTCTTATTATATATTTCTCAACAGGAGAGCTAATAAGTGTGTCTTTGATTACGATTAGCCATCTGATAAAAGGCAGGTCCGTGATTTAGTATCATTGTATTTTAATTGATTTTCAATTTGATATTATTGACGATTGCCATTTGTATTTTCCCTAGAATACAAATATATTGAACAAGGATGAGCATGTTTGAAATACATTACTTATATTTGTGATAAGTAATGATAAGAGATTTCACGTTCGGTCGTTTGGTCGATGAGTATATCTGTGAAGACTAGCCGCATCGTTAATGAATTCTGCGTGGCCTAGCAAGGACAATTCTATTCCATTAGATATATTTGCCCACCGGGTAGGAGCGCAATTGAAATGTCCCGCTAGCAGAGTGGGTGCGAGCCGTGTCCATTTCCGCAATTTCAAGACGTACAACAGGCGATCGTGTACCGACAATGGGCACTATCGTGTGGCGTCTAATCACGCGGGGTACTGTTAGGCCGTTGTACCGCCTGCGGCCTCGCTGCGCCAGCGCTGGTAATATGCGTGCGAACGCGATGTGATCGTCGTCGTTGTCTGCTACATCTACGGATAACTCGCTAAGAGCACTGCCGATGAGCTAATAGCCATATCCGACTAATCGGTTACGTGAATCTATCACTACGTTTTGCATATCGATAAGTGTAATGGTGACCTAGGTTCTGTTACAATTTAGTGCGCTAAAAGCAATAATGTCGAATTACTTGACAGTTAATTAGGGTCTGCCATGCCGCCGAGCCTTGTAACTGATCATTGTAACAGTTGTCGTTTCGTAATATCAGTCGTGTGTCCACCCGCCGCAGCACAACTGCCCCAATAATTTATCTGAACATAGTGCAGATTGAACTTTTTGTATTACTGACAAATTATGTCACTATTAATTTACAGCTACCAGTAAATTTTTACTCCTACCCGGTTTCAATTTGATTAGAAATTGTTTCAATCAGATTAGAATTGCAATGCTCAGTGACTGTAAATTACTTTAATATGCACAATAATTTGATTTGCGTTATCTTTAGTTGGAATGTGCGCAATTAATTTGTACATGGTCAAATTTATCGTTAAAGGTAGCAATTTACTGATATGATAATAGTTATATTGTAATTTTCATGACACTATTAATTTGATATATACCATTCAAATAGAAGTTCAATAACAAGAACACAATACATACATAGAATTAATAATACGTATCTGAAGTACTGTTATTGTGTCCTGAACTATCCTTATGTATTTTTCAAGACCACTACAATGTAACAAAACATTATCCCTACGACAAACAACATATATTAAGACCACAAAGGCGGCAATGCCTCACAATAGTTCTATTCCAGAAATAAACACTTATAAATCTCCGGAGGGTTATATTTAATCACTAGTGCCCTCACAGAGTACACGTTTGCAGTTGAAGTCTGAATTATTTTAATCCTGAGCGTAGTATCTTTTATTGTGAGCAGACGCTTTGTTGGACCATACTAAATCAGCTTAGTCGCTGGATGGCACGGCTGCTATCTTCCTGGCTTTGTATTGTACAAATCTGTCACTATTTCTCCCATTTTCGCTTCAGTACATTCCCTTATATTACCTTAGCTTAGGATAAAACGTAGAATTTTCTTTCGCTCCATGTGAAGGAAGGAATAAACTGTTTTTATATATTCACTCAACATTTTTTTAGATACTGAGTATATAATATATAGGTTATGTAAATCTGGTAGTAAAAAAGTTTCCGAGCTTGCCTCTTTATCTATGTTATATAAATATAGTCTTTAAGTGGATCAAATAGGAATAATTATGATTATATTAATCAAAGCCAAATCTTAAAATATACACAGTTCTTCCATTATAATATCGTTAATACTCCACGCTCCTGTGAAAATAATGATCAGCTTAGTTAATCTTCAGCTTATTTTAATTAAAACGATTTCGTAATTCGCTCTAAGAGAAACCTTTTGCGGCAAAATCCATTCTAATGCTATTAGTAAATGGATTGGTTACATGAGGAGCCACTTCTGACGTCGACAATAATGCTATTTAAGCGTGCTTCATAATAGGCGGCAAACACTACTTAGTTACGACTTAATTGATATTTTGAGCTATAAATATAATTAAAAATATAATTTTGTACTGAAAAGTTAAAGTTAATAAACTACTCATAACATACTGAGAGTCGTTGCAAGTACAAGATGCTATTTACGATTTAAATAAATCCATAATAATGACACAAATTGTATTTATATTAAGAAAATATAACGAAGGTAACCTTCATTCATTGCTTATAATATCTTTATTACACAATAAAGGTAACACTGGTTTTGATGCGTCTCTCATTATTTTGTATGAATCTTAATGCGTGTCAACTTTCAAAAGTGAAATATTATCCTTCTGTATGGCGATCTTCATTCTTAGCTTATACAAAACATTTCGTTTTGTATAGGGCATAAACTTTTAAGTTTTATTGCTCTTGATAAAAGAAATGGTATTAATTTATTCAGTAAACTTCTCTCTTTGTGTAATTCAATATATATATTCCTTTTTATTACACATATCACTTGAATCTGCACTCGTATCTTCATTTTTTGTTAATATCTTTATATTGATACCAAGCTGAATATTTGTTGGTGAACCAACTATTAATGTATTGACTTAAGAAGCTTTGATATGCGTGCACAAATTAATACTGTATTCATGATTCTGTTAAATTTGTTTGCAAATATGTACTTACCCAAAATAATGTTCCCAATAAAACCTTGGGATTGTTGGTCATGTAGAACAAATTACTTACGACCCTATAAATTTATTGTTACAATGTACTCACAAGTAATAATTGCGGTCAAGTGGCCCGTAAGACGCTTACGCTAAACGATGGAAATCAGATTAAAAAATATTATTCCTTCACCCTCGTTTAGCCTGTAACCTATTGAACCAGTTAACACGTCTGAAGTAGAAAATAGGTTAGAATAATATTAGAGAGTCTCAGTAATTTATAGAAGGTAAAGTTAGATCGTATAATACAATCAACTTATTTTAAATATAAAATATCTTTCAAATCCTCAAAATAAAAATGAAGAACTAACAAATTTAAATTGTTTTTTTTAGAATTCTCAGGCATTTTACTCGTTAAACGTCATTAGTTATTCGTTCTGAGTATTTTCACTTCACTATTAAGTTACTGTTAAAATATTAGAAAGAGATCTTCCTTTTCTTTTCATGAATCATGCCCGTTCAGGCTTAGAGAATCGATTATAGATAATAATTTATCTTCCATCAAAATTTCCCTACATTAGTATTGAAATATTTGGGGCAAACGCTAAAAACAACAAAACAGATTAATTGAAAAGCAGCTGTTGTTTCCTCGATGTAGGTTGTTATGATAAGGCATTAATTTTTAATTTGGAGCAGTCGTGCTGTTTGGGCATTTCAAGGTGTACTTGTTGCTTAATCTTGAATAATCGCTCACCTTAAGTACCTGTGACAATAGTATTGTTCATCTCTACTAACAAGACGTCCGGCTTTGGCCGATTTACGTCTGAAGTCGATCATTTTAACAACACTAATGGAAGCCGGTATTGTTCCCTTAGGTGCTTACGTAAGGCGTTTGCAACGTGTTTGAACTCCAAACTTTCCAGTTATTAATAACGCTTATTGGTTCCTTAGTTTGGACAATGATCTATTTATTCGTTATGAAATATATTGTACTTGATGATGTTTTCTAGACTTATGTAAAGATTGCCGAGAATACGTTGATTGATTAACACTTTACTTTGTTATGTATTTAAGGAATGAGGCATTCCTAAAGACAATTAAAAAGTTTTGAAAATATTGAAAGGAACTTTCGTATTTTTTTAAGACTTAGTCATTAACGTTAGGCATTAAGTGGTATGGAATTCTTTAAAGCACAAAACTTGTTTTGTTTTCTGAAGAATATATCTATTGACGGTTTGTTTTCTTAATATAAACCTATATGAGTAATGATTTCCTGAGACAAAACTTTAAGTTACTGAGCTTATAAAATATATCTCCAATATATTGTTGTCAATGTTGTTTAAATTTGCCTATTACACCAGCAAACTATTGTTAAAGGAATGAAATACAATAAGAGTAATAGTTTTCACAAAGGCGTAGGAGGATACTACCTCGTATTTTGATATTGAGATAATTTTAATAACAGTAGGTAATATGATACTTAATATATTACACCGAAAGCAAACTATTAAATTAAAATTTTTGTAAGCGTTATCCGAAACCGTGGGACCCTGTCAGTTGTTCACGACATTCTGATGGTAAATTAACTATGATTTGTAAATTGTTTTCACATGTATCACACGTAATTGTAGATAGATTTTATGGTCAATTATCATGATTAAAAAATATTTCCTTGCGTAATTTTGCTAGGAACGGGGTCAACAAAAGGTAATATTTCATAGTTTATTGCCTTCGCACATCACTTCCAAAGTTAACATTTTGTTTTAGATTAGATAAGATAAGTTTTATACGAACACATTTTGAAACGCAAAGAATTGCAACGTGTCACTTTAATTTTCATGCTATAAAAATAGTAAACATCCATTTACGCTTTCTAAGGAAGGTTACTTTGTTAATGAATATCAATCGAAAATCAAAGTAATCAATACTTTTCAAAGAATTTAGATAACTATGTAAATAATTAAATAAGAGTGTGTTAAGTTGATATTTAGATGTTTAATTAGGTTCTACACAATAAGTTTGTGTCGAACTAAAACATTTACGTAATTCATAATCGCAGATTTTTGGAGCAATTGAAACTAGATTTCCCGAAGAAGCAGGAACTAGGAGATTTTCCCAACTTGATCCTTCCGACATCCCCAATTCAGTTAAAGTAGCCAATCGGACCGAATGCAGACGAGTTGTGGTAATATCGTCGGAGTCGGGATTTTAAGCTTCCCTGATTTTGGCCGATTTTTCCTTTTGGATTCACTATCGAGGTTCGATGTTGAATAGGTTTATATTGACAGAGAAAACTTTTCCGAGAAATTCTTTATTTATCCAGATGTTATTCTTTTTGATACTATAAAATTAAAGGCGAAGCTTCCTAATATTATGCTATCTATTTTGATTAATATCATACAATAATCATAACAATATTACTGTGATCCAGATGGAGGTAAGATAGTAGTGCTTTTGTGGCTGAGGAATCTGGGCGTAGTTCCCTTTGATCTTCCTTATCTTTAGTTACAATCAGGTGAGATCTAGGTCAAGAGCTACCGTGTTAAGAATTTAAAAAAATTTAAGACTTGGGAACAGTTTTGTAAATAAATCGAATATACACATGTTTTTTTTCAATACAAGCAAAGTAGTTCCTACTATCTGTGCTATCTACGTTTTTATATATGTACTTAAGTTTAACTTATATTATAACTTGGCATTTTTTGTTCTTTACAAATGATGTAAAACTTTTACTGATATTTTGAACAGTCATTCCTTGTAATTATAAGTTCAGAACAAACATAATAGAAGTTGTTATATTTTCAATATCGATTAATTTGTTGTCAGACGAATAATCATTACAATTAGAAAAACTTTTTGTTGATATTGAGTCTCCATTATTGCCTTTTAAGAATTAGTAGCTAAGAATTATTAATACCATGAAAATGTTCATATCAATCTCCGTTCAAATTTATTAGTTAACGTTCATGACATTCTATTTCTAATTTGAGTTACTAATGCATTAAATTTGATTAATGGCGTTGTATTAAGTAATACTACAATTAAACTGCGAAATAACATAAAATAATTAAGTTTAGCATCAACCGATCTTCTTCGTCAATTTATCTTAATAATACATCTGTAAGGTTGCCACAATAGTATTTCATTTCTCTCGTGTTAAGAACCACTAAGGTACATTGTTAATGTTACTATTATATTAACGGCTTGAAGTTCAATAATGAGCTACCTACGTTTTAGAATAATGTAGGTCGCCATTCGTTTTCTTTAGTCACACACTTTACTTATTACGTTCAAGCTCTGAATAGGATAATTTAATATTTTGAGTTTATTGTACACAACCTATCAATATTGTCCCGAATTTCACATGACCTTGAGACCAAGGCTACCTATGTATATACAGTCTAAATAAACTTTTAGTCTCCATATTGATTAGTTGTGGTGCTTATAATTAAAGATTGTGGCAAGACTTAGTTAATATGTAATATTGTTAGGGTAAAATTGGTAATAGGGTGATATTACCGACTATATATATTATACTTTTCTATGCAATTTATGAGAAATTATAATAAGTAACAATTTGTACATATATTTAAAATGAACACAGGTTACAAGTGAGGATTCTCGACAATTGTAAGTATTTTTAGATATGCCTTTATTAAAATCAAATAAAAGCAACTAGCAGTATGACTATTTTATAATTAAATTCATCGAACGATATTTTTGCTGGAAATTTTGATATTTGAAATGTATATCAAGGTTTTATTTATTTATTACGATTGAAATTGTACATATTGTACGAGGTAGTAATATAAGGCATTATATTCTTCATTAATTTTGGTACTCTAAAAAGTTTCGTAAACTTAACAACAATTTAACACAGTTAATTAATAATTGTTTACATCAAAAGCTGTTGACAACTTTGTTGGAATCTTCACATAGATAAACGACTATAATTTACATTTTTTAATTTCTGGCTTTTGCAGTATTAAAAGCTATGTGCAAAAATATTTAAAAATAAGGTTTTCAATGTATATTTAATAACGTAATTGTCATAATTATGAAAATAGAAGTAGACTTTCTTTTTCTTACATTGTAGACGGTTTAAGTAATTATAAGGAATATTTCCAATGATGACACATATTATTTTATTATGGTTCATATAAGTAATAAATGTAACCTAAATTCAAGACCTAAGATTATTATTTCAAGAAGTATTATGCCACTGTTTGGTGATCACATTTCAGGTGATAAATTTAACCATTTGTATTCAGGTTCTAACCGTGATTCATGATGGTTATGTTCAAAATTACTTAATGCGAGCACGTGATGCCTGACCATGTTGTGTGGGAATAAACGGTGCTGTTTACTACATACTGTTATAATGAAGAGACAGCAAGACAATTTCAGGTAATATCATAATAAATAAAAGAACTGTAAATATTTTAAAAAAACAGCACTATATGTATTTACATATAAAGAAACTTCATCAAACTCAGACCGGGTGTCTGACCTCTCAAAGCTTTATCAGGAACTATCATATAAAATGTTAAACTATTATTATGTTGGATTAACTGGAAGTATGCGATGCTCTTGCAAGGAAACTAATGGGTCTCTTTGGACTGGGCTATCCCAGTCCTGAAGATATAAGGCTGCTGTCTCCGGGTGTACTTAGTAAGTACATCTTGGAGGTATTCCAGGACAGCGGTCATTAGAATTGGGGAAGCACAAAAGATCCCATTGGGTCGACGTGCTCCGGGAGTTATTAGTTTAGTTAGTTGGGTATATCCTGGCCCCACATCAAGATAAGATAACTGGAAGTATTATTTATACACTTAGTCATGAAGTTCATAGAGAGTGACTACTAAAAAAAGTGAAGTAAATTTAAGTCGTAAAAGTCTTTTCGTGATTTTATTAAGTGTATTTAACGACCACGATAGATTGAACCCATAAAACTACACTACTACCAATTTTCCCAACAAGCAGACGCAACAAATTGCAATAAAGTAAAACGCTAAATGACTTCCATGGAATCCTGCGTCACAGCGCAATGTGGCTCTCGTAATAATAATAAAAGGGCAGATAAAATCATCTAACGGCCGTCACAACGCAGTAGGTAAGTACATAAATAGAAATATTAGACATGATAATGCATAACGCCATTTTATAGGCGTCTCATTGAAATGCGAATAAATTATCATAAATGACGCGACGATGTCTGTGAGATAGGGTTCGCAGTTGATGAATGGAAGCTTTTATTGAAACAACAGTGAAATAGAGAATCTTCAACTGTCTATTTTAAATCAAAATTTAAATCGGCTATGCGACAAAATTACCATTGAACCGAGTTCACCAATACGTAAAACAAGTAATTAAGGAGTAATTTTTTAATATTCACTGTTGGGAAAAATGTAAAAACTAGCGATTTACTTTTGTTCGCCAGTTTATGTATTATTTTTCATTTATAATTCCAACTTTTTCATTTATAGGCCGGTTCAAAAATCCATCTACATATAAAAGTAAGCTTCGTAAAAATATATCAGAATTATATTTTGAGATTGGGAAGATACCCAAAAAGAAAAGTACCCGAAATAAGGACTTCGTTTAAACTACTGGATGCAAATCAATATATAACTTTTAGGTCCCAGTGATAAATCAATCTTTAAAAAATTTGATTTTGCTCCAAACACACATGACAATTAAAGCTTACTAAAGTTTTGTTGTTGAGCATTCTTTATAATTATAATTTACTAAAAATTACAATAATCACGCTACGACTATTTACATTTCGGTTTTGAATCTAAGTTAAGGGTAGAACTCGGACCGGTGTAATGAAATGTAATTTGTGAATTTGACACTAGGCAAGATTCCTCCCAGTCTGAACAATTGCTATATGTATTCGACAAAATTGTTAACGCTAAAAAAGAGCTTACGGATTGTATACAAAAAATGGAAGAAAGGAAATTAAGTAATGACAACTTATAATCTGACGTTGAAAAACAATGAAATATAAATATTAAAAAGATAATAGACATTCGTAACATACATACTTTATACAAAAATACACTTATAATCGCAGGAGTGTCAATATATTTTGTTGGAAAGAGGTTATCGCTTACTAAAATGAGCTGTTCATAATAAGAACTAAGTAATGAAGCCATAACCAAGTATATAAATGTGTGTATTGGAGCGAAATAATTACAGACTGGCTTGAGAAACTATAACTGAAAAATGTAAGATAATAGTACCGGAATACAGCTTTATTCAGGTAGTAGAGCACAAAGACAGTAATAAGACGATGACAGTGCCTGGAGTGATACTTTGGCATGCTCCAAAACCATACAAAATGATACAAACATATACTACTGTATTTCATACAAGAAAAAATTAAGCACCATTACTTTGATAGAATCCGTAGTTGCTTTTGATATAAGACTCACGGTCCCTAAATTTAAGATATATTTTATATTCATTCTAATCTTCCTCGCCTTAAAACGCGATTCTCACAACTTAAGTCACACAAGTGTTATTTTTTACAGTGAAAGAAACAACCTTAAGTGATGACCCTAAAGAAGCAAAGTTCGATACACTTGTACTCGCAATAAATATATAATGTAATGACGACCCCACGATTCTCTTTCGGAGATGGCGCGAATCGAACTCGTAAATTTTGGCATTGAAATATTTCATCGCTTCTAGAGAAAGAAACGCGCTGATATAAAAAAAGAATCAGTGGGTACATAAATAATACATTTCCATAAATATTTTTAGACTATAATATTGATTTTTTAAGGCTTTATTTATGTATTTTGTTCATGATTCTGATTTGGAAACAGATTATTTAATTTATTACCTCAATCAAAACCGTAAAGTACGGTCGGTTTACAGAATGAAATTTTTATTAATAGATGTTTTTGATTTATATTCTTTGTACAGTATTTATGTTTAATACACACTCTTGATATATACTATACAAAAGTTCCATATTTTTCTTTTCTAGACCAATCTCGAGGTTAACAATAAGATCAAAGAGCGTTTTCTAGTTCACGTTCTTTTTAGCACAACTCTGTCTATATTTATCTTCCCAACAAAATATAGATTCCAATCTAACTTTTGATGTGAATTCGTGACTGCCGATATGCTGCAAATTGAAAAGTAAACACATCTAAACAAGACCGTCGGAAGATATCCGCGCTTTGGAACACTACTCAGTATAATACCGCAATTTAATGGAAACTCATGTTCTATGGGAAAAATTTATGGTATCTTGTAGACAGTACAGTTATCATTCGGTGTGCGTAAGCCGTGAGCGCGAGCCGCCGTATATCGGCCAGTTATCTGTCCCTGCGCGCTTTGTTAACTCCGTGGCTAGAATACAAAGTCCATCTGAACTATAGCTATTAGCAAATATGAGACCCACAATTAGGTTTATTTATCGTAAAGGCTCGGCAGCACGTAGCCGCATCCAGAGATGAATGCAGTGAACAAAATAATGACCAAGAGTATAAAGTTTCAATTCATTCGTAAAAGTTAAGCCTATAAACTTATGATACAGGTAAGGTCTTTAGAAATGTTATTCATGTTCCATCTTGTTAGCGTTTCAGTTTTTGTTCGATCGCGTGAGAAAGTCAGAGATAGGTGTATTAGATCACTTATTAGATTTCCATGCTTGTGAGCAAGGAATTGAAGCATGCAAAACTAAGAGACCTTTTAAGGACATTGCATGAATTATTATAGTTATTTCTAACGTAATGTATGCATGAGATGCTTGGGGCGAGCGTGATGGCGCTAGGTTTCCGCGAGTGGATAATTTGCCGAGTGAAGAATGACCACTTTGTACGCAGCGCTGATACCATAGGTCACGTCACAATGCGCACGAAATAAAACTAATAGCTTGTGTTAAACGATGCGTGTCTAAGTTTAAGTTTTAATTATATTTGAAAGAAACTCTGAAAGGACATACTATTTGCATATTTGTACATTGTGATTAAATATTCATTCTGTAAGAAAATTATTGTAACAGAAGTAATTCCCATAGGTTGAAAGTGACATTACATACATGCTTTATTAATGTGTGAAGCTATATTTGCTCTCAAAATCGTATTATAATTAGTAGTGAATGCAAATACGATGTCCTTTTGGGAGAAACGGGACCAAATGACAAATGTTTATTGTGCTTGTTCGTATTTGGCATCTCTAAATGTGCATTTGTCAAGACCTGTTCAAAGAGAATGGTTGATTTTAAGTAGCCTTATTTGGTCCAGCCCTAATTCCTTCAAAGTCAGCGTATTTTACTCAGAACTAGTTCTTTTTTCAAATTACTGAAATTGGTTCGGTTGCATACCAAGTTTCCGTATGCAAATATTTTAGTTTCTCCGATTGCTATCCGAACAAATTGCTTTTATTGATTTGTATCATGCAATTCCAATCTTAAAGTACTTTCTGGGCAGGCTTAGTCAAACTTTATTCATATAGACTTTGATTGATGTATCAAATGTTTGTAAATACATTCGCAGCATCTGTCCTCATTACTTTGATTAATGAAACTTAGAATCATATTCACTGTACATTTATTACGATCAGTTTGTTGCATGTTTGCAACAATTGTATTCTAAACGAATCCAATTGTATTCAACCTTAATCTTATGTAATTTTCATATTGGTTATTGATCTGAAGACGCCAATTGTTCACGATGTTAACACAATCATATTGTACTACTTCTTATCTATGATTATGTTATTTGTTTAGATGGTGACGTCAGAATGGCATATCATATTAGCCTGGACCAGTATTTGTTAGACAACACTTAGGGTGATTTTAGAGCAACACGTCTTACATCATTTGTTTTCTTGTGGTCTTAAGGTTACTGACAGCTTATGCAATTGAAGTTTGCGAGTGATCGCTCGAGTCATGTTGTAAGAACCACAATAATGGATTAATGTTCGAGATATTTATCACCCGGTTATATCTGGATTAATTTTATCTTAAATATCGATTAAGACATCACAGCACCAAATAAAATTATATTACGCTTCCTATTATTCAATAATAATTGTAGAATGGTATGTCCTCTTCATGTTTAATGTAATGCACTTCTAAATTGGCTACGTTATCGGATGAATCATTAAATGTAAAAAAAACATTATGTGTGTATCAAATAATTAAACGATACGTACAAAATCATTAGGATTTTACGATATCTAAACGTGAAATCGTAAAATTGATATTGTGTGGTCTAAACAAGTTACATCAATTATATCCCTAGCGTAGACTTTAATTTGCATCCAAATCTTACGATAATTATCTATTCGATTCGAAAATAACATTTATTTGCATTTATTCATTGAAGGTGGTCGAAGGCATAATTTCCGTTAACGTTCTTGGCTATTAAATCGGGAGTAATTGTTACGATTTCAATGCAGTAAAATTCTTCAGTTTATGTTTCCTTATTATCCTATCTGTGATCTAGAATTAACAAGGTAAAGATATGTATGTTAATAACTACAGTAATATTTATTGTCAGTGATTACTTGTACAGATTCATATCTATGGAAGTTGAATTAACTTTAAATCTAATATTTCTTAAAATAAAATTAAAGCAGAAAAAAAATAATTAAAATTATTAAATACACCAAAAATATTTGGTGTATTTATTAACTTCGACGTTTTGATGTCATAATTATATGCTTGTTAACTCTCAGATGATCATAACCTTTTACTGACTTCTAAGATATAATAGGACTCAATAGGAACTAATTACCCCTCTACACACGTCGATGCGATGAGTCTCTGCTCGAACCCGAGTCCATTGTCCTATCGCATCCGGCATCAAGGATCTGTCATAAGTCCGATAGACCACAATGGTTATTATGCCATTGGCGTAGATCGAAGCGGACATAGAAATGATCGAGTAGATATTCAGGGAGATTGGGATATTGTATCATGGGGACTGTGATTGATTAACTACGACGACTGACTTTAAACCTTACCACATTATTATTGACTTCGCAAAGAGGTAAAAACTCGTAGCATAACATAGAAAAATTGTAGTGTAGTGACATATATTGCTAACAAAAATAAAAACGTTAGTTTTAAAATTGATTAAATTTAAAATGTCGTCAGATAGTTCTTTTATAAGTTGCGTTTGACTAATATAATCATTTTAAAGTTGTTACGCCCCACGTGCATGTAAACGTTAACCAGTAAATTCAACAAAGTATAATAAATTAAACAGTAACATTAGTATCTCTGACCGAAACTGTACATTGTAAAATCATTATCTATAACGTCACAGTTCGACTTAATAAACAGATCACAATCGTGACACTATTAATTAACATTCTCGGTATTTATAACTGTTTTACGTTATGTAAACTATGCAGTCGAATTTATGTTTAAGTCATATGAATGTCTAAATAAGCGAGATAAGATAATAACTAAGATAGAAGTAAGTGCTTGGACATTTTCTATTCATTCTGATCGCAAGCTAGGCTCACTCATTTATTTGTTTAGTATTAGAAACATTTGACTATCTATTTATAATTAATTTATAACAACGACATTTTTGACGACCTTCTGGTTTAAAGGAGATGGAGTCTATTTAACCAGACGTTTCTAGTTCACTTCTTGGTAAAAGAAGATATTTGTATGATGAGTTCAATCATTGGTTCATGAGTTTGTATATTTATATTGCAAATTTTGATATTGATGTACCTATTACTATCTATATTTCTACGCGTTAAAACTCTATGGGATTTCAATAGAAACACTTGGCCGTATTTTGATAGATGTTTTACAAATTAGGAATTTTTATAATTTGAATTAAAAAAATGTCTGTTATTCCTTTTGTCAATCTTTAATAATTAACTGCGCTTAATGAGCAAAACACTCTTTTATTAGTCTCTGTTAATAAGTATCCATTATACATGCTATTAACGATGCTTAATTTAGCCAAGATAGTGGAAACACAAAATTTTTCACTTTCATTCTTATATTCTTATATCATGTCATGACTTGCTTGTTTAATTAGGTGCAATGCCTCGTAATTATAAGTGGAATGGAATGAACTGCGGCCGTGTGCAGCTAGCTTTATTGATAGGGCTGTGCTTGTTCGACATTGATACTGTGATATACTTGCCGGAGTAACTTGAATAGCATAAAGAATATAACAGCTGCATTGCAAAAACCTCTCTAGATACGAATCAATAAGGTTGGTTTGGAGCTCAAAGTCTTATGCATGATAGTTACCTAAAATTAGCTTCGAAAAGATTACGAATTTTAATAAGTTTTCGATGTAGCAACGTGTTGCTTGTATAAAGCCCGAATGTCTAATTAGCGGCTAAACGTTACACTAAACAAAAAACATGAAAAATTGCAAAATTATTCAAAACTGTTTTCAAAATTAAAAGAATTATTATAATTTATTGCTTTTACTTATTTGTTTAACCTCATTATACTCCTAAAATATTATTGCAATTATGAAAATTATATTGCGTTCAAACCCATTTAAAGATACGCATCCTTTAAGTACAAATGCTTGCAAATAAGATTTATCGTATAACACACATCATAAGATACTGAAGGATGGCAGTGAGATAATTACCATGTTAAATTAAATATAAAGGAAAATACCACTTATCATTTAATATTCAGGAAATGAAAGTCCAATTTACAGTAGTTCATATAAATAATTTTAATATATACGATCTATCTTCACACAGGTTCAACAGAAAAATATTGTACCCGTATTATTTGAAATGGGAATTATAAAATACCTACTGACACTTTCCAAAATTCCTCATGTCTATTATGAAAATTAAATTTACAATTACATTTCAATTAATGTGAGAAAAATAAATATTAAGATATATTTATCCTAAAAATTTTTTTAGAAGCAATAGTGACAAATAATCAAAAAACCCCGCGTTTTGATGAACGGTTACCGTAAACTATGGATGCTAATTACACGGATATCTAAACATTAATATTATTCATGCAAACAGCATAGGAGTAGAGATAAAAGGAGACTAGACTAGATTACGAACTAGGTCAACAGTGAAAGAAGAGTTATGTATTTGCTGGCTCAATGCACGCTGGTTACAGCACAATAAATAACTCAGTAACAAACAAGCATGTACATAAAGTTGACAAGTACATAAAAAGATACTTCAATTAATCACGGAAATATATACGTCAATAAAGCAGTCACTATCTCAGTAATGAACTTCAGTGACATTCCCATATATAAATAAAAAAAATCACACCTAAAAATAAATAGAATTAAATAGATCCTAAGAGAAATACATAAAAATCATAATCTTTGAGGAACATTTATATACACTGAGCAAATAAATGAAGTATACAATGAAATAACAAAAGGAAAAGAGATCATGAAATATAATTTATACTCATAAGTGTAATTGGTACAGTGTTAACCCTAGGACCTTGCAACCCGTTTACGCAGAATGACATTTTAGACAGTGCACGTCTAAGGGCACTGCAAATCGCATTGACGGGTCTCTACGACCGTTCCGTCTGTTAATATGTTGGTTAATTAGGCCCGCTGTGGTTAACTACCACATGGTAGGTTATACTTATTAAGATTTCTTACCAAACACCTGGGAAGAAGTTTTTCGACAATTTTTAAAAAAATATATCTGGAACGGTTAAATTATGTAGATTTAAAAAAAAGATTTATATGAAGAGCTTTCAGATTTTGATATACGTATGTTAAGCAATTATTCATAACATGATCATTTGGTTTTATGCACTGAATCCCTGAACAGTTAATTAGATATTCATATATTTTATGGTTTTGGTATAGCGATTGATCGCCATAATGTTTATTAAGTATATTTAATAAAATACGATTAATATTCTTATTTTGAAAATCATTTACAAGAAACAAATTCTCAAGCAAAAGGCGTTTTATTTAATTTCATCCCGTTACAGACCTTGAACTTAGTACGACTTACAATACGGCCGGTCCATTTAGACCCAACGAACAAACGCAATTCCATTCTTTCTATAAATAGCCGAGAGAGGAGTGCCATGAAGATATAAAAATGCCTTTGAATGGTCTTAAAGACCAAGGGAAGGATGTTACCGATTATCAGGCATTATTATCGACATAGGGTTGGGCACCGATAATACATTTGGGTACTTAAGTAAATTGGCTTCAATAATGTCACATCTTAGGAATTTTTGCCTATTCCTTTTGTAATAAGTTGGAAAACCGGCATTTTTTACTTTATTGTAACATGTGATGGCTTAAAATAGAAAGACATTGAAAATATATATTAAAATAAATTTTTATTAAAATAATTTTTAAGTGATAAATCATTAGTTCATTTTTTGAACTGTATGACTGGCTAGAAATTTTCAAAATAAGATTTAAGCTTATGCTTAGCTTATTTAAGTTACGTATTTCAATCTTATTCTGATTTACCGTTACGAGGTGAGGTCTCTGAATATTAATCAAAAACGACAAGTTACTTTTCCGTCATCATTTGAAGTCATTTACGAAGATAATGTCTAAGTGAGTTCTTTTGCTATAAGAATGTCATTAAGTTCTATCATCATTATTGTATTACTTTGTAAAGAAATTTAAGATTTATCTCGTGAACAAAAAATGTGAAGATTTGGTGGATTTTGATTTTGTTAAGTTATTATCAACTTTATATTGTTACAGTTCATAAGCGGCTAAACAATTAATAAATTAAATCTAACTGTTGGTTACAGGTACACTGAATTATTCAGATTGGCTTTATAATATCGTAAATGTTATCTTATCTTTATAGTTTTTAAGCCTTAATTATGTAAACTGAAAGAAAAGTAATTAAAAAAAAACAACAATGATAAAAAAGGACTTATCCCAGTGTAAATTTTTTATAGTATTGAACCCTGTCAATTGTGAAACTACGAACGAAACTAGAGAGATACTAGACTAGAGGTGGCGAGGGAAAGAATGCTTTGGTAAAAGTTGAAAAGTGACCCAGAATTGGCATAAGTTGATATTAATATATATAAATAAAAAAACTTTAAATAATATTATTATTTTAAATTATGGGGAGCCGAGAAATTTTGAGAAGAACCCGCAAGAAAGTAAGAGGCTTCCATTATATCTCTCAGACTACGTTTCGTGCGGCGTTTGTGCCGGCTAATCGGAGTCATCTCGATTTATTGGTTAATCCGAGACGCCGCTAATTGCAGGACTGATTTTTATTTGTTTTTCAAAAAATATTCCCTTAACCATAGTGCGCGCGCGCACATCAATTTATCATCATAACAATAATTGAGGCATTTAAGATTTATGCGGTTTACACGTAACATTTTCGCAAGCGTGTTTTAAATTGATATAGTTTTATTGTAGGAATAAAAACAACAATGTTTCAGACACTTTAATTTTGTTTTCATTTCAATTAACTGCAAAACTTATCGATGACGTTACTATAAGTTTTAATTTAATTTAATTTTTTGTTAACTGTTGAAAATCAATGAATATTCATTTATTTTTCGTTCCAAATTATGTTAATTGATTGAAAAACCGACCTATTTATAGTTGCTCGTCGTCGTGTCATGTTTATGTATAAATAAAGCGCCGTAATTCCAACTCAATACTTTATTGTCATTGTAATGCTAGGACTAAGGTGTTACAATCTGCTATTGCAAAATCAAATGAAATAAAAGGAAACTAATGTACCATATATTGAGTAACGTTTGGATAGTAATATTTGGGTAACAAAATTCTTGATAACTCAGAATCAGCAGTAGGTTCTTCCCCTCCTCCTTTTTCTTCTGTGGCATCGATACATCACCCAGTTAAAGGAACCTTCACACTATATTTTGATAGCGTTTTAAAAAATATGGGTGACTAAAATAATATTCTTAATCAACAAAAGGCTCTAAGCCTTTCCAGTTAATTGAAATAAATTACTTTTTATAGCCCACTAATACGAATTGGTTCAAACAAGTTATAACCCAAGCTCATAAGTCGTTTGTTAAGTGCGGAAAACAACCATCCTTTTATAAGAATTGAACTAGAAACTGTTTGATTCTGAAGCTAAGGAAAATAGACCAAGTGAAAATGAAATAAAAAGTGCTTGGAAAGAACTCTTTTTAAAATGGCTGAACACTAAAACTGTTGTGTTATTTCAAATTGAAATAAAATTGTAACGTTATTAACTCGAATATTCACTCGCACTCTCAAATTTTTTCTCGAACAAGATGATTGAATAGAGCGGAGCTTGAATTACAAATGGGTGGGTTGTTATAATTAAGGCTACGTTTTCTGGCGTAGATTTATGTTTTCATAATTAATAACTAGTTGATGAGGGAAATTGTATTAAATTACACCTTATGTGTTAATGATGATACGTACAAGTCGTTTTTACAGTGAGTATGACTTTACTTGTATTGTGTACAACGTGTGTAGTATTAAATTAAGGTTAGCAATTATCAGACACTGACATATGATATACATAGATGATATATGGCTGAGAAATATATTTTATGTTATATATTTTTGTATACATGAACGGATAAAGTTATTTGTGGGGAGAAAGATCAGCGCCTAAAGGGAAAGAGCCGAAAGTATGTAGTTCAATAATTACATTACTGCATGCGCTGATATTTTAACTTGTTTCTTAATATAGTTTTCATATTTTTCTATTAATTAAGTATTGAAGTTTGAAATTTACATTTCATGATGCCCGACACAATCATTACAACTTGAAACGTTTCATGAAGAATGAATGGTACGCCAACCATAACTAGACTCTCAAGTTCATAATAAACGACGGCAGTTAATTTAATTAAACCTTAACAGACGACAAGATTCTATTCCGCGAATGACAACATTATTTCGTTGTAAAATAAGCTGATGGATATTAAGAGGAACGTTTCGCGTTCGTACTGTTTAGAATATTATCTTGTCGCACAATTTAATTAACTTTTGACATCGAAATGATTAATGAACAAAGAATCTACGAACTCCACAAAAATCAACTACAAAAGCCAAATTTTGAGAGTTTATGAAAAAACCTGCAACATTTGTAAAAACAAGGCTGTATATAATTTGAAACTTAGACGTTTGAACCACAAACCAATTGGTAGGTAGTGATGTTATTTAAGCTTACAAAAAATTGTTGATGCTTATTATATTGATCGCAGACATAAACTTTTTTCCTACATTGCTATATTTACATGGAAATAAAGACTGAAGTCAATAAAATGGTAGCACCTTCTATAAGTCGTCAAAAGACTCCACGAGACTAAGGGATAGGTCACACCGGAATCCAGGAGTGTAAATAAATGAAAAATAACTACGTCAGTAATACGACCGTATAGGCTTCAGTTCCCTTTGCCTTCTCTGTATTAGTTACAATAACATAAAAAAATAAAGCTTGAAACTAAAAAGGAACATCACTACTGCAATACCGTCAGTATATCTAAGCTTTCGCAAGCCAAAGAAGAATAATGAAACGACTATTGCAGCACCAAGACAATCACACCGATAACTGGTAAATGTCATAGTCATTATAAAAACTGAAAAATATTTCGTCATTAATACACAGTGAGAGAAAACGGGACGATAATTTATACTGAGAAATGCAATTAAAACGTGTAAAAATTCAAACATTTCTGATGAATACTAAACAAACTTCACTAATCTTTTATTTCTATTCTAAACTAATCAAGTGTTTCGAATTTGATCTCTTCTTCGAATTTGAAATCTTGCAAACATAAATAAATTCTCAATTTTGTTGCTGATTATGAAAACAGATACTTCTGTTCTAATATTCGTTAAATGCGTAAATTTATTACTTCAGTGACATTAATAGTGACGAGAACGTCTACTAACTGCAGTAGACAAAGTCAGAGCTCAGTCGTTTAATTTAATCAGTCTACAACTCGCAGGCGTAGCTGACTCACCTCCTAAGGGATTTGATTACGATTGTCATAATTTCTGACTTATTTGCACATTGTGGAACATTTGTTTGTCTTACTGTCACAACAGAAACTGATTTGAACTGAAAAAGAGATTTGATACAATTGTATTATATCTTAAATTGCCGCCATCAATTTTTGTGGAAACTGCTATATTGCGTATCATATTATTATCATCTTCGTCTACTCATACCATTAAAACCAATATTATGTGAACTTATTTTGTTCAAATATTTTAATATTGTTTTAATATTGTTGTAACATTGGAGATCACTTTAACGGTTGCCCGTTAAAGTGAGTGTTTCCAACTAAGTTTTTTAATTTTATCAACTGACAATCAACACCGAGTCGCTTGGGGGTTCAATTATGATTGTTATAAAGGATCAATCCTATCCTAGTTTACGTTTATTTCAGACATTTCAATCATAGATTAGCATTATTATTGAAGCATCGGAACGTATTGATTAATGACTTTCAACGATTTGCAAATTTTATGAGAGGCATGGGATATTCTAAACTTCAATGCTAAAAGCTGTAAATAGAATCACATAATAACCTTGTGTTATAATGAGCGATATGCGAAATCTCATAGAATTTTCAATAAAATAAAAATTGATATAAGCGAATAACTCAAATAATGTAAGAAAAACAATCGTTATGAATATATAACTTTACTTTATTCATTGTTATATTAAAAATGGATGTAGATGAAACTACAGCAACATAAAAACTGGCCAAACAGGGGTCATTATCATCAAAATCCCGAAGCAAATTCACCTATGAATGTGTAGAAACAATTCAAATATCACCAGCCACGTGTGAGCGTGCATTTAACGACTTAGTAATTTGTATATAATTTACGAGTGTGTCGGGTAGACGTATTTTGTAAGGCGGGACGGTTAATCGCGAAATTATACACGAGAATGCGTAGGCGCTGGACAATGCGCAAATGTGCGGTTTGTTGGCTGAATTTAAACATTAGAGACTTTTCGACGTCGCTCATGATGTCGTGAGGTTAATAATATATCGGACGATACCTACATATATA
Source organism: Acentria ephemerella (assembly GCA_943193645.1). Lineage (NCBI taxonomy): Eukaryota > Metazoa > Arthropoda > Insecta > Lepidoptera > Crambidae > Acentria > Acentria ephemerella. The sequence continues at coordinate 9,312,308 of OW971881.1, forward strand.
CTATTTGTTGGATCATTAGAGTGTCTCATTTTTCAGTAATAGTAATCTGAATCGTTGGTGGCTAAGTGCGTTAGGACATTGTCCAGCAGTAGGTAGTGGTTCAAACACCGCCACGTACCAATGCGTTTTCAAATTTTTAATTCATATGTAAGTTTATTCAACACTCTAAAGGTGAAGAAAAATATCGTGAGGAAACCTGCACACACCTGTGAAGAATTTCTTAGGTTGTGTATGAAGTCGACCAACCGCACATGGTCCTAATTCAGGGTATCATATCTTGATGTAGGGTCAGGATTACATCCGGAGCACGTCGACCCAATGGGATCTTTTGTGATTCCTCTATCCTAATGTCCGCTGTCCTGGAATACCTCCAAGATGTACTTACTAAGTACACCCGGAGTCAGCAGTCTTAAATCTTCAGGACTCTGATAGCTCAGTCCAAAGAGACCCATTATTTTCCGGGTTGACACATTCTTATCCTAATTCAGGGTAGGTTTGAGGCCCTCAGTGTCGACGTATATGAGCTGTTTATAATGATGATGATGAAGATGAATACGTTTGGAAGTTTTAAATTATTAATAAAAGTGTTAGAAATAAGTTTTTTTAAGACTAGCATGGCCGTCCATGCCGTTTCTAACCCATTTTGTTCCGAAAAACCAGATAATAATCATAAACAATTGTATGTTTAGAAATTCACAACAATATGATATTTTCATTTCGTTGCAACTAAGTCAGCTGTGTATAATTTTCAAGTTTATTGCCTTTAGAATTACTTGACCCGTTAAATTTATTTCACAATGTCACTGAGATTATTAGAATTCAAATAAACTATCTTACTTAAGTTTCTATAGTTTTCTCTCGTGACTTGCACAATTTATAAATTGTAGATAATTTCAGACACTGAATGCTATTTAATTACAATATCTTCATAAATCATAACAAAATGTTAGTATATCAGTAAGTTTCCTCAAAAGCGGAGTTTACTGAATAAGTCAAACAGTCAATACGCTGGCCTACGCATATTCTATTTCCATTAATATAAGCACACTATAACTGATTTAACGAATGTCAGTAATATTATTTATCGATTTTGACTTATTATTATGCTCGTTTCATTGAATTTTGAAATAATACTTTAAATTTAGAGGATATTTAAATTTAAACTTTTACCAAAAACATCCAGACAATGCGTGAAGTTTTTTATAATACAAACAAGCGCGACAATTTTCTATTAATAGTTTATTTTATAAAATACCATTTATTTGTCATTCTCGCGCATAATGTATTCACTCCTTCATATAACATGGGTTCCTTTACAAAAGGCGTGAAAAAGTACTTTTTAGGGTGGCAAGGTGAGAGTGGCTAGTGCAGAATGTCGCATGCTTCACTAGCTATCTTCACATATGGACTCCTCTACTGCTTATCATCAGGTAGTGTCGAGTCATTTGCTGAGCTTTTTATAAAAAAATCTTCTAGAACCATTTTAATGGAAATGTACCATTAAAAAGCTGTTAAGATGGGGTACGCAATATTGAACCTTGAGGCTTACATATAGAGTTCTACAGGTAGCTAGTCTCTTTTGGGAAGTATACACCGTTAGATAGAATGAATTTTGTTTAAGGAACCGCTAGTTAAGTATCACAATACTGATATATAAGTGCATAAAAGTAAAACTCTAAATTATATATAGGTTTTCTAAATTTAATAACGATTTAACGGAGAAGGTTAAGCTAACTATGTTGGGCCTGAATCTAATGAAATCTCTACAGGGATTCGAACCCGGGACCTCTGGCTTAGAAGACAGCGTATTGACTTCTTGACCAGATGGCTGTCTAAAAGGATAAAAGTTAAAGTATCTTACCTGTTGATTTGAGTATGTCCGATCCAAAGAAGAGCTGCCAGCATCGTTGCGTGCTCTTCATCCTTTGTAGAGCACTATTCTATTGCGTTGTACCTGAAATAAATGAAACATAAAATAACACTCTGTTTTCTGAAGAACCTTTTAAATATCTTCATAATTTATTATTCTGTGTAATTGATTATATTTAAAATCATCGGCACTACCACAAATTGCGTGTATGTACAATTAGGACATACACGCAGGTAAGATAGATACTCTATGAACTCGATTTCCTCAACCCCTGTTATTGTATTAAGAGATTGCATTTAGTTCATTTTTACACAACAAAGAGCAAAGAGGCAAAGGCTTATTTTTGTTGTAAAATAATGTATAAATTCGATAAATTTTGTCTTTTTCAATGTCTAAGTAAATAAAGCTTGGTGTTAATTTGTTTCATTCTACGTTATTTAACTTGCTATTTTAAAATAGCAGGCAAAAAGCACATACTTAGCAAATGTGAATGTGCTTCGCTTTAAAGCATGCTAAAATCATGCTAAAGTCTTGAATCGTTATTTTTATGAGTAGATCTAGGTAGGTTTTTATGAGGAAATTAAAACCGTCAGCCGTTATTCAGGATTCAAGGCGTACAGCCAATAACTGTGATAAAATTCAATCACTTGCAATTTATGATAAATTCCATATCATCTATCTACCCTTCAACATCTTTTTAGAGCTTTTAGTATATTATTTGTATATATTAGCATTAATTTACACAAATGTATTATAAGCTCTAAAATTATTTGGATAATATATAACCATTATTTGATAAGCATGCTTAAAGCAAATGTAAGCAGTGCTCAAAAACACAAACTAACATAAACTGCTTTAGAAAGAAAAAAAAACAAATCTTGTAAAGACGTAATACAAGTAAACTTCCTATTACGAGACTCAAGACAATAAGATAAGTAGTTGAGGTGTCGTCAGCTTTAAGATTTCAATTAGTTAACCACACGAGAAAAAGAATAAATATTTTCAAACGGGAATAGTAAATAATTGTAGAATAAGTCATCATTGTTACTACTTTAAGGTGTAAGGAAATAGTATTTATGAATTGTAAATGATTGCGTCATTACTTTTACGCGATTGTTATTATTTTCTTAAATTGAGTTGCTATTCAACTTATTAATCTGTAGATTCTTAAGTATGTACATCTCTTTCTATCAATTTGAAAGTTGTTTTAAGAAAAGTTGTTTTTCGACAGTAAAAACAATATTCTTGCATGTTGCTAATATTGTTCAGGATTACTATTACTGGGTGTTTACGCTTCGCTAGTTTTAGAATAACAAATAGAGAACACAGTTTTCGTAATATCGGAAACTATAACTTGTTAATTATATATCTAATAGCGAAAAGTGGCTGGCAAATTTCTAACATAACTCAGTACCATTGTATTTACTCCAAATGCAGACAAATTTCTTGGAGGATTTCAATTAGCACATCGCTCGAGAAATAGACCGACTTCTCATTAAGCGCACGTTGTCGTAAGACCCGATCCGAGATAACGCATTACGCATGCGCGCGCCATTGTTTCCTAGACCCACTCTAAAACAAAACGCTAATGAAAGAAGGTGTGCGCAGAGTTCGTAGCTGTACGCGTTCTATCTGCTTTTAGAGTTTAGTATGCGTACAACGCCATGTACATTGAACTCAGCTGTTGTTTCGTTGCAGAGGGTAAGATGTGGAGATAATACGAAAGTGCGCTTTATGCGGAGCTTTCGCCTCTAATGATTCATATATTTTTGTGTCTAATAGACGCGGGCTTTGTTTATCTCCATTATACCTAATTTAGTAAAACTTCTCACATATAAATTAATATTTAACTTAATAGTCAGTTACTTAATAAAAGCCATTATCTAACTCAGACATTAGTCTCAATACGTACATAAACTCTCATCCAAATATACTATTTATATTTCGGTGAGTTACATAAAGTACCTATTTATAAACAAATATTTTTAGAAATTAATTTTCCCTTACTAGTACACCAAAAAAACTAAAAAGTATTTCCTTTATTCCAAATTTATCTCTAAAAGGTTTGGACACAACATTATTTTAATATATTTTATACATGTTTAGGTTTTAATTAATTTTTATTTGATAATATAAGAAATTGTTGATAAACGTTCTAAGAAGTAATGTTTGAGAATTATTTTTATTTTTGGGACAATACGTAACAAAAATTAGTCAAAAAATTTAAATAAAAGATTTTTAATTGATATTACAAGAACAAAAAATGTTATTAAGCCTCCATCCCCATCAGCGCCAAGATCAAAATCAAGTCTTCCAATGGTTAAGATTCATACTTCCATAAAAAATATTATTTTATGGGTTAGCCAACAGATAGTTAATACAAAACTGAATTAATTTAAGTAGGTACAAAAATATGTAATGTTCAGCTAATATAGGAAGTTCATATTAAATTAGGTATTATAACGCATTGGTTGTGGTAATTTTTAAAATAAATTCGTGTTTGTTTTCAGTTCTACTTTTGATAATGTTACGAATTTGTATTCATATTGCAACTACAATTCCTGTAACAGCTTGCAATAAATTTTCAATTTCATCAAAATAGTATTTCAATGTAACACCGGCGCACCTGTACAAACAGATTATTTTAACAACTCTCTTTAATAATTTAAAAGACATTTCCATTTATGTAAGTGTTATAAAAGGCGTTGTTATCAACAATTCAACGCCTGTTGATATGAATAGTGTTTCGATATTATAACCCAGTGAGGCAATGGCACCACCCTATTCAGACATGTTGCGTCACAGAATTTACCTTTATTCTATGTTGGTAAGAGCGGGTGCTAATCATGCAATAAAACTTATGTACTGTTCTGAATGCCCGGAAAATTAACTAAGACTTATTGGTACCTTAGGTTAAACCTTACTTAAATGTTTTAGTTGGTACAGCCAAAATTATTGTAAGACACTTTATTGTTATATTGCCTTATTGTATCATTGCTAACTCAAGATAAGCAGTGTTGCAATGTGTGCAAATTATATAATACCATACCTTATAAAAAAAACAATCACCAAATAAAATATTTTCAACGAATTTCGCATAATGGCTTTAGTTTAAAAATTTCTACTATTTAAATGACTCGTTCAGAAATCTTAGAAAAATAAAGTAATCGGGGTTGTTTAAAAATAAAATGAACTTGCGAAATTCTAAAGAAAAGCTTAAAAATATACAACTAAAAATTGGTTATTTAGGAAAGTCGTTTAAAAGACATGCTAATCATAAAAACCTGTCATTTCTTCCATAGCTATTTCGGGTTTCTTTTAAATAGATTGCGTTAGTTAGTCGGTGAAAGTTCACCCTGTCAACTAGTTATTTATAAATAAGTAATTTCGCAGCCAAGAAAGCACTAAACGCCTTCTAGAACTGTTTAAGATTTCAGAACGAGTGAAATTTCACCCTCCTCAATATAAAACATTATGACAGAAAGAAAAATCTTTAGATACGAGAAGCCGCGTTTAGCATGATGGTGTGATAGCTTAAACTCGTCATGTGCTCACCCATGTAGGACGGCTTGTGCTCAGCAGTCAAACGATATAAGCTATTAATGATTAATATAAGCTATTAAGTAAGGGCATTAAGTTAATAAAGCATTGTGTTATTAATATAGATGATAAAATTCTTGCCAATATCGAAATTTCCTACACATTCTCCGTTCACCAAAGTGGTGTTATTACGATAAAATCTATTCCTAGCTGCTGTAAATTATGAGTAAAGAATACATTCCCAAACACACGAAAGGTAACGCTGTGTAATAAAGATGATCTGTATAAAACAGAAAAACGAGTAACTGTTATAAAAGTAAAATTGTTGAACTTACATATTTAAATAAATCTTATTTGCGATGCCGACGGGTGCGAACAATGAAGTTATTACTTAAATATCTGCAATTTTCCTTAATAACTACTTAAGTGCCATGTAATTTAAGAATATTGTGCGCGTGAGTACACGGTTTGAGTTCATTGCGTCACTTTATTTTCAACGATTTGAGTTGATTTATGTAATAGGACAACGGTTTTAAATTCTGCCGTCTCATAGTATTCAAGATATATATAACGCTATAGCGTTGGTTGCGCTCAAGTAGGTAAGCTTAATGTAGCACCCTAAATAAATTACGGTTTCATGACTTCTCAATTAAATATCAGATAACTCTTCTATGATGGATTGAGTTTGATAATGCAATTTAAATGTGATTTAGAAAGTCGACCTAAAGTCGCTTTCTATAGATTTTTTCATGAACGGGTGGCATTCGTAAAATATATTCTTTAATTAGCCAAAACATCCACGAATTAATTCTGCCTTTTATAATATTATCCATTGCTTCACCTTTTTTATCGAGGACAAGAAAAAACATAATTTTTATTGTAAATGTACATAAATCAAGCATAAATCGCTAGATCTTGTTCCGAATTAAAATTTCCTCTTTGCAAGGTACGATAATTATATTATGTAGAAGGTTTATTTTACTATGGATAAGGTAAAATACGTATATGGTAGCAAAATAATTAGATAGAACTAAAATCGTTGTATGTATCAGTTCATTTTAATATTTAAATCGTACAAGCAATATGTAAACGTGCGCATGAAACTTGCATATTGAGTGACGTATAACAGACGTGGACTAGTTGCATTTTAATGTGATATATAAGTAAATATTTTGATATTAGGAAATGCTACTTAATACACGGAGTTTAAATTTAGAAATGAATTTTGAACTTGATACTTATTTGATTTCATAACTTTATGAAAATCTTTGGATAGATCACGTTAATATTTTACTGTCAAATCTAGCTTTATTTTATATTTAAACTTATTTCTCCTGACTAACAAGTTTACTCCAATTATGCCAAAGACTCAAATTAGTTTTCGTTTGAAATTTAAGTTGCGTTCGGTTGTTGGTACTAAGATTTCCTAAATTCTAAAGTCTCCATCTCCCTCGAATATTTAAAAGAGATTTGCTTCAAAAACACCTTTTTCGTTCACGATACTTATATATCTGTCTCCATCCCCTTTATGTAACATTCTTCCTTGATCTCCTCAAGACAGGCAGAGGTCAATATAGATACGAGCCAAGCTGGTGAACTTATCGGTGAATACGAGCTTACTCCAATGAATTCAATTCAGGTTTGTTTTGTTAAAGACTGCTGGACTACCAATTGTTACGACAAGAGGAATTATAACATGTATTCCACTCTTGTTTCACATAATAACGGATCTGGAACTTTGGAGCGTAATCACCTAGCCGATGTCTGGATGTTGACCAAAAGTCGGGTTTCCTACGCAAAACTCCAGTCATTGTGTACCAAGTAAAGCGGACGTCGTGTTTGTCCAAACCAGCTCAAATGAAGGTAACGGTACCGTAGTACAAAGCATTTCTTATCTCCTGTCGAAACTAAATAGTTACTTGGCGAAATAAACGTGACTCGAACGTTTTATCTTGGTACGCATAAATTAAAAAATGGGTGTGCCATGTTTCCTTACCTGACGATAGATATAGTTGACAGCAAAGCAAGATCTGTTGACTTAGTTTATAGCAATGAGGAATAATTTACCTCAAAATATTATTATACGTATATATTCAAAAACTCGACATTTTTGCACTAATATCAGGCTTGCAGTATCCTGAAGGATGTCTATTTTTTGATAAATAAATCCCACCATAACTGGAGATATCAACGTTGCCCAAAGAATCGCGAACCTGAAGTGGCAGTGGGCAGGGCACATAGCAAGGAAGGCTGACGGTCGTTGGGGGCGGAAAGGTACGTGAGGAGTGGCCACGTATCGGAAACGCATGGAGACGCAGCGTTGGTAGGATTCCCAGTGGGTGGATCGACGATCTAGTAAAAGTCGTGGGAAGCCCCTGGATGCGGACAGCGCAAGACCGATCGGTTTGGAGATCCTTGGAGGAGTCCAATGTCTAGTAGTGTAGTAGTGAACAAACCACTGCAAGGCAGAAATTGGGAGTGGTTTTAAAGAACTAACAGTTGATACCGAAATTTCTGTTTGCTTCTTGAGACAACTTCTGCAACTATTTAACAACAAAGTTGTTTATTGAGTTGTTAATGAGATTAACTGAGAATATTGATAATTTATAAATTATTCATTAGAATATTGTCATGACTTTTCAAGATTGTTTTACAGGATTGAATTCATCATTTCTGTTGCAAATACGTATGTTTTAATATAATATTCAGCAATATTACTTTATCAATCGAATAAGAACAACTGCATAGTTTCAACTTTACATGTACATGACTTGCAATAAATTGTACTGTCAAATCCAAGTGGCAATCGTTGTAACAAAAATATAGCACTTTAATACCAAAATTATATTTTAGTACTATTGTCACATTGTTTCATATAAATGACACAATTTAAGAAAATTATCGGAGATTAATGCTAACGCCATCATCAATATTAATAATTTCTAATATAGATTTACCTAACTGCCCATTAACTGCAAAATATGAAGCCGAAGATATAAAGTGTCGTTCTCGACTAAGTTATGTTCTATAAAAAATAATTAATTTCCGCTGTTTCGCAACGATATTTATTTTGCTTGTTACACAAGTTTGGGTGTGTACACAATATTTATGTTCAAATAATAATGGGGCGATATTTTTCTTATACGTTATACAAATAACAATGTCAAAAACATAAATAAAACCTGTATATAAGTAAAAATATAGGCTAACTTTACACAATAAAAAGAACGCATGTATATATAAAATTATGATACTCAAACGTTAGATTTTTGGGGATATTTAGCGATTATAATCTTAAAATAACTAACGTTGAAACATCTCCTAAGTGTTTTAATCGTTAGATCACAAAATATATCGAAAGTAGGTAAATAATGAGCATTTAAGCTGCCTTTGAGCAGAAGATATTTGCTCAAATCCATTTTATTCAGGTAGAATCGTACCAATCTTTTCTTGAAATCGAATGCAAATGATATAAGCTTTTGATTTGTCACTGACTACGAATCACTCGAGTAATTACATACTTGATTTACTCCATGGCTTATGCAATGTCACTCGCTTGGAATACTAATGGTTCGCTGGTTTTGTTTATAAGATCAGCTATTGTTACTAGCCAGTAGTAAATTTGCCTAGAGTTTTGCAACAAACCAGTTTTTGTGGCGATGAAGATATGGCCTGCGTATTTTGCTGCCTTTGCGCAATCCTGTAATTAAGTCGAGATCAGATACAAATAGGTATCATGCTGTATCTGACACCTCCAAATTGAGTAAACAGCTGGGAATTGCTCAGTTAATTACACTGTTAATGTCATTGGAACAATACCCTTCCTTCATTGAATAATTATTTCTAATCTAGTTTTTACTTTTTATTTTAAAATACTTCAAAATCTTTAAAAATCAATTCTCCAAATAAAGGAAAATGTTAAATAGATCGCTGTTCTAATGCAGCCGCTGTTGTTAAGTAAAACAACGAGAATTCCATAGTGCTGGTATATATGCTATTGAGAGGTTCATAAAGATTCTGATCGTGCTTGTTCTAATCTGGGCTTGCCTTTTAGGGATATTGGATGCTAGTGGGGACATCTAATTTACTTAACACTCACATTAAAACAATGACTAAAAATCTATACATCTGACGATATTGCAAAAACAATTGCAGGTACCATGTTTATTAATAAAACCCATTAAGAATGCAATTCAATGAACTCGACCGGATACATCGCGGCCTTGAGGCAGAGGCGGTGAAAAAACAAGCATAATATTTTAGTTGGGTATTTATGTTCGGAACAGACCAGCCGGTCAGTGAAGGCAAGCAGCTTTCCAGTAAGCCGGTGTTACGACCACGATATGCAGACTTACGAGTCTTTTACGATTTGGCGCGGCAATACCAGGCGTAGGCGGGATCCACCGCGCCACTTTCATTATGCATTGTGCCACGTATATTACATAACCTATGTTATTTTGGGTATGTAACCGAAGCACCTATATTTATCTTCCTTATCCATGTAAATCTCATTTAATGTGAAAAATTGTAATGCTTGTTATTTTATGGCCATCTATTGTAAAGGGTATTTTGTCAAATCGTTTATAACATGGATCAGTCCAATATATCAATACGATGTCAATCGTGTATCATGATCAGTGCACCCTATTGCTTCTCCTATTTCGATTTTCTGGAGTGTCTTTATCTGCAAAATTTATTATGCAGTCAGTGAGCATTGAAAATGTAACGGGTCTTCGTAGAATGGATTATTCAACTATCAAGGCAATGGTTGAATAAGAATTAGTGCACTGAGTTATTAGAATGGCAAAATAATAGCCACCTGGGCTGATGCAAATTTTCTCAATTTCTATTACCGTTGTGTTTAGTATTAATTACTTTATTATGACATTTATCAACGCAATTATCTGGAAACCGATGAAATTTTTGATAAACTTGAAGTGGGTAAAATGATTAATAATTAAGAAAGAGCCTTTGCATATAAATCATGGAGGAAATTATAATGTGCAAAATAACGGGTTCACGCCCGTTTCTGTAGAGAATGAAAGTGGGCAGGTAATAAGGAAGGCCTATTAAACAGTAGCTGTGGTTAATGGTCGAGGAAAGGCCTTAAATCTGCTACAATGTGCTCCCTTCGACCAGTTTTCGAACGGTCTCACTGATATCAAACTGGATTTCGATATCTTTTGCTGTCTGATGTTATCGGAACGTTGTACACAATAACAAGCTGATGCTAGTTAGTTCTGTATTTGTAAGACTTCATAAAACATCTGAGCTTTATAATATGTTTCTTATCTTTCGTCTATTTTTCAAAATGTTAAACTTTCGAATAATTAAAATCAAAATATAGATATAAAATTCTTTAAACTTTTAGAGTAATCATAAATTTAAAAGGAATTACTGGACCAGTGATGTAAAATCTATATCGACGTTCAATATTTTTAATCGATTAATAATATTGAACGATGATAAACGCATCATTGTTAATCCAGATTTAAGTCGTCCTTAATTTTAGATTACGAGGATAAACAATAAAAAGCACACTTCATTTTGTTGATTTGAAACATGAATTTTTAAATCTTATTCATGGAACTTAAAAGAAATCGTGACTCTTTCGGTATCTTTACAAAAAAAAAAAAGATGACGCAAGATGCACATAAAGCTCAAATTTTGTATAAAAAAGATGCCGAATCGAGATTCGAAAAAGGATGTCTAAAGAATCGCATTAATTAATATAGATTTTATGATGGCCCCGCAGAATGACAGTTGAGATCTTACTTGAAAAAAAAGGGAAAATATATCTATGATTCTAGGTACTATATAAGGCTTGCATTATGTGAATAAAATGACTGGTGTCCGATGGGAAATAATCACAGGTAGAAAGTTTACATAAAATTGCTGGCCACATTGTAACAAAAATGAAATAGCCTCCATTTATGGGGTGCTACGCAATACCAGCTATCGTCTGCGCACAGTCCTTTAACGTATAAGCCGCTTATGAAATGCAGGTAAGGAATTACAGACGGTGTCCGTCCATTTCTCATGATCATGAGAGTAGGTGCCGCTCACAGTTGTTAAGTTTTCTCATGAAAGCTTGTGATGGCACTAAATGCATCTTCCCATTGCCTTTTGATGAGGAATTTATGTTTCATATCTCGGCTCGTGATTCCGGGAATTGTGCTTAATTGCGATAAACTCATAACCGTTCGTTATCTGTCATCGCGTATTGTTAAAATAAGCAACATTAAAAAAAAATTTTGATACAATAACTCGGTTGTAATGTATTTGGACTGCTGCGGAGATGAAATGCATTCATTTTTCATGTATAGTTTCATAAAGTTGGCGTAATTTGATGATTAAGTTTTATCATACTTAATTTTAATGTACAAAATATTGCCATCCTATATTAAGTATCATTCTCTCTCATAAATGAATGCTTTCGATAATCCCAAGCACATTACTTCTTGACAAACGTGCACTCTATCCTACAATATGGCTCAATTTAGTCAGCACTGGAATCTTTTATTGAATCGACTATTCAGCTATCGGCACATCACTACGGGTTGCACTAGTTTATAATGCACGTAGAAAGCGGACCGCGGGCGACAGGAACTAACCTTTCCCGTTTGACCTTTAGGGTGTGACCCCGGCAGTGATACGAGAATGCGAAATACGCTACCATTTCTTTGATAGCGCTCGTCGTGATAATTTTGTGTAAAGGCTTGTACAGCTTGGCTGGTCCCACTTTGATAATACCAACCAACTTGGTAATCCCAACGCAAATGTTGAAAACTGATGAAGGAAAAGGTTACCTTCTTTCTTTTTTCAATAATGGCTTTCTAAAGATTATGATCACTGAAATGTGAAGTTTTTATATTTTTGCTTTTGGTGATCAAAAATACCGTTTTCCTGCAAGAAGTAGTTGACTAAGCCAATTCGCTCTAAGACCTTTAATTTCCATACAGTCAAAAACTCACATATTTCATAGATGATTTAATTGTAAGAGCGAAAGATATACTTTTATAATGCTAGTATTTATTAATGAGTACTTTCTATTTATTATCAATTAATTGTATACTTTAAATTGATTATTTCTTGACACAATCAATTTTATAAAAGTGAAAACTTGAATCAACGTTTATAAGTCATCGATAGCTGATAACTTTGTCAAAACCCACGCATAAAATATGTTAAAGGCTGTGCAACATCTGTCCACGTGTTGAGCATATGTATAACAGCACATTTGACTCACACCTACATAGATTACAATCTTTATGTCTAGCTACTATCTTAGCGATTTGTTGTTGTGAGTGTTACACGTGACTTTCATTTTTTTCGTATATATTTGTCGCCAGAAAATTAGTAACAAGCGCACTGCCCTTAGGGAGGTGTAGGCGTGAGCATCGGTCACGTATCTGAGTTATAACCCGGGAAAGAAATAAATCGTACTTACTATAACCTGTGTTTAGTATATAGGGCGCCCACGCATAGAATTAACATACATAATACCCGGTATTACTCGATTTGTCAATACGGGTGCAGACATTTGGAAATGCGCTTTGGCTAAATACCACTAACAATAGACACAAAATATCCCATATCGAATGTTTCTGACGAAATTTATGAATAATTTCAATGCCCTTCTTGATAATATAAAAGAGCTTGTCTCATTAAAATTGGAAATACCATTGTTGCGGCTTCCAACCTACATATCGAGGTCTAAGTAGAGTTTTAAATTGGGACACATATGGACTGACATATAATTGAAGTGACTTGACAACTGAAGAAAAAACTGGGTTTTATTATTTAAGCGAAATATTGGTTCCAATTTTATGACCAAAAAAAGACCAAACAAGCATGTTTAATTGTGCAATTGGTAAAATAACATACTTGCAATAGCTTAACAAGAAACTTAAACATCCAAAATTCTTTAATATACTATCATTGAAGGCTAAAATATATAGAGTTACATTCTCAAAATAGAAAATCAGGCCGTTTCTGAAGTAAGCAAGACCAGTAATGGGCGGCTCCATTCCCCTTTTGTCATTATCACTACATAGTTTCCCAATTCCTGATGAGTTTTACAAATGTCGTCTACGATTTTTACAAATGTCGTCTACGATTTTTCTATATTTTTTTAAATAAACATGTAAATTTTTATTATAAGCGAAGTCTAGTGAACTTGCTTAGGAGTTATAAGCAAATAATCCTTGTGAGGTTACACAGCTCTTTCTGAATACTTACATAGTTACCTAGATACAGTTGTGGAAAATTTTGTAAGTAATGAAACTTTTAAAAAGAGTTGTCCAATAATTTAAAATCAATACTTCACGTGAACACGTACATACTAATTACGCATGAAGCATAAAATATTTGATCGAATGCAACAACCTTGCATTCAGTTTGTTGACCGTTCATTTCAGTAATACCCATTAAAAGTCAGTGTGGTCATTTTCTCACACGTGACAAAACTTATAAACATTAAGGTACCATGACTCTGTAATCATTAGCACACAATCGAAAATTATATTTTTTCTTGCTAGATATGACAACAACATAATGAAGTGTTACGCCGAATCATTGACAGAACCAGACCAAGGTTTACGCAAGCGAATGTTAATTTCAAATTGCATTATTTCGTAAAAAAATAACGAAAAAGAGATATCAATGACAAAAACTTATTACAGTACGAGTAAAATTATTCTCTATGCAGAAAAGCTAATCAATGCGGTGTATAGCTAAAATAAGTTGACTTCTCCCACGTTATACTACGGTTGGATGTAGAGGTCAGAGTAATATCGGTGTCCGAGTATGCCCTAAATCTCGTTCGTGAGAAACAATGATTTTCTAGGTACACGAATACACTTCTAATGGCGATTGATTTATAAGTTTACAATTTTACACTTTTCCACGTAAAGGATAACTGATAAACTAATAAAACCAGGACTTGAGCGGGAAATTAAAATAGAGATTAATTGAGGAAACTTAATATTGTTCAACACAAACTGCCAAAATGTTTCTTTAATTTTACGAACCACTCAAATGTTAAGAAGTGTTCAATTTCACATTTAATTTTTTGATGTAGACCGTTCAAAAATGTTTACAACTGCCTCAAATCTAAACTCTTAATTATGCGTCGTTTTACCTTCACGGAATGCTCGCCATATTTTTACTGTAGTTTTACACAACTGTTTTTCTAAACAGGATAAAGCATAAGTAGATATGTATAGATAAATTTTACAGTATTGTAATTTTTAATTAATATTAACATTAATTGAAACGCGCATTAAAATTTTTATTATCTACACCAATAGAAAGATAGCTATTTTTTTTTGCACAGAGACACAAGAAAGAACAGAAGGTGCCTTATTGTTATTGTAGCAATTTTTATCAGGCAACCTAAGGGTAGATGTAAGTAAGTATTTCATTGTTATATTTTTATTGATAAGAGAATTATTATAAGAAAAGAGTTTCTAGTGTTGAATTTGATCTAATGAGATCAGTATTCTAAAGTCAGAATACCTTTCCATTTCCACTAAATTCTTGTATTTTGTATAAATTTTTCCAATATTTAGCATCATAATGGTAGCACTTACTCGGTACTAAATAGGAAGGTGTTCATAATTATCTACCAAACTATTAATTAAATTCAGAATTTAAATAATTAATCGTTTTCATTAGTTTTAACAATATTTAGGCAACAAAAAAGTAAAAGTTTAGGACGATTTTTTTACTAGTTTTAATCACTTCCATAGCATTCAGGGCAAAATGCTTACTAATATGCAAAAATAAATCTGCAATATAAATTATATTATATTATTGCTCGTAAATATCTATTTATTGCTCCTGACGTGTACCCACAAACTACTTCTGACTTCTGGAGATATATTCTGAAATAGTAAAACGCTCAATCAGGCGTACGTAACAAGGAGGCCAATATATTTACAAGAAAAAAGACTCAATAACCGCTGTGTCGTTTACTGCCAACCTTAATGTGACTATAAAGTCCGGGACATGCTAACCGCCCGCCGTTTATGACACTTGGGCCACACACCACAGATTGAATATCATGTTTTGACAGATGTAGCTGAACGAATAATTTATCTGTTTACTTCTTGAAAAAACTTATTAGATATTCATTGAATTTTGTGTGGTTTATGTTTACAAGCATACATTCCATCTCATTGTAATAATAAAGGGTTATTCAAATATTTTCATCGTCTGAGATCAAATCTGTTTGATGTTTTTAGCCTTTAAATTGTTTTTATACGACTGAAAATATCTTAATGGTATTGATAAATAGTAAAACCAATTAATTTAAATATAGATTTCTTGTTTTTAGTATATTATTAAATTTTAAAAGTTTACTGAATAGTTTGCTTATTTCTATTTTTTTAATAGGTAAAAAAACGCGTGTGCGCAAGCGCTACAAAAAATCTACATCTTAATCGGTAGTAGCCGACTGTTAGTGCTGTTCTCAATTTACATGGTATTATCAAGATGCGAAGAACGAAAGAATGTGGCGAGTAATTGTTATACTATGCAAATTACTCTCAAAGGCAAGAGCTCCACCGATTAGAACTTCGAAACTGTCGATAGAGTTGAATTTTAATTAGCTCCTTTGTTTAGCGTTATCCGTACTTAAAAGCTTTGAATTTTAGAAACTGTTACCAAGGTGCATTAGCCAATACGGAAAACATGCTACTCGAAAAAATGTTTTAATATCTATTTGTTCCTATGACAGATTATATTGAACTAAGAATTTGTAGAGAAACGTTCATTGGCAGTCGTTTTGTAATAAATATTACGACAGGTCGATCTAAGCTTAATAGATATTTCTTTATAGGGTCACAATCTTCTCTGTGCTTCTAACGGCACGTTAAGTTATTTGCCGGTTACTGGGACATAAAAAGGCAGTTGATATTGATTTTATTAATTCCAGTATAATCAAATCCTTGAAATTACCTTGAATTATCCTTCAGCATTGACTTTTATAAAAGTAATTTAGATTTTTTAATTTGATTTCTGTTTGATCATATATAATACAGAGTAAGCTAAAAAATTTTTAAGTGGCCTTAGATTTTCCCCCACAAGGTATCAACATTCGAAACTTGTTGGGGGTAAAGATTATAAATATAATTTGCCGCAACTTTTGATGGACCTACTGAGGGTGGATAAAAATGATTATTTATTTATCAATGTGACATTTCACTAAAGTGATCATTACTACGTACAAAAGTACGTAGTAATGATTTTAAAGACGAAAGCTTTTGCGAAAGATATGATGTCCTGAATTTTTTATTTACAAAGAAAGAGCTTCAGATAATTTCTCAATGATCTTTCTTTAGATCGACTTTTTAGGACACCTTATTTTATTATTACGTATCTGACATTTTTGCTACAGAACTCTAAAAGGGCATCCGTCCGAAGCATGATTTAATATACCAGTAGTTTAGTAAGTATTGACTATAAACGACTCTACCTTTTCCTTATCACGGTCAGTACAAAATAAACATTTATCAAATACACTGACAGATTTTTGTGGCATTTTGAACTTTATTTCTTTTAACATTAGGTTCTTATTCCTAAAACCATGCGAGAAAACCCCTAAACAAAGTCTTATCTGGTGTGTGCCCAAGATTTCTCACATTATAATTTCTGTGGAGAAACGGTATAGGTACCGATGAATGCTGACTGAATATATTTTAACGGTACCATTATTTCTACTTGTATTTTTTTCTTATTTTTATTAGATTCTAGATCACTATGCTGATGATAATTAAATTTTGTGCAAACGATTGTAAAGGCACATCAAGCTATTTATCTCATCTGTAGAGTCATTAACCCGTATTGGGTCGGCGAGTGTTGATGGTGCAAACTCTTCATCATCATCTACAACATATATAAATCCCACTGCTCGGCACAGGCCTTACTCCAAGGGGTAGCATAAGAGTAGTTTCATGTCATAACACCGCCACACTATTAAAGCCTTCCATTTAAAGCTTATATTAATGCGAGTATAGCAGATAAGTATTAAGTATATATTGCGTCAGTAAGGAATTAGTTCAGCCAAGATTACATATTCGATCCCATGATGTCCCATGAATTTTTAGTTGCTAAAATAAATAATTCTGAGAAGAAATTCGGCAATTTCTTCTCAGAATTATTTTATAGTGTAATTCCAAATGAAAATATTGTTTTTCTTAGCTTAAGCATATTTAAAAATGTTATTTAATTAAAGCACTTTTTGGCCGTAGCTTGCTTCTTTTATTGTAAAAGTTACTTAAGTATTAGTATTACGCATGCGCTTGATTTTTAGTTATTATTTTAAATGATTTATAGCTTAGACATAAATCATTTAAAATAATAAACGTTAAATAATAAGCGTTAAGCTTAATTATAGAATAATAGCATAGTATAAGTTATAATGTGGTTTTGATTATCTCTACGTACTAAATTGATAACCCATTACAGTCTTACGTGTTGGGACACTTTGACCTTGAGATAGTTCTTTATGTTCGTATTTAAATTACTGTAAAATAATATAACACGTTTTCTCTCGCCTTGTGATTTTTATTAATAATAAATCAGAAGAACAGCTTATAATGATTACGTTATCTTTGTTCTTGTAAGCAATACCTACGAATAGCTATCAATTTTATTAAATAATTTAATATGTATAGTCATTAGGACCATTAGAATATTACTTACATTACTACGATACCATTACCATTACCATTTATTACTTTACTACGATATTTTAATATGTTATTATAATATTAATTTGTGAAAATTAGGTAGATACCCATAAACCAGATACCTTAGAATATTTTCTTTTACTGAGGAGCTGGCATCGAGTTAGTAGAGGTCAAAAGGTTTTAGAATTATGAAAGAAACCACTAGTAGACTAAAAAGAAGCCTAATACTAAAATTGAGTCACTTAAGGCGTATCTTTTATATTTATTTATTAAAGTAATGCAACCGATTACGTGATTGCGAAATCGATTATTGCACAACTATGGAAACAAATTAAAAAATCTAAAGCATACATTGTAAAATCATGACAATAATTAAGTTGAAAAAGGTTTAATGCAACGTTCCAGTAGGCCAAGATATGATTAAAAACTGAAACTGAAAAAAAATGAAAAACATGAAACATTACGTGCAATGTTATTCATTTATTATCATTAAATGGAATATCTATGGATACAAACCTATTGTTTTCCTGTCCTATATGTTTGCGAAAAGTTTTGTGATTGTTTTTGTTTAGGAGGCTCTTAAAATGAAAGGGGTTATAACGTGCGATGTCCTACTATTATGTTCCATTTTTGTCTATCTAAAAACAGTTATTAAAAATTAAAAGCCAGATCAATGTTTTATAACAAAGGCGGCGAATAAGCATATGATATACAAACACTTGTATGTAATTGGTTACCAAAGCCTATGATGATGTTGAAATAAGTTGTAAGAAGTAAGTGACCTGAATCAAGATAAGATAAGTGAAAACGATTAAGTAGTTACTACAATAGTAGATACCGTCAGGGGAGCCATCTGCTCTAATGTCATTCTTTGACATAAAAAAGTGATTAGCCTATTACAAAACCTCCACCGCACAATCATGACTCACGCTTGACCAGATTTTAATAAAACACTTTAACACGAACCCGTGATTCACAAAAGCTTTTTATTATTACTTTGCGTGTGTACAACCATTTAATTACTCGACCTAAATAAAGCTCACGTGGTTTTGTTTGTTAAATGTTTTGATTTAATAAGTCACTTTAGCACTCTTAATTCTTAAAACATTACACTCACTGTGGTGAGAATTCTTTTTAGCATCAGTACTAGAACTGAAGGTATTCCACGAGACGAAGTGGGTTAAAAATTGTGAAATTAACCTTAAAATTGTGTTTTTAAAGCCGAAATAATGGATATCAATTTAGACTCCTACAATATAAACTGGCGATAAGAGATGCTATGCCTTCTATGCCCTGCTTTACTCTTCATATACAAATACAGAACTGCTGCACGACCAAGAAAACGCAGCGGTACTTAAAACTAATCCAGATTTAGGAGAAGCTAGATATAGAAAGTGATTACTCTATTTTGATGAAACCTTAATAGTTCATACTAAGAATAATATAATATTGTGATGTGAAGGAGCGGAGTCTCCTGGTACAGGCACTTTCTTAAAAGGAGGCTCCGGCCACCGGAGGTAGCGTTAAGTTAATTTTGAAAGTAGAAAAAAAAGTATTCCTTCATATTCATTTTTTATACAGTTCTAAACTCATGAATCTAAATAGGTTAAAAGGGACACTCTATGAACGTTTTAAAAGTCCCGTAAATTTAACAGAATTAATAACATTTTGGTGTGATCCAACATTTCTTGGACATAAGATAGAGTGAGATTCATTGATTCGGTATTTACAATATTTTTTCCAAGTTAAAGCTGCTATTGCTTCTATGACAACTAAAAAATGACATATGAATGAGACATCACTCAGAATTTAAAAATAAATTCATTTTCATTTAGTTCTCATGAGAGTAAGCATGTGGCCAATGTGCAGTTGTACAGGTTTCGATTTACCAACTGGTTTTCATTGAAAACATCGTGGTGGAGCTTTTGCATTAATATTAACTGGTTTGCTAAGCACTTAATTAAGGAATAGTACTAGTATCATATTATCACGGGACAGTAATTTGTCGTTACTTTATTTTTTTCTTTATGTGAATATGCTACAAAGTTTAATAGAACAACAATAGTTATATAGTTTACAACGCAGGTTTTAGGATGAGCCATAAAATTGACTTTTGTGGGCTATTGTAACTTTAATAAAGGACGTCTATCTTTGCTTTCCATTCAACTTTCAAAAATTCAGAGCGTATATTTAGAATCGGACCAATATTTCGTCTTTAAACTAGGAAGAAAAATATTAGTGAAGTCATGACGTAATTTACTTTTTCTATAAACCTTTAAGGAACACAAAACGTTATAAGATCAACTATTTTTATTTAATCAAACTTTGAAATCTAACGGATCATTCATAGTTTATCTCTTAAATCTCTCAGCGGAGACCTAACTGGCAGTAACTCCATCATTGGTGAAATAAATGCCCATAACTTTAATGAAATACTGATGCCGGCTTTGACATAAACATTCCGATTCACAAAGTTGCCTTGTTAATGGTAATTGGAAAAGGATCAGATAAGAAAAACTAACGGTTGCCCAATGACATTTAGCCGTGGTGTCGGCGTCGTCTCCTGTCGACAATTAGACTTGCCCATCAGTTAAGACGATTTGTCTAACCACGATAGCTTCCTTTTCACGACTTAGGACCACACACGCTTCGATTACGGCGGTATTAATACGAATGTTAAAACACTGATACTGTTGATATGATCGCATGGATCAGTTCAATCTTTGTTGATGGGTGGAACCACGAAAACTTCGATTTGATGCGGTCACGGTACGCTGCTTCCGAAGCCACGGTCGATATTAAACTCTATTCATTGTTTCAGTATTCACATAACTAAGCAATCGATTTGTACGTTTGATCTCTAATAAATTTATGGACTTGTTTACTAAAACTATTAAAATAACTTTTAAAATAAAGTTTTGTAAGCTCTAATTTTGTACAGGTACAAATGCCAAAATGTATTCACTTACAATAGGTAAATTTTAAAATACGACATAGGTCAATAACCCATGGCCTAATTTACTGCCCAGCCAAGCCCTTTCCAAGTGATTCGTCTTGACCGCGGTAACTTCGTTACTATGGCAACCAAGGACCACACATACGACTAAACAGCTTAGGTCTTTTCCACAAGTAAAACCATTTTATAGTTTTACATATATTATCGGGGTCGGGTAGTTAGTACTCCTGTCTTCTTATTCAGAAAATCTTCAAAGAGCAGATATTTACTCATGACTCATGGTTCTTTGCATTTTATAGTATACTTCTGATATTTATATACATATTGCTATATTTATTTCTCCGTTATCTACTATCTACGAGTATAACACAGCGTGAAATTTATTATTATTATTATTATTTAGAAGTTCGTGAATAAAGTCTAATATCTATAAAGTAAGTGGTTTAAAATAATAATATTAATTAGCTTTCCAAACGTTTGCCTTTTGCTTTATTGCATTAAGACTTATACGATTAATAACTTCTCATCCATTATCAGCTTATAAGCACTTCCATAACAATAGATATTTATTTTTCGCAAATTAAATTCTACACTAATCTCAATAAATATATAAAGAGGTTTAGATGTTTGGATTTGGATCTCTGAAACTACTCATCCAATTTCAAATAGAAATAGATCCTTATAAAACTGGAAATTATAGATATTCTTTGATAATTTACTAGAGAAGAAATTACCTCTTGCAATTTGTTTTCCAGCAAGAACAACTGCAATCTAACTGTTTCTCGTCCAAGCATGCCTTATAATGTCTGTATTGGTATCATGAGACTATCTAGTATTTTATTTTTCTAAAAAATTCTATATGTATAGACGAGGCTTTAGTCTTGACCCGCGTACGTTATATGCAAATGAATCCCTTCAGTTATTCACTAGCCTGAATATTTTACAGGCTTTGTTCTTTTGAAAAAATAATTAAATCCACCATGTGTAGGTACCTATATCCATTTCCTATCGTCCTTAAATGATTCAATTTATAGATTGGTAATGTTGGGATAAATTCAGGTTTAGCTGGTCAAGAGCTTTGTCGAAACATACATGGGTTCTTAATTTGTAAAAAAAGAATCCATTTTGATCGTATCATACTGATACGATCGTATAGTGTAGCTTGGCGGCGTTGCCTTCCGGTAACAACTCCAGTCCTCAACAAAACGTCAACAAACATTCCATTCATATTTACCGTAGTTGTTTTATCAATGATTCAGATATTACAAGGGTTTTAGTTAAAAATTAGTTTTATTTAAATTTTATACAAATTGAAACGCAGTCATTGAATTTAAATTGGTTTCAAGTCTATTACGTGACATTTTGCTGACGACGCCATTCTATTTTTATCTTGACCACATAGATCTAAAGGTCATTTTTGTTGGTACTGTAGCTATTCAATGAGCACTTATTTTGTTTTACATCTGTATACCAAACACACATCATTGAAGTTATTGATAATGAAAAATAGCATTGATGGATCGCCAGTTAAGGTCAAAAAATATTTTTTTAAATTTAAAAGTAATAAATCATGTTGATTTCTTCAAAATAATAATTTACATTATCTATTAAAGACGGTCATAACAGATGTGACAACTGAAAATGTTACTATACAGTTAAGTTATAACGACCAATGCCTAGAGAGCTATAATTACGTTAATAAAAGTATCTAATACAAGCTTTTGTGTATCTTAAACGAAATCAATTTTCAATAGCCGTAATGTCATTGTACTTATTTCTGTCGGTGACAGCGTGGCCGTGCGGTCAGCAGCGAGAACCCATGATCCACTTATAAAAGAGAAATAATTATAATTTATGACACGATTTCATTTAGTTCCTATCAGATTCTGAAGTCCAGGTACCTTTGAAAGTTAAAGAAAAACTATACTTTATTTAAATTTAGTGACCATCTGACCGTAATAAATTTCGTGTTATCTACAGTTTATTGAGGGTATTATGTGCATTTTTAAACTCCTTATTAGCACGACCTAAAGTGTGATGATAGAAATGACAGTCAGACAATTCACCATACTAAATTATCAATTTTATTCTTTAGTTTTTCTTTAGGTATTTCTCTATTATTTTTGAACCATCCCGAATGAAGCTAACATCAATTAACATTATTGAAATCAGTTAAGCTTTTTTGGAGTATAAACAAGAATAACAAACAATAAATTAACTTATTTTATTTATATTGTAACTAACTCACACCACTGACGCTTGAATAGAAAACGCAGTTCATAATTTACTCTATGAAAATTTTACAAAGTATCAAACCTGATATAAGAGTAAGTAACGTGAAATTATAGATAGTCTTGTTTATATTTAAATCCTATTTTTTCGTGAGGTACCTAGCCTCACGAATATTTTCTATTAGTCAAAATGGAAATTTTAAACTAATTATTTCTAGTTAGTTTATTAGTTTCTTCTTTGGTATTTCATAGAATGGCTGGAATAGATTCCTAATTAGCAATAATGCCACCTCTTGTATGTATACGTTTTCTTGTAGTGTTGTTATATTTTTATAATTTGAGTGCAATAAAGAATATTTGTATTGTATTGCATTATATATATTTTATATTCTGTAAATATTTGGATAGATTTATAAGGTTTTAAGTTCAAAGAGATGACTATAAGGTTTTTACTAGGTAATAAGCTTAGTTCAGTTTTCATTACAAATTCAATCAAAGTCAAAGTCAAAATATCTTTATTTTAATAGAATCATTTACTAAGTTCTTTTAAAACGTGATAACAGGGAATATGTATCGGAAACATAAATCAATGTTATAAAGGTAAAAGTGAGAACTTTAGGTGTAAAATTAATGCTTGGAACATTTTAAAATTTTAGTCATCATATCAATTCATCTAAAAATGTGGCTAAGATCTATCTACATTAATTAGGTAAGTATCCAAAATTTCAATACTGAAATATTCTTTATTATTGAAACTTTAATATAGGTATTTCAGGTCAAGGACAGCTGTCGGGGCTATTAAAATTTGAACTATGTATTGTAATTCTGGATTTGAAAGTGATCGATACCATCAGGCTAACATTAGCTTTATTTATTATAAATCGTTCATATGATTCACAGAATCACCTTCATGATTTGAAATTTGATCTCGATATTCTATGGATCCCATTAACACTTGGTTGTGATGAAACCACCTTAAGAGTATATACTCTATATAGCAAAAAAATTTGAAAATCGGTTCAATGTTGACAGAGAAATCACGTGAAACATGATATTGCCTTTTTATCGGTAAATCAGTTCCTGCATCAATTAAGTATACGAAAATAAGCACAAAATAACAATTTTATTATTATCAATTACTTTATCAACTGAACCTCAATAGATATTTATAAAACATTGAAAAATAATTGTCTACATTTCAGGACAGAACGTGAACCTTAAATACATTGCAATAAATAAGTATGTTATCCGAAGCCTTCACCGTTATGGTATCTAGATTCATCCCTATCTGATCCCGAGCCGAGACATATTGCTTCCAATATCATAACAGATAGCTAAGGCCTTGTACAAAGTCACGAACTAATACGCCAGCCCATAAAAGTATTCTATAATACATTTTCCAGAAATAGTGTTATATATATACCGTTTACAATGTTAAATCTAAAAACATCTTTTCTGTAGATGGCTATCAAAATAAAACAAGGAGACCACGGATCTTCACATTTTGTGTTTTATTCATAGAATTGCGTGTTAATACCATAAGTGGAGGGTGAATTAAAAATATCACTAGATTTTTCACACGTATACCCATATATCGCTAACCTTTTTTCAAAAGAACTCGTAAATCTCTATTGATACGTTCAGTTTCTTTTAGCCCAGTAATTCACATCAACGTTTCAGCCCTACTTTATAAATCGCGTCACGTACTGGATACCACTATATCTATTGCAAAATGCGTAAAATATAATGATCACTATTTATCGATTACAAAAATATGACGTATGTCAACATTTCTCGTATTTCACTCGTTTTTATCTGCAATAGTTGAACACCCATGTAAGGGACTCGAATAAGGTATCCCTGAATGATATATCTGACAAAATAAACGTGAAATAGGTAGTTACGGTCCGCCAATAAATAAGTAGCCTTCTATTTTTCCACATATAGTTTCGAGTAATTGAAGTCGTGACCTGTTTTCAACTTTCTCAAAAATGACTTACACGTATTGCTTAAACATTATTCTGTACGTTATTATTCTTATTTCTACACAAAACATTTCTGCTATCTTCTAATTTTAATAATTTTCACATTATTATTCATGTCTGTACCATTAATGTATGTTAAGCGTATATTAAATATTAACTATAGCCATTAAGTCCTACGAAGTATCACCATCTGAAATATCTTGGCTATTTTTAAGTAATTTATAAAGAAAAGAAACAATAATTTGCAAAAAAACAAAAATATTATACAACAATACAAATGTCATAACAAAGCTTTTTAAACTTGCACGTGGTTTTACAATACACAAAATATTGATTGTTAGCTTACATTAACTAATTATGAGGGTTCCTAAACTATTTTTTTAAATAAAATTTTCAACCTTACTGGGTTAGCACAAGCAGATATGAGACAAAGTCATGCTTATGTTTAAAATTGTTTTGGTCGTCTATATAGATTGTGATAGTGATTAAATATATTGATCAAAGACCAACAATTTAACCTTGAAATCATGAATTCTGGTCCTAATGATTACTTCTAAATTTATTTTCTTTTAATTTTTAATATTATAGGCTGGTAATACTGGTAACATAAGAACTTATCCTTTTAATATATTATATAAACTTATCAGTAATGCGACATGTCAGCTGTGGAATAAATTAAATTTAATAGACGTGGAGTCTGGCTCAGCGGCGCCGGCGCAGTTTGTACTCACAATGTCATCAAATGCGAGAAATACCGAGCTCGAACAATTATGTTGTTAGTACTGTGATTGCATTTTACATTGGTGCGCCAATAATTGATGAAAGTTGTCCACGGTAGCGTTTGAAATTTAATGCAGCTGTGTGAAATGACATATAGTCGATTATTCTCGTAATACCTTTTAGAACTGAACGAAAGTTACTCATAATTATACTGACAGAATGGTCACAAGGCAATTTGTTATCGGATTTTGGTTGTTTTACGTGGGCGTATTTACGGAAACTTTACTTTACGTTGTGTCTAAAGAGATCGTTCAAGCACTGTCCATGCAATTGTATGATCTTTTTTAAGACTAAATGATTTCACGCCTGTACGGTCAGTAATTTTCAAAGCATACAGATTTAATTTGCACTAGGTTCTTCCAATATATATTCCAATTCTTTGTATAAATTATGTAACAGTTAAAAAACCACGAGGACTGACTTGCAAGAAAATCGATAGTAGAATTTTTAAAGTGAATCACTCATGTATCGATACAATCTTTATGGATTCTCTTCGTATAACATCCATGCGTTAGAAGTTGTAATTTTTTTCTGACGTTACTTGAACGATATTTTATCCTCATGTACCTATTTAGATTACTTTGTTGATTATAACTATCGCAAATTATTAGGGGAGTAATTTATAAATCTGAAATTGAATAATACATATATTGTTGTTAGGCACTTAGTTTGCACTTTTATCTAAAAACAAGTTACACTTTCTTTAAATATCTGAACTGATTGTTTTACTAAGCTTCAAATCAAAAGCTACATCAGCTCAAAGGCAGCTTTATTTACAATTAACTAACAGTTTAGGGTAAAAACGATCAATCCAAGGATTTTTTCGTCTACCCCCATTTTCACTAATCTGATAAGAGCCTACAAGTTTCGTCACAGCCTTTATTACTAACAAAGGTCAGTGCTATTATTTCGTTATAGCATGATATAAATGACGCTTTTTGAGTGGGGCAGCTTTGGTCATGTACTCTTTATTAACGCACAGTTTTCTTTAGAAAGACCTTATCCTTAGTCGTAATAGAAGCTAGATTTTACTGTAACTGTAACAGTTGATGTGAAGTCGCCTGTAATAACTCCACACGCAACAAATGACATTGACTAAATGACTTTCACAACTCACAAGGAACGATAAAACGTCTACAGGTTGACAAAAGTTTCCCGGAATAAGGTTCCACTTCGGCTGTTACTACCTACTTTATTTAGGTTTTTATTATTTACTAACGATTTAAATTTTCATTTAAGTCAATTATTTTGCTAACGATACAAAAGACTTTATTTAGAACTAGGAAACCTTCATACATAAATCTACCAGTAGCAACTTTCTTAAGATTTTAATAGTAACACATTTTTAGAATTAAAAAAGTAGTATATAAGTATAGTATATAGTAGTATATGTAATCATTTATAAAAGAACGAGAAATTATAAAAAAATATGTTTAAAATCTAACATGAGCCGAAATTTATGAACGGAATCAATCGAATTTCGAATGATTAATTAATAAGCGATGATAACTTATTTTTTCTCAATTATGCAAATGCTTACTAAATACTATTACAATTGTTGTTGTAATATTCTATAACGCCTTAACAATACTAAGCCTTAGCCTTAAAAATCTTTTTAAATTTTTTTTAAGTTTCATAAGTCAGTCGCATGACAAGCGTTGCGCTTCGATTGCAAAATAGCTCTTATTACAATGGGTAAAGTTTATTTACAATACTATAATTTACGTTAATATTTTATAAGTAGTTCTATTCGTTATTTATCATCTATATTAATTATTAAAAGTGTGAGATTGATATTATGAAAGTAATTAACCTTAACATTAATAAAAATATTTTTTAAGCTGTCAGCTTAATGAATAAATTCATTCACATAAATACAAACCTGTCCCATACCTTCATCTAATTTTGTAGCAATAAAAAAGCTATAACTACAATATGAGTCTAAGGCCATAGACCTTAACTGGATTGGCGCCTACATGTGAATTGACACGTTAAATATTTTCGGATTGCGTAAAAACGGAAGATTACACTGTATCTATAGAGTGTTTGAGTTTTAGAGTAAATATTTTGACACAACACTTATTACTTAATGAATGTCAATATAACAGTCTTCAACGAAGTGTGTCTAAGTATACACAATAAATTCTTAGGTTGAGAGTGAAGTGGACCAACTCGCACTTGGCCAGTAAAGTTGAATAAGGCCCAATCACTATAATTCGAAGATGATGTTATAAATATATGGTCTTCGTAAATAAATGAAGATCTGAATATGCGTGAACAATCTTAATTATTACACAGTACTCTTTAGGTTTTATACTCTGATATTATAATTAAAAATTAGAAATTCAAGTCATGTTTTATAAACTAAAGTTTAGCTTACATAACGTTTCAAGCTTAATGCTTGAATTTTACAAGGCTCGTTAAGACATTAGTAATCTCGTTAAAACTCGTCAATCGTAAGGGCCAAAGTAATGAATTTATATTCGTAGTAAAGGGCTCCAGTCGGTTATAAGGTATGGTTTTGATACTTACAAAAACAGAAAATTATTCTAAAATGTCATCAAGTCGTGTAAATTCTTCTCAAATGTCATGTTGGGCCTTCTGTCTTCCCGTCACGTCAGAATGCTTTTGTTTTTTGCACTGGTTGCTCTCATAAAAAATTATGCTCACATAAGCACTTGGAACATATAATTTTCTTAGACCCATTTGCAATGACAATTTAAGTCCAGATTAATCAAAAATCTTACTTACGTCCATGATATATGGTCTAGATTGATCCAGTGAAATCGAGATTCTAATAATTTATGTATAAGTGGCTCTGGCCACTAAACATTGCAAAGATATTCTAGAAGTTTTAATCGTCAGATAAAGAAAAATTTATTCACATAGAGCATAATTTTATAAAATTATTATTGATTATCTGTTATAACACTTACTAACTCTTACAATAGTACTCCAAATTCGTTTCCACTCTACAAAAATCAAGAAACCTTGCATTTAGCTGTTAGACTGTTGACAGTCTAAGAGAAGAAGCAAATCTACTGCGAACACATCCTTTTCTGGGTGAGTTTTGACCTTACTCAACACCAGAACAAACAAGACGTTACCAACATTATCATTAGGATGATGGAGATACTGTTCCAGTCTTTCAAAACACATCTTATGTTTATAACAAGAGTTTCTTTATAAATGATGCACCAAAAACTTATCAGCTCCAAATATTAAACATTGTCAATACTTTATGAATCATTCAAATGGTGTTAGTTGCCAGCAAGAAACTTATTGTCACCCACCTATTATATTATCAGTTGTTTCGTAAGGCCAATGAGTGACTCCTAACACGCAACGTTAACTACACTTAACTTTTACTTTTTACCAACTGACTAATATGAAAGAACTGGGTGGTACATTTAGGTAAGTCTGGAAAGGCACCACTATCGTTTCGATTTCGAACACTAAAGTATTCGCTTTGCCAAAATAAAAGGCATAAGCTCACTAAGTCTCTGCTTATACTCGTACATTCAAAAGTTTCGTTTCAAGGGGCATTTAATTTCTCAACAATGGTGAGTATCGATCACAGTTACTTAATGATCTTTGTATTTCCAATATGGTATATTTCTGTATTATGTTTATGTTTATAATATTATGTATTTGTATATTGATTTCAATTAATATTATGTAATACAGTAGTATACACTCGTTATTACCTACCTACCCTGCAAATGCCGTCTCGACTTTAATTGTTAGTTTGCTGGAAGAGATTTCTTGTTGGAAAGACCTTTGTGTATTTTTATATGTGTACAATATAGGATATAAAAGACATATTAAGATATTTTTTCTTGAATGACAATACAGATGAATAAACTAGAGTTTTGAGACCTTGGTAGTGCATGTGGATATAGCGATATCCACAAGCACTACCAAGGTCTCAAATCAAATCAAACCTTACACTTATCTTTTTTTAGAATTATTTCTTCATCATCGTTAACAAACTGTGTACGTCCTGCTGTTGGGTTCAGTCTTTCCTATATAATAAAAACATACAAGAGGGTATTGTACAATAACGATAATTGAGAGCACCCTGGCAGTTAAAGCTTTTTATATATCTATTTGATGTACATAATGTCTTTATTTTAGTGTTCTCTTCTGTTTGTATTAGTTCGCCATTAAACACTGTTTTAGAAACTTTAAAAATATTTTCAAAATTTTAATATTAGGCAACAACATCTCCATACCGGCCAAATGCGGATTGTTGAGTGAAAATGGTCACCGTAATATTTGGGACCAACGACTTGATGAACGTACATTCCAAAGCACAGAAGAGCTCGATATAACAAATTTTAATCGACCCTTCGCGGAACCAACCATTGACAATATTGCTTGGTTTTCTATCGCTTTAACTACCAGCTTCTCAATTGGCATTATTTAACACAAAATGAAGGATAAATGATTATATTTGAATGTTTTATATAATATATAAATATAAATGTCAATTTCGATAGACCTGAATTAATAAAATATTCATAAATGTGTTATAATTTGAGACAATGTACGAATATTTTCATAAATTCATTCTATAGTAATTACAAGCATCATTAACTGCTTGTTTTATGGTGATACCCTAGATAAAAAATAAATAAAATATGCCTGACTAAGCTATCTCGTCCGTGTCCGTGTTCTTGACATAAACATTTGTCTTACTAAACTTGAAAAAGGTAGATAGAATCTTAGAGGTTTTCATAACAGCCATTTCGTTATAAATTTTGTAATTAGCTATTATTTACAATAATTAATGCAATTGAATTAATATTTCCATTAATATGTTTTTCATTACAAATCAATCAATAATAATTAATTTATGCACCTATCTCAGTTGTTCTCATCAACAATCGACGTCAGTAATTCTAATGACATACCTATCAAATCAATACCTAACTTGTCAATTATCTATAACGACGGCACAGCATTCGAAAATAGCTTGAACGATACAGTACAAACTGAGGGCACTGCTAAACCGGTTGTTGCTTAGATAATAAGCTAATGTTGTTTCGACATCTAACTGTTGTGCGTAAGCATGCTTTGTGGTTACTCCAGTATTACCTTTCAATGGGATAGAGTAATCGATAGTTTTAGTTAACGTTACTTCAATTTTGCGACGTATGTTGTTTTCAACTAATAACATACCTAAATTATAGTACATGTACCAATGAAACCGTACGGAGCCCATTCTGCTAAAGAGCAAGTTGTTCTGGTACTAAAATTCAAAGTATTAAACAGTACAAATATTTTTCCTTTAAAATGAAAATGATACATTTGACAGTAGTAGACAATAATAACTATTGTTACTAATAACCAAGCAGTTAGGTTTAAAATCGATAATGAAAATCTGATGAGGGTTCGTTCGCTACAAAACTAAATATGAAATTTTATTAAATTACTGGTACTTCGATTGAAAACTTCCTTAAAAGCTTTCCTCAATCATCACTTAAGATAATATATGTATATTATTTAAAACCCTAAATTCAGCAGAACATAATTGAACACAATAAAGGAACCTGCTTATTTCATGTATTGTAAGCCGGAGGCCTTTACTGACCTTATGAAATCAGATTAATTGAACCTAATTGAGGATTCGATAAGATTGATGTATAGACATAGAGAAAAAGAAAGAGGTGATTGGATAATGAGATATGAAACTACAAAGTTGATCTTTGACTTCGGTAAGAATGCTTGCAAGTATATTTACTCTGCATCTTTTTTGCTATGGTGGAATGCACGATAAATATTGATATCGATATGGGGAATTAATGAACACAACAAGAACGTTATAAAGATTAATATTTAATATTTACTAACTTAAATCTTGACGTGGCAGTTAGACCTCGCCTCCTGACGGTAACTGAAGATAAAAGGAAGCGAAGATGGATATAATGGTGGTAGCTACCATCGTCTTATTTAAGTCTTCCACCATAACATCAACGTCACATAATCTGTAAGTTCACCTGGTGGTAACACTATCCAAACTAAGCAGACCTTTCACTCCTGGTCTCAGTTATAGACTACAGAAACAGTAATGTCAAAGAATGCGTAATAAACAGATGCCAGTCGTAACCGTCACTCATGACATCAGCAAATAAAGAAATTACTTAATACTAGTGAAGAATTAAGATTTTGAGACCAGAGATGTTAGAACCTCGCATGACCTGAAATTCCAATGGCTACCTTTCCCCTCACGCCAGAATATAGCGACTTACTTCGCGGTTGTAATAGAAAACTAGATGACCAGGCTTACCAGCTTTTAAATATACAAAATAGGCGAGCTTTTCCTCAATGTCAAATGATGTATTAATATTATTAACTGTAACATTATCAGATCGATTTTGCCCTTGAACTAACATAAGTTTGAATGTGTAAACACGTAACGTCCAGACAGCTGGTCGATATTAGTCTAAGTTGTAACGATGTGGCCTCTTTCGGTCCATCGATTTAAAATTGCTGGCTGTTTTTATTCGAACAAACATTTAACAATTGTACATGTCAAAATTGACATTTCTAAAATTATTATTTAATATTAAAATTTTCGTTCGGAAGCTCTTTTATCTCTATGTATCTATCGTTTCCCATATTTTAAAGGAACCCATAGTTTGGGGTAAGTTACAATCATCACATCATCACCGTCACCATAATTAATCTCACATCATTACCTTTATATATAATTTGTTATTATTTTTACAGTTCCTTCTTCCTTATACTTTAAGTTACGTTACTGGTATAAATGCATTGCAAGTAAATTCAGCTATGTTTTTATTGCATTCATCACCACCGAACCCACTTCAACCCTAGCTTAGAAGGTGCCTAGAAGGTGACAAAGTGAAATGAGTAAACAATGACTGTACTGTTGGGTGACTGTTCTATTTATTTCAATAAAAATAAAAACATATGCTTCATAAGTTTTTAAATATGTTTTTTCTTCTCTCTTGCTCTTTGCTGCTACGTCTGCAGTTATTAGTTATGCATATAAACAATTTTACTACATTTACATTCGGTATTCTGAATTCGGATACAACCAGAAACGTACTTATATACAAAAGCACGTGCCAAACCAATCCTATATCTTATCAGGGTACAAATCTATGCAATCGGCGGCTTGACCGGTTAGATTTCTTATAATGACTCAGAGTGCTAACGATTTTCCGTCATCGAAACAATTGGACATGAATAATGGAAGGCGCACAATTGACCTAGTTTTGTTCTAAGTACTGGTAATTTTGTCCAATGTTCTTAAGAAATGTTAATAACCAAAAAAGCAGGCTATCGAGAAATCTGTATTATTTCAAACACGGCTCGCGGGCTGAATACGAAGTAAATAACAATGGTACGTGTAGATTTATAACTCAATTAATTTTATCGCACTAAATAAGTTCATGATGATGTAATCACGTTGCATGTGCTCATGATATATCATTATGACCAAAGATTACTATTAAAATGGTGTCACAATCATTGATATGCCCACGGTACTCATCAGTTATATCGATGTATTAGGAATGACGGGAAAACATTGCACCACTACATTAAAATAGTAACTAGATACTTTATATTAATTTATATTTGATATTTAATTGATTATATCAAAGCAACTTTAGAAAAACAATTTAAGCTCAACGAATATTACAATCATATTTTTAATTGAGGCTTATTTTTACTTCGTTCATGATCAGCACTTACATATTTCTTGTTTACTTTTTTTATATATAAAGCTCAGCAAATGATTCGACACCACCTGATGATAAGCAGTAGAGGAGTCCACATGTGAAGATAGCTAGTGAAGCATGCGACATACTGCCCTAGCCACCCTTACCTTGCCGGCCCAAAAAGTGCTTTTTTACGCCTCTTTTAAAGAAACCCACGTTGTAAGAAGGAGGGAACAATTAACATACTTAAATTTGTTAATTATCCCTATATTAGGAGATTTAGGACACACAATCCCGCATGGCAGTAAAATCAAAACTAAATTTTTCCTTTTTTATTTTTATTAGCTTATATTATTTTCATTTTCATTAACATACGAACATTAAAATGCTTAGTATCATATTAATTATACGTATAACGTTAATATACTAATAGCAGATTTTATTTTTATTATAACTCATTGGGATTCAACACTCGTACAAGCCAACCCACGCACCTTTCTATAGCTTTTACAATTAAATTAGAATTTCTAACTTCATCCAGTAATTGACCATTTAAATGGACCATAACTTTTGTTAATAAGATTATATCTAATCTGTTTAACCATGATAACTTTAAATACTCACGATTTTCGAATAGTAAATATTTGTATAGGAATAACGTTAAAATGACTTACTTTATTTAATTGGTAGGTACCTACTTATATCTATTTAGTTTTAGAACTATTTAAAACTGTATTGTTTATTCTGAGTATCTCTCGTAATTTTTTATAGTCATCTTATTCGCATATATGCAAGTACGAGCTTTATTAATCAAAATAAATGTCACATGATTCATCTAAATGTGACACTAAGTTTAAGTTTTATCAAATATTGACTCTCTTAGATATATAAGAAGGCACGAGACACTTATATATCCTTTAGGAAATAAGGGTATTCATTCACACGTAGTCTATCATATACATAGGAATTACGAAAAGCCTCAGTGAAATTAAGAACAGTACCTGTTGGAAGCAAAATGGTTTAATCAGGCGACTTTTCTCACTTGTACGGCTGGTACCAAATTGATCAAGGAGATCTTATCAATTTAATATGCTAGCAGCAAAATCTACCACATTGATACTAAATTTTACTTCCTTGAGGGCATGGCATTTAATTTAGCATTTGATAAACAAATAAAATAAAAAATTAACTATAGCACAATAGCATTTATAATTTATTTAGGGAGATATAGCTTCTTATTGAAAATAATAATATATAACACATTATTAGAAATGATATATTTTATTCGCTAAAAAGCACCGCTAATGCCTACACCTCGCCTAATGGTAAGCAGTAGGTCCCTATGCGAAGATGCAACCATTTGACATATTGCACTAGCCACCTTCACCTCGTCGCGGAAAGATTCAATCCAAAATGATAAAAGAATAAAGTTTGGAAATAATGAAATATCCAGCCTTTGTTTTATTAATTCACTTAAAATGAGGCGGTAAAAATGTTTTAGTGATCCTCTTAATATTTGTGAATAAAACTTTGTTGTAGCGATAAACGATATTCCTAATACATAAATCTTAGCAACCGTAAAACATTATGCGATCCGCATACAAAATAAGCACTTCATTGTTGTTACAGAGTTCAAAACATTCTCTTGATGCTTACTGAAACTTGTGTTAAAATTAAAATGAACTTATTTCATTAAAAGCAAACATGTATCTACATACAATACTCAATAATGTATTTTTTTTATATATTTTGCATGTTATTATTTAATTTGTTAACAGGACTAATAAAAAGTAACGTATTGAAATGAAATATCGATAATTATAAAAGATAATTCTAGATATCTCTATTCTCATTTAATGATTACGTTTATAATTTTTTATAATACATTTATTATCCGAGAGACGGGAGAACACCCAATGGCGGATGAGGTCAGACGGCCGAGGGTAAGGACTATAGAGAGAGGAATCGGTTAACAATCATGCCGTTATCGAGCAAAACCGCCCGCTGGAACCTCGCAATTACTTGTCCGTCACCCACTCCCAATCTTCGTTAGATCGCGAAGAGAATTTAGTTAAGAATACGAACCCATCATAACAGAACCTGGCATTCAAGGTTACCGATATTGAATTTACTTTTCCGATATTTGGAGAGATTTTTACTCGATTCGGCTTTCAAGAGGTTTTAATCGAATGGAATTGTGATATCCACTAAAAATACATACGATTATATACGTTATATCAGTACAATATTAGGCATATAAACTAAAACAGTCCTGTCCATAATGATGGACCGTCTTTTTAAATTAATTTTATCTCATTATTTATTATAGTGTAAACAAATGCGTCCTTATAATTAGTTAGTTATAGTTGGTAAGTTTTATATTACTTTTAAGCGATATAATCTATGAGAAAGAAAAAATTCTTTGAAAACGCTATTCTGAGAATCTTTAAAAAGTAATTTCTGAGATTTGTTATAAAAAACTGTTCCGGTTATAAGACCGTTTAAGTTTTACGACTTTTTTGTTGAAATAATTGCTTGATCAGGTTACTAACTGTAATTTAGTAATGGATAGATTATAATAGAAAAATATAACTTTTCTTTTTTTCTTTTTTCTTTCGTGTTTTAATTTTAATCTTTCGTAAATTTAATGTGTGGACTTGGTGTTGTCAATAACAGGAAATCTCTTATTACAGAATTGCCGCTGCCAATGAAATTCTCGTTTATTTTTATTGCAATCGTAAAACGTAATCAGTGTTTGGATTGAGTCAATCTGCGCTTCGAATCTCGTTGAAATCTATAGGCGACTCGTGCGCCAGGACAGTCGCCAGCACGTCAAATGTTACACTCGCGCTTTAAATATAGGCTGTATTGTTTTGAAGTTCAAAATATAAGCTTCGTTATACAAACTGTCCTTCTTACAAAAGTAACTAAGTAGTATGCAAGTTGCTAGAGCTTGATTTTTATTGTTATTACACTGTTCTCCACTTACATTAGAAATTTAAACTTACAATTTCATGTATATATAAGTATCGGTAGATTTATGAACTAAAGATTATTTTTACCCTTCAATTGTTGAACCATAGTTTTATACTGAATGAGCTCTGAAAGATGAGTTACAACACGAATGCATTAATTTTCCCCTTTCAATAGTTTAATTTTAGTCAATACAATTAATAATACGGAAAATGAGTGTATAATAACATTACACGGTATTAAAAATTAATTTCAATGTCTGGTTTAACTAATGAAGTTCTAATAACGGTAAATGTGTGAGTTTATTATTGTGATTCGCGTTGAACTCTTTTCTTCGAAGCTGCGCAAGCGCTACGGAGCTCTGTTACACAGCATTATATAGTTAAATGACTGAAGGTTGGCTGGTATGATGTCTAATATTGAAGTGTGATAATTATAATTTTTTTTTATGAACAATATAGATTCAAATAAATGATTTCTATTTTATTAAGTTGGAACAGTTCAATATCAGACCGTAATTTTTAA
Source organism: Acentria ephemerella (assembly GCA_943193645.1). Lineage (NCBI taxonomy): Eukaryota > Metazoa > Arthropoda > Insecta > Lepidoptera > Crambidae > Acentria > Acentria ephemerella. The sequence continues at coordinate 9,349,557 of OW971881.1, forward strand.
TTATTATTAGTCAATTTCTATTTGAAAAGCTGTATAGATATTTGTGGCTTGAATAAGTAGTATTACAGTAACGAATAGAAAAAAACCTTTGTGTGTAATATTTTCAAAACATACATAAATATTGACTATATCGCTTAGAATTAAAGCATAAATTCTGTGTACATTTCTTGTTGAAATTAGATTGTGTCCGATATTAGTAAGACTGAGATTTACTATTGTACAAATGAAGATGGTTACTCAGATAAAGAATCAGATGCACCCAGAATTGGTTTAATTACCAATACAATGGTTGCGCTTAAAAGGAAATTACGTCATATATAATGAAAGTATAAGTACGATAAATTAAACAACTGTTATAATGTAAAAGGTAATTTTTGAGAAGCGGCTCCTTAATTTAAAAACAAAGGTTGTGTGTTACTACCTTTATTTTTCAAAATGTGAACGTTTTCAGAAGAATACTATGTATTTCTACTTACTTTATATGGTTATGTGTACCTAAATACTTCTAATAGAGAATAAAGATAATGAATTAGTATCTGGCTTAGCAGAATTTCAATACTATATTTATTAACCAAATTCAGTTTGGTCACTTATTTATTTTCTCATTTACTTTTGTGTTACATTGTCTTGTAACAGGCTACGCAATATTAAACCTTGAAATTACAAGTTAGAGTCTAGATTGCGTTTATGAAGGAGTTACACAGTTAGATTGCTGAATTTATTTTGAGAACCGCCTTTTAATGACTACCCAAAATATATAATGGATGTTTGAGTATAAGATTGATGACATAATATCGGCAATAATCGTAGAAAATAAATAGCACGAACCGCTCAGCTATACAGAAGTAAATCAGTTTTATAAAGTTATCTGATTTGGTATAACATATAGTTGTATTTATCTTTATTCGTTTACTTATATTGAAATATTAAGAAGCTATATTGATACATAATTGTGAATTTCCTTATTGTTATAATATAATAATACTAGACCACCACGAGAACTGAGTATGTAATGCATAAAAATTATTACAAATTAGCAATGAATTAATAAATAAATAAAAGCATGTGCTGTCTCTAGCAGAAGATAGAGGTATATAGGTTGTAAATACCTCTATCTTCTGCTAAAAATTATTTTAATATTATTTTATTCTGTGAAAAGTTTTAATTGTTATTCTGCTATTTGGTGTAGAGATGAACAAACAAAAGAAAGAATATTTAAAGCTGTCAAGCCGTTATTAAGTTATAAATGGTGTAACCCAACTATATTTTAGTTATTTAGATCGACACTGAATCATAGAAATGATTAACACAAAATTTCAAGAAAATACTAAAAAAAACCAAAGCAACCAAACCAAAAGACATTAAATCAATGATTTACCCACGAAGTAAGTATTCTACTGATCAGTTGATGTCGGTAGATTTATTTTATATAACAGTGAGACTTATTTCCAATGTCTGTGTAGAATACCACGTAATAAAATGTCCTTTGCGTCCACTGCGAAAGCGTTACAAAAGGCCAAACCCATCTAGAGCTGTGATAAGTGACCAACCATGAACAAAATATATAGGTATATTATGTGGCCGATGTGTCGTTTAGATAACGCCGCCACGGTCTCGCCATCAGCTTCACGACGTTAGTGAACATCTCAACGGGTTTATTGACTTTACTGTAATAGAATCGAAGCGATATTTCCACGCTTAGCGAATCGTGGCTATATCTCATTGATTGGACAAGGAACACGAGGTCAACTCTACGTATATTCCGTGAAAGCTTAGTCATAAACTAAAGTGTTTAGTCAAAAAAAGATGAAAAATGTATGTAAGTTATTTTATTCCTTATTCAAATAGTTCAATATTAATATATTTATTCAAAGCATTAATCGACAGTTAATAATAAAAACAATAAATCAGTTAGTTTATTAATATTTCATTGCTACCATTCAATAAATGAAAAATGAACATTATTTCTCAAATCATAAATAAAGATTTTTATATAACTATCACCAAAATAATGTAGCTGCAATCAAACAAAACATTATCAGTATGCGTTTTCAAAAGGTGATTTTTAATCTAAAGAAATAAATCTTAAGTACGCTAGCAAGACAAAGACTTATACCGGTTATAGCTTATAACTAAATCAATGTGTCTGTACTTACTGTTATCACGCAACAATTACGAAAGTCGGTGGAGTTATCAGCTATTATGTAAAAGAGGGCGCTTGCTCCGTGCGCAGCCACTTTCGCTCCAGAATCCCGCCAAAAGCACCAGAAACACCCCGCACTGTCTATCAGTACAAACAAACACAGTCAGACACAGTTTACGAAAGTTTGTTTCACTGAGTTCGAATGCGCGCGCCGAGCAAAGCGGCGCGCGTCCGTTACGATGGTTGGCTTGAGCCTTACTAGAGATGGAGAACCGGCCGAGGCGGCTACCTAGTTGAGAACAACCGCCCGCCGGCCGCCGTGCCTAGGCCTGACACACCAGACCCATACCTACACAGCTGCCATTCTTATTGCACGTTTTATCGCGACTGTCTTTTTGCATCGCATTATGTGCCTCTAAAACTTTGAAAGCACAACTGCAATCCTATTACCGTCATAAATTGCAGGCCACAAGCACCTCTTTATTAATGCAAATCACAAAAAGATTCTCAAAGAAATTTTTCACATCTAATAAATTGTGTAAATAGGCTGCAATTTACTTAGTTCCAACCTGTATGTAATGGAAAAAAGTCAAATAAGATGCTGCGACAGGACGAAGATAAAGTTTCGTTGAATATTTGCTGGCTCGATTGCTCGATGTTCACAGCGATGTTTGAACTCGACAAGGCTACAATGGCTTATTATAGATTTGAACGTGTAGTTAAATGTATGATAAAATAATTTTCACCCGTCCTTCACATGTTGAACTAGTTAAATCGTATCACGAAATCGGTCAATCGGTATGGATAATGACTAACTGGTATAAAACTTTCATGTTTAGGGCTTAACGTGAATTTAATGTTATCGAAAAACCAAGTTTAGTATTAGCATAATAATTAAGAATTTTGTATTCTTTTTTCCAGAAAAACCTCTAATAAGAGAAGCGCTGATAATACACAATATTGGCCCCAATTCCGCTATACACGGACTAAATGAAATTTAAATTATTCGCATCTCTTTCAAACCAATTCATTAAGAAGAAATAGAATAACTTTATAGAATGTCAAGTTAGTTAAGACTTGAACGATCCATATACTTTTGACTTTTTTAATCGGCATGTTTTATGATGTTCATTAAAATAAGGCAAAAAAACTTAAGAGTTGCCATTTTAGAAAAGTCAAATGACGTCACCGGTCATGTCTTTTTTGGTTGTATTGTACTGAAAGAGTAGTACTAAACTTAAATTTAATTTAATTTCCTTACAGCACACGTATTCCCTCCTTCGTACAACATGGGTTCCTTTAAAAGAGGCGTGAAAAAGCACTTTTTTGCCGGCTAGGTGATAGTGGCTAGAACAGTAAGTCACATGCTATCTTCACATTGGGACTCCTCTGCTGCTTATCATCAGGTGGTCAAGTGATTTGCTGAGCTTTATATAAAAAATAAATTAGTATGGGTACTACGGGATCGGGGCCATTGACTCTTTTGTTTTAATCGCCGTTAAAAGTAGAATACATCGATTCAGTTTTTAGTTCTGCGAACTTACGTATTGCGTGATGTGAAGGGGTTCCACCCTCAGTCCACCGTCTTGCATGTAATTACCATGGAAGGAAGTTTGCTACTTTCGGGGCCAAAGCGTGACTTATGGCCAACCCTCCGTCTAAAAAAATACATTAAGCCCGCAATAAAAGGGCGAGTCTCTAGAAATCCCTCGAACACAATCAAAGGGGCTAATTGCTTCAAATTCTAACTTTAATCCTATAAATTTCTGTCCCCATCACTATGTATGTATTAAATTTAAAACTATTTGTTCTACTAGGATTTTTTTATTTATAATCTATTCCAATTTAAGGCAAGTATAAACACCAAGCGACGAAACAAATTGCGAGTGGATTTTTTAAAATAAACTGTAGCGGCTCTACGGAGTAGTGCCTGACAATGGTTAATCAAAAAGTCGTATTTCATTTTGGGAGACCTTGCCAAGCTGGTCGTTGCGTTATTTCGATTTCATTTGCGTGTTCGTGCGCATGCTTTTTTACTTTTTTATCCGAGCGCTCGCCTAGGGTCAGCCCTTGATCCTGCAAAGCTTTGTTATTCAAGAGAAATATGAGGAAAGCCAGGTACCGACGAATAAATGGGATTCTTTTGTGGAATATTGAAATATCTCGCGGCCATACCGCGGGATACGTAGATTAATTTGAAAACGATGAATGCTTCGAGTAGATATCATAAATAAATTTACTGCTTTTGTTTTAGAGGGAATTTGTTTCTTTATCCTTTTGATTAAGTGCTGTTTTATAGAGTACTAATGCTCGAGTGGCTTTATGAATCTGTCATGTTTTAGACTCTGCTTGATATATTGGCTAATTATAAAAGTTATACATCCAATCAGATGGTGGTATTTCATAGTTAACCTCGTTTATTTAAAGAATACATGTTTTTTTATCACGTTATGAAGCAACAAAAATATTCCTCTGGGAAGAAAAATATTAAGCGCAGAAACTTCAACGTATAACGCCCATTTGATTTGAAAAACTACATAAAAAAGCTATTTTATGGAAACTATTCACTTATCTGAGAAACTAATCATCATAATGTCTAAAATATGATCCAAAACTACTTTCCAAAGTATCGTTTCCACAGAAGTTTCTTTACTGTAAGCCGAGAAGTGTGGAATGGATTTTGTTTTTTTTTATATCAGAGAAGCAATTACCAGTCACGAATCTCAGCAGTGACGCGGGTGCTGTAGAGATTAATTGAATTCTTAAAGTGTGAAGAGAACGGGATGGTTGGGAGGCACGGATAGTTTTGTAGAGGTGCAAAATATAGAAGCTAGCGAGTATAAATACTAATCCATTTACTGAACGAATTTTGAACTGTATTAAATCCAGCAACACGTATATATAATATTCTTGTATATGTATAATACGTCTAGGACACTTCTTAAATATGATTCAGTATTTGTATTACGTATTGTAACAGAAACTACTTAACTGGAAGATTTCTTTAGAAATAAGTAGTACCATTTTTCATTCTCTCTGTGTATAATATATTTTATTAAATTGTGTGTATATACATAAATTGAAAATAAATAAATAAAATCAGCAAAAATTTACTTTTTGCTGATCAACCTTCTTAGTCACTTGATACCAATTTGTGTAAGTTGTGGTGTGACGTAGCCATGACATCGCTAAATGTAAAAATTTGTCATTTTGTTCAAGTCTGAGATTGTTATGTTTATTTTATCGTTATTTATAATTAATTGAAATCTTTTAAGTGCACTAATATAGCGTTAAAACTTTCAGAAGAGTTTGGTCTTAAAAACAACCCTGAGAAAAATGATTTTCCTTTAACACTTCAACTTGTGATTTGGACCAAAACTAACAACAGGGCTCTAAAAGGTCCATCATCACCTATCCTCCTCGACGCCGACCGCTGTCATAAAACTTATATTTTATTAATCTTACCTTTCCCACTATTGTAATTAAGCACCATAGCCCGTCCCTTAACCTTATGAACATTGTAAATGTCCATTTAAATTTATATTTTATTGTACAGTGTGATTAATTACTTTAGGATACATATTACAATCGCTGATGAAAGTCGCATCATGGAAGTGTCATTTCCAATATCGTATTTAAAGGCTACGGTGTTAGAATTTCCCTAATGTAAAGTAAGTAGACGTCTAATTACTTCTGGTTATAAATTTGCCTGGATAATCTATATTTAACTAAGTAGGTAAGTATTATGTACATAATACTTACAGTAAGGCTGCCGGCTGGTGAAGGTGCAAGAGCAGTGTATCACATGATGCACTAGATATCAAGTAATTTGCTGTACATATATAATTTCTATTTTTAAATATAAACAATAGGAATTATATAATAGAAATATGATGCCGATCTTTATTACGATTAATTATTAAATTTAAATAGATATAAATTTTGGTTAATATTGTACTTCTAATATGTAGTCTATAACTAGGTTAAGTCTTAAGTAATTGAAAATATGAACTCGAAATAATTTTATTAAGTACCCAAAAAGCACTTATGGCATTGACTTTTTATACTAGTGTATGTACCAGCGAGTTTACTCTGGTGTAGATGTTTTTGTCGTATGTTTGTTTCAATCTAAAATTCCATAAATAGAGGATTACTCCCGATTTACTGGCTTCGTAATAATCAAAGTGGGGCTTTGTATTGGAAGCCTTATCTATACGTTACCCTTAGAGTTCTACAGACATATGTTATCTGTAAAACTCTAGCAATTTTTAGTTGCTTAGTTCTTCGGTTCCATTTGACTGGAGTAGAGTTGCTCCATGTCAATAGAACCAGTTATCCTTTTAAAGGAATGAGGCAAAGTTTAATCTGTAATAAAAATTCTTAGAGCACGTCTAAGGCAGTATTAGCACTTAACATGGTGAAATTAAGTTACTGCCGTACTGCCAAATAACAATTAATATCATTAAACTAATTTTTTTAAGCATTTGTTTCTTCGTTAAAAACAGCTTAGAAACCTGTTGGCGGTCTCTAGTATATTATTTAATATATGTAATACAATACCTTTTCCCTTTTTAAGCTAAAAAGCTGGTATTTTAAATGCCGACTAGACTAGGTAGCCAATGTCCACTCCTACCCTTAAAAAGCTAATGATGTGGATTCTACAAAAAATGTGCTCACGTTTCCCACGCCAAATAAAGACGCATATAATTTGCATGAATGTCCACTGTTAACCTTCAATTTGCCTCTAAAGAGATGCAACCAACCCGTGATCGTGAATGCAATATTAACGTATTCAACTTTTTTGCATTCTTAACATATATGAGTGTGCATTTTTACTTTTTCTTTATTTACTAATCAGAAAAGTATTATTAGAAATCAGTTATTTTTTTTTCAGTTATATACAAAATCTTCTTTCATAAATATAAATAAAATCTTTTGCAATAATACTAAATTATTATGGAGTTAAATTTCCCTTCCTTCTGTGATTACGCATATATTTCCTAACAGTAAAAAAATTAAATTAAATTGTAAGTTATTGCACTTTAAAACGATTATTAAATTGCAATTAAATTTAAATCGTTTAGTACCAATTTTTTTTGTATTAGTACTTTTTTGTGACAATTGTGCTCCTTGTTAATATAACTGTTATTATGTACAAGACTATCATTGTATTGTACGTGATTTTGTTACGCAACACCGGAAACAGAAACTGAAGTTAATTTGTATCCAATTTTCCGCCATTTTACTCAAATAGTTGAATCGCTCGTACTCTCCATATAAAGTTTTAATTTATTTCATTTTGTCATTTGAAATCAAATAATTTTTAAGTAAGTTCCCATATATATATATGGCATTTAATCAATAATTATTTGAACTACAGAAATTTACGGACACATATAGGTGGAATACAATAATATTCTTGCCAACAACTTAGATAATAGAGAATCAAGATGGTTGTAGTTAGTTAAAATGTATTTAATGTCAATACAGTAATTCACCGTAATAAGAATATCTCCTATACAATAAAATCATTAAAAAATCGAGAATCTTCTTAAAGTTTGTGCTTTTGAAAATTTATTAATTTGTAACATTTATACTTTGGCCGATTATATTAATGGCAGTCTCTTAAGAGAACCATTAATAGGCATATGATAGAATAAAATAAAACAATCTCGTATCGGATACTAGCAGAGCATAAAATCAGTGGCGGTAGTTCACACCATATTACGATGAATGAAAGCGTGCAATCTAAGTGTCAAGTGTTAACATGTTCAGTTATAAGGTATGAGCAGGTTACACATCTACAAACGTACCACAATTAATATGACAAGGAAAGCTTGCGTTATACCTATGCGAAGTTCCAATCTACTTAATTTTACTATTAATGATTTAAACAATGCTATTAGCTCCTATGTTGTTATGCAAAGATAAAGATTGCCACTGTGATAAACAGGCATAGAAGGCCTTGAGTACCTGAAATGGGAATTGGATATCTTTCAAATGAAAGTGAATCCCAAAATCAAATCAATTATACACGCATAAAAAACAATATCCCAATAAAGTTAACAAGTTTGATAATGCAGTCACTCTTGAGATGACACTTTCCAGCGATAAAAATATACAAGTTGCCAACTATTGGAATCAATTGTGACATTTTAACTATTTTAGCTGTGTATGTTTTTTTTAAATATATTTTTTTGTTTACCGTTACAGATAAGGTTTGAAGATATTTAAAAGGTTCGCCGTTGTAATAGCTATTCTCACTCTACAATGTTCGTTCGTAGACTTGTACGAGTCATAGTTCTTCACCACGAGCCTCAGGAAGGTATTACCAGGCAGTAAGCATGGATAATCTGTTATTTAAGGCAATAGTAAAACTGTGCACCTATAATTGAGAAACGGATTGGACAAAATTGTAAGCCATAGTTAGCAAGTATCTATAGTATTATAGAATTTCGGTAGTTCGATATCTGTGTCAGCTAAATTAATTTTTTTTAATATTTTTTATTATAAAATATTTAAGCTTAAGCTATATTTGGAATTAATCTTGCATTGTTCATTTGGTATGAATAATATTAGTTCAGCTCGATGTATGCAAACTTTAAATTAATACGTAATATTATGTATCAAAGTTAAATATCTACTATTACTTACTTTTCTCAAATCGTTTAAGAAAAGCTAATTTAATTTGTAATTAGATCACGAAAGACAAAAAGTAAATTTATAACAGAAAAACAAAATGGTTAACGGTAACCAGTGTAGCGAAGTTTAAAATTCGTGTCTTTTCTCTAGAATAAACAAAGTAGGTAGTACTATTGCAGGCACTTAAAGAGGGTGGATACAACATGTTAGATCTTACTTGATATAAAATAAAAATACAAATTGGTACATCAATAAACGTCGCGATCGATGGCATTTTACCACAGAAGCGATTTGGACACATCTGCTTAGACACAAGAATGTGTTGGTCACATTACTATAGTATTTTGAAAAACCGTCTAAAAGTAAATATAAACTTTTTTTATGACTAAAATTATTTAACACAATTTTTCATAGATTGCAGCGATGAAGGATCAAGAGGGAGGTTCCCACGCGAACCATAAATGAATAAGGTAGATCCGAACGGTTTTATTATACCAACTTAGATTAGCTATCTGTGGAGCCACGATACTATAGATTTATCGGTTCGACCATAAACGATTCTCGCCCTTAATATATAGCCAATGGCATTTACAATATGACAAGGCTTTTTAGGAATTACTCCTTAGGCTTTATATTTATTTATGATATTGTTTATTATAAGCAACTTCAAAAAAGGCGATCGAAATAATAAGCTTATTTATTTTTAGGGACGATACTTCATACGTTCAAAATTATTGTAACTTTTTACTTCTATTATTAAGTATACTATAAAACTATGAAGTTGCTTACATATAACTTTCATCTGACATGATGAAATTCTATATAAAGAACGGACCAACTCAAAAACATGCTGTGTTAAGCAATACATACAAAAAAACTAACAGACAGATAAGATGATAATCCTACCTAGGAAATATATCACTCAAATAATATATATTTAAACTAAATTCTGTAGAGTTTCTGCTAGATTCTTTTGGGAAACATTACAGTGAAGCGGTGAAACATGTAAGCATCAATAAATATGATATATTTCAAATGGACGAGCTCTATAATTTAATAATTTTTAATTTTTAGTGTTTGGAATTTGGAAGGTATTTCATTTTTTTACAAAATATAATCTTTCATTCGTTTATATATTAAGTAATTCCAAGCCCTTTTGTCTCATCTCTGGAATACCCTTTACTAAAAAATGTTTACAATTTACATAGAATGTTTTGGTTGAAGCTTATTATAACCTTCTTTTTAGTGTTATGTTAAAATATTATATGACTATTGGATAAAAATATATACATAATATTTGTTTGATAAATGTCTAAAGCATAAATAAAAGCGTCTTTCTACTATAAAACACCTTCATCGTTTATTAATTCATTAAATTATTCATTTCTTTATTAAAATGCCACTTGAACTTTTATAAATTTACAATAGAACAGAAATAAAATATTAAATGTGGCGTACAATCGTATAATCGTATCAATACCAAAAATAGAAAGGTAATAAAAACCATTTTAATTTATGAATGGATACAATAAGTAATCACATTAGTATTATAAAAGAATTATAGCTTTTCAGCGCTGTTTGTTACAGCTTTTTTTCCTTTAACATTTTTGATGTCGGCTCTATCCATTAAGATAGGTCAACCGATACCTTTCCGAGTGCTACTCACTGTCTCGCTCACTCCTTAATCAATTTGTATATGTATTCTTTCAAATACATCGATGTTTTATTACAGAGTTCAAATGAGGTTGTAAGGGTATGGATTAAGCGAAGGCGTTTATATTAACAAAATCCAAATCATATTTCTTTTTTAAAGTCAGACGTTGCCTTTAATTTACTATGGATTGGAGCATTATAATTAATTAATTTTAATTTTTTACTTATCCCTTATTTTCTCTAAATACGATTATTTGATGTTACTAGCTGGCAAAATCATTAAACATAGTAAAAGTCTTAACGCTCTTTTAATTGTTATCCTTGTCTTAATTCAACGAATATAATCACTAAATTCTCGGTGTCGGACACAGATGGATGAAAATGATGAAATCATAAGGGTTGCGTTAGTAGCAATCGCACGCAGAATCTCGTCTTACCCAGACTCCCGTTAAAGCTTTGTCAATTTCATACATTTATCTCAGATAAATGACCATTCTATTTATGTTGTAATTGCATTTTACCGGCAGCTTTTGTATATTTTAAATATACAAAACCTAATACTTGTTAAATGAAAAAAGCTAAAAATACTACTATATTTCAAATTCACAGCAATAACGTAGAATAGGACTGTTTTTTAAATTCGTATTTCGTATTCAAATTATCGAATTTTGACTTTGCAAAACCTTATCAATATTAGGTTGTAATGTAAAGATTTCATTTATAATTACTCACCTATTTAAGAAAATATATGTTAAAACAGGTAATTATTTATCAAATTCGTATTAAAATCAAATGATTATTGCCTATAATTTTGATAAACTCTCAAATGTATACTTATTTGCATTTATATCATCTTAGGAGGCTTGTTAGGCCGGTTGTATCTGTGCATATATGCTAAATACGTTTTCAAATAATTGATCATTTCTTTTTTGAGAAAAAATATCTAAAATTTATGTTTAGGTTTTGATAAAATGATGTTAGGTTTGATAACCTAAAATTAACTATAACGGTTAAAATTGTTAACAATAGAGCAGTTTTGAAGTTACTTGATAGAGCTAAAATAGAAAAACAAAGAACCCCAACAAATCTTATTTGCTGATAATCATAAACATAACTAAGCATGTTTATGACTTCCGAGAAACATTAGGTCCATTTTATAGGTTATCTATTATACACGTGTGTTTCGTCGTATCTTAATTCGATGTAGTTCGTGAGCTGTTCGCTGGTGCCCTTTCCTCTTATGAGGAAATTGTCCCGAGATAGGAACTAGTTTACGAGGACAACATCCAGCAGATAGAGGCTTGTGACAGGTCACGGTGTGTTGAGAGGTTCTCTAGTAATTATAATTGTATATACTTGGTTTTTAGTTCCAGCACAATGTGAGAAAACTGTGTTGATGTATTGCTTGTATGAGCAATGCAGAGGTTTATATTTTTTAATTTAGTAATTAATAGATTAAAAAAATAGTTATTTCTTTGCGAGAGCAGTATTTCTACTTCAGAGTTCTCTTAGTTACTAAACAACGTTCCTGTGGTGCGTAATGATCACAGTACACAAGATCTTTATGGCGTCTGTAGTCAAACTGGGATAGAAAACCCTTCCTAATCAAATTTCTGGATATCTAGTTTTTTCAACAATTTTTACCTATATAAGGAAGTGTAGAGAAAATGTTAAATATATTATTGATACAATCATATAAACTGAATTCGGACTCTCCATGTTTCCAGGCTGACTATGTTACGTCAAAAAACGTGTTAAAAATGGATTTGTTTTTTTTACAGCTTAATTTAGTCTTATGATAATCCTGTGTGATTTACTATAATAATGAAATTTACGCTTTTTACACAAAATATAGTATGTAATTAATAATAATATTTTATTATAACGGTTTGGCAAGAATGAGACATATATCTTGAGAATTTCTGAAGTCAATTATTTTATATGGTATAATTATATACGACTGAACCACTGAACGTTGATAAAATTAATTATGTATATCATTCGATATGCAAATTGTGATATTTGTTGCTATCATAGCAGTAATCACTCACTAATCTACATTTTGCTAGCCGTAAACTTTAAATATTAAGTGACGTAAGATTATTCGTAGAATTGAAATTAAACTTCATAATTGAAATGAGTAATTTATGATTAACTTTTAACAAGGTGGTTTTTATATTCCTTAATAATATCGAGTATCCTACAGAAGTAAATATATTATATATAGATTTTCGTAGTAATATCTATCAAATGAATTCATTAATTTATCATGTAACTGTTTTAAGACTTTGTGAAGACATTATTGTTTAAAAATAGTAGATACAAAATTATCTAAAAAAAAGCAGGTTTTAGTATTATTTTTTGTAATAATTCATCGAATAATTTACCTAAATAATATGGGTTTCAAAACTATACTATGTGATCTAAATAAAAATTTTGATGAGTTTAATGTTCCTATGAAAGCTCACAGTTAGTAGCCTCGGAACGCCCAATAATTTATCAACAGAAACATTCCTGTGATTATATTGTACTCAAAACAACTTTAAAGATACTCAGATGTTAACATTATGATATTACCAGTAATTTCAGAACACATTGTTTAGTACAAATATCTTGCTAAGGCTGGGATTATCTTGTACGTACTATCTTAATAACGTAAAAACTTTGTCAATAGACCATTACAGGCACAGCGTGTCGTTTCAACGCTTTTAAAACGACTAAGTAACATTTTAGAGCAAGAGTAAAATGACCCATTACCGCCCTCTCTTTTAGTAACTGTAGCTTCAAGGTAGGGTAACATTATTGAAAAATAAATCCGGATAAAGTTTTTATGTTGTACTAATACGTAACGTAATAAATAAGTATGCCTCAATATAAGGGTACATATTAATCGTCTATTTCTAAATATATATAAGTGTAAGCAGGATATTCGATTTAAAGCAATATTTTTCTTTAATAGGTTTAGAAACGCACAAGTACAAAAGTAATATAATCAGACTGTAATGAGTGTGTCTGGTGGGAGTTGCGTATGAGTGTGTGAGGTCCAAAATATGTGTCTTTTGAGTCCAAAATATGTGTGTACTTTTATATCCCAAACAGAGTTTAAGAATATTTTTTATAATAATTAGAAATGGGCAAGTTTTTGCATGTTATTTGTATTTAAAAGTTCTTGATATATTGGAGTACGTGCATGCGTTCAGTCAGCGTTGAGCACCATCAAGAGCTTGTGTTATGAATACTAGATACCAGTGAAATTTAGATGGAATCTAATGTAAAATAATATAAATAAACTAAATAAATCTTCGAAAATGCATGGTTCATGAAAATATATTCGCACTATCGTAAAATCTGCTCCTAGTTAAGTTGTCATGGTACAGACCACTACACAATATTAGATATATATTCTAGTTTAAATGACAATTTATAGGAAAATAATATGTTTAAATATTTATGGCTACCCTATTTTTGGGTAAATCACCACTTGAAAATTATACTTATAGTGAACTGTATTACCGGTCTTCAAAATTTATGTCGTCATTATATCACAGTACAAGGATCGCGTCAGGAATTTTTTCTAAGATCACGATTCACGTGTGAAATTATATTTTTAAAGTAAAAAACGTAACATTTTACTACACCGGTACATGAAATATATGCGACTCAAATATAGCTTTGCATTTAAAAAAAACTACGCCAAGATTATGGGTTTTATAGTTTTCTAAGAAGCTAGAAGCTGTAGTATGTTTTGAAAGGCCCCGTTTTTGAAATACACATTGCATATGTTTTTTGAGCTAATCAATTTGAAGCCAAAAATAGCAGATAAGATCTTTTACAACGTAGCAGCTAACGTGTATCGAGTCAGTCTATCTTTATATTGCTTATATATAATATAAAATAAAAGGACAATGACCTCATAGATGGTAAGCAGTTACCGTAATATACAGTCTTAAGCTTTAAGGTTACATTACATAAAAATTAAGGGACAAACAATTCATACATCGTAGGAAATAAAGCATTATCATCTTTGGCAATAAGTTGATATTTGAAAAAACTTGAAAGTTACTATATAAGCATTAGTTATTGCCCCCTACCCGGGGATCCTGTGAAAATCGAAACCAAAATTCGGGTAGCATGTTAGACAAGACCACGAGCCATTTCAATTTAGCGCTTCAGCCTTCTTGGAGCCATTTAAAATCCAATATAAAGTATTTTAAACTCGAATTTAGCTTAAATGCTTTTCACGCCTATAACAATAATCTAGATTTGATAAAATTGATATTATAAGAATTTTGCTGCAAGCGGGTCAAAATTGATCAAAATCCTAATTGAACTGTAGTGTTTAATTTAATAGGCATTTAGTATGAAATAATTGAATTCTCAGCAATGGTTGTTAGATATTATTTAAAGCTTTATGAATTAAAAACAGTTTTACATTGGTTATAACAATATTTAAGAAAGCCTTTTTCTCGGTGTAGTTCTGTTTATGGTCCTACCAGCCTCTGGCTAAGCGACAGGCGTATGGTACGCCTAGCGCCTGACTATAATGGTGAATATACACTAAAAATCTCCGGTAACTCCACTGCTCTTTGGAGAGTCATCGGAGTTCTGCCAAAGGAAGAAAGGCTTCGAAAATATGGGGATTTCCAAGTTATTGGACAATTTTAGGCGTGGGAGCCATCACACACACAAACAAACCTTAGAAAAAGATTTAGCCATAAACCCCAGGTTTCACACATCACCTCCTCAATAAAAATTACTGTGCAACAAAACTCTACAAAGTAATCTGCGATCTATGTAAAAATGAGGTCTGTCCAATCTACGGTTAAAATTCCAATGTAAATATAATAATGTATGTTCTTTTGTATAATAAGATTTGATAATAGGAATTGATAGAACCTTTTAAATGCTACTCACCATATTTAAGTACAAGACAGGAACTGCTTTAGTCTTAAACCACTAAACGCTGGCACGCTGGAGTTATACTGGATTATGTTCGAGTCTCTGGTCTCAAATACATAGAACGGCCATGAATTGTTTATGGTCAAAGCAAGTATCATAGATAACTATTCAGGAGCAGACTAGGGACTGTTTAGGATTCTTGTATACTCCATTGGATGTCAATTGTTTATTTACTTTGTACGATAATAAATTGCTAGCGTTTTGGGTTGCTTATTTCCCGTTTCTGTGTCATGATTTTCCAGTTGTAATAAAGTAAATATTTTTTTCTTTTTCATATTAACTTCCTAATAATCTATCACGATGGAAATTCATGACAAAAACTTAAATATTTATAAAATACCAAAGTTTAACTTTAAACTATATTCTGATAATATTGTTTTTATCTGTTACAAGGGGGAGGGGATAATAATAACAAAATTATGAATTTTATAATATATTACAAAAAAATATATTTATTACACATTAATGGCCATATTCAGTTATTTAATACAAAAAAAATTGAATTACGAAAATTTACCCATATTCCTATTTCAGAAGCATCTCTCTATATACAGTAATCTCGGTTGAAATGTACAGACGAACTACATCCTTAAGCTGTATGTACACATATGAAAATATGACTTTTGATAGGTTTATTTTCAATATTAGACCTTTTATACTTATTTTACAATCCACGTGCTGTGTTCCACGTGAATGAAGATACATGTACAACTAAGGATTTTCTGGATCCCATACATTATCTAATTGAGAAATCTGTAGGTTGTAATTAAATGTTTATTTGATGAAAGAATTTCTTATCTAATATTTGATGAAATTAAAAGAAAACTTTCATTTCTAATGGAAATGTTAATCAATTTTAGAAGCGGAATCCAAATATAGAATTTTAAGAAGTTTTATATAAAATTTTATAATAAACTTTATTATCATATTGCCATAAAAGTATCAATGATCTTATTAAAACGGTAATTATAAGATCCTGGTTGATTTCTAGTTTTGACATATTCGATAGACAAATTTCTGAACAAAATTAGATTTGTGAGCTCTGACGTAGTGTAATCATCTAATGCAAGAGTAACAGCCATTTTGCTTTTCCTGCGGTCTTATGTATCCCACCTAGTATACAGAGGGTTAATCTGCTTTATTTTATAATACACATTGATAATTAGCTTACAGAAGTACTACAAATGTTCTTTTATTTGCGGTGAATCCAATAAATCATGTTGTTCCAGTTTATTTGCGTAAATGAATCCAAATGAAGGCAAACAATAGTTTTAATTAAACAAAATAAATGTACGCTGTGCTGGTTCCTTGTTCGTTTTATCTGAGAAAGGATTGCAAGTTTACAAATGTGTGGAGTCACGCTACGACAGCGGGAGAAGTGAACTATCCCAGTTTATAGTAAAGACAACATCCCATCAATCTCTACATCGTACAATTTATTTATTCCTTATCCAGTTGTGATAAGAAGGGTTATTGCGGTGTAACTATCAAACTTGATATGCTGATCATTTTACGTTTACAACGTTTAGCAATGCATTATAAGGGGTTAGCCACGGGCAAAAGGAGTCTGTTTGCTTTTAGTAAATGTTCTGTGAAATGTATGTATATGTAATGTATGTATAAGATCTGTAGTTTCATAACATTATTATTATGGAAGACGTAATTTAGTTGTCATTTTGATTGAAAGTGTAAATAAGTAAATGACAAAATAGAAGCTGAAATTTTCAAAAATAATCATATATGTCGGTCAGTAAATAATTGATTGTAAAGATTTTAAAACGAAATACATTTTACTGAAAATAATATCTATTGGATAATCAAAAATATTAAATAATATTATTACATAGTTATTAAATTTGAATTTAGGTGGAACATATTTCATTGTGATGTACACTATAAAACTCGATAAAATTATCACATTCTATCCATATAATTATTAATGTGATCATGTATCATAAATATTAAATATCAGGCAGTGTATCCAACGTGAATAAAATCAACTTAATTGACTTAAAGGACGCATGATTAAATATGATTAAGCTCATATATATCATACTTTATGCATCCGAATTGTATGCTTTTTCCAAAACATTAAATCTGAAATCATAGAAACTAGTTTGAATGTTGTCACCAAATATTGTAGGTATATTAATTTATAACTTGCCTGCGTTTTACATAAATTTGACCGTGCACTAGGAACTTTTGTCGCGGGTTTGTAATCACTTTAACTCATACACACACTGTTTGAATTCGTATATTAATGTATGATATCATAATTTCCATATATAATTAAATCTTTTTTTAGTTAATGAAGACAAAATATGGAGTCCATTAAAAAATAATATACACAAAACTTAAAATATTCAAAAATAAGCACAGAGTACAGAGTGCACAAAGGTCCAAATGCAATGATCAATAGTGAAAAATATGTTTTTCAATTAACTCGCTAAGTCATGTCAATAGGCAAGACGTATCATTACTTTTATATATTACTTTACTTTTTTCATTATACAGCACTTTGAAGTAAATTCTATATTTTATTTATTTATACATATTTCACGCATAATAAGGGACCCATTTTTTTCAATATGACAGACAGCGGTTGAAGGTTTATTGCTGAATTAGTTTATATGTAGTTAGCATAATTTTTTGGTTTTTCGATTATTAAAAAATACTTTGAATGAAGATTTCGTATATAAAAAAGACTCTAAAAATAAGACGCTTATCCACATTGAAAAGTATCGCGGGAAGATTTACATAATTGAATAATTGCAAGCCTTTACCGAGATTTACTATCATCAGCAGTCATAAGCTTAAATGTCAATAGGCAAGACCTATTATTACTTTTATACATTACTTTACAGGTTATTATGATACACAATCTTCTGTAGGTAAGTCCTTTATGAGTGAATTAAAAGATGTAAGATTTTTAATATCTTATAATATCTTAAACCATTTTACAATGTTGTACAGCGCAAACGAAATGAAGCAACTAGATTAATATTGGGTGATAAAACTCAATAAAGTAGCTTAATACACTCGTTAGTTGTGGAACGTGAAAGATGATTGTATTATTACGGTAACGGTAATGTAACATTACGTTAACGTATTTGTTTCTATCAGATAGAGCTAAAAAACAAAGGTCTTAGTACCTTTACAATAATGATGATATTTAACTGTCCACTAAAGTTATTTAATTTACCAACCACAATTGCTTCGTACTCACCACACCAATGGCTTACATAATAAACTTACAATATTATCTACTTAAATAAAACAATTATGCCACAATTATCGCACTCGAATAAAAACATAAAATTACTTTCAATTTGGTTACTTTACCAAATTGAAAAGTTTACAATTTAAGAAGAAAGCAAATTCGTAAGTTAAAAAGTAATAAGTTGATCTATAGCTCCAATGTGAATTGAATAAATTTCAAATGACTCTGGACAATAGTCAAAAATCAACTGTGATATGTGAGTTCTGTAGTTTTTGAACGCTGAATAAGCCCATGATAAGACACCTGTATGAAATGATTGTTGCAACAAATGTGTTTATCGTAGAATGCAGGGAAGGATTTATATTTAATAGATATGTTTTCTACTCAACTCTTCGTGGGTATGTGAGATTTTGTCAATTTTGAAGTAAGCTGTGCATTTCAATACAATAATAAAAATAAATTTTACCTTTACAAAAATGCCAGGTACACAAATACAGTCATACATTAGTTTATACACAAAAATACAAAATGTTTATATTGTATATAACAACTTGTTAATACCTAGTTCGTGTAAAAAGTAACTTACTTAATAATTTCCATCTTTTTTACTATCATAACATTCACCCAAACAGAACAAGACATATTCTCCTCGAACACTAGATTAAATCTTACTACAAACGTATATATGAATTTTGGAGATAAAAATGTACATATAATGCTAGATTTTTATCTGGGAAATTCATAAATTATTATATATTGGAGAGTTCCAATAGCAATCAAATAAAATGAAGTTAATTATCAAGTGCAGAAATAAAAATTTGAAACGCAATTTGAAAAAAAATTCTTAAAATATTCTTTTTAACATTATACAGAACTTTTAAGTAAGTTCAATATTTTTTTTTATACATATTTCACGAAAACCCATTTTTTGCAATATGTAACAGACAGTGAATTAGTTTATGATTTTTAAAAACACTTTGAATGAAGACATTGTATATGTTATATAAAGAAGACCCTAAAAAGAATACGCTTATCCACACTAAAAAGTACCGCGGGAAGATTTACATAATTGAATAATTGTAAGTCTTTACCGAGATTTACTACAGTATATGCATGACCAGCAGTCATAAGCTTAAAAGTTTATACCCATAGCAAATACAGCAAACGTTAGTTGCTACCGCGAATTTTCTAGACAAAACATCCCATTGTCTGTCTGCGCATAGGCACAGGTCACCGCCGTGGAGTCATGGTATGTCCATCCATTGAAATTCGTACAATTGTTTTATATTTTTGTGCTGAGAATCCAAGCTTTCTTGTGCCATGACGTCTGAAGATGCTTACACAAGTACCGCATTAACTACCGTGAGTCCTCTGAATAAAGGTTCAAATTGAATTAACGCTACATATCTCATGATATCAGGTTTTAACACATGAATGTGCGGGACTATTGCAAGCCGTGGGCGGCACAGCACTGGACATGTAATATGTATTGTGGTCGTACAGACTACAATTCAGAGAAATCCTTCGTATAAATAGCGGTATAAGTTCCTTATGTCATAATTCAACAGAATATCTCACTTCGGACCCATCATAGAGAATACGTAGCCGTAGGTAGGTATGATACCCAATGTAGGTACAGCCTAGATTTAACGAGCTAAGTATGTGTAAATTTAAATTTTGACATTTAAACTTCAAAATCATAATCTAGAACGTTACGGCGCGACAGTGACAAGCTTTTACGCCTTTTTGACAAAGTAAATAATCAGGCCATTAATACGTCAAATTGTTTCTAAAAATCTATAGATTCTTAATCACAAATTTGCAGAGCTGAGGTTTTTTACTTAAAATCAAATTTTAAGACAAAATATATGGGTAGATGATCATAAACTCAAAATCAAGCAAATTTGATCAGAAGTAAACCTCATCTGCTTGGTATTACAAAGACGCGAAGTTTCAAAGTTGGAATTGGGTAAGTAATCTCAGAATCAGCTATTCGATTTTAAAGAATATTTCGACAATATTTACACGGATCTTTGGACGGACATAAGCTTTATATCTCAGAAAAAGCAGCCAGTGTTGCCACTGTAAGTCTGTATGAAAATTTATTGCAATGTAGTATAATAGTAAAGTTATTCTGTAAACTAAATCTTTGTGTCTCATTCCCACGTTATAACGCCATGTGCCTGCATTCTGTAAATGCCACAAAATGTGATGTTCACATAGTTTGGATTAATTTTTAAGTTTACTCTATACATTGTAGTAGATCTATTAATATCGGGTATAGAAACTTGTGACCTAGATAATTTCGTTACATAACATCCGAAGTTCACTTACAAGAATATCGTAAAATTATGTACTCAGTTAACGGTACATTTTGAGACGTGGGATAGCAAATAGTAAAGGTTTAATTGTTCAATTAAACCTTTACTAAGGGTTTAGTACTATCCGTTCCAGTATTAAGGCAGTTATAAAATTGTAATGTACTTATCCACATTGCACATTAGTGTACCAACAAAGTAAATGCATAATAGGTTAATCTTTAATTTACAATTAAAATACTTTCTTTTTTGTAAAATACGACAACATTTTAATATTTACATTGACTTAACTGTTCGCAAAGTGATTCTTTATGATTTACAACGAATTGTTTTTAATTTTGCTACTTTTTTGGGTGTCACTACTTGGCCCGTGGTTTGTTCCTTTCTTACAAAACAAGGAAGGGATATAAGAGCACTATCCTTAAGACTCGTAATAGCAATATTACCCACCCAGTGTAAATAAAGAGTAATCTCTCAACCCAAGAACCAGACTCTAAAAAAAGTTTTTAACAAAACTATAAAAGAGCAAAAATTATTCAATTTAATTAGTTATCCGATTAGAAACAAATAATTTGAAATAGCATAACTTCTTAAATTGAATTATTTGTGCTTGTGTGACGGTTTTTAGTTAAGTTTAAAACTTTTTTTTACAATTTTGTGTTTGTCGTTAGTTTTTACTAATAGTTGAATAGACTTAAAAAAATATATGAAATACGTAATACTTGGTGGCAATGAGACGGTTAACAAGCAAAATAATTAAAGTTACATGACATTAGACTCTATGTCCCCTTGATGGGGTGTCCTCAGAAGACACATCACAACACAAGTACATAGAAGACATCGCGAGTGATAAGTTAGTCTTATAAGTTACTTGTAAGCTTGTCCGTGAGCTCAAATTTTACCATTAATACGCCATTTTTCTAAGATTAGCAAATTAAAGTGGCAATAGACATGACGCATACCGTGCAGAACGAACTACCGATGTGCGTAAGAGTTCCAGTATGTAATCCAGTATATAAAACGTACGTTAATTATGTTTATAAAATAATACGGCATAAGGCAGATTAATCCTAGCCACCAAGCATAATAAGCCATGTACACATTTGCCGCTGACAACGCTGTTCCATATTGTTCTAGCGTACATATAGCCGATGACAAGCCGAGCTAAACCCATAAATGCACCAGCGACATTCGCAGCACTCTCAATAAACAAACCCATTGCTCACTCGATATGAGCTTTATGTTATACATAATAAGACTCGATCTACGTTGCAAGGCTCGGCGGAAATCTGGACACCCTGCAAGCGAAGTCACATAGACGACGGATCCATTAACTTAGTCCCCTTGATCTTAACATTGTTTTTCTACGCGTGGGAAAGGTTGATGTTTCTGGAAAATTCGTAAACAGGATCGTTACTGTATTCTCGATAGTTCTTCGTAAGAGGACCACTGCCATAGGCATAATGTTAATAGTACTTTTCAATACAAGCGTGAAAATAATTCAATTTCTTTACGAGTTCTTCGATAAACAGAGATACCCGTCACTTTCAGAGGCGAGTCGAGTAGAAATGATAATTCCACACGTGCATTGGCCGAAAAAAATAAAAAAGAATACTTTTTGATTAAAAACCTCTTTCATGCATATCAATGTCATATGCAGGAGAAAAACAACAAAGGCACGGTAAATAATAACTAGCTTGTTAAATACACATTGAAAAATCTACTTTTTGAGCATTTGTATTAAAAGCTTTTTTATCTTTTAAAGGTTTCTTCAATATATAATTAAAAAATAGAGAACATAAAAAATATATAGGTATTTCATTGATTCTAATCTGAAACTATAAGTTAACAATAAAAAAATCACGTAACCTAACTGACTTGGCAAAATAGTAGAGCTTTGCGGCGACATTTTGACATTTTGACTGTTTGCTTTTTGTTATTTGATGACTGCGGTGCATTGAACATAATCTGAAACAGTTTTCGCGATAGTATTATGACGTAACTTATCCTATACTTAATCCTTCCTACTGCAATATGCAGGTACGATTAAATATATGAAGTATGTAATACAGAGAGAAATTTTATTATACTAAGTAATATTTGTGGTGTCGCCATATACTCCCAAGAATGTCGAGCCTCAGCTTGACAGATAAATAGGTTTTGTTTTGACTCGCACTAAAAATAATACGTGCTCACATGTCACCAGGAAAACTAGCAGTTTGAAGTCTTTCCACGCCTGCAGCATTTCATACTTCGAAATAGACAGCAAGCATCTATCCAACATGCAGACCTTGAGTTCAAAATCAGCATAAATGTCGGGTCTAACTGACCCCGGGAACCGTCAGGCCCAAATACGGCGACACCCTATGTCGTTTCAATAGCATTAGTTAGTTGTTATCGTGGACGGCGGCGCCGGCAATGACGGGTTAAACGACAAACGTGGGTAAACACTGCTTCTAAGTAATAATAAATCTACGTTATATTGATAACGAGAATAGCATTACGTCTTATTTCAAAGAAAATGGTGCTGTAGGAATTACTCTGGGAGCAAGTTTAATATATAGTAATATAAAGTCTAACATTTTGTAATAATAATTTCCAAAAATTATGGATTTTGTTTTTATTGATAATCAAGAAGAACGTAAGAACTTTGAAGATTATGAATTAGAACATCGCTATACCATTCCCACGCTTTACAGGAGAGCCAAGATCCTTTTCTATCCAGTTTGATTAGAATAAGGTATGTAACCTTATTCTGATCAAACTGGATATAAAAGGGTCTTAGGGGAACCTCAACCTGTCAATTGTATGCACCTCCTTTGCGTCCTATACTTCATTACTGCTCGCAGATATAAAGAGAACACGAATGGTTAACAAGACTTCAAAAGCAAAACCCACGAGGCGAAGAAGCGTAAGTAACTTACAAGTGTACAGAGACTTGTATGTTAATTGCTACGAAATTGAGTTCTTTAAAGGATTTTACAGATCTGTTAATGACAACTATTACAATACTTAAATGCCCAATAAGTTCAATAAATAATTTCTATCTACTTTCCTTATTTGATCTTACATTGCCAGTGTGACTTTTTTATCATAAAATATCATGTATTACTAATAACGTAACTAACTTTGAAAGTATTACATATTACATTTGTCGTAACTAATGGTCTATTAGCAAATAGTTGATTTCAACTAATTGCAATTAACACTTTACGCTGATGGTATTCTAAGATCAAATTTTTTATACTTACCTTGTTCCAGATAGTAATCTGCACATTTTGTTCATTAGCTGAAGGAACTTAATTTCATTTAATGCATTATTAATCACATTCTTAGTAAAACTGGTTACTTAGTAAAATTCTAAGACTTTATTGAATTTTCTTTGATTTAAAAAATGTAATAATCTAATCTTTTATCTTGGAAATGTTTGGGTCAAACCGGGAGATGCTCTACGTATTTAATTCTAAGCACGCTCTAATGTTAATGGTCATAACAAAGAGTTCATTGATATTCAGGGACAACCTAAGGGATGATACCTAGTAAGCTCCTTAGGGTTGGTGCTCAGCATAAATACTTATAATGCAAATTAAAAATTATGTGACTTAAATATAATTTACTTTGTGGTAGGGCTGCCACCTGTATTATGCCATTACTATATTTCTTGAAGCATCTGACTAGCTATCGCCGACTTTTCTATTATCCTGAGTCTAGGAATGGGCAAGTAAAGATTATCACAGGGCATGAGAAATTCAAACATTTCTCATTTCATAAATTTCAATACTCTCGATCATCAAGCGATTTATTATATGAAATGTATGTATTAGCAAAGACAAACCTATCATTAAATAAATCATTGAAACTTACAATCAAGCGAGGCCGAATTATATGCTTGGGTCTCAAAAATCAAAAACAACTTTTTTTTTATTTTCTTTAAAATTCAGAACGTCTTACTGACAACTTTAGTATGTATAATACGATGGAATAGATACTCTTTTTGATTAAAAAGAACTGATAATTTTTAAGAAAACTACTCTATTTTGAACACATTTTGAATCTAATTTAGGTTAATATTTATAGTAAAAAATAATAAAACAAAGCAAACTTAAACATGAAACCACTTAATCACTTTACACTTATTAAAATTTTTATATCAACTTTCAATTCTATTAATTTGTCAATTTTGTTAAACTACCAATTTTTAAATATTGTCAAATCAACGGCAAATTTATAATGCAGTTTGATTTTAAGCTCGATGGCGAAGGTATTGCGGATTATAATATTCTTACTGTATCCCCTAGTATCCAATTTTAATGTCTAATTATTTGCAACATAATACGATTTAAAAGCTGTAAATTGTGATCTAATTCCATTCACACGCACAGTTTAAAACATAGCTTTAATGACACGTACCAACTTGATATACAATCATTACCGCGTGCAGAGGATGTTAGTCTGTTGAGCTCTCATGTGATACTTGTCACTGTGATTAAAATATCAGAATGTCGAAAAATTGTGCTGTTTATTTAATTAGTAAAAGGCATAAATATTCTAAATTCAAATTTATTATAAAGTTTAAATTTTCACTGAAATAAAAATACTATGAAAAGTTTTAACAAAAATCATTTCTGATCATTTTATTCTTTACAAAATTGATTGGGTGTCTCAATTACGTTACTTTTTTTATTTGCCTTAAATGAATAATAAAATATATGAACCTCTGCAGAATGTTTATATCAGTCAAGATAATTAAAGTTAGTAAAGTATAAAAACAAGAGCTCACAAAACGGTAAAGAATACTAATTTAAATTCAAAGTCCATTATTAAAATAATGTGAAATTAAAATAATTTACATCAATATATATTAAAATGAATATATAATATTAGTCTCCCTTTTATTCCAGTTCATTAAGAAAGGGACAAGTTGAATTACTTCTAAGTTAAGGTTGTTTAGATTTTGCGTATTCTAAAGCCTATTTTAGTAGTGACTAGTGCTTTAAAAGTTGTAAAGAGATTTGCAATTTTAACGTCCAAAGGTCTTTCTATCGGTCCTTGTCTTTTTGGAGTGCAATAAAAGATTGACACTGACAACTTTACTTTCTGTGATATATATTGTGTAAGTTTATGTCGAATCTATCAAGTATCCCAAAGCGGTCACTACTTCTTAACTATTATCACTAGTCCGTTATTACATATACAAGTATTTTTGCTGAGCAGAAATGGTTTTTTCAACCGACAATTGCCATTTAATTAAAGAAGTGTTGTGAGAGATTAACTTTAGTACTACTTGATATATCAAGTAGTACTAAAGTTAATCTCTATATATATATCTATCAAGATTTCCAAGAGCTATACGATAAAAGCTTTTAGCAGCGAGTGATTCCCGATATCGCGTGACTAGGCCCATCCGTTATCCCTATTCACCTCACGAAGAGGCGATTTTCGTGCTGTCCGGGAACGATTTCCTTATTGCACGGGATTATTCCCAGTGGTCCAAGGCTGCTTTGTTGCGTTCACGCAACGAGTCAGCTAGTTACGCTGTTAAGGTCAGGCAGACGATGGTGCCCGCAATCGCAATTAGAACAATTGTTAACACGACTTACGTTTAAATTGTATGCTTCGTTTAGTTGTAAATTTTATGGCTTTCTTGCGCACGGAGTTAGTTATATTTGACAAATCCGAAGTACGTGCTGTAGATTTCAATATTATTTCAAAATAATTTAAAGATAAGTAAATAATATTTTTTTTTATAAACTTCATGAAATTAATCCGAACTAAAAAGCGGTACTATAATGAATATAAGTGATTAAAATATGGCAGTCCTGATATAAGTTCTTATAATATTACAATTCTACGTCACTACTACAATACACTTCTAAAGTATGCAAATATTTTTTCTAACTCCCGATGATATCATCGGGATGAATAATATATCAACGGCGTACTACTTCTCTTTTTATTAAAGTAGGCATTATTCGTCAATTTGCGTGAAAACCTTCGATAGCTTTACTTATCTTAACTCTCCACCCTATACATATACGAGCCGTTTTAATAGGAACGCTAATTAAACTGGACATATTTGGTCCTTAGATATGATAATGCAGTTTTGCCTTACTGGCCATCAGAAATATCTCCTCTTTGGTTGAGAATTCCGAATTCAAATTTGACGGCCGTCTGGTCGAGTAATCTACTTAGTTATGTTATTTTTTTTCTGTTATCCTTATTTCTTTTTAGTCTCTCTACTTTAAATGATTAGTTCTACTTTCAAGTGATTCAAAATTAATAGCTCCAGCAAACGACTAGTTTTTAAGGTAATTTACTTTATTAAGTTATATACACTGAATCAAAATTATATCCATTTTAGTACCACGTACTACCGACATAAAATATGATTGTGTGCTGTGATTTGAAGTGCTTAGTTGTAATTTTTTTTAAATATTAATGAGGGATCATATGTGAACAATATATTCTAAGGCCATATAATATAAGGCCACCGATAGTGAGAATATTGGTATTTATATTTCTTGTTCCATAAATTTATATAAGTAAGTGTACAAGAAGGTTTTAAAGAATTAACTTCTTTAAGCATTTCAAAATATAAATTTAATATTTACGTGTTGTTTATGATATGGGCTACGTATTATAAATGACACTGTTTTTTTTTAATACACTCAAATCTACTACCTGTGTTTGAATTGAAGGAGAAATAAAATATGGATGTAAAGCCGCTTGAACCCTGAGAAGAAGGGATTCTTAGAAGTTTAATACTTTGGCTAGTGGAATTTTGTTTGATCGGATGATCGAACGTCCGTATTTTCTTTTAAAATTGTTGTGTAAAATTTAAGAAATTTGAGTATATTAATATTTGGTAACTTTTCCTTAAATATAAATAAATTGATCGTGGTTATATTTTATATAGTGAAAAAGGAGAAAAAATGTCTAAATTAAGGTACAATTTATATACCTTTATTTAGAATAAGTATTTTTAAGATCGGAACCATATCTAACTCATTACACTTCTAATTGCATCTATTCATAGAGTCTAATTACCGCTGAGTCCACGCTCTCACGATCAGACTTGTTTTTCGCCTAGTACCTTGTAGACATCAAGAATGTAATGTCGACAGGGCCTGAGACGACCCTATTTACTGCCAGACGTACTGGTCGCCGCGGAATAAGTGATGAAACTTTCGTAATTGGACGGAAAGCAGGTTGTTAATTACTTAATTTCACTTGATGAGCTTTCTGCACGCTGTAGACAATGTTATGTTTACATTTATCCGTCTTTGATAATACTAGGAGACGTACGTGCTAACTTTGATTTAAGCAAATCTAACTTCAAAAGACTGAAATGGTCAAAATTTCAGCTTTATTTTCTATTGTTTCTGAGAACAACTTACCACCAAATCCAAAAAATAATTTTCATCGGATAACTTCTTAAATAAAACTATTTTTACCTGTTTTTTATTATTTTTAATGGTAAGTTTCTTCGATCAATGTTGGATGGGTGACTGTCCGTACATTTGACTTGCTTGGCTGACTGTCCGTACATTTGACTTGCTTGGCTGTTTGTTGTTGGTTACAATACTGTCTATTCCACATCTAAAAATTTGAATTGTGTCATTATCACGATAAAAAAAAAGTAAAAGTAAATTTATTCGATTAGCCATCGCTCGATATTCCTATCGGCAAGTAATTAGTAATTTATTTGCCATAATTAACGAATATCATTACTATGTTGCTACCGGATTTTAATTATTTAAAGTTTTATATACGTTTCATAAATATATAGAACTATATAAACACACAAAACATAGTATTACCACCTGAACCTTATTTTCTCGCTGGTTTTAACTTTGATTGTCTAAATGAGTAAGCTTATAGACCAGCAGTACGTATTTAAAATAGTCGCTAAAAGCAATAATGGTAACGTGATGAAAGTTTTGTGGTATAATAATAAAGCCCCAAAAATGAATACAAAACGCAATGTAATAGGTAAATTACCCAAAAACCAATTTACCTAATTCGTGGTACTTCCTTTTAATTAAATTCTTCGCTTACGATGAAATCTAAATCGGTGCTAATTTAGGTAACTATGCCGTTTCTAGTGGCTAAAGTCGAACATATTTAATAGCTCCTACGATCATTAGATTTAAGTATTCACTCTAAATATAACTGAATTCTTAAAATAAGAGTGTAAAAAAGTACAAATATATGCTGTTCCTAAGAAAGACACTGAAACAATATTTTTAACAAAAAAAATTATGTTGCTAGGTTGTCTTGAAGAGTCAACTTAACTATTAATACTTTACCGTCCCTCTGACGCTGACATCCAATAGAAAATCTATTATGTCTAATAAATTGAAGAGTTATTTATTTGTTGTTATTTACTTTTTCTTTAACGTGCCATCCAAAGTACGTAAGAGCCGTTTGTCCCGATCGTTATACCACCTTCTTTCACCCACCAAGCTGCTTTGTCATAGTGTTATATCCCCACTCCTCATGTGTTTCTCCTATGTAGTAGTATGCCCAGTAGTGGGACATATAAAGGTTCTTGTTATTTTGTTGACTTTTTCCTTGTTGTTTGATTTATAGATTGATTAATAATAACTACAATATTGCTTCTATTTGAAGCAGAAGAGAATTGAAGTCTTCGCGCGTTTGACCTTGTCAAATGAAGAAGAAGCAATATATGTTGATAACTTAGATACCGTTAACTATTTTTAATTTTGTTACAAACCATGTAAGTAATACTCCTATTGAGTATACATCGTCCCTGCAAAATTCTTCCACAAAACATAAAGCTAAAATTGAAAATAAGATTTTCCTGAAGTAGTATAAATTTGAACAAGAATTTCTGCGGCTAAGACATAATCAAATTTATCCATTATTAACAAAAAAAGTCCACAGTGATAGAACAATCAAAGGAGAATACTAACAGTTGGAAATAAAACGAAATGAATAAATCAATTAGCTGAATTAGTGTGACTTTGTTGAATGGGCAAGAAAATATCTGACGGTGTATGCTATTTTGTTAAACCATTCCCATGTACAGGAATCAGCACTAGACAACTAACTATTAACTACTGTATGGGCGGGTCTCGACTTGCTAAATAGTGTTAAACCAGATTATAACTCATTGCAACAGACGCACGTAGTATTGCATTGTAATTCGCGTCACCTTACCTTACCGCGTAACACATGATTTACAGTTTTCAGATAGGTCAACTTTATATGGTAGTAATAAGGGTTATTTTTGCTAGGCAACAGTCAAAAATAATAGCTGTTGGTGTACATATTACCTACCTGTTTTTTTAATTAACTGAAAGTATTTATCTTAGTAAAACAGCCGCGTTAATCGAGGGTCTATATATTTATGTAGCTAATTAAATAATAAATTATTAAAAAGCTCAACATGATCGATGCAATGAATAAATTAATATAAAAAAAGAAAAAATAATAAAAAATATAGGGTATAAAATTCCCCAATGACTGTAAAAAGGTTAGAATTTTATAGAAATATAGCCGTTAAGAATACAAATTTTAGGATATATCCCTCTTTATAATGTACAAACCTATATAGACCTACATTCTAAAAATATTACATTTGTGCGTTAGTCGAGTGAAAATAGAATTTTGGTTTTTCTGACATAATAGAAAGTGTTTCACTCCTTCTCGTTTCTGTCTGTTTAAAATTTTTTGTGGAAATAAATCATTCCAATGGGTATGGCATAATTAGCAGTCTATTACTCAAAGAATTCAAGAATTGTAAAATACCTTTATGTTTAATTTTATCCCAACTTTATCTATTTATAACGTTAGTTTTAAGTCCTCTCTTTAAATGTCAAAAAATGCATCTTATTGTGATAACTGAGAAAAGAGTATTGACTCGAATATCATAGAGGTTTTGAGTTTGCAGTGTTACGTTTCCGTGATAGTTTTTTATTAGTAATATTTTAACTACCTTGTTATCTTTTTCAAATTATGTTTTTTTTTGTTTTTGATTCGGTTTTATTTTTGAAATGTATTTTATCTGTATATTTTAATTTCATATTATCTAAGATTCTTTCCTACTCTCCGATTTTTCTATCATCAATCCTACCTGATGAAGATTCTAATAAATATAGTTATCTTTAATATTGAAATGAAGACAAACTTATTCAGAAAATTATGACATGAATGTTAAA
Organism: Acentria ephemerella; assembly: GCA_943193645.1. Lineage (NCBI taxonomy): Eukaryota > Metazoa > Arthropoda > Insecta > Lepidoptera > Crambidae > Acentria > Acentria ephemerella. Next base: position 9,380,676 of record OW971881.1, read on the forward strand.
TCTTATTAATCCTATAAGCAGTCGCAACCTACCTTGAGATATGAATATTTTAACCCTCCTAACAAAAACGGAATCCACTTGTCCCACGAACTTGTAAATCCTTTAATTGCGGACCTCCTACTCAAGGTGGATTATTTCGAGCGAGCGTAACGAGGCAGCCAGGTTTTTTGTACAAACTAGTGTTAATTTATATGGGAGGGTCGAATGGACTTTTGTCCGTTTGCTAGCTTTGACGGCCATGACTAGCAGCCTATTGTAATTTGAACGCAACTCGAATCCGATTGAATTGGGGAGCAATGTCAAAAAACTCTATAAAAAGTGTGAGAGCCGTCAAGCTCCGCTGTTTGGGTGACAACACAAATCAAGTATGCAACCGGCTGTAGTGTACTCGAAACTACTTGACACTTTGTAATATTCTTGAATTTAAAATAATTACCACTTCAATAAAATGATTGCTACGTGTTAGCTAATTTAACAAAAATAAACTCAATAAGCATATAATAACCCTGGAATAAGTATTTTTACTTTTAGCTTAAATGTCGAAATTCAATATTAGGTAAAGTAATCGTAACAATTTAGATTTTGGTATAATTAAACTGTTCGAAGAAAGGAGAAATACTTACTTATATATATATTTATACTTGATTTTGTTCAAAATACCTTCGATAATCCCTTGTTATTTATGTACAAATGAAAAAAGTAAAAGTTATTTAATTAGCTTTTAATTTTCATAGGTATTTAAAATATATAGCATTATGTGCTACTTTAATATTTGCAGCATCTATTAAAGTCTTATTTCAGCATACATTCATCTAATACTTGGACTATTAAATAAATTCATGATGAATGAATGTATATAACGATGTTTAATAAATATTCTTTTATAAAATATTTAACGACAGTGGAAAAGTCGGATAAAACACATCGGTGCACATACAGGCTTGATAGTTTTAAATATGAAGGACAATAGGTCACACTGCATAAATAATTTCACGTACAGTTATTGTTGAAATAAATGACGGTAACGTTTGTCTCTCACTAGGTCTGAATAGTTTGTGTAGTGGGGATGAAGTAAAAAGTGACCGATACGTGCACTAAACTGGGTTACTCGAAATATTGAAAAAGTGTTCCACTTCGTTGTGCAGTATGAATTTAAGTGATAATTTAAATTGTCATAACGAAGAAGATTGAAGTTTACGTTAAATATCACAGAAATAAGGCTTAACTTTTTATTTGGCAATCAAATGTCTCCGTGGCGTCTCAATACATTTTTGATTGTATTATGTATGTACGTAAATACAGTGGTTCTTTTCTTAGAAATTCAGACTGCCATAGCTTCAACACCAGAAATAAGCATAAGCTCGCCTTTCCAAGCCACAGACTGCATAAGACCGGTAATTGTTTTATAGAAATAAGTATAAAAATGTACAATATGATACCACAAAGTTTTATTGAATTGCCTCTGCATAAATTTAAGTCAACTATTAAAATTTGTTTGATGAAAAAGGGGTATTACAAGGTAGAAGATTATTTTAAAGATAAAAATTTGTGGCCACTATAATTTGCTTCTCTGCACTTATTTATTATATTTTGCAATATTTAAAAATATATTTTTTAATGCACTGTAAAACAAAACATGTATATGTTTATAATACTAATACATAATGACATAATTGATTTGTAAATGTCATTATAAATACTAAAGGCTGAGAGTTTCTTGCGCCGCTTCTTCTCTGCAGCTACTAATTCGTCGAAGCGGTAGTAGGGTTGATTGGGAATATGCATACTAGTGTTATTTTTAATTTTAAAATAAGTATTATTTTAAAATTAAAACTAACAATTTATTTAGTACATATTGAAATACTATAACTGGGACAATTAGTAAATGCCCGGTTGATACCCAGTAAAATTATGAGTATTGCCTTTATAATTATATTTATTTATTTTCTTATACATATTCCCTGTTGTGACGATTTAAAAGAGCTTAGTAAATAAGTCTATTTAAATAAAGTTATTTTTGACTTTTGACTTTTGACTTTTGATATATATATATATATTTATATATTTTGATGCGGATCTAAAAATATTCTAAAAACCAAACTAAAATGTAAAGAAACAGTATCTTAAAATTTTAGAGAGTGATTGCTGATACATTCTTATATTTTTTATTAAAATTTTAATATACTTATAAAGATGAATGTAAAAATAAGTAGAAGTAATTTTTATATTATTACAATGAGTGTATAGTTTAAAGAATATATTAAATTATTTTGCAGCAAAATTATATTCGAAGTATTTTTATATTGATATTTAAAATTTTAATTAAGGTTTTCGAAAATTTAGAAAATATTTGAACGTTAATAACACAATGTTCGAATATATTTTCTTGCCATTTTAAAATAAAATTATCATCTATATAACACTTTATTTCGAAGACGGAACTTCCCAAAGTTAAAAAGTCGTAAAAACAACTTATCAAATACCATAAAAAGGCTTAAAGTGCTCAGGTACCAGGTTATCGCTTATTGTCCATAAAAAGATAAATCAACCCGTAAAAATGTAAAATTTCAACATAAATCCCTCGAAAAAGGCTTGAATGTCATCAATATAGTACCTACGACATAGTTATCGTTTATTTTTAATGTCACAATCAGTTGACGTGAAAAAGACTTCAAGAAAGACATAGAGGCAGCTGTTCTATAAAGGTTTGAGGGCTATCTAATTATTCCATTCAAAAATCGATTCTAAATACTTCTGTTTATGTCCAGAAATACTTTGGACTAAACTGACTATATTTAGCCTACATTAGAGCGTTATAGGTATACAATAGGCCTAATTGGTTTGAAGTTGGCTGGTAGAGAACAATATTTATCGTTAAGTTCGTCACATGTTCCTTCTTTGGATATTAAATAAATAAATAAATGTCTTGTTCAAGATTATTATTTTAGAATTAGTAACATTATATTTAGTGGGCACAAAAACTATTGCGACACCAAGAAAATCCTAATAAAACAACCGGTATATTTCCAAATCCAGTTAACTATTTTCTTAGGGAGTGACTTTAACTTTTAAGAAAATAAAGTATCGTGATTGTCAAATTTCCTATCGTTAAATATACAATATTTATTAAGATATACTTATTATACGTGCTAAAATATTATAAAAGAAATATTACAATTTTCATATTATCCTAACACATTTTGAAGAAAGAGCTTTAAAATTGCGTTATACATATAAATAGCCACAGCTATTTCCGATATACTTAAAGCAAGATTGTAATTAACTATATTGGCTACTATTAGGGATCGAGTTAGCGCTGTGGTCGTGATCATCGGGCTTTCACTCTCATTGCGCATACACACCACGCCCCCTCTTGGATCTAAGTCGAATTACATAATTTACCATAGACTTGTTTATGGACACACAAACCTAACCTAATTAATGAATGAAATTCAGTGATAATATCTAAAATATTTCTATAATTTTTTTTTATAAATATTTAAGTTGTTTACTTGCAGAAGAAACATGTAAGTTTTAATTAGTTGTTTAGACTTAATTGTACGGTGTTTTAAATATAAAGAATTATTCACAATCTAGACTTGTTATTTGTCATCACTAATTTCTATCATGCGTGATAGGTATTGAGTTATGAAATTCTAGTATCAAATATGGTAAACCTGTTTGTGAAAGGTATTTAAAAACACAACAATAATTCTTACAAAATCGCTTTGTAAAAATGTATATTAATGAGATATTTATTAAGGAGACAAAATCTGAAAATATACTTGATTAAAATAGACATAACAGACATGTCTATTTTATTCAAGTCTACTTCCAGATTCGGAGCAAAATCGAAAGCTGCGTACTATACTGTGCTAATGCCACTGAAATATTTGTTTAGTAGTGACGTTATCTTTAAGGCAGATGACATATGACTTGTATAATTGAATACAATAGATCGAAACATATATTCTGACTACTGGCGTGATCTGATGTTTCATCTGACGTCGATACACATACCTATGTTTAAAACGTGTAGGATATAGATCATTAAAATTGCTTCGTGGTAGATTAGTTGTCTATATTATTATTGAAGATATAAAGTAGGTTATACTTCAAATAAATAAATATCACAATACATTAGAGTATGTATATTTAAAATTTAAAATTGAATAAAAAAAAAAGTGATCACTTCTAATAATTTTTTCATTTCCATATAAACTATTTGCTGTAATATTGTGGGGCAAAGCACTTTAAAAATATAGTTGTTTAATAAATTTTCAAGTAACAATAATATTTCAAATATCAATTTTTATAATAATTATAATAATATTTTGCACACTCATACCTGTTATCTTGCCCAAAACATGCACCATTAAGAGCTTGTGGTATAGATACAAGAAACAACGAAACATTGATATAAATATCTGAAATAAATATACAAATACTCGAACCCATCATACAAATATCATAAAACTAAGTTTCCGCAATTCATCCAACACAGCCTTATTATTGAAGTTGGCAATAAAGTCGTCACTTAGACTGGGTGCCATATTTTTCCATATAATTCCTTAAAGAACACGTTTTTCGTTTCACCAGTGCAAGGTCCTATCAAGTAGAATTTATGAGAAACGTCTAACTCCCATACGTTACTACACAGAACCATCAAGTCGAAGATCAAAACGGTCTTTTTATGTGGTTCCACATATGTCGCCAATTGGAGCGGAGGTAATTGCGATGGACGGTCAGAAGCATCATTATATTGGTGCACTGAACCTTCGACCACTCGTAAATTTTCAATTTGAGATTTAAAATAAATATTAAGAAGTTAACAAAGTTATTACTTATATTAAAGTTTATATAAGTACTTATTTTAATACCCGAGACACGATCGTTAGCGTAGTGATTCGAACGCTCTGGTCTCCATTACAAAAATAAAGCAACTTACGTCATGGATGGCCGCTGGATGGAACAACAAAATTTATTGTGTGATATTTTCATGCAGAAACACCATTTCTCTTGTATCACCATTGTAAATATTTCAAGTAACTACTTAAAATATTTGTAAACTTTAAGCCATTATCAAAAACTAGGTTCATTAAAATATTTTTGAAATGTTTTGCAAATTTAATATCTTATAAAATTATAAAGAAATTTTGTGTATATTTTTTAAATGTAAATAAAATAAAAATAATACATTTTAAGTTCATTATAATAAAGTGCTATAGTTTTTGGCTATGTTTTTATTTATTTTGATTAAATTGTTCATTATGAGATAACATCTAAATTCTACAATGATACTATAAAAAACGTTAATGGTTAGGTCATTCATCTCTAGTTTCTAATATTAGCAATGTTAGAGTCCAACTTGATTATCGGTTAGTCAACAGGACACCAATTACTTCGGGTCAATTTGACATAATCTATTCAGGACCAACTCGCCCTCAAAATAGGGAACTCAAACAACAATTAGGGATTTGATGAATTCGTAGTACGGATATTTGATCGAGAGTTAGGGATTAAATAAATGAAATGACTGAGAAATCACATCGCCTGTTCTTAATCTTAAATTAAGGCACAGCAGTGTCTTCTTAAACTTTTATTTTGTTTTAAATAAATAAATATATATATTATTATATTACCTATAGAACCCCCAAAAACCGCCTAGCAAATGTCCAAAAATATTTTCTAAACATAGCTTTGTACAAAGATTTAGTAAAAAAATTTGAGAGTGATTATATTACCTGGTAATACAATTAAGAGCAATGCCAAAATATATTTAACCTTTTTCTGTTTCGCTCGTCTCTCATCGCCGTGTGCGACTTAAGCTGTCAATTATGAAAGATGGCGGAGTTCCAAATGTAATTAGTTTGAAATATACTAATAAAATATATTTTTTTATTCTGTGAATTTCCCGATGTTTTGTCGGCAATGAGTCTTGAATTGTCAATGGTGTTACTATATTCCGAGTTTATTTTACAACATTTATAGTAGGTCGTACTACAATGAATGGTTTTACTTAAAGTAACCCTTTCATACATTAAGGTAAATAATAACGATCACAATTTCCAACATAATGAGCAAGCTATATTTTCGTTATTCCTTCTATTTTTAGAAAAATCATGTATTCAACAAGGCCACAATATATTGTGTGCTTTTGCATATGGATACATTGTTTGTTGAGTAAACAATAAGCTTTATATTTGTTGTATAACCTGAGTCTTTCAATATCCGTCAAACAAAACATATTGAAGGAGTACATAGCTACAAGCAAAATTAGAAATGAATTTTTAGAATGTCTTATAGTATAAGTTAATTACTGGTGATATAAAAACTTTAATTAGTAGCAGGATCAGTAAGATAATAAAGTAACAAAAGCTCGATGCTAAGAGGTAATAGTAATCGATAGAACATAATTAAATTTCAAAATTTTTTGTATTAATAAATAACTTTATCTATTTAACTCAAGAAATATTATGGTGAGTACTAGTAAAAATATTGAGTGTACAAACAGACTTTTCATCAAGCGAAAAACGTCAGTTGGAAAATGACACTTATCACAAGCGAGTAAGGTAAACCGACAAATGTCAATCTTTGGCTTAAACTACAAACGTGGGTATAGTCACGTTTAAAAGATGACAAAGCTCAGATATGTTAATATGAACTGTTTTGTAATCTTAAATGTATACATATTTTTACACGTGGCTGTACATGTCATATTTTGACTTGGTTTTAACCTGATACTGTTTTCATCTACTTATACTGACACAAATCATAAATCAATCAATACTATCAAAAATCAGATAACCTTCAGCCTTTACGCAAACTCTTATTAAACAGCGTTTTCTAATGAGTGCATAAAAGTCACTTTTAATTGCAGTTAGCTTGTTTGTGATTTAGTACCAATCGTCAGCTGATAGTGGTCGGTCATTAAACATTTTATATACTGCGACTGATTCTTGGCTGCAACTTATATTATTAGTAGTAGTTATTCTGTGGTAAACCACCAAAGATATTTACTTACAAAATAGTTCTGTGCACGCGCCACGCCCGCTCTACGTCTTCGCTATAAACCAGACCAGTGCATTTACTTTACAAAAGTCATGTCACAGTTCGTGTTTTATATCATGCAGAAGTGAAAAGGACCGCATAATAATTAACAGTGAAATTTTCATGTATCAAATACAATTAATTTCTTATGTTAAATTGAGCCCTAGTGATTTGGTAAAGGAGAAAGGAATTGTAATTTAAACTTTGGATCTGAATCAGTAATAATCTTATTCATCACATCACCAGCAATGTTCACAGAACTCAAAACACAATAATAGATTATATAATAATTTTTTAGTTATTTTTAGAAGGATCTGTTAGAAAATAACAACCTAGTCTATTTTTTAAATTATTTCCTTATTAGTTCCTTAAGTTTAAATCTGAACCATAAATGCACAATTTTTAAAATATACCTGCGACACTCACTAGCAGCGCTCCACGAACATATTTACTCTTTTAAGCATCATTATACTTTGAACCTTATGTTTAACACTTTAGGAATACAATTTATGGTGTTCTTACGGATTTAATCCTTCGGATGTCATAGATGTGACAACATTAATCATTTTACAAATGGTGTCGATAAATATTTCATAAACGCTCGCGTGTAAGCTTTGAGCTACTGAATTATTACACTGCATCTTTAAAAGTCTACAACTGGTATTAATAAACAGTAGTCGTCTTTGGAGCAAGAACCAGGGTTTAAATGGTTTTATCTTACTAGTATTATAATATATGTTCGGAGTTACGTTTTACATTTGGTGCTCTTCACACGCGAGGAATAATGAAGTTTCACGTGAATGATAGTTATAATGTTCATTTTAAATGTTTCTGTTGCTAACTCTTCGTTTATCCTAGGCAAATGCAATTTCTCTTGTATTTTAAAGTAATTATCATTTCTGTCTGTCCGTTACTGCCAATTTTATATACTATACTATCATCATTTTCATTATTTACAGCCTTTACTTAAAAAAAGCTCAGCAATTGACTGGACACCACCTGATGATAAGCAGTAGAAGGGTACATATTTGAAGATACCTAGTGAAGCATGTGACATACTGTCGTCTCTTCGTATATTCGTACCACTGATGGGCACAAGCTTTCTTACGTGGGAGAAACACATGAAGAGCTTGGGCCATAACCCCACTACGGTGGCCCAATTCAGCTTGGTGACAACCAGGATCATCGGCTTAACGTGCCTTCTGAAGCAAAGAGGAGGGCGAGATAGCAAATTTGGTTGGCCCAAGGACCAACCATGGCAAAAGGTTTTCGTCATCAAAACCAAAACGTATGAACTACTACGAACTTCACAGACTATCAATAGGTACAAAAAAAATAGAAAGTTCTTTAAATTTGACTATTGTAATGTCATATTCAACACCTCTTGCAAAGAAAACACAAATCAAAATTCACATACTGATTACACATCACAGAGTACTGTTTAAAAATCATAAGAGCTTTAAATTATTAACAGATTATTAACTGATTTTATATTTGGTTTTTAGTAAATATTAACTATAGCCATGGCTATGTCTAAAACAAGATTATTATTTATGGTGTTTGCTAAGTATTACTAACTACATCCATTTAGTACACTATCAATAAAAAAACTCATTTCCATTATGTAACTAAGAATATGCGTTGTAAGAAATTACATCAACGCACGACCTTAAAGTAATGATAGATAGCTTTTCGGTAATAGTTTGTTAAACTATAAATCATTTCTGTTCTAAATTAATTTAATTAAACTAATAGCACTTACTTCTCTGGTAAGAGGTTTATTAAAATTACTTTAATTGCATAGACATCGGTTTTGATGATGGTTAACCATACACAGATGGCATTCTATAATTATTAAAATCAAGATTTATTTTAATGCTTGATTTATAGTTATAATAAAGAAATTAAAGAAAAACGAATAAAAACTGTACTAATTAAAGACTCAAAACTTCTGAATATTGGCAAATGCTGAACTCAATGCTCGCCACGACAAGGTGGTTTCTAAAAAGATTAATTCTGTTTTTTTGATAAAATAAATCAAAAAGCTCTTTTTTTAAGTGGACTCAATTACTAAATTCTTTTAAATCGTCGAAATATAATCCTACCATCACTTCGGAGAATAGTTTAGCTTTGGAGAAGAAGCTAGCTTGAACGCCCCAAGGTTCCATAAAAAGTAATGTTTTACAATTCCGCCTCTGCGTAATATAGATATTCTATATTCACATAAGATCCTCGTTTATGCCAGGTATCGAACTGATAGGTACACGGTAGCAATCTGGAGGTATCCGCATCGTTATCCATGTAAGGCGCGCCGCGGGGGCACCCATTAACGAACAACGGACGCGAAACATCTATCGTTGCATCTATTAATATTGAACGGACCATGTGTCGACCTGTATTATCTACCGATTTATTTTGTAGTTTTGTACTTTGCAACCACATTCTTGTCGTAGTTTTATACAGTAAGGGTTTTACGACTTACGATGGAATATAATTTCTCTGACTTCCGATAAAAAATAAAATATGAAAATGCCTGAATTGATCGTGAAAATATAAAAAAATATATATATCTAATCAAACGAAAAAGAAGGTTTTTTTTACTTTGTTTATTTTTTTGCAATTATATCAATGTTTTAGAGATCTCGTATATTACTTACCCACCTAATAGAACCAATTAAATATCACAAGAGTTTGTGTTATGGATAATAGAATATAGATAGTAGTATGAATATAAATATCAAAGTTATAGTAAATTTACGTAGAAACATCAGTGACTCGTAAACAAATATTAACCATAATAAATAATATTCACCATACAAATTACGAATACGGGATATGAATTTAGGTCCTCTAGTTGAGTAGTTAGACTGAGCACTTGACCAGATGGCCATCAAGTGCATTTACAGAATACTTCCGCTTAATTAACTACAGGCAATATTCTAAAATCTGCCCAAACGATTACGGTAGATATCTCTTGTCAGCAAATGCAAACCATGATGGAAGAACTAGCCTCTGAACAAACGAGGTTCGTCAATCTCTCTAGGCCACTACTGCTTTAGGACAACACTAGACCACACACTGCACAACAGTTGGCCTAATAACTATAGTAGCTGCAATTGGAATGTCTATGACATCTACCGTACTCCCCGGACCTTGCTCGAACAGATTACTATTTTTTTCCATAATTTGTATAACTTCTTAAAAGGACGACAATTGACAATTTCAATTTCAAATGTATCGACCTGATTGATATACCTATACTTTTCCTTACAAAAAATCTTTGTGTCTTTTAGAAACAAAATTTCAACGAGTTACAAAAATACAATTAATACAATTCAATTTGTATAATGTTGCAACATGCTCTTATCGAATCAAACTAATAATCTGCATATTAAAAACTTGTACCTACTTATCTAAAGAAAAATATTGTCTTTGAAAGTTTTGCAAAAATAAATATTAACAACGCAAGTTAATCAAATTTCGCAAATCGTCTTTGGAATAATAATCCCAAAGACGATTTGAGCAGAGACATTAAATATCTTTGTTTATATCCAACAAAGCTTTCCTTATTTGATAGATCATTAGATCAAAGGCATACGATACGACTACATAATCGCTAATGAACCAATCCTTAGTCGTATTTATCACATGAAGAATATTAAAAAATACATCAAGTCGATTTATAGAGAACTCTAAGCATTACAATTTGTAATGTTTTATTCATTAAAATAAAGTGAAATAAGATATGCTGTATGATTGATTGGCTTTTGATGTGTAATTTATGTGAATATAAATAAGGATTGTAAATTATGTACTTGAGTGACAAATGTTGTAAAGAGAGTGCTAAATTTAAAAAAAATAATAGTTTAAATGTGACATCTGAACACATAAGTCATCCTTTGGTCTTAATTTCGCAAAGGTTTAATACCAATAAGCGATAAACATTTGTTCCAAATTTTACTGTATGTAGTACAACTAAACAAACTTGAGCAATTTAAGTATTTGGGCCATCGGATCACCGACATCTTAAAGACAATGTTTCACTTTATATAGTACAACTAAATAAACTCGAGTAATTTAAGTATTTGGGGCATCAAATCACCGAGGATTTTAAGGACAATGTGGATATTGAAAGAGAGAGCGAAGCGCTGTCTGCCCGATGCAACATGTTGGCCTGCTGATTTTCATGGTGTACGGGGACTGTTAAAGTGACATTTTTAAAGCGTACTATCGGTTCTTTTACACTTTCAGCCTGTGGGTTATCTACACGCAGCGGACATACAGCGATCTGCGCGTTCAATACAATAACATGTTCTGGGTACTGATGGGGCTGTCTCTTCGTTGAAGCGCTTCCGCTATGTCAGCAACGGCTGATACAGATGACTTTGCGGCCATCGTGGGCAAATGTTGCGCTGCAAGCATGACAACCCTTCATCATCCTGCGCTCGCTGGCGGCTGGAGGGACACTTCGAAATGAATTATTTGTAAATCAATATTTTGTTGATGCTTATAGCATGAATATATTCTCGATTGCAATAAAACTATTTAGAAGTTAACCAGCAACTTGTTTCAATCTGTTGAGTTTTGTATTTAGTAATATTTTGGAATATTCTCAAGTGTAGTAGTCCGAACGCTCTATTTTCGATTTCTAATAAAAAATAACTTTCGCAATGGTTCGTTCCTTAATGAGTTTGGTTAAATTGAGGCCCGCGGTGTTTCCGAACACGTTGTTCCCTGTTTTAACGACAACCACTTAACGTGTTTCTCATGTAGGAAGCCCCATCGTTGGAAATATATAGAATGTTGATTATGATGATATGTAGCAGTAGGGAAATGAAAATCATAGTGGTGTTATGACACTGACATAACAATCTGTAAATAAAACCATAATTGATCTCGAAAATTGTAACAGTTTATAATATATTATTTAAATAGCTTTAATACCTAAGACCACGCCTTATCTTCTATCAGACATCTGCTTTTATATGTGTGACCCACATTTTCCATATTAAGAGTCATTAATCAATCTTTGAAATAGTTGGTACGTATTTAAAATTCTGATTATATCAACTCCATGCGTATCAATCAATCAAAACAAACCCATTGGTAAGTGATAGAACGAAATTGACTTTTATGATTAAAATCTATATAATTCAGTTCATTGATTATTTTAGAGTAAATGAATAATATTTTTTGGAAATTGAAAATCGTTTTGACTCCTAACCTATCTTGGTCACAACATTAGCTTAAGTTGTGATTTTTTTATTAAACTAAAATGTATATATATAAAGTATAAATCCCATCAGGCCGGGACTCAAACTTGTTTTTTCATTCTTGCGAAATTCTCCCTTATATAATAAGGTACAATCTAAGCGTATTATTCATAAACAATATTTATGAGGTAAAAAATTAAAAAAATACGTATAAAAATGTTACACATTATTCTATGAAAAATGCAAAGAAAGAGAATAATAATATGAACTATGAATCTATTGAAATAACTTTACGGTATTCCTTGGCGTTGTATGAATTTTATAGCTATTTCATAGCCTGTAAATAATATTTCAGTAAGGCGTAGACGCATTTATCGCGATTCCAGTTAATGTGTTCATCTGAATAGAAACTTGATAGCCATTTCCCAATAAACTCATGAATACAATTTAACTTTTTACGTTGTACCACGTATTATACATATTATTCTAACATTACACTACCGTAAAAAAATTAAGGAATGAATCTCCTCATATATTTTATAGAAGATTTATAAACCTGAATTTATATAAATGAATATTTAATAAACCTTGACCTTAACTATAAAAGAATTAGTAATAATATTAATGATTTAATCTGAATTTTAGTTTCTTTAAGTAAAAGTTATCCATAAAGAAATAAAAAACTACAAATGAAAAAGACTGGGAAATTGTATTATTTTGATTTTATCATTTTCATGTATTTTTTATTTGTTTTCTTATTCTAGTTCAACAAATTCATACAAACTAATAGCATCGGACCTCTTATAACAAAAAATTAATTATTTTCCAATTTCTTTTTACAAAGTTTGAAAATGAGTTTTTCAATATTGTATAAAAACATCTCAGATCTGTTTTACAGGAAATGGAATTCGTTGATATAGGTATCAACATATACCTTCGACTCATCGAAGTGATGCTTTTACAACCCGTTTTCGAAGTTACTCCGCGTTAATAGGCTACTTCCTAATCTTCACTATTCAACATCCACCCCTTATCAGCCCACAGGAGTTATTACTTTACGATTTATCGTTAATGATTGTGATGAAAAATTAAACTCTAGCGAGCTACTATTTAATTTCTACTTACATGGGCCAGTGAATGCAACATATGTAAGCCATATTTGGTAGAACAACTTAGTCACGAAGAAACATTATCCTTTGAGCTTATAAAGTTGACAGACACATGCGAAATTGTGACTTCCAAGTGAATTTACGCAGTTGTAATACGAGCTACTTTTGTACAGGGAATTTACATTTTATATGCCATCGAATGTTCAATGGTGATGCTGCCATGCAACAGATGTCAAGACAAAGGAATGTTAATTAAAATATTGGCACGACGCAGAAATAACCATATTTGAAGTATTGTGTTACAAAACAAAAGGTTTACATACTCTGACGCGATCAGAATACACCCTCTCACAATCTGAATATTATTATAAATCAGAATAAAAGTAAAATGTATGGTTGTAGTAGCCGATACTGTTTCATTAAAAATGCTGGTTGGTTACTCTCAGTTTTTGTCGGTCTCGTAATAAAAGAAATGAGGAGATAATAAAGAGTAATATATTTACAAAACGTAATATATTAACAAAAACAATGTTTAATCTGAAACTGAATTTATGTTTGATCTCGTGGCTTGACTGATTTCAGAATTTTTTTGTTTTGTTCATTGTAACACAGATGTGGTATGTGTGAGAAAGGCTGAAAATAATAGTGGATACCCAATTTAGAACTGAAAATATCCATAGCCACCTCGTATGCAGGAATGTCATCTCTTTAATTGCTACTTGGGATTACTAATAATAGGTGGAGTGGTGTATATACTCTACTACTGAAATTATTTATGAAATGTTCGGCTTTATTAGTTTTGATAAAATTAAAATCGGGGATAAAAATCAAATTTATTTTTAATTGTCGTCAAAGGAGTTGGTATAGCGTCACAAATATTATTTCAATAAAAAAATATTCGCATAATACTCCTCAGAGTAGGTATTTTTATGTAAACCTAAGAATTTCAGATTAATATAAAAAAATATTTATTCAAAATTTTCTGAAGGAGATAAAAGGATTTTAAATTCATAATTATCGAATTGAAGTACTTTATAAGACGCTTTTACGGTAGTAAAGTCTTGATTACCTAGGAACTTCGAACTCTTTGGTCCTATATTCTGACATAATTATTATGATCTATTTTCATATTTAATGATTCTAATTTTAAATCATGCCCTAAACTAACATTATAAAGAGTTAGGCATGGGAAAAGTGTGTCACGTATTAATTAGGAAACGTCGTCTTAAAGTTGGGAAAAGAACAATATCATTAATATACGAGTAAGCAGACTATAACAAAAATTAACCTCTCCATCGATTTGATAAACATCTCCAGTCTGGCACTCTGTGATAATTAACAAAAAGACCTGTTCTTGGTGGTTTGTCATTCATTTTACCCTTGTTCACGATTCAATCTTGAGGTCCAAGTCAAGAGTCTTGAAATGAATTAGTTATGAATCCTCGCGGACTCGAATCTAAAAACTTCTATACTTATTCAACAGAAGGGTATCAGTAAGTATTATCTGTCAAAGGAGACGAGATATAAATTACTGCCGATCTTGGAGACAATGAGTACTGAATAATGTATACATTTGTAAATTGAACCTGGCCGATTGCTTAACAACGGCTGTCAGCCTGATCTTCTTATATGGTATTGCCATGGAGAAAATTATTCAAATCATTTTTTTTTTATTTTCATTTTCAAGTGTCAAGTTTAGTTGAGGGTTTACTAACTTTGGAACGAGACGGTAAAGCGCCTACAACCTATAAAAGGTGATGCAGTTAAAGTTTTTCAGTTTTATATCAAACGTTTCTACTATACTTTTCCCCGCAGAAGGACTGCCCTAGACTTACGACATAAAACATTTTAAAATATGTGTACGTCCCTATTTTGAGACGGACTATGTGAAACACGTGAATAATGGGCCATGACCAATGTGGCTCACGCGTTTTACTCAGAAAAAAGTTCAAAGGCGTGTTTGTTACCGAACTCCTCCGAAACAGCTGTTGCAGACCGATTTTTTGAAATTTTGTGTATTTATTTTTGTGTTCTTGTTTTTATTTTTTGGTCAGAGAATAGGTTGTAGGTCATTTTTAAAAATCTTGGGTGGCATAACGTTTCTTCAATCAGCTAGTCACAATTTAAATTTGAAAACCTATGTACGAAAACATATTACACAATTTAATGAATAATGCGATACTCATAAGGGGAATAAAAGCTTGTACATACTTGGACATGTTAGTCTAAACTAGTCTAAACAAAATTAACAATTTATTTAGTCTAAACAAAATTAACAATTTATCTAGTCTAAACAAAATTACAATTTATATAAAGTGAAATTCAAATGCTTTTATGATGCTAAAAAGTGGAAGTAATCACAAATAATAAATGTAAAATGTTAGAACTTTTACACGTCATGGCATAATTAATTTTCATTGTCACTACATACATTTAAAACTGAGGAATATCTTGTACCGTTTCTTCACCATAGCTAAAGTAAAATCTGAGTAATACAGTCACCTAACATAAAGAGCTTGTGATTTTATTTTTAATTTTTTAACAATATTCGTGACCCAATATCTTAGTAAAACAATCACTAATATTTTGTAATATATAAAGCAAGAACAGCAAAATAAAATATTTTTATTTAACTATCCTGGATAAGACATTGCAAAAGCTCCATCCAATATAAACGTCTCGGAGTTCTTACTTATAATGGTAGGTTTTTTAATCTGATAGAATTCAGAGACAGTTATCCTAATAAACCGCGTTAGCATATCCTCTAATTTCTCATTTGTTTCTTTTACAGATTCATAACATCCGTTTTTCCTTATTATCTTTACTTATTTTGTAGTACTTACACTATTTGTAATACTAAAGTTTTTCACAAAGAACGAAAACATTAGGAATAATATAATTTCCTCTAATGTTTGTTACTTCGGGATAATTACACGCTACTGCAGACATTTATGTCAGCCAACCATTTGTACAACCTGATGCTTATTTATTATGTCACGCGGGAATTTAATTAAGCAACCGTATATTTGTGTCATGTGATGACAATACGTGATGGACTGTTGTATGGCAAACGAACAGGATTTTAATGAGCGCAACCGATTGGCATTCTGCAAGACCAGAAATTGACTTAATACTTTTTTTATCATTCAAGATGTTCAGTGAAAGTGGAAGTAATTGTACTAATTAAATGCCAATGGTCAGTCAGTTGAATGTTCAAATGTCTACATGAGAAATAAGGATAGATGTATTTTAAAACCTAGACAGAGACCATTTCAGTTGTATACAACAAGAGAAAGAGCGCTAAAAAATGAAACAAGTGAACATCCACATTTCGAATTTATTTGATGTCTGCCGTAAAAATACTAATAGATTAAATACTTTTTTGGGATTCTGTAAAATAGAACGTCATAAAACACGATTTATATACAGTCAATTAAATCACAGATTCGCATAATATTTGACATAACAGAGGCCAGCGCAAAACCTATTTGGTTTTGGTGTTAGGAAGTATAACAAACGCAAAACAAATTTTACATGGTTTCGTTTTGTGCTAAATAAGTTTCAATTTAGCCAAAAACTGAAAAAATAGAAACTTCTATTTATTGAGTAACCTCAAGATATTTCAATTCACGTATAATTTTTATTTATCTTTACCAAAATTTTATATTTGGATATTTATATTAAGGACGTTTTATTACTACAACTTTGATATGCATACTAATGAAACAGTTTGAAGCCTTTATTAATTAAAATAATAATAATAATTGAAACCTTGACTTTATATTATCCAATTACTAGTTTATTTCCACAGTCTTCATTTATTAGTTACTTAAGTTAAATATTTTTTTATTAATCTTAACTTTTATCTATATTTTATTTTTATCTGTACTTATATAACACAGCTGAAGATTCTGTTTATTTGTTTATGTTGTTTGTTTGGTTGTACGTGCTAATCTCAGTAATTACTGATTCAAATTGAAAAATTTTTACGGTGTTGGATAGTTCATTTATTGATAAAGGCTATAGGCTATATAACATCACACTACGACTAAAAGGAGCTGAGCATCAATAAAAAATATTGCAAATATATTGTGTGAAGAACTATTAGTTTCAGTTTATATTTCGTTTCGTGCGCTGCGTAAATGGTTAGAGACGCAATAATCATGTATGCTGAAGTTTTTTTAAAGGTTCTAAAAAAATGCGGCATTATATATCTATCTTTTAAAGTTAAATCATTATAATTTTTTTTGGGAAGTAATTTGTTAAAAATATTATTTAAATCCTTAACCAAATAAATACTCAAGTACAATCATGTAACCTAGCCACTTTCGTATGACATGTTGTTATATTCCGACATCCACGCGAAAGAAGTCGCAGGCACAGCTATTAAATTATATTTTTAAACTAACACAAACACAGTGGAAATTCTAGTTTTGAAATTCCCATCTAATTATCCAAATATGCAGCAAAGGTATTCGCAAGCATCCTTCAATACCAAGTCAAAAGCAGTTTGATGCAGCACGAGCAGTAATCCGCATACCCCTCAACCTAGGAAATTATTAAATCCGAGGCTTCATCACGGTGCTCCATAGATTGGCTGAACAATATTGACGGGAGGCTGAGACCCTAGAATTATTTTCCGTCAAAGTGATTAAATAAATAGTACCACAGCCGTGGACCGAGTTATTCCGTAATTACGGGGCTCTATTACCTACACTGGTATGTTTTGGACTAAGCATATGTGTGGGTTAACCTCTAGTGCCTTGGAGACACGTCCGCGTAGTGTTGTTTATACGGTCACGCTGATTGCGGAGTTCAAAGACCAGATACTTTAATTCTTGAAGGAAGTCAGGGTAAATTGAGATATACTCAAGATAGTTGTATAAAAAAATTGCGTTAACGTAATTTTTTCTTTCACTGAATTTCATGAATGTGTTTTAATGTCAGAGGATGGCAAGCATGATCACAACCAAAAAGCACTTCTTGGCGTGAAGCAGGTTAACAGAGCTCATTAAGAGCGATTTATGCAGACTAATCAAAATGACTATAAATATAATGCATATTTTTATTTTAAGCCAAGTGTGCGTAGAAAAAATAGTACCACATAGTGCCTTTAAGTGTTATCTACAGAAACCTTAAAGTCAAGTAGGCCATAAACTTGTAGTTGAAAAAATGCGTAAGATATTTAAGATTAACTCAAAAGTTGTATCAAATAAAATGTTCAAAGAAACAAAAACCTTCCCAAAAGATTGTATCTTCCAACCCTTCTTAGCCACCAAGTGATTGATAATAATCTATCAATCAATCAAAAAGACAAAAGAAGCAAGCAAAGCAAGACTGTTATTGTGGTAATTCTAAAGTGCACTTTGAATATCTCAATTACAAAATATATTCCTGACTTACCACGGATCAATATAATATAGTATACAGTTGAGCTTTTAATAGACGTTATAAATATTATATTGCTAAGCTTAGTTAGTCCAAGAGCTTATGGAAACGTAAGAGTTGCTGAAAGGTAGTTACTGGCGCTAATTATTTATTACCTACCTCGTTTAAAACTGCATTAAATGTCACTGCGTCGCTTTCATTTTAAACCAATGAAATAGTACGACAGATATAACCAATTGTCATTATTCCAATTTTATATTATAATTTTGTAATAATAATTTGTATTTGCAATTACAAAGTAATTGCAAATACAAAGTAATATTAATTATGTAATTACAAAGATCACATTTATTTATGTTAAAATTCTGTGTTGATTGAGTCATGGTGACTCGATACACAAACAAAATGCGATTCTTATACATACTTGAATGTTTCAAATATCTCTAGATACAATTATTTAAGCTCTCCTATTCCATCTCACTGCCTTTTGAAGCAGTTAAAGCAACTATAGAGATAAATTGTATGTTACTGGTAAAGTGCAAACTCTTTTGAGTTGTACTGATCATTTATTACTAGCTTAGGCCTTTGCTCTGAGTTAGTTTAAATTACGAGATTTTTTTCTATTTTTAGATACACGGACAACAATCTTCCCTGAGCTCAATATTTATTCATATACCTAACCTAAAGCCTTATAAGTAATAATAACAATTTTATATGGCTTCTGTATTCTATAATCTACTGTACAACTAATTATTAGTAATGTTAATTAAATTAATTCATATCCATACCTTGGTTTTTACCAGAACTTACTCAGTTATCATGGGCTCCAAATTCAATTTTGATTTTTTTAGTGTTCCTTCTATAGCCTTTAGAATACTCACTAAACCTCATCTTTCTCAAACCATATTTACTTCCACATTTTATAGTGATGCGGTATAGTGATGTATTGGAAGTGGTTTTACTTCTGTATCGAATTCCAACTGAGATAATTCAATACAACCAGAATACAAATTACAGCACGTACTAGCTCCGTGTTTATCGTGCGTAAAACGGTTATGTTCTTGTTTATGTACAAACTTAATATGTTACAACGATTAACTGCTATAATTGTGTTTTCTAGTTTAGATAATAAAGATGAATTTAGAATGGATCTTATTATAAACATATACTTTAGATAATAAATTAAAAGTACTATGATTAAGTCAGTTTTATGAATTCGATAGTCCTGACCTGGCATATTGAGGTTATACAAGAAAAATCACTTAAAAAGTATGATTTTAGTTACTTAGGATTGCGGAATATTTATTTGTCATAATAATATGTAATTCTTCGAATAATCATTAGAAATTCAAATCATTCAATTATAAACTGCTTGGTATAAGTCTTTTAAGGTCAATATTCTTTCGCTCCATCACCAGCAAGATTTGAATTAAAAAACCTCTGGAAAAGCAGATGCAAATTGTCATGCAACAGATATATATATATATATATATATATATATATATATATTTAGTTCATATCTTTATGTTATAATTTAATATGTGTGTATGGACAAATCTCCACATTACGCAGTTGAAACAAATTAAAATATATAAATATAGACAAGTAGCAATATTTTTAAACTGATATAAAAAGGTTTATTATATTTTATGTAAAGAAAACAAGGTCATAAATGCTTTAAATTATCTCAACAATAACAACAGACCATATCAAGGTATATCAGACTATATCATCAGCTTAAGTAATAGCTGTTTTAAGTTTTGCCTAATTTCGTCTATCTCGTCTGGCAGGCTATGAGCGAACTTGCCTGTAAATACAGACTCAAACTACGTTAGTGTTGTGCAAATTTGATGCCGATAATATAAATTCGTTTAATATTATAATTATCAAAATTGTGATGAATTTAATAATTCCATGTTATTATAAGTTTAAAATAATATTAAAATTGAACTTTAAAAAATAGTTGTTGTCAATGAATGAATCATAATTAGTAATACTTAACAAAACCTTAAATACATATTCGTTCTAATTGTCATAGTAGTAGAAAAAGGTGCCTGTTGCATTTTTCGGACGTATAGGAACCTTTCTCAAGTCAATCACAAGTTTGACGCGTCTAAGATACTACACACAAAGCTCGGTATATGTTAATAACTCTGTTTCAGTTCTGTTAAGTCTGTTTCAGTAGTTAGTAACGTAACCGACAAATAAACATGACTAAACGTACACAGAATCGCAGAAATAGTTGGAACAATAGTACCTAGAAGTGGAAAAAATATTAGATACAAAAAATATGCTATGTTTTATTAAGAGCTTGAAAATGTCGATATCGAATCACATCACATCTCTCACCACTGCCCGTCCGACGTCACACAGCATGAACGGAGCAGGGGTCGGCGGTCGGCCAGTCGACCTGCGCCATGTTAGATCCGTATCTTTGGCGCCATAACTCCCCGCCATTCCACGATTTGCACAGATTGCATTCGAAATTGCTCTCGCTATTTAGTTAATTAATGCCGGCGCCAGCGATCGGAAGAAATTCTGGAAGAACTGTTCTACTGTTTTATTAATTGTTTGTTTAGAATATTTTAATTTAGGTCAAGAACCTACTTCCGAAAGAGTGTCTCAAAAATGGCACGTTGAACTGACACTAGAGATAACTTTGAGCAGATTAATCTGATAAAAATACTAAACCTCTTTTGAAGGTCCAACGGTTTTTGGGATAATGACACTTACATTTCTTTTAAATCTCTCATTGTTCGCTTTTCTGATGGCACAAGAGTAACGATCGAATCTTGTTATTTTTATCTGTCAGCTATTCCGAGTAGATACTTAAGACAGCCAATTAATGGCTTGTTGAGAAATGAGATAAAACACAAACATACATTAGGAGTCGTTTAGTCTAATAGGTCTGGGGTTGATCTGGAGCTGATAGGAGATAAGCTTTCACAAATATCAGTCTTATGTGCCATTTTTGGAGATCTGTAGAGGTTTCCTCTTGAAGACTTAAAATGTATTTATTCAATTGGTATTAGCACTTGGCCATTTTCCAGGGTTCTGTAGTCAACATGGCTATCATCCTTCTTTATTACGCAAACCATGCAAACTGAGGTTTCAAAACCGTTATCATCACGTATTTAATGTAGCCTCTTTGAGCCATGGTACATATATGTAAATCCAATATTTTCGTATCGATATCTATTTAATTTGACAATAAGTGTAAAAGACCTTTGTCATAGTAACACTTACATGTTGTTACAACATTTAAAGGTAAATTGAAAGTGATTACTGTGCATTTATAAAAAGGATTCCTTTCTCGTATTTTTTTATAATATAGTTAATGTACTGAATAAACTTTTTGTAAGTGACATCTTATGAAATGATTAGCATGTATCAGCAGTGATTGGAGATCTTTCAAACACAGCGTACGTTCAACGCGGAGTTAAATCTATACACAGAGCAAAGATTTCTGTAGCGAAAGCATCAGGAATTGACTATTGCTAGAAATTTTAAATAGTCAATAATATAAAATATAATAAAGTACATAGTTAAAAAAATAGAACCATTTCTGTTTTATCCATTATAAAAAAGTAGATAAGATCTTCGCGTGAGGCATAAATGTTAAGTACTATGATTATGGCCATTACAGCCCCGTTGAATATTAATAATTTCAGAGAACCAACCACCTGACTGACACATAGGTAAGTGATCTCATTTCGGAACTAATAAGGTCTCGTTAATAATAACTAAGATCGCTACACAAAACAGTTTGAAATTTAACTTATAAGAAGAAATGTAACAATAATTTAAGCACTTGCAATTATGTTACAACTTAAGGGACTGACATGTTAAGTTAAATTAAAATTTATAAAATTGAATAACTACATAAAGTTTCTGTGTCGATCTCGTTGTCTTTCTGGTGTAAGTCAAAATTTGTTATCTCAAGGTTATTATTTGTGCTTCGAAACTGCATAAGATCAACGTAAATGTGTTACGGTCCAAACTCTTTGTATGAGAAACAATTTGTAAGACAGAAAGATATATTTATTTTTTATTAATTTATATATTTTACACACACAAGATAATAACAATAATATAGGTATCATTACCATACGACAGTAAAATGCGTATCCAGTATCTAGGTGGAAGATTATAAGTTTTTTTCATTTGCAACACATCCTCACTAACTCGCTTACAAAAATATAACAAACAATATTTTAGGTTTTTACTTAAGGATGCAGACGCCTACTATTTACTATACTGCAATGTTTGTGATCTTGGATATCACTAATATGGAATGAACAGGAGAATGCTGTTTAGTGTCAATTTTAGTTTAGTATACTATTTATCTGAACGATCAATCACAAAACCAACTAAGCCAAATTTCCTTACAAAGGTGTTGGAATGAAACGTATTCAAACTGGAACGAAATAAATGAGATCGTTCGTTGAACATTGGTTTAGAGACTGGAAAGTGCCAAGTTCATGACTTAATTATATAAAGTTGTAACCCATAATTAATGGGTTTAAATTAATTTTGTATGTTTTCTAAATATTTCGGCTAATTTTTAATGATTACATTTTAATGTTACCATTCAAAATTTAACATAATAACAAAAATAAAATAATGTATTAACAAAATGTTGACCAAATTTTTGTACTGTATTTTTATATAACTGTTTTGATATGCAATAAAGTATAATTCTATTCTATAAAGATAAGCACTTAAAAGATGGTATGTCCAGAAATATATATAATACCCATCTCTTCAATGTCCTGTGGCAAGCTTACTCGACGCAATATTTGCTTGCGACTTTCTGTGAAATAGAAATAGGGATATATTTCTTTAGGGTAAAAAAAATGATTTAAAGACTGGTTCATACATCTAGTAGAGTTTACTTATAATTAAATGACATTTACGATTTTATGACGTTATAATTAATATACTTAGAGCGCGAACTACGCTCTTTTTAAGCTGAAACCGTTCGTAGATAAGAAAACAATTATTTCTATATACTATGATTATGTATATTCAATCAATTCAATATATTCAAAAAGTGCTTGTGGAATTTTAAAGGGGCTGCATAGCAGGGAATAAGCAAGAAGTTACTTTGTACGTAACAAAATAATGACTGTTTTTTCTTAAATATTTATAAAAGCATTTTAGAAACACACATAGACAAAGCAAAATACACTTAAAAAATTGTAGGTATGAGTTAACCAATAACAATAAATTTGCCACTTCTAATGATTAGCTGCCTTCTAATGATCGGCCAAGAAAAGATACAGAAACAAGGTATATTTAAGAAAATAAAACTGTTATTTGCCAACAATGATTGCCAATTCAAACACACAAAATGAGAGTTTTCTTTGCAAAAACAATGCATTTATAATCTACAAGAATTTATGACAATGTCTTTTACTGGATCCTTTTTTAAAGACGAAATATTAGTTAATTAATAAGCTAATTTTTTCTTATTTAAGAACATTCATTCAAACACACTATGACCTATCTATTTTACTGACTGTAAATATGCTGCGCAAATTCGCGGAGAGGGCACCAACCGCACCTTTAGCGATTAGAACCCCGTTTAACCCAAACTACAGAACTTACGAACATCTTTATTGACATATATTTAAGGCAGTAATTGTAGTTTAGGAATAAATTATATTATTACATTAAAATAAAATAAAAAATTTATAAAATAAATAGGGTCAATAATAATTAAAAGTTAAATGAACCAAAGCATGTAGTAGGAGCGAAATCAAAACAAAATACTAATTTTTCTTAACAAAAAAAACATTGACGGTCATAGCCTTTAAACTGCTATTCAATCCTGTAACGGATATAAATATGCTATTAGAAACTACAAACACGAGTCTACTATAGTCGAGACACAGTTACGTCATTGCCATTATAATTCTCTCGTACTCAGCTATGAATGAGTCCTAATAATGCTCCTAGTGAGGAAAGCAAAAGAGTCAACGACATAATCACACTAAAAGCATTCCTTCTATTGTCAAAAGTCGTGTGAGGGATGTTTACCTGAGGGTGGGTGTTGGTACCTTGTTGTCTGGGTAATACTTCATGGCACACGTTATGAACGGGCTTGAAAATGTCAAAAGGAAATAGAGCACCATATTTGCTAGCTTTTGTTATAGTTTGCGAATTATCGTTGATAAGAATGTCACTGAAAATTGTTTGAAGGATGGTAATTGGCGCTATTTTTTTCTCTTTCCATTCATATAGGCTTGTTATAGTAAACCAATTAATGGTTAAATATATAGTTATAAGTAATATATTTTACCACTTCACTGTTGTGTCATTACGTTTACCAATCGATCAACAGCCTAAATATAACCCACTGTTGGCCGTTAAGGCCTTCTTACAAGGAACATAACTTAATAGACCTATAGTAAGCAACAGAAAGCACAAATGAAAATATTCTTACTCTGAAATCTCAAAGATCACATTAGTTACAAGAGCATCTATTTTTTTATCTTTCTCCAAAGAGGTGAGGTTGACGCGGTCACGTATCACTAAGGAATTCCTTTCATTACACTCGCATACTTTGCTCGGCTCTACCTCTCTCAAAATTTAAATGAAAATATTTGTGAAGATTTATGGCAACGTTGATTAAGGAAACCGCTTGAAACACGGCGTTCAAGGGAATGATTGTCACGTCTTACAAGAGTATTAACTACATGACATATAATACTGACTTCTTTTTTAACAGTTTGTATGAATCACTCTAAGAATATATCCAAAAGTCTTTCAGAGATGGATGATAATCATCAATTGAAAATGTATCCTATTCAATCTTATCTACTCATTCCACCAATTTATATGGAATTAGCGCAATTAGATAGACCCGGAGAAGGACAAATCCCCGAAGCTGTAATGGAAGCGAGGACACCAATAGTTTCAAGTTCGTATTATTATTCTGTTGATCGAACGTTGTGGGCCTTAATTTAGGCCTTGATAACTAATCAACAAACTTAATGATGTATAAAAATTATTTTTGTGAGATTTTTTACTTTTTTTTCTCATACTAGCTTTGGTGCTTACCCATCTAGTGTTTCTAGACTTATCTTTTGATATGTTGAACCAGAATCATCAAGCGTTGTCACCAACGCTTGATGATTCTGGTTAATGGGCTAATTAGCCCATTGTCTTTCAATATTAATTCCTGATCCCACCAGTGCACACAATTGAAAGTCTACTGGGTTTGATATTTGGATTTTTTGTGGATTACACCTATGATTTTGACAATTAAAATAGAAAATCCACTTGTACCTGAAAAATAATTATTTTTTGTGAATTTAAGGATGCCTGATGGTATCCCTAAAGGTTTTTTTTATCTAAATGGCACATGACTTGAACTAAAATAAGGTATAACGGCAAACCATTATTAAGAACGAGGAACATTCTAAGATAGATAGTATTATTTGGCTATGCTAATATTCTCTCTATTTTGTAACTACGGTTTTTGTTTTCTTATGTCAATGTTGCCCGATAAATCCGTATCCACTGTTAAACTTATCCCTTTCTAACTAAGAAAGTTACTAGTACTCAAAAATGTTTTGCTCTGTACTTTTTTATTTATAGACATATGCGTTTAGCGTTGCTATTACCATTAGATGTTAATTAACAATTAATTGCTATTACTAGTATTCGGATATAATAAAGCTAAGACATAAAATGGGATACCTGTGATTCTTGGTCTCTTTATACTAAAACTATGCATTTAAGATATGCATAAAGGCTATCATGCCAACAGTAGTGTAGTTCGATCTAATTGAGAGGTCCCCTACTGCTCAAGGGCTGACCCAATATACTTCAAAGAGAAGTCACGTCCTGGGGGAATCTTCTTATTTATAGCTTTCAAAATACAAAAATAGGTTTTAGCGTCAATCATATGATCTGTGTGTAAATAGACACACAAACTTTATTTGTGGATCTACTTTGAGAAATCTTTATTTCACCATTTGGAGTTATTTAGATGATATCGGATTTAAACAACTTTTTAAGACATTTGTTCCGCTAATGATAATCTATTTACTCTCTGATTGAATTATCAATTATGATGCAAATGGTAAATACGCGTAAAACGACGCAAAAGTATAAGACTTTGGTTGTTACTTATTTAAATATCTTCATGATCTTTCTTTTCTGTGCTTCTCAAGCAGCTGGCACCATAATTACTTAATATTTAAATATTGGGCATTTCATTCTTGTATTATAATTTGTAATTTTAATACAATCTTTCTTTCACAGGTCTGGTGGTAGAAATTTCGTTACAGATAAGATATGCCTTTGTACTTAACCAGTTTTGTAAATTTACTTAAAATTTGCTTGCGTACATAAATAAATAATATAAGCACCAACCATTATTCGTTTGTTTTACGTTTATCCGTCGGAAATTACATGGATTCTTTTCAAAACTTAATGCCTTTTTATGGCGATGCCGTTTACAACGCCTTATTTTTGAGAACAAAAACCATATTTAATAAAAAAGATAACATTGAAGCATAAATTATTCTTTGGATAGAATTTACGCAAATTTTTACGTCAATAATGTAAGTTAATTATGGTTTCATGGTGTTCTGCGCAAAGAATATTATGAACTCATGATTATTATTTATGTGAATCTGGTAAACGCAAAATGGTGAATGTTAGACGAAAACATTTACTTAATTATTATGGGTAATATTTTGTTTCTTTATTACTAACTTTAAATACAATTGTATTCTATTATTTATACTTATTGAACATGAATACGGTCCATCTGCGGCTAACAGCATTAGTCAGTAAAAAAAAAATTGATATTCAAGATGGCGGACGCTACTTTTTAATGACAAACCTATTTCGAAATCCAATATGGCGATATCTATAATAACATCTGTTTTGAGATTAAACATGACGGACTACATTTTTTAAACATAATATCAATATGGATATATAATTAGTATTGAATTTTTTCTCAGCATACGCTTCGTCGTGTACGTGTTTAAATCTTACTTACTGTCAAACTATGCTCAAAACATCCAAGAAACCAAACTGTTATAAGCCTTGAAAACATTTACAACACAAAATAGACTTGACATTTTCAAAATTAATATTCCGGCCATATTTTAGAAAGCTCCAAATATTTTATGTCCTGGAAATAATTTTCTCTCGCCGGCCGTGGAGTGTCGTAAAAAGAAAACAAATAAATGATTTACACTTTGCAAATTCAATTACAAAATATCATATAAGGATGAAACTCAAATAATATCTCTTCGTTTACCTGGACAGGATTTAGTACGTCACCAGAACATTTTTGTGAAATTTGCAGTTTCCTAAGCAAACATTAGGTAGGTTACGCTTGAAAATTATTCTCTTCCAAGAAGGTCCTTGAGGAAAGGGATATTGATGTTAATTGTTCGTGTTAGGTAGTTAGTGGCAGTGTATGTTCAATCAATATGTACAGTAAGAGCGATACACGAGTACAGAAGTAAGTAGAAATAAAGGTAAAATTAAAAACTTAAGCATAACTTTGAGGGGTTTAATTAGAAATTTTAACAAACATTCTTCCTCTAAAAACATATAGTTTGTTAGCATTATCTTGACTGCTTATAAATCCAACACACATGTTTTTCATTGGGTTGTACAATAACTTGGAATAAATTTAATAACTGGAATCGAGATACGCTTAATAGATTTCCAGGACCTTCCAATGAAAAGTGGAAAGAATGGAAAATATACTTCTACGCAAATGGTAAAAAACACAGGCTTACTTCTTAACAAGAGCTGACTGGATATTTTACATGCTGAGAGTTCGTAATACATTTACTATGTATTACGATTTTAGGAATGTATTCTTTTGTACATTCTTTTTATTTTGTTAAATGTTAGAGCTAAAATAAGAAGCACTCCACGCATAAATCTCTTTTGATTTTGATTTAAACAATATACTAACTGTTTGATTCTGTTTTTCGACAAGAATAACATTGTATTGTAGATGTAATTAAAAAGTCTTTAAATTTTTTATTAACTTACAAAATATTAGTAATATAACGATTGTAGTGGAACTTCTGAGTACAAGAGGCTATATCTTGAGAGTTTTAGCTGGCTTTCCAAACTTAGTTATGAGATGCAAACTAAGACGAACTACTTAAATAGCTTAAAACTACATAAATATTTGTAAGTACTGGAATAAATTTAGAATGTAAAATTGTAACGTTATTAATACATTTGGTATTATTTCATTAATATTAATACGGAAATTTATAGGAATATTTCAAAATCCAAATGTAACTGGAGTGTCTATACACTAATTAAAACCTATAGCGAATTTCCGATGAAAAAACTCTCACGCTCAATACTATAAGAATTAATACTTATTGAGATTGTGAAAATGTTATTCAGCTGTATTAATGAATCAAATCGTTTCATGTTTTTACGAGACGATTTAATATTTAGTGATGAAATGAAACATAAGGTCTTACGTTATTTTCAATTTAATTATAATTATTGACGTTCAAAGGGAGTAAGAAAACTCTTGATTTCGCTGCTGGATGAGATTTGGGGGGTGGTTATTGATTACGTGTATGGTTTATGTTTCAAAGTTGAATAAATTTAATACAGTATTTTAGTACTTGTATTTAATATTATTATACGCACCCGAC
This sequence comes from Acentria ephemerella, assembly GCA_943193645.1. NCBI lineage: Eukaryota > Metazoa > Arthropoda > Insecta > Lepidoptera > Crambidae > Acentria > Acentria ephemerella. The sequence goes on from OW971881.1 coordinate 9,410,103, forward strand.
TTCCCTAAACTACTTTATTTTAGCTCTCTCTCTCTCTCTCTCTCTCTCTCTCTCTCTCTCTCTCTCTCTCTCTCTCTCTCTCTCTCTCTCTTATAATATTGAACACAACCAAAACTTTCAAAAACTGTTTCAATAAATGTTCACCATCTACCGAGCTATTATATATCTCAACATCACAGCCTATATACTTCTCTCTGCTGGCTCTAGGCCTTTCTACACGGGAGAAACATAAGAAGAATATGGACCATATTACCACCAGAGTTGGTGAAACAGGTTGCATTACAACCGTTATATGTTTCGTCATTGAAACCACTATGCCAACGAGCTCCTACTTATACCTCATTTCTGATATACATTTAAGATATATATCATAAATCTTTAATATTTCTTATACCTATATATATAATTAGTCCTAAATAAATAACTAGTCGACATGTGATATTCGGAATACTTTCCCCTTCTCACTGTACAAACACGCCAGACAATGAACCCTGGGACAGAATATTTCGGAACGATCTTAAAATGAGAAAAGGACAAGACGCAACAAGTGTCATCAAGAAAACGGGCGTCCATCAAAACGACGTTTTTTGAAGCTGCAGAGAGCCATTTCAGCTTTCTATTGTGTTACTTTTGAAGGGAAATGCTTTGTTTTCTTTTTGAGTTATTGAATTAAATATCAGAGGGTGAAATACGAGTGAAATTAAAGGTATTTCAACAACAATCGCACTAATGACCTTTAAGCTGTTTTGTCACTAAACCGTTATAATGTACATTCAATTTTGAATTTACAGAAGTATAGTATATTATATTCAAAAAAAAATATTTAATTTTTGTTCTAATTGAATTCCGAAATATATGATTTGATAACAATTAGTTACTGTTTCAGTAACTGTCATAGCTTTATGCTTATGAATGGCTTACAATATTATGAGCATAGCATAATAAATATATGCATAGGAAATAAGTTCACATGATTGATTAGCGGTCAATATTAAAGGCCCATCCGAACTGACCCTAGAAAATCACATTAAATTTAGGAGTAATACCAGTTCGTGACGTCGGCAACAAGCTTTTTAGTGTCGTGTCAATACGACGTTAAAAGAACCTAGTTATTTCCTACCAAAACTGAATAAAACATCTATAGGATACATTCAAGTCCATAGCACCACAACTCTAGTTTTGTTGGGTAAATCAATTGCAGTGAAAAGCTAAACCAATTCAAGAGTTTCTTTGGTTCCATTTTCAAAACTTACGCATTCAAACCACTTCACTGTGGTACTATCTTTGTGATATAAGTGCCTCTAAGTTATAGCATCCATTAATTTCACAAATAATTCATACTCGATAGCATACTGGCTTTCTAATTTCAAAGGTGTCCAATATAATAACCCCGGCAGGTTTTCTTACAAAACTAGACCAATGAGGCGTTCAAATTGGAGTAGAATGAAGTCTCCTACTATATGCACAATAAAGGTAAAAATCCCATTTCTATAAAATTATATTACGATAAACGATGCTATTGAGATTATGTGTGAACTCATTAGTATCTAGACAAAGCTAAAAATAAGAAAACACTGTAATTATAAATAAGGAAATATAAAGTTGGTCGCTAGTTGAAATTGCAACCAGATTCAGCTATGTTTCATACGAGTTATCAGTTTTCAACACGATAGAAAAGTAGGCGGATATTTGTGTTCGACTTTGCATTCAACTTTAAATACAATTATGTACGATACGCGTTCATAATTGTATTGTGGGTGTCAATGTCGGATTCCCATTAATTCTGTCCGTACGATAATAAAACTCCATAGACGAATAGTCCTACCTGCTTGGATCCATTGTACCTACTTTAACATTTAACTTTAAAATTTGATGGAATCGGTTCTATATTGAAATGAATACGAGAAATTAAATTGTCAAATTATCTTACTTATCTACAGATCTATCTCAACATAACTAGCACATGATGTACTTACATAATAAAAGCAACCGTTTTTCTGCGTTCAACCGGAACATTTAATTTTATCTGTACTTAGTGTAGGAAAATTAATGTTTAGAAAATCTTAATATTCCAAGTCATTTTCAAAAAAATTCACATAAGCTTAGACAATTAAATTACTCGCTCCAAGTTTTCAATTTTCATATATTTATTATTCTAACTTAAAATGTAAAAATATTTCTTTGGTTAATGACTCCCTTCTCTTTGATGTCGACTTGAACATAATTTAAAAAATTATTTTCACGCCGATCTCAAAGGAAAAATGAAAATACGTATTTTAATTAATAGTATTTTTATGAATATTTAGTATTCATTAATTAACAATTTTATTATCAGAATAGTTTTAGTAATGAGGAGTCCCCCGCGGGGGAAACTGCTAATTGAAACATTAAAATAATTTCACAGATATTTACGGCAGCATATTATAACATAAAAAGAATTGTGACAATTCATATTTTCTACTTTTTCAATTTGTCTTTTGTCTTTATTTATGTCATTTAAAGATTTATTTATATATTTTATTCTTCATGGGATAAGCATTCATCTCACCTGATGGTGAGTGAAGATATGGCTGATGAAGGAAGCGAACTTCACGAGGATTCCTCCACCACAGATGAACTAGCATAATATGCTATTAACATTATTGCTATGGCAGCAGACTTAGGTAAGATAATATTAGGCAGGCGGACTAAAAAAAGCTCTACCAACAAACCGAGCAGATTTCTGGGAATTAAGCCCCAGACCCCTGAAGTTTTTGGTCTCAGCCACTAGACCACAGAAGCAATGTAAATTAAGAGATATAAACAGTTTTTTATCTTCTACAGTAATAATTACTACCTTTTAGATATTTGATTGGCGTGACTCGTTATAAAATATTTTAATAATCAAGAATCAAGATCAATATCCACTGACACCGTTCCATGCTTAAAATAACTATGCAAAATGATTGTATTAAAAACATTAAATATAAAATCCCTGAATAGGCAGATATGATAAGTCTTAATACTCATAACCATTACGATTCTATAAAACCTTTTTTTATATCCATTCAGAAACAATTGTTAAAACATTGTCGGTATGAAACGTGAGAGTTCTCGAATGAGCCTTTTAACAGAATTACATCAGCCGAATAAAATTTACTGAAAGCGTTCGGGCAAAGTATCACTTATGTCGTTAGAACCTACAAATTTTATGGGAATCATCAAAATTGGTTATAAATTTACTTGTGAACTATATACCACGCTGTCTGGTATCAATTTCTACTTAACCTATGGACCTGGGTTCGAATCCCGGTAGATACAGATATTTATATAAAGAGTAGAGATATTTAGATATTTTTTTCACGAGTCATAAATGTTTGTATGTTTATTTAGCATATTATCAGAAATATGCTTTACTATTTATATACATATTACTATTTCTTCTATATCTAGTATCCGTAACACAAGTTCTTAATCGTGCTTAATTTACGCTTTTACTTCAGGATCTGGAGGTCGGGAATTCCATTTCTAGTAAGGAAAAAAAATTTCAGTTTGATTTTGTTGGTAGGGCTTTTTTGAGTTGGCTAGCTACCACCACCTTACCTAAGTCTGCCATCATAACGATAATGATAACAGAATTGTTGTGTTCCAACAGTTGGAGCTAAGATAGCCAGTTCTTATGTGGTTGAGGAACCCAGTTGTAGCTCATTTCTATCTAAGGCCTTATCTTCACTTACCATCAGGTGTGATTATGGCCAAAAGATAAAATATATAAGTGTGAGTAGTATAATTAATGGTATATACCTTGTAAGCGAACCATCCGATTCCTAAAGTATCGTAAGTATTCCTATCGTAGAAACTTAATATATTTGTTTTCAGATCAAAGCAGATAAGCTATCTTATTTACACTATATAGAATAGAATAGTAAATAGAAATAGTTCAGTTTTTGTGTAGTTACTATATTTGCACTACCTTCCCACATAGGCACCAATAAAGATTTTCAATCAATTTTCTGTCAGTCACGAGGCCTGATATAGCGATTATGTATAAAATCATAAATTCTACTTAAACTCATGTGATTACTCCGATACAGTTATCCCTGTAAACAGTTTCTAGTCCACTTATATTTTCGCTATGTATTCCTCAACTAGCATATTATTAATTTTTAATTTTAATTCGTCATTATACAATATAAAATAACATTAATTTATTGATTACCTGAAAGATTATTCTTTGAAAAGTTAAATTAAACTTAATATTCTATAAATTTAATTAATTTTATCCTAATTTAATAAATTTGACTTTCACAAAACTGACTTTTAATAGCTTTACTTAGAATGAGGCGGGTGGGATACTGTAAAGATGGAACGACGAACAGTGGGCACAGACAGTAAAATATTGGTGGCCTATAAAAGCGAAAAGAACTGTGGAACCTCTTTTGGGGATGTTACGAGTGCTTATGGACCTAACTGCAAGTAAGATGTAATATTTTCGCGTTTAATAATAACGCTTAATGAAACGTTGATGAAAATAATCGTGTAAGACTCGTTTAAACTGTTTGATTATGCGTCACTTAATTTGGTTGACCTCTGTATAAACTGATGCTAATATTATACTGAATTTCTAAATGTATATTATAAACTATGTGTAACAGTGTACTTAAATTTACTAATGTAATATATATAAATTTTATTTACACATAAATATATTTTTAAAATATTTAAGTGTCAATAAAAAAGTAATGAAATAAAAAATTTACCTGTCCTGTTTCATATCGTATATTTTGATTCCGATTTACAAATTGATTGAAACGGGCGAACACCATCGAATAATTTCCTGTATTCAGCCTAATAGCTTCCGATTTACGTGGAGCCATAATATTCCAGAATTTTCGTGAATAATATTTTTGGAGACACTTTGATGTTTAATTATTTCTAATCTAAATTAAATGTCAAGTATAATTAGCAATCCTCATGTTATGATTGATTGAACAACGAGGATCTGAATTTCTCGTGGTTTGACTCATATATTTGAATCGAATTACGGAGAATCAAAAATCTCTATTCTATTGATCAAACCAATCGTACGGCCGAGAAAAAAATGCTGCTAACGATAATAATTTCGTAATCAATTATATGATAATAAGTGACTTATTTCCAGTCTAAATAAAAAATTGAATTACAGTATTTAAATATTTTTAAACTTCGGAGAAGTATGAAGAAATTTATACCAAACAGGACAATACCGAAGTTTTCTTCCATTTGAGATTTCTATTCAAAATAATAGTGAACGTTAAAAAGTCAAAATTGTTTATCTTGACTTTTTAGCTTTCACTATTCACTAATTTAGAAAACATTTAAGAGTCGTCAACAAAGATCTTAGTGCTAGTTTTGCGTCAAATCTTTTTTCTACTGTTAGCTTAGTTTTGATTTTCTTACCTTACAGCGGCTTCTATGAATATGTTTGACCGTGTAAGTTTCCTACAACATAAGATATGTTGTAGGAAAATCAAACACCTCCGGGCTTTTTTAAAAATATTATAAGGTAATATTTTTGTTACAAATGCTATTGCATTGGTAACAAAAATTTTTTTTTCAAGACCTCATAAAGAGGGTATATAAATGTATTTTTAAAATATATTATTGCTTTGACCAATCAGCCTTCCCCTTTTGAAGTCCATTCACTGTAAAGCTATTAATATACTAAAGTTTTGGTATCATTTGTCAAAGTCGGGTACAAGCCTTCAAGGTTTGAGGAAATGTATTATGAAGCGTCTGGTTACGGGTGAAAGTGCTCAAATCAGGAGACGAAGCACTTTATAATTTTAGTCAGAATTTTTCTCGATATATAATGATGATGAATGCCTTGTTGATAAATTTATATTGTCTAAGTTTGATGATACTACCTATAAAAACATACAGAGAAAATATTTGGTTTATTCCAGAGCTTGTTTATGACCACGTGTCAAGTGATGACGAATATTCTATTACGAAATATATTTTCACTTCAAAGATAAAAATATAGACGGCACTTCCTACAGTATTACGTTAGAGCGAGAATAAACCAACTGTAACACTTTCTTAGATCTACATTACGACGTCATTGACACGTTTCTCATTTATTTATACTATGTATAAATAAGTTATATATCACTTCTGGGCCTAGGTCTTCGTACGTGGGAGAAACTCATCACAACAATAGTTGTTTCGTTTAAAACATTCAATAATGGTTTAATAATTGCTTTACGTGTATCTTCAAACACTTACTTCAAATTATTTGTCCGCTAACTGGACCGCCCTTAATGTTTTTAACTACCTCTATTTACGCCTGAAATATTTAATTAAAATAATTATATTCTTTATTGAAATACCAAATTCTATTTTAAGGATTGTTATATTAATTTAAACAATTGAAGTTGTTAATTTCTTGGCCGTTTGTGTTTTCTATGTTTCAAATTTATTAAAATATCTATGAATTCCGTTATGGTAGCTAATCTGCCACTATGGTAAAAAAGTACACTTAAAATTCCAGTTACTGTTTCATATTATAATATAGCGATCGATAGCAATATTAAAGGAGACTGATTATGTTAAAATAATTTATAGTTAAAATATTATTATATTAATCACCCGAAAACTCAATAAGGATTTCCCTTTTCAAAGAGCTTAATACACAAGGACTTTAATACATTTTGTAGTAGCAACATGTGGCTTAATGTGACATCACTTTAAAAGCTTAAGGAGGTAATTTATCACGACAGGAGTCTTGTGGAAATTGTGATTCTAAGAGTTGTTGCTTACTACAATATGGGTTAGTCACTTACAAAAATATAAAAAAATGTTAGTTCTATTGAAATTGCTTTCAAAGTATACGATGGCTTGGTCGCAAGTTTTTAAGTAAAATATTGTTATTCACATTAGATATTAAACTAAAATATTGAAAATTTTATTAGACTTCTTCTGTTTATAACTTTTATCGGTTCATTTTCTTTAATTTTGAAAAGGAATAGAAAAATATTGATACTCTCTTGTTGTTCTTTGCGTTGAGTAAGTATAGGCGAAGCGAGCAGAGCGTAGTCGAATCGCTGGGTGGAAACAATATCCGTTGCTACAGGGCTTTAGCAATTATTGTCTTCTGGGATAGTCGTATAGACTGATAGAAGTTCGAATACGATTTTATGCTGCTCTTGATCTGACATTAGCTGCTAAAAATACAGAATTTTCGTTAATGTAAGGACAAAATTTCAATATTGGCGAGTCGTTCAAATATTTGTTAATAAAGCTGGATAGTGAAGGAAAGGGTCTATATAATTGTTGACATGAGTTTTTCAGTATTTATAAATGTAGGTATTAATTAATGAATTCTATTGTATATGAATGGTATCAAGCAGACTTTGATTTTTTTTATGGAAAGCTGAATGCTGTGATATTGTGTTCAATGAAATTACTATGGTTACTGTCACTTTCTTTATTCAGAACTACACAAAAGTATTGTTTAATGTACTCACATAAAAGTGTATGCGTTTCAGTTTCAAATTTCACAATATAACAACAACATCAGTGTAACAGGCTATATATTTGACGCTACCTATCAGATTACCAAGACAATCCGAGCGGCACATTCTCCCTACCCGAGTGTAGAGCTCAGAGGGCTCATCGCTTACCCTCATATCGTATGCGGTGCCCTTATATAAAATTAAGCATTGATCCCAATATCAGTTTTATCTTTTCAGTACATATGGTATATTTCGGTCAAATCGACAAAAAACCTATATTGGGAACTTAATTTATGTACTAATAAAAATTATTGTAACCTATATATTCATAAATGTACTAAAATTATTATTAAATTTTGTGCTTTATATGTAATATATATTGATATGATGTTAACAAATTCTGTAAAATTAACATTAATTTAATTAAAGTCTTCATGATTCGTTATACTATCAATGTGTTGATAGCATGATTAAAGAGAGTACCTAGATTAAAACTTTTCCGTGACATTTAAAACAATTATAAATTAAATAGAAAAATATTACATACTTTCATTATTAATTAATTTTACTATTGTTAAATATATATTTTTTTATTATTTATTATAAAATAATATTTAATTTTTTTTATCATTATAAATAATGGAATTTTGGCAACAACCTGTTAAAGTTGCAATAAATAAATAAAGTTTTCGATTACTTACTACATTTTAAGTAGTAGTTTGTAAGTTATAAATAAGTGTAATGTCGACGGCATTGTTTTTAAACATACCCTGCCTTCTTAGAATCAAGTTAGAATGTACTTGACACAAGATGACCAGTTTTCGAGAACTAAGTAAATTTTTTTACGGGGGACCTGAACAGACTTAGAACAATCAAACGGGTATATATAAATTGAAGGTCAGACTGAAATCTGATACAAATGGAAATGTCAAGCTAATATTAAAACGATTGCAAAGCTTTCTTAAGATTAAGAATCTCGCAATAGAAGTTTCAGGAAAGTTTAATTAATTTCACCTAACTTGATTTTCTACTTGTTATAAATAAATTTTGTTAAAAATATGGCGTCCTCCGAATTACCTTTATTGAAACAGTTACGGAGTAAGTAAATAATAATAATATTACCTTTATTAAAATAAAAACAAATTATGTATGCCGTCTTTATTTTTGAATACGACACAACACTAGCTCATCAAATGACACTAGTTTTGCAGTTTTGTAAGAAAAATTGTATTTGCTGACACTGTACCAGGCAGGTACTGTTAACATTATTTTCATCAACCCTTACTTTTAATTAAACAGAGCAACAATTACTTCGAAATGTTTTAGGAAGTTATGTCATATTAAAAATACTTCGTACAACGTATTTCAATAAGCATGCCCCAACATGTAATAAAACAAAGTGGTTTGGGTTTGGCTACTCCGAGTTTTTGCTAAATAACCCAAATTTGCGATTAGGAAAACTTTGCCGTATTACATGTGTGGAGACAAAATGTTACTCATGATTTTCTAAGCAACCAAGTTTTACCAACTTGCAGTACTATTTAAATATAATCATTCATCATTATAATAAAATGAAATAGAAGAATTTAAAAAATGACTTTAAATTTATTTCATTACTTTTATGATATTATATTTACCATCATTAAAATTTAATTATAAACGGAATTTTTACCATAAAATTATTTATTTACATTAGCCAAACATAACAATATAATTGATATTTATTATAGCGTATAACTGTACAAAGGGCGATCTTATTCTTTAAAGTGATTTTTCTTCGTCGTGCGGGAAGTGACGACGATGTGATTTGTTCTGTATGAGTACCCAATAATATCGGCGCAGTACTAGTTGTTATTTCTAAATAAGTTCGTAATTTTCAATATGTATTGTGTAATGTGTTTTTCGAGTCATCACAGATTAGCATCAACACCATCGTTATATGTTCACTGCTAGGCATTCCACATCTGCATAGGAAAAACACATCGACGTATGTTTGTCAGTACTGCATAGATATACCAACACCCTTTCATTACCTATCAACCAAACGTCGATTGGCTCCCTACCTATAACCAATTGATATTTCATCGGCACAAAACGTATTAGTAACTCTTTTTATTAGAGTTGTGAGTCCTTAATTTTTGGGTTTCTTTTATAAATCGACTGACTAGGTAACTTTTAGACACATTTTCAGTAGTCTGACATATATTGACGTAAAATAATCGTTGGTACTTTGTACATATTCAGACATATTTTGTGAAAGATAACATAATATGCTTCATTTCTTCCATGCCGTTTTCAGTGTGTTTAAATAAAACTATCGAGATGTGGAAGGTGTTACACCTCATTTTCCTTATATTGAACACCCTAGAACACTCTAGTTACGTTTGACACAAACCCCTCACACCATAATTCCGTAAACCGATTGCATCTAATTAAAGTATTTTGTCCCATTCATCATGTAACTGAATAATACTCGGTTCGTAGCCGAGGCTTGAGGGCGCCCCGCCAGGCAGTCTGTCCCGAGGCGGAGGCAGGTGCGCACGCCCGCGCCCCCTCGCGGACGAACACCAAACTTCGCAATGTTACTGTGACCGTGTGGCAAAAAGCGTTTCGGAACACATTTTTCAAGAATATTACGGGATAACAAAAGTTTATCAAGCGATATGTGGTGATGCTTTTTACTGGTAAGTTTGATTTTATAAAATAATTTCGAAGTGTATTAACAATTTTTATATTAAAACTTATTTGGAAAAATATAATTTATTGATTATTAATAAATTTTAATGTGCCCATATACTCTCTTTTATTCAAAATTGAGGACAGTTAAATCATGATTGTATTATTATTTCAACTGGCTGAACCGGCAAATCACAGAAAAATTTATAATACCGGAAACTTGGTTTTGCCTTACAAATTATAACAAACTATACTTCGTATTAACTCTAAATATTGAAAAAAGGCTTTAAATTTTATGTAGCTTAAAAGAACTAACCACACGGACATGGGATAGAATATAGTTTTATAGTGTTTTAATATTTATTTTAAACATTAATACTCTATTAAAATAGCTAAAAAGCCATTTATACGTACTTTCCCGCTTTGTAAAGTTAACGTTTTTATAATACAAGTCTAAAAATTATCAAAATTATTTTAATTTTAGAATGTCATGTAAATATCGATTACTTGCTCGAGCTAAAAGCAGCGTATTGAGTATTTCATTAATTCAAAATTTTCATTACAAATTATGTGATTATATTGTATATAATTCCTATTCGTTTTCTGATAATTACAATCGTAGGCATCGAGATTCTGATGTTATGTCTTCGTGTCTTTTAGGATTATAACCTCCTAGGCAGTAAGTAGTTGGAGCAAAATTAATGGACAAAAATATAAAAAAAAATGAAGTTAATTAGAATAACTTTGTTTGTGTACATTTAATTATTGTAGACATAACAAAACTAAAATCAAAAAAGGAAATACCCTTAATAATTAGTTTCACTATATACTATGGGGACCATTAGAAATTGGGGAGTATTCTTTAAAACCCTATAATTTCACTATATAGTGAAAGTAGCAAAAATATATGGTCTTAGGTCTTTCTTTCTCTATTATTCTAGATTCAGCAGAGTCATATAATGTAGAATATAATTATACAAATTATATAAATACAGGTACAACCATAACACATTTAAAATAGCACACATGTAATAGAGAACTAAAGTATCTAAAGATATTTTTTCTTTGAATCGAGATACAAAAATGAATGCTTCATAAAGACAATTAATAAAACAACAACTATGATAAAGCAATCAAACAGCAACATTTAAATCAAACGATTACAACCCTAAAAACTTTTTTAACAACTCAATTAGTTTGATTGTTTATAAACAACACTACACGAGTTATTATCTTACTTATTATCTTTCCTAGGTATAATTTACTCATGTATCTTTTGTGTTATTTATATTCATTCAATTATATTTATATATGTAATTATTTAGTTTATTCCAATCATTTACATATTATTTCTTTTATAAATAATCAGAACCTTCGTACAATTTATCTTCATACCACTGTTTAATGGAAATTTATTGTGTGTTCATAATTTGTTAAATAAATAAATAAACAACATCAAAACTGACACTTTTGAAAATGTTAGTTAGTACTATAATTTTTATAGAAGGAATATTTTCACTTTATCACTTTTGATGCTTTTGTAACTTGAAATGCTTTTGAAGTGTTTTGAAACCCTAAATCCCATTTTATTGTTATCAGGACGTCTTAGTTCCTAAACCGACCCGCATAGTTACAAATATTCTCATGTTGAAATTCTAGAGCAACTCATATTTACTAAGACTATACTAACAATTATTTAATCTGTGACGAACTAACAAGACTGACACAATGACCGATATCAAATAACTAGACTAATACTACTACCTAGAAAGGTCCAAAATAGGGCCCTTATTTTAAGCCGGTAAAATTACTCATATCAACCCATTTCGCAAAAGTAAGCGTAAGAACATCAAAAATTTGTATATTATATTTATTTTTTGAAGTTCTTACTTATTCTTTGATATGGTAATTATGGTTAAGTGAATGCTTTGTTCACTCAAGTTACTTAATATTTTGATTTGCGAACTGATTTATTGTATGTGTAATTTATACCTAGATGTTATATTACTTACGTATATTGCGACCAGGAATAAATTTATAACAAAATTTGTTAGTATTTTCTTACGCTATAGTTGTCTTCGCGAGTTCTTCATATAAAGAATGCTATAATAAATGCCAATTCATTCGTTGCTACTAAGCAAGATATTTATTTCAAAGTACTAATTTTGATATAAACAAAAGAATATTCAAAGAAGTAAAGTGAATCGGAGAACTAAGTAGACTGTGTGTATCTCTATAAATAATGAGAAATATAAAATTGAGCTTGGAAGACATATATGACAAGTAAGTTTGATAAAAATAAAATAATAAATAAACAATCAGTTAATTAACAATCACTTATGTTATACGTGGTTAAGTATGAAACCTTGGAATATTACATTAATTAATAAATGTGTATCCTGTACGGCCACGCACTGCTGGACTAGTTCACCAGTTTAAAATCGCTCAACGAGCTATAGAAAGGACTATGCTCTAAATGTCTCTGAAAGAATGTAACAGACTTGATGTGATCCGACAGAGATTTAAGTCACTGACAGCCCATCGAATTGACAAACTGAAGTGGCAGTAAGCTGGTCATGTTAGCCGTAAAACTGCCGACTGGAGTTGAGATGAGGGTATTCGTAGGCTGGCGTAAGTAGACTGCACGAAAGTTACTGAAAATTGGGAGCAGTGCTGTGCATTAGGAGAGACCTATGTCCATCAGTAGATGAGTGAAAAGTAGCTCAATGATAATGATTATATCATCATTATTATTGAGCTTGATGATAATCTCAAGCACATTTATGAAATATTAAAATTTTATAAAGGTGTCATCTAAATTTATCAGTAGCTTTTTAGGCCTTAATAGATTTTTAATTGGTTTTACAGAAATTCACAGCATTTAAAATATTATAAACACATATATTGAGTAGGATAACACATATAGCTAACTATATTAATTTGTATATACAAATATTACTTACTCTTTTGACAGATAACTGAAGCATAGTCGAACAAAGTCATTTAATTCTAGATCCTGGATTAAAAATAACACTACTCTTTAAAACATTTCGAAATTGTACTTACATATTATACATATACATACATTATTATGTAACATAAAAAGTAACAAGCTCCATCCAAAATATAACTGAAATTAATATAAAAAAATTATGAAAGCTATACACGAGAGAATTTACTTTCAGCAAAAAAGCATAGGAAATTATAACTATATTACAAAAAACCGTATTGATACTGTTATTATGATACTTGTATCGTATATATTTTTTACTTATTTAACCAAATCTAAATTATCTCTCAGCGATAGATTTCAATATATTATTTCTCATGGATGTAATAATAAATGTTAAATAACATTGATTCCAAGCCAAATAAAAAGTCTGATTGAAACGTAGAATCCTGTGGTTTTAGTTAAGCCAAAGACATTGAACATTACCACCATGTGCAAACATCGTTACCTCTTTTGCTTTTTATTTATTAGTATTAGCGTTATTTAATGGATTTACTCTAAAATAAATCATGGTAACTTACCATGATTTAGTACTTATTTACTCAGGTTAAGACCTAATAAATATTTTAGAACGATCAAATTGAAGTTCCGAAATAGAATGATCTAGAGATTCTGGAACTGACATAGAGCCTACCTACAGATAATCCACTTTGATAGATATATGGCACGTCAGCAGAGTTTTGACATTGAAGAGGTGCTCAAACTAAAAGGTGACCGTAAATTAACTCTTAACCAATAATGCTCTTTACAATGGGGTTGGGTGAGAAAATTAATTAATATGTTTAGTACCTAATATAGCATTGGTTATATGTATATATCTTATTGAACATAGTTTTATAAGTATGACGATAAGTCTATTACGTATACATTAATTGCCATACTAATTGAATCACAAAATAACAGTTATATATTATGCTTATCAATATATAAGTATGTTTCATGTAATTTTAGTAAGCATTTAGAAAAACTCGGCGATCTTTTTACTACTAAAATTACCTTTGAAAAATTCAAAAATATGCTTTAAGAAAAACGAAAAACTATGTGATATTTGGATATAATTATAAGAATTTATTAAATACATAGAAAAAATTTTGAAAAAATAATCATCTTGTTTTTATAAGCCATCCAATCATATACCTCCAGCAGGTAAATCAACTGTGACCATCAAATACAGACAGATTATCATTATGAAAATATACCTTAAACTGCTAAAAAACATATTTTACAAAGAAGGAGGCACTCATTGGATGGTTAATAATTCTATGTTTTCTATGTAAGAAAAAGAAAAGAGTTTATTTAATTTATTTTTGTTCATGTTCAGGTAGAGACAGGAAATTGATGACTGTGAATAAAGACGAAGTATGAAAGACAAGGCCAAAATAAGTCAAAAAGCTCTTCTGAGTATTAAGTCGTATTTGCGTATCATATACGTTATCCTAATTTAGTGAAAAGAAAATACCTATTCTGAAAAATAAAATGAAATCTTTGAAGTGTTATAACTTTGAAAATTGTCAAAGTAATATGTTTCATTTTATGATCAGGCATACAGTGACGATAAATTGAACCAACGCCTACTCCAGTAGGCGAATGACAGTGCGCGAGCAGCTTAGTAAAGCATTTAAAGGTTTTGACTATAAAAGTATAGGATCAGAGTTAATTTAGTAAAAGCCTATACAGAGTTTAAAAGTTGTGTAGAAGTTAAATAGACAATTAAAGATAATAAATAGACCAATTATCGTGAGTTAGACATTGCGACATTTATGTCATTACATGCTTATACATTGCGACATATACAAGCAGGCTCTGTTCTAATAGTTTTAAATATTTTCTGTCATTGATACTGGTTCCGTTATCCACAATTTTACAAATTTGATAATTTCTTCAATTGAATTATTTTAACCTTTTTAGTTTTTTTTAATTATTTAGATTTAACGACTCATTGTTTTTATTTTTATTGTAACACATTACGATTAACATTCGTTTGTATAAACTAATACTTTTTCATCCATCCCTATTCCTTTTAGGCATTTATTGTTTATTGATGAATATGACACCGCAGTTTTTGCTAGTATAACGGTTTGAAGTAAGTGGGTACAATCCAAATTACAAATTGAAAGTTATCCGGATATTTAATCTTTAGAAAATAAGTCCCGAGGGTTTTCACTCGCCAGGTTGCCCTGAATCGTTTAGGACGCATTCTGCTAGTAGAATTGGGGTCAAGACCCTCCTACCAAGATAATGCTTCGTCAAGGAGCTGTGGCGACTAAACTCAAGGATAGTTGACTATTACGTTCCCCAAGTTAGTGTCAGATTAAAAAATATAAACCAGATCACAACAAAGTTTTAAACTGTGTCAAATATTACTTTTACCTTCTAAATTGAAACTTTCTTGTACGGACTACGAAAAATCAAACGTAATCTGGCACTCCGAAAGTCGTCTTTATTACACAGTAAAGGGGCATGGTCAAGAGTCTCAATGTCAAACTGTTTCGCTAGATGTGTGGTCCACTGAACATAAATATAGTTAGAACTACATAATTGATTGATTAGTCGATGTGTTAGGATAACTAAAGTAAATATTAGATCAGGGAAAAAGTCTTTTCGCATATAGTATATTTAAATTTGTAATCTTTAGCTCTACTATTTGTATCTGGCTGGTTTTCATGACATTAAAAAGGCTACATTTCAAAAAAATATAAAATGCGATCAAACTTTTAAAACTCGACCAATTATGTCCAATATTAATAATTATTAGTCGAAATATATCGTAACTTTAATAGAAATTCCACAAAAAACTAATTAATAATTAAGTCCAGTTCAATGTTGTCTTCTGTTTTAAGGTAAATTTTATTTCTAATTCAAGTATGTGATAGATCACCACGTACCCCACACATTGATGATATAAGTATCTTCTAACTTTGGATTGAAGTAGGATAATCATTTAAGGTCAAAATAATGTAAACAGATTATTCTTTGGTTGTTGACTACAAAAAATTCAGAAATATTTCTGAAATCGCAATCAAAAGTCACATAATAGATTTGTTTGTATAAATAATGAATTAATTGCTCATTGCTTATGTGAGAGAATATTAAGCAAGATGATGCGTGCGAGAAGTGCACTTGATAGTGAAGTATGAACATCGGCTATAGACATCGAAGTCAAAGTCAAAGTCAAGGTAAAAATATCTTTATATAAGGTATACTTACATCTTTTAGAACTAGGAAATCCTTTGTAGCTGTACGAAAAATATCTTGAAGTAGATCCTTCTACAATATTAACACACGTATCTTTTTCACACGACTGTAACCGTAAATACCCGGAGACGTACAGAGAGCTCGAACAGTAAAAGATTGGTATTCGTTGAATTTCTATCCGGATTCACATACATCTGGTAGAAACCTTTGTTCTATATTCCTTTCTTAGTCCCATGCGTAATAGTGAAATAGTGATACGTAAAACTATTCCATTGAAAAGCGGTTTTCATTCATAAGACGGATTTTTCGTTTTCAGGATTACTTTCGTCATTTCATTTGTCTTCAGAATATAATCAGATATATAGTGCTGGTTATTTAAATATTGTAACTAGTTTATAACCATTGGTATGTACATTGAAAACAAATGTGAGAATTTGAGTTATTGACTGAACTAAAAGGCAAAATATAGATATTAAATATAAAAAAAAAATGATTTACCGAATAATCTTATTTCAAGATATTAAAAAAAATACTTTTAGAAAAGATAAGTTGTTTATCTAAATTTCATAATTTTTTGTCTTCGGAATGCAGTCGTTATTTATACTAAGAACCATTTAGCATTATTTTTTCATTAATTTTTCGTCCCGCCAATGTCGTTATCATCATAATGACGGTCACGGGCTGCATCTAGTGAGTTACACACTAGGTATTAGACTGGTCCAGTGGTGTAACATCTGGACATGTCACTTCTTACGACCACAATTCCTTGTCTGCCTTAGTCTTAATCCGACAACTACTACTAAACTATATTATATTAATAGTATATACAGTAACTTTTGCTAAGCTTTTTGAGTAATACATTTGTTTGACTACAAAACTCAAGCTTTTAATTTTAAATAGTGCGAATTTATGTTTGAATTTTTTTGTCAATGTTGGTAAATGATCCTCGTTGGAATTTTGAACAATATTTTTATAACAATAAAAACTCCCTTCCATTTTTGTAAGTGTGAAATATTAAAAACTGTGTTTTTTTGTGAAATTACGTTACATTATCTCAACGTTAATTAAATGCCTTTGACTTATTTAACCATTCTTAACTGCACCCCTACTACAATCATTAAAGATATCTTCGTAGAAAGGAATAAGATATGGTTACAGTATAGCGACATAAAAACGGTCATTTTTCTCTGACTGCCGGTACTTTGCTACTAATGAACATTGAAATATGATCCTTGTTTACCAAATTTACGGCACAAAATCATTTTCTTTTTAGTTCGACGATTATACTTTTATGAACTAAGTTTTCTAGAATTAGGGCAACCAAAACCAGATCACTGCAGCCCCATTTAGTTCTGGACTGTAATTCCAGCTATATTAAAAGAAGAGTAAATGACTGGCGTGGCACAAATGATACCTAGTGGTTTAAGTGCATATAGACTTGATCATGGTCCCAAGAAAATATAAAAAAAATATTTATCTCGCTTTCATAATGCTTAATTTGCTAGATAATAGTTGCGATAGTAATATTTATTATTATTCAGAAAAGCAAGAGGCTATAATATTTATCATCTTCTTTATTTGACGGCTGATTGGTCGACTGGTCAGTACTCCTATCTAATTAGCCAGTCGTCCCGGATCCAATGACGAGAGGGATAAATGTTTATACGATGAGAACGAATATTTGTTCACCAGTCATGGATGTTTGTAAATTTATGTAGTTATTTCTGGCTATTTTAACTTACTATCTATATTTTTCTGTTATCTAGCATTCATAACACAAGCTCTTAATGATACTTAATTTGGGCTATATATAATACTATTGTATAGCAACTATTTCCGCGTGTGAGAATAACTATTAATTTTTATTTGGTAAACCAAGAACCAGTCCGCCCCCTTATCAATATCAGATAAAAAGTGTAAATAAAAAGTTATTTCCTCTTTATTTAACACCATATCCACTATCATATACATACAGTATTATTAGCCAACCATCATTGAGATTATATTTCTCACTTCTAATCATAGTCGGGATATCGGTTTTATGTATATAAGTATATGTAATTATACATACCATATAGGTTAACGATATCATATTAACAAACCCAATAGATCTTGAAATTCTGATACGGATTAATTAAATCCATTATCTCAGGGAATTAACTTTGGACAAACTGTAATTGTATTCAGTAATATATAAAGAAATATATTTGTTGAAACACGGTCTATTTAATGTAGTTTGTATTATCTGCAGCTAATAAATTGGAATCTTTTATTTATATTTTCTTTTATGTTTTTGTTGGTATCTATTACTTAGCCTATCAATTTTGCATATAAATATTATTTGACGTAGTTGAAGATGGATCGGAAGTCCCTGTCGTTTGATCAAAGGGACCAAGTCTACTTGAAGTATTTAAGCTGAAATGTTTCGTTTATGTAATGGTACTGAATGGATTCGAATCCTCATCCTTCAATCAATCGTAAAAAAAACCGACCCTTTGTCGTTTGATTCATCGAACTTGCGGCCCTTCCGGCTACGGAATTTAGCGGTAACTTAACTCATATTTTTGGTAATAATTATTTGATCTAAAATATTGAAAATTTTAATAATCTTAATTGACTTCTAGAATTCTTCTTCAGATTTGAATAGGTTTAGAATGGAGTAGACGATGATAATTTTATTGTAAGACTACACCTGCTGGAGTGACAGTAAGTCGATTTTAAGTGAACAAAAATAAAATAAAAAATCTTTAAAAACTAAATTTTTTATTACCTAATTCTTGCAGATGGACTTCTTTTTAGATTTTCAAAAATACCTTAACTACCATAAATATTTCTTTTTCCTTAATTTTTATGATTCTCACTTCAAATAAAAATTAGTAAATTCCTGTTAATAGTATAGCTGCAGACAGGTCCCTGATACCTCTGACAAATGAACTGGCAACATTTTGTACTCGCCTATTGTGTACAAAATACAGTTCTTATGAGGAAAAAAGATAAAGAACTCCTTTCAATATGCATCGTGAGGCGTGCCGTCTCCAGCAGGCACGGAGGTTCGATATAATTTATAACGATCAACCCTTGAAAGCCAGTAGTTGTATTTCGTTCAGTATTTCAGCTTACTTTCCTTAGCTCAGTCCAACGCAACATACGTTGATTATAGTGTTACACTTTTTTAATGCGTACTTGAAATGGTTTAATTCAGTGAATAGTAGTGACAACGAATTAATAAATGATAATATAAATTCAAGATAAATTACAACATAGTTAACAAGGTAGTACCGTACGTATATTTGAAGTAATACATATTTTTTTAATTATTAACGTAGAAAACTTTAAGTACTGTTTTGGTTTCTTTCCAAATTCTTAATAAAAAATAAAGAGGAAGGAAGATAATTTTATCTTATTTATGTTTAAATAAAAAAAAGTCTCCAAATTGTTTTGAATTTTATTCTGGGTTTCTACAAACTTTCTTCCACTCTTTCATCCATCATCAACAATTTATAGATTATTAAAATCCAGCATTAATGTTTTTTATTTAAAAAAAATTGAGATTACACTAAAACATTTTAGTGAATTGGTAAAGTTATTAAAATATTTAAAAATGTTTTTTTTAATGATAACGACTTTTAATTTATTAAGCATGATTAACACGCACGTAACACCGAAAATATAACACCGAAAACACTACTTTTGATAAAGATTAACATTAATTATATTATTAAATAACCTATACGTATTATACCCTGAATGGGTCGTATCTTTAAGATACAAAGTCACTAGTATTGGTATCAAACACTAATAATTAAAGCTAATTCGTTAAAAAATGGACTCTTTGGTGTAGTGGCTGAGACCACATACTTCTGGAAGTCCAGGGTTCAATCCTAGTAGGACAGTTTCCAGCTCAATTTGGTTTGTAGGCTTAATCTAAGTATGCCTAGCTAGCTATTAAATATGGCGTCAAAACAGTAGCATTAAATGTTAACAGCATTATTGTTTTCCTGCAATTGAAGATTAAGATAGACAGTTCCTTTGTGGTCGAGGAATCCGGGTGTAGTTAGCTTCCATCTCTGGATTTATCATCACTTGCGATGAAGGTCAAGAATAATCCTTTCCAAGCATTTAAAAATTCTATATTCTTGTTTGGCATTCATGTGTCAAAATTTAAAACGGTGATCCAATTTTAAATTTCTTATCTAACGCTCGATCAGTAACAGCCTAATATAGCAGGTAATGGAGGTGATGGACTAAACTATTCTTAAGCTGGGATTATGCGAGCTTTATTTAATAAACGTCCTAACCCAAAAGTTATATTGAAAACGGCCTTTGTATTTTAACTACACCCATGTCTGTTAACGTGAACTTAACAAATTATAGTTAGGGCATGAATCGATCGGACAACATTAGACAGACAAGCAATTTATCACAAACGCCATGACTTGCTATTACTAAGAATATCTTATCCACAATGTGGTCGTCAATATTTATTATGTAAATAGCTGACGAAAAACGTTTGTAATCTACTTTAATAATATGAATAGATTTATGGATAAAAACTCTAAACCGATTACGGGTGACAAGCTCGTTGGCTTAGCGATTCGATAAGGAAAATATAGCAACTTTTGGTATGGTTGCTCTCTGGATGGGTCAATCAAATTGGCAATCTCGAGCTCCTCTGTGCACGAAGTTGAAAGGCACGTTTTTTAAGTCAACCGCTTTCACTCATGAACCGCATTGGCCCAACGAGGTGGTGTTATAGCCCAAATCCCACATGTGTTTCTCGCATTTAGAAAGGCCTGTATATGACATACGACTCATTGCTGGGCAGCAGTGAGTCGTATGTACATACATGATAGAAAATGTGTAGCAAAGACGTCACCGTCGTATGAATAACGTAATCAATTTTCTATTAGTAAGACGTAAAGCTGGACTTTTATTTATCACAATCAGTCTTACGACTTGATTGATAATAGTTACCTTGGGGAAATGTAATTGGATAATATTGTGTGATAATTGTATACCGGTAATATAGGTAATCGACAAATTGAAGTCATTGTCTGACGGTTGTTCTTGGTCTTAAGTAAGCTGTTTAAAATAAAATTTCATTTCATTTCTTTCATTTCATTTCATTGTTGTTGTGCAAAATATAGAGTAGCTTTCATAAATGGGCATATTTGATACTTTTAATAAATATGTAATACCAATGTCTTCAAGAAAAACAGTAAATTCAAAATCAATGTCTCTTCACAGTTCATTAGACCATTGAAATAGGAGATGAAACACCAAGTTATTAAGAAGCGATGTTAAAGTTGTTAATTAATATAATTTATACATTTTAAATAAAAGACTTAGGTCGTCTTCGCCAACACTTAAACAGTAGATTATTTTTTGACATAGTATGTAATAAACGTCAAAAACTGAAGGTTAACTTAAAGCGTTTGTCTTACATGTTCTAAACTCTTTCTTTCAATTGATAATATAAAGGATACGATTTAATAAGAGTAATAATTCTAATGCACCTGATATAGACTTCGCAGTTTCAGCTATTTTATAATCAAAAGACATTGAAAATGACGTTGCCAAAAAAGTTTAGTGGTATTTAAAAGTTTTCAACTTATAATATTTCAAATTGTAATTATCTTCTCGTAATATGTCCGAAAATATATCCAAAATAGTCCCAGGCTATATCTTTATTTTAGCACATTTACATATAAACTTATATAACAGAGAATGTGCATTGTTATCCAGTAAAACATTGTTAACGTGTAATCCTATACGAGAAAAAGAGAAAAAGGGTTGTGCGTGTTCCCAATTGTTTTATATGACTTGTATCAAGAATGCTGGTTGCCTAATGCTGAGTGTGAAACTGTGGTAATCTACAGTCAAAAGGGCCATTTAATTCGCTCTACTTAACTCAAATTGAATTCTAAATTCCTAATCTGATCTTGATACTTCCTTTGATATCGGTTCTTATTGTACCATTTCAACAATAGCTCAAAATTAGTACGTAGTTGCCTACATTTGTAACATTATTTATTAATAGACCTCAATTTTCTCTTATAATCTGAATCGAATGTTCAAAAATTCAAATTATTTTTTCCCAGTTCTAAAACTTCCTTCTTTGTGGCCGTGTGAATTCCTTAAGAGCATTGCAAACATGATTATTATGCTTTCGATCTATATATATTTTAAATATCATCTCAAATCAAAATGCATCGCAATTAATTAAATTTTTAGTACGTACCTACTTCTATTCAAATTCACGTATGTAATTAATAAATATAGTAAGTGGTTTATACCTTGACTTACGTTTCATAGACCGTATTTACTCCTCAATAAAATCTCATTTTTACGCGCACATAACGCTTAATACGGAAGTTAACCCTTTTTATTAATTCACGTTACGTGGTTAACCGAGGTGAGAGTGAGTTGACGTTTACCAAGCAACGCGAATACGGTATTGTGCTATTAAATTATTTCGTATTAATTGGTTTTATTAAAGTCTTTTACTCTGTAAATAGATTCCTCCTGGTATTAATAATAACTTACTATTCGTATTTCTTGTATTATACATAATTAGTGCATTAGGAACCATTGCTTATTAGTTTTGTGAGTAGAAAAAATGCCAATATTGTATGTATATACCACAAGAAAAGTAATTGCAGTAGTGCATAATCTTGCCCGAAGTGGTAAAATTATCTATGACTTAATTTTTAAGTAACATTTATTTGAAAAAAATCATTCATTTTAATTTTGTGATAACGTGTTGATGACAGTTTATCAGATGTTTTTCATATTTATCACTTTTTTCAATATCGTCTTACCACAATTCATGTACAAAGTGGAGCTTATCTGATGCACAAATCGTGTGATTCTTGTGGTCGGCGCTGTCGTCTTTACGAGAATTTTCGAAAGAGAAGTACTGAAAAGGTAGAGTAAGATAAAAATCAATTAATTTTGCTAGGTAGGTAGTTCAATTTTTTTCCGCCTTGTAGCATTTTCAAGTATTTTTTTTACATATTTCAGGAATGTCACTACTAAATATATTTTTTAGTTCTTGACGGGAAAGCTGTTGTATTTCATCTTAGTTGATGGTAAGCGAAGAAAAGGTAGGGATTACACCGGGATTCCTCAACTGACTATCTTATCTCCAACTGCCGGAGCACAACAATGCTGTTAACATTATTATGGCAGTAGACTTAAGTAAGGTGATGATAGCTAGCCAGGCGACCTTAGTGCCTGGTTTCTAAGGTAGGCCTTAACTATACCGAGCAGAAAATTTCCCATCGAAAATAAAAGGCCTAATCTGAACTAGGTGCTCTCAGCCACTAAACAACGGAAGTAATTGAAATATTATTTAGTAAATCACATATTCCTCTACCTCTACTTCTGGTGATAATCCTGGTAATAGCAGAGCTGTCTACTACAAGCATTTTCACATGCTTACTGGATTGGTTTAGTCTTTAAATGGCATAATTAAATAAAAATTACATTCTACAAGATTAATATTCTTCACCCAAAACTGGCGATCTGTTACTAAAGTGCATGAATTTGTAAGATCTATAGTACATAGAATCATACATCAATAATTATCTTGATACTAAATACAAGAGAAATGAACTATTTTTATTTTTCTTACTTTTTTGATATAAACGCTTGTTTGTACACTATATTTTCAGTTGTACAAGTTCATGGCTTGAATTAAAACTCATTTTATAATTCATATTGAATTAAAAGGATAAAAATGAATAACTTTTAACATTACTAGTTTTCACAAATCACACCCCATCACTAAAATGTAAGCCGAACCGTAGGTAATATCCGTTATAAGTCATTTTATCTCGGACAATGAGTTCAAACGACAGTTACTTTATGTACCTACTCGAACAAAACTCGCTTCTATTATGCTCAGAGTAGCCCACTGGTAAAAAAAATTGAGAGAATTGACGACTGGGGAAATATTTTTTAAAACAAAGTTTAAATACCTGCCATTGAGACTGTATTGTTGACTTATGAATTAATTAAAAGAAAAAGACAATCCTTCGAACTTACAAGACTTGTTTTGATAGGCTTGTTGTTGTCATTTTATTTCTTAATAACTTATTAGTAGGCTTTTATTTTAGACAATCACTAAATAATTACCAAAGTTGTTCCATATTTGTATAACGCTGGTAATCAACTACAAGGTCGAAGCAAGCACAATTATTAAACACAAGTTATATGAGATAAAGAGAAAGAGTATCCTCAAAATCCATATGTTACTTTTTATTTTTCGAACTCTGCATGTTTTATATGAAAGTTAAAAAAACTAAAATTTCCAAATATCTATATCTCTATATCTCTTCTTTTCATTACATTGTAATGAGAGTTGTGATGATATTCAGTTTAGATTAAGTCAGTACCCGAAAGTATTGGGGTCAACGTCATAATAATATTCTTACAGTCACACCTTTTATCTAGCCCAAAATAAGCAGTTTTATACATATTTTTGTATTATAATATAAGAAATAAACATATTTTAAATTATAAGTCGTGACTCGAACCTGGGACCCCTGGCCGAGTA
Source organism: Acentria ephemerella (assembly GCA_943193645.1). Lineage (NCBI taxonomy): Eukaryota > Metazoa > Arthropoda > Insecta > Lepidoptera > Crambidae > Acentria > Acentria ephemerella. The sequence goes on from OW971881.1 coordinate 9,435,019, forward strand.
ATCTACATTTCAGTGTAGCCTTATATACAGTTCAGTGTAGCCCGATATAGCAACACATCCGTGGCAATTTAGAGGCAACGTGTTGCCAGAACACTTCATGTGTCAGAAGCAATAAAAATTTATTGAACTCAGGCTACAAAATAGTTTTAGGGTCTCATGTAAATTGTTGGCATATGCAACTAGTTATACAGAGGATACTAAATTTATGGAAAAATATTAGAGATATGAGAATGAAAATTTACTCATACAAATGTAAGCTCAATATATAAAAACTGCGTATAGCATAGCTAATATAACATTAAATGGAAATAAATGAAAACAATTTGATAAAGTTGACGTCGAAATATCACACCAAAAGATTTAGAAGACGCACGGACTTGACATTCATGATTTACATAATTTTTAATGTTGTTTTTAGTTTCGAGAAAAAAAATTTTTTTTTCCATATGTTTATAATGAATCTTTCATTAGAAAATTGAGTATAAAGGTAGAGCTTATTACTAATGAAATTTCTACTAGCGGACCTGTGACAGGAGTAATTGAAATAGTATAACTGTAGTGAGGAGTATCTCGCCGAAAGAGGCGACAGCCTCCCATACCCTCTCAATACTAACCATAGATATTACCATTACCGTCCATAATGAGAGAAAATTTAAGACTGACCTAGATGAATTACAATTTCCTTTAATAATAACCTATTCTACGTAAGAGAAAACAGGTAATGTTCTTTCACTCGGAATTTAAAAGAAAAGATAGTTTGGGTTATATGCTAGCTGGTAGAGTGTTTCACGGTCTATCAGCATGGATTGTGAATGAATAGGAATAAATATTTAATTTATGAGGCTGGATGTTAAGTTAAATGATTAAAATTATCATTTAACTTTCAAACTCCGAGTCAGTAAAATTTTCTTTAAATTTTCATGACGTGAATTATTAATATTCATAAATTTGACATATGATTTCAGAAGCCTGAGCGACAGTTTAAATTTTTACTGAATATTATATGGCAAATTATAGCTTTATTATTAACCAAAAAGGTAAACCTTTAAATATTGTAACTAAAGGTATAAAAGATTACTAAATCAATTAACCACTGAATTATTAAACCCTAAGTAAAATTTTATTCATCTTTCCCTTTCTAAAACGATTCTAGTAAATTTATTTCTGATTCACGAGTTTTATTTTACGAAATTACTGTTGCTTTTAATTGATTGCTGATTTAGTAATCTATTAAAAGAATAATGCTTAAGAAGAAATATTAATAAGTAATACTAAAACAAACAAATATAATAATGGACATAGTGTCCGCCGAGTCTAATATAAAATCGTTGACTCATTAAGTAAAGTTGCAAACGGAGAAACCGTTATGATCTATATGAGGAGCATATACATACCACGAACGCCATATATTGAACGTAATCTTGAAAGGAATGAGAATTTTAATGCCAATTTAAAATATTGATTTTTTCCGATTTCCCCTATTTTCTGAATTAAAACGTACAATACGGGTCAAGCCATTTGTGAGTTTTACCAAAACAAATGAATAGTTAAATTTTGATATATAAGATTTCAGAATTAAAGTCAACATAAAAGTATGAAACAAATGTACAGTTAAATAGTCAGTCTTCATTTTTTTGCAAATTTATCTGCATTTGTTCCTCCTTAGTCACACATAAATAATGTTCCAATCCGCCTAGTGGATTTTTTTTTAATTTGGACAGATAATAAAAGTAGTGCTATTGGTTTGATTTTACATCTGAAATTTGTCTAGTCTGTTAAAAGTTTTATTAATATCAATGTTGAAAGGGCCAATTACTGTCTATACCGTTTACCCTACCTCTCAACGATCAGTTGAAAATTAAAAAGAAACGATCGGGTAATGCATTCTTTCGATCGCTTCTTTGTAATTTTCATGAAATCTAAGATTTAATTTCATTAATGCCTGGATTTCATTCATTATTAGTTTAGTCATCCACTTGCATTGCTTAATCTAAGTTTGATATTGATTTTTTTGTATTCAGTCAAAACCAAAATGCTGTTTTTGATTGTTACAGATAGCATGAAAAGAAACGTCGGCCTAAAAGATAGTAAAGAAGATACCATGAAATATTGATAAAGAAAACAATCCACGTGCCTACCCTCATCTGTATCTAACTCCACACAGAATGAGACCACAGAGTTGGAGAAAATCGTGATGCAATTAGTAATGCTGAATTTCCTAATCATGTTCGACGTGGTGTTCATATTCTTCCTGTTTCTGATTGCGGTGACATGTGTCATGAATTATATGCCGGGTAGAAAGAGACAAGAGGTGATCGAGGAAGAGGTGGACGATGACGTCATCCCTCCACCGCCACTGTTTGAGGACGAGGAATCTGCGGGAAATCGCGACACGTACGTCGTGATACCTCCGCCTATGGACAGCGCTAAAGCGAAAAATGGGTGTCCTATACACGTCGTGTAATATAAGCACTGATAAAATGTGTGAGTAACTAATTAATAATTTACCGAATAAAATGAAATTTAAAACAAGAAAAAGGATAAAAATAACGTTGGGAAAAAAATATTAAATGAAATAAATTGGGGTTATTGTGTCTTATCCACCTCGTTTGAAATAAGAACACAAAACTCGGCAAGTTGAGTGTTTTAAAAAAATAATATTTATAAATTAATAAATTATAGTGAACTAATTTTTAAGTAAAAAACAATTCCTAGTTCAAGTTGTAAAACAGGAGTTATACCAATTAGGCTGATCGTATTACCTCACTAAATGGCCAGGTTGATTTGATGAGCGAAATATATGCCAGTCTTTTTGGTCACTTAGTTTTTCACAATTACTATGTTCCTTAAATAGATATCAATTTATAATTCAATACGATCTAAGCGGAAAAGAATAATCGATATAGAAAAGCGTTGTTCTATTAAAATGTTCAAAATCTTTATTACGTTAGTTCCAGAACAAGCTCGAGGTCTATTCTGAACCTTCATTTCCATTTCACTTGGGCCTTAAAAAGAAACAAATTTTATTGATAAGGCTATAAAGTTCATATTATAGCAAGAAATATTTATTTGCATACCTACTATCTATACCATAATAGAGTTACCAAAACACTGTCTATTAATATTTGATTATATTTTTTCATATACAAATACGAAAAATAAGAAAAAAAGATTAATACATAATACTACAAAATCTTGAATATACCGACTATATAAATTTAGATTTTAAATTTGGATGTCAAATACAAAAGTTCGATAAACCTGTAACTATGAACTTAAAAATACTGCGGAATTAAAAAGGCAGCTAAACAAGAAGTCATGCTGCAAGAACACGAATTGCGGGTCCTTAGGTACTAACTTTATTTCTTACTCGGATATAAAGGACCATTTTTCAGGGGAAATCCATAAAATACACATTAGAAGCGATTGTTTAAATTGTACCGTTTATGAATTCACTAAATCCTAGATAATTATAGTCACATTTACAATACTGAAGGGATTTTTGTTTTGTTAAAAACAGAAGTCCATGTTAATAAAGCATTATTAGTCAATCAAAGCATTTTCGAACAATTACAAGGTTTAATGAACGTAAAACGCATTATTCAGAAAGACTCAAAGTGAATGATAAGCGAATTTAAACAGAAGTTTTATTTTTAGACGTGACCTGTATGAACTTTGCACTGTTATCAAAAGAAATAAAAATCATTAAGAAACGAATGTAAAAAAATCTCTGAAGGTTACAGGCACTCAAATATTCAAAGAGAAAATTTTCTAAAGCCAATAATATTTTACACTGAAAGGCTAAAATGTCGGCACTTAATTGGCTGTCGACTCATCAATCAATGGCGTCACGAAGATGAATGGAGGAAACTTCAAATTTTATAATTTTTACTTTGAAACACCTAAACAATTAATATATGTCAATCAAAGAATTCTAAACATTGTTCTTGCATTTTGGAACATAGTAATGCCGATCGTCACGCATCTAGCATTTATGTCATACATTTATGCATATTAAATAATATCTACAAAAATTTATAAAGGTTTTTGTTTGCAATTTACTACTGCGTGTATATTTGGTGAAGTTTGAGAATCAATTTTTTTAGCCATTAATGTAGCCTAGAAACGTTGTGGTTAGTATTTTAATAATAGGAGTTGATATATGAAATTCAGCACCGTAGTCTCTACTTCATTTATATAATGACACTGAAATTCGCGGGTCTGCACATTGAATGAAGCTACCAAATATTAAGTCCGGGCTATTAAAAAGCTGAGAAAAGACAAAAACCGTTTTTTCAAATCCTTTATGCCTGTCTATCATACATAAATTTACTTAAAATTTGTTTGGCAGAAAAAACATAATATATTTTGTTTAATAAATTTCAATTTGTCAATTCCATGATTTTATACATATACGCTAAACACTGCTTAATTTATATGTTAAGTCTAGTGAAATGGCTTACATACTGTAAGTGCTGAAGCACGTGTCAAGGAAACCCAATAGTTAAGTTTTCTTGAAAGCACACACTTGTATCGCGAACCGTAATATGGAGTTTCCACGTTGAGAATGAATCTGCTGTTCTCATTATATGTATGTACGCGTGACCTCCATGACCTCTTGTGGTGATAAAAACATACGACACAGATTGTATCTGTTTTACTATTGGTTACACTAGTAATATTCATAAACATTTTTCCTCTCGCCTCCATCGCTTCCTCTCTCTTTTCTTTTTAGATTAATCTTTGATGTAATTCTAATTGGGCTTAAATTATTACATCATTATTCCGGTGGCATGCGGTTTGCAAACATGTTATGTATTCCTTTCAGGTCAGAAACTATGTTTTTCACCTGATTAAAATAATCAAGACCACGATTATATTCCCTATAGCCGAGTGATGCATAATTATGACGGATGTTTGTATATCCTTGCACATTTGCGATGCATTCGTGTTCGTAGGTAATGTGGGTGTACCACGAAGTCTGCATCCGCCTTATGGATACCGACACTTTAAAAAAAAATGACCAAAACCAACTTAAACCACCCAACAAACTTACTTACTAACTTACTTTTTACTATCCTAAGTGTCTTTAACCAAATAAGTCACGTACCAATCCTAATAATAGGTTATTATTATTTTCTTGTTCACAGATATCAACGTAGGAGTTTATTACGAAGAAGCCTTATGAGAAAGTAGGTGTCGAAAATTAAAAAGAAACGTAGACATTTTTTACCAATTAGTAAATGAATCTTGTTATGTTTTAAGACTATAATTGGTGGAATTACGGGACTCAAGTGAAGGTACGTACATTTAGGAATTGGAAAGCAGCATTGTCAGAATTAGATAAATCATTATGAAAATTTACAGCATTGTACATGATAATAAAATATATTAGATCGCAGTTAAGTACAATGTGGTAGTTTGTAGGTACTAATCTTTTACAATTTGTAACACCAACTTTAATATTGTCGACCACAATGCTATTATTTAAATTTATTCCTCTTTATAATATAGTGTAAACGTGAAACTCAGTTGTTAAGTGTGAATGGATAGCGTTGTGGGATTCTTTTATAAAATGGAACGCCAAAAAGTTATACTAACTTTTTCATGTGGATTTATATGAAACAATCTTGTATAATACGATAACTCGAAATTGAATTAGAAGCAACGGTAGTAACTAACTAACGTTAACCAACCAAATCAGACTTCAAAAAAATAAACAGTTAATGTCATATATTTCGTTTAAGGATCTTACAACGATGTCGATTATAAAATCAATATTAATTATTTAAGGCCTAACTAAATTATTGGTTTCCTCTGTATGTACAATTATATTCTGTCAACATATTTATATCGCTCTATATATACAAATTAAACTTCTCTTTGTTATTGCAACAGCAAATATTTTATGTAAAGTGTTCGAACTTCACATCAAATAAATTTGCAAGTGCTTGTTTAAGATGAATGTGACTGAATAATAGATAATATAGATAAATATAGCGAATAACATTTAGTCGTATGTTCCGCTTGCTGTTTTGTATTGGGTTTAAACATTAGTGTTTACACAATTTATAGCTTTTAAGTAAATTTCTTTCAAGCATGTTTTTGTTACAGCCTCACACACGTTCATCGTATTATATGATACGTAGTTTTGATTTTCAGTCGGTTCCAATATTCTTTCTAGATATAGTAATAGGCTACGACAATTAAGTTCAGAAGCAACATCTGATAATTTTAGTAAATTTATAATTCATGCTAAGCAATAAAACTGTCTGGGGCGATCAGGTGAATTGGTTCGGCAGAACCCAGGAAACCCCCGTGATGGCAAATGGAATCACCCGGGAGCATTGCCAGTTCCGCTTTGATGAGGCACTGGGTGAGCCCCACACACGTGCACCGCTTGGTCAGTGACGGGTAGTTCCGTAAACGGATTCCTTTTAGAAAAAAGGCAAGAAAACTCTTCTCTTATGAGCTGGTTTTTTTAAATAGAATATTGGAACTAGCCGTTAGTATTTCAGCAGTTTGATCGATGTGTATCAACGCTTGTAAATTAATGTGTGAGTCTAGTCTGACTATTTCTATCGACACCCAAATATCGAAATGTCATATCATAAAACCTAAAAAAAATTCGCAATGCTACTTCCATCACTGCTAATATATATGCTTTCATGTGTTGTTAAGAGGAAAGTAGACATTATTTGAATTATAGATGTTCTTGTTATATGTTTGCAAATATCTTTTATTTTCGGTTCCAATTTATGCTCACAGAGATTTTATTTAGAAAAAATTTAAAAGAATAGGTTAATAGAATCAATTATATATTTATTAAATATTTATAACACGATTATCAATATCTCAGTTAGTCTTGGGTTTTAACTAAGGTAAGATATAAGATTTTTTAATTTAAGTGAGAAATTATATTATTTCTGACCTTTGTTTACACCCACGATAGCATGATGACGAAGTAATTGAGTACCTTTTTGTATATCAGATATAACACAAACATCCATAGACTAAGTGGGAGGAGGTAGATATAGTATATACCTTAGAATTAAGACGTAATGTAATAATAAAAAGACAATACACGTTTTACGAAAGTTTCTCATATCATTCTCTTTAAGTCTACCTGGTAACACTTCCATTGTATTGTGATAACGACGATAGTAGTTAAAATCAGAATCAAAAGTGAAAAAAACTAATTCTATGTTTTGAATCATAAACTAAATGTTATCTAGTTTATGATACAATAATTCATATTGATCTACACAACGCCTGGAGAAGCGATTTCAAAAGAATCCGATGAAAGAAACCTTTTTGGAGCTGCGAATCCCTTTCAATTCGATGTGACATCTAGCTACACATATTAAATTGCTAAACAATTATTATAATACGTACTGAATGCCTAAATTCTCAATGTAATATAAAATATTCCAACTAGTAAATAAACGCCTCAATGGGCAGAGTAGAACCTGCTCCTATACAAGCTACAAAGCTTAATTCAATTTGTACTCAATACCTTCGGCTTAGATTGGTCTAAATTTGTGTATGAATTTTTGATTGTATCAAAATTGCTTTTCAGTCTTCAAATAAATGAATTATATACATTAGTCTTATTATCTGCGACATTTTCAAAAGTAAGTAATAGGAGTAAATATTGCCTTATATATTCTCTTTAAATAAAAATGAATCGAGATCGGCTTGACAAATTTGGATTATTTTTTTCATGTTCCTTAATGCACATGGGATATTTTTATAGAGAGAAAAAGTATAAAAATTAGCTTGAAAAATAATTCTCTTCCCTTAAAAACCAGCTGTCAAACATTTGACGTGAATTGAGACATAAATAACATCGAATAACTCCGAAGTTTGATTTTAATTCATTTTTTCTATTTACTTTTGACCGGACGCATTCTGTCCAGGTAGGTAATATTATTAATAAATTTATTCCAGTATAGACTACTGAAAATTCAAACAAACATTGGTTAATTGTCAAATAGAATCTTCTGCAAATACCGACTGTAAACCTCAAGTAATTTGTACTCGGTATATCTTTAACTTCATAGTTCTAAAACAATTTGCCACAGAAATTACGTTACTACAAATCTCGTTATACTAGATGTTCAAGGAATACTAAGCCTTATCACAATACCATGAAGGTGTTTATTTTACATGTATAATAATGCAAAATTAATAGTTTGTTATTTCAGCATTTTGGTACTATAGTTATGGAGTTTCAATACCTATTTATGGCTGAATGTCTAAATTAACTCTAAGATATTTAAGTTTCAATCGTAAAGATGACATACAATCGATTTATTTTCACTGTAGTTTTGACGGTAAAGAAAATGTAATGAAACCAAGTTTTGGAACTAAAAGCAGAAAATTTAATCGGTGAGTAGAAAAAAATCAACATAAAAAGTTATTTAAAAAATCAATAAAATTACATACACTATGTGATATAATATACACAATTTTTGAAATGTAGATATAGAGATCATTGTTTTGAATTATTGTTATACGAATGTCAACTAAGGAACGCATAATTATGATGTAATTAAATAAAATGCACTAATGCAGTGTCGTCATAACGCAATTGTTTTATTTTATAAAAATAAGCAAATTAAAAGTTTCTCTGTGTGTTGATAAATGGTAACCTTACCCTATAGATACCGACAAAATCAATATTCATATTTTTTCGTTAACACTGTGGAGTCAGAATATATTAATGCCTCTCATACCCAGAAATTAATCTGGAATTTCCTTTCACACTGAAAATATTCTTAAAACCCTTTCACACCGTAAAAGCGGAGTTGATATTTACCCAGGCGAATTTTTATGCAGATCTAACACCTACTTTTTAAATGATAATATAATATAATAATCAATGATTTTCCGTTTCACATAGGACTTATTATTTGAATAAGTATCCATGGCAACGACACTAGGTTACTGAAGTTTAAAAATTATGGAGTCATTTTTGAAGGATTGAAAAATTGTTTTTAAAACAAGTGTATTAACAGAGAAGGGATGCTTCTATATACTTAAAATTTTTACCATTTTTACCAATTCAACTCAACTCACTTTCATAGGCTTGAGTTACAGTAATTTATAATTCGTCTCTCTCTCTCTTTCACCTTTAGATAAACAAAAATGATGATTAGGAGTGGTTGGAAAAATTATCAATAATAGCTTTTAGAAAGTCCATATCGAATCTGAAGGCTTACAAAGCAACTTATATGCAAGAAGTTACAAAGCTCAATTGACTCAAAATTATTATGAATTATGAAATTACGGACCGTTTCAAAGAACGTACGCAGGGTGAGGGTTAAAACTTAATAATTTAAGTTAAGCCCGGTCAGAATGAAATATATCGTTATTAAGGCGGAATTTATGATCTACTTGAATTACATTGTAAATTACTATTTACATTATATGATTACAATTAATACCATTAAAGGTATATATATTTCATACTTTGAAAAATTATAAAAAGCAAAATTCTGAACTTAAGAATAGATCATTTTTATACCACTACGGCATACAGTACCTTTCTGTCTGATGGAAAGGTACCATAGCCTATGGATGCCTGCAAAAAAATCCTGGTATTTTTAAAAGTAGTTTCCAATTTTTCACTACAGAGACGCCGATGTCATTTTCATACGATTCGAAAGATGACGTCTGAAATTTATCCTGTGCATTAATAATAATAATAAATGGGACTCGTTAGTTAAATATGATGTTTTTCATAGTATCAAAGATCCCTAGAGTATGTTGCAGTACAATAATTAATGAAAAATTTAATACAGACGACCAATGGTGAACATGTGACTTTATTTTGCTAATCCTATAATGAAGTAAATAGTAAATAGTGACCCTCTATAGAGCTCAAAAATGTTAAGTGCATCGTGACTTTTGTTATGATAGCTTTAAGTTACGGTGCAAATTCTACTTGCGATAGATTTTCTTTTAATGTTTGAATGATATCAAATGAACCCTGCCGGCTTATTATGTAATTGGTAATGGGTTTCATCTAAAAGATTTTTTTTCATTTATTTCGGCTTCAAAATTCAGTCATTTATATTTACAAGTTATTACATGTTTTATTTAAAGACCTATAGTGCTAAAGAGTAGTATATAACTAGTAACTAAAGCCCCGAACCTTAAGATAACAAGATGTGAATACATATTAAAAGAAACTCTGTTAACATGAATTTTAGTAAACATAAAAGGTATAATACTAATTGCTTAACAGTTGTTATAGTTGTAATTTTAAACTGTTGAGAGGAACATTGAATAAATGAATGTTATAAAATTCCTTGTTATATATGTTAGTGAAAAGAAATAAGGACAGTTTATTAGTTTTGTGGGAACAAAATGTGATAATACACGTCAAGAGTGCACTGGGAGACGAGTATTTGTTAATCTACTGTTGACTTATTGAAACTATATTAATCGTGTCATGTAAAAATGAATTAGAAATAAATTTCAGTAGAAGTCCATTGCCATTACCATATAAGTTACGTAATAAGATCGCTGGATCAGTGATCAGTAAGAAAAATTTTCTTATGTCTCTTATCTTCGTAGTTAAATGTTCGTGTCTTTCAAATAAATATAACATAAAGTAATTCTTCGAATTTGTTATCCAAAATTAATTATCACGGAGAAAGTGATTTCAAAATTGGTGTACAGAAAATAAAACTGACAAGAAAATTTTAATTACCACCGATGCCAATAAAATGTCGAGATAATTTTAGGCACCGCGCGCTAACACCTGGGACTTTGACAGCGAATCGATACAAAACAAGGCTGCAGGCCAACGTGAAATATTACTTCGTGAAACTCTTGGATGGTACATTTTAAAATGCACATTAATTATAACCTTCGTTGATTGGAAACGGAGAGAATGTTGACGGTGTAAAATTCTTGTACATCAAACAAATTTAATAGGTTTTTTAGGTAATATAGAAATTAGGCGTGTTTTAAACTATTTATCATCACGCTATGACCAAAGAAAGCAAAATATTCTTTTCTTGCAGTAAGACACATAAAATATATAAATTAGTGTAGACACAAAAGGTATTAAATTTTTAATTAAAATAAAAGCTCGCAGCGTGTAATAAAAGTTAATAGAAAAATATTTAAATCTGTTAAATTAATTTCTTGTTTTTTTTTAAATTAGTTACTTTATTTTTATAGAAACTTTCATTGTGTCTGAATCAGTTTACATTTGATACTCGAATTTGAAACAAAACTGTGATAATTATATTAATGAAACATTCTCGTGCAAATTGAAACTAGCCAACTAAGACCCACTAAGAGAGTAGGCCGGCTATTTGGTCATTGTATAATGTATTAAATGTAAGTTTGATTATACAAACTTTAGCTACTTTTGGCGGTAATCATAGTTAAGAGAGAAAAGTTCCCTTGAAACCGCGTTAACATCGGGTTTTTAACTGTCTTTATTTCAATAATCGCTAGGATACTTAAATATTTTTTCTTTTTGTTCCTTCTGTACCTTCATTTTGTTATTATCTTTTTTTTATTTATATAAAGCACAGCAAATGACGCGACACCACCTGATGATAAGCAGTAGAAGAGTCCATATGTGAAGATAGCAAGTGAAGCATATGACATACTGCCCTAGCCACCCTCACCTTGCTGGCCCAAAAAGTTTTCACGGCTCTTTTAAAGGAACCCATGTTATAAGAAGGAGGGAATACATGTGCTGGTAAGGAATTCCATGCTCTAGCTGTGTGACAGAGGATTGTTACATGGGAGAAACACTTGAGAAGTTGGGACCATAGCACGCTGTTCTAATGCGGGTTTGGTAGGCTTAGGTGGTTGATGTTATAACCGAAATCATTAGCTTAACGAGCCTTCCGAAGCAGAGAGAGGTTTGTGATAATCAATTTTATTTGATCCACCCGGTGACCAATCATAGCGAGAGATGCTTTGTTTTGCTATAGATACCAGAGCGCACGAACCAGTACGCCAACATGCTCCTAAAAATGTAAGGAAAAAGTAAATAGTATTAAACCTCCTTGATCTGATTTAGTCGGTTTAGTGACAATGTAACTTTTTCATTGTTGTATAAAAATACTATAAAAATGTTCTTTTACGTACTATAGACTAATATTGTACCTTTACTAACAAATATTGCTAAAGTGACGTCGAAAAACGCAATTTTGGTGAAGCCATAATTTAACAAACTTTCTGTGTTAATAAAGCTTTCGATCCAAGCCCGCGTGTGTATTCCATAGAAGAGGGGCTTGTTACAAGGAAAACTTTTCAATAATAGGTTCCGACTTGCCACAGGCGGTGACCTTACTCCCTTCGAGGGGATTCCCTAAAATCACAATCAACCTTGAACGGATACCGTGGTTTTGTAAAGGACTTTTATTCGTATAATCATTTGCGGGTTTTCAGTTTGACGCCAGGGAAAGATATTATTCAACCTTCATACACGACTGCTCAAAAGAGAAGTGTTATGGTTTTAGGGTTCATGTCTATATGTGTGAGTTTCTTTATACCGCGATACAATCATCAACAGATTTGGAAATTTGGGCTATTGCTAAATCATTTTATCAAATTGAGTTTTAGTTTAAAAAAGAGTTCTCAGCACAGTGTCCTTCCTGCATTTACATTTTTATTTATTTGTGAAGTCAGTGAGAAATTGAGTAATGGTTGGCTAAGAAACATAGTGTTTGGTACATGGTGAAACCAGCCATATAAAATAAGGAAAAGCAGTTCATTTGTTTATTCATTTCAGAGCTAGTTCGAGCTGAAAATACGTACATTAAATTACACGGACGGACTAACATGCCAGTAACATGGGAGAATAGCGAGCTCCATCGTTCACAAATTTTAATGTAGGCGGGAAAGTGCTTGAATATGACACGACACGATTGGTCGTGAGTGCTATAAATAGACTACTAATTGTTTCGTATGAACAACTTAATCAAACAAAGGTAGTTAAATAATGTGAGTAACAAGCTAGTTGAATATTTTTACAATTTAATTATTCTAGTTTTATTATAAATCAATCTATTATCTAATTCTAACAGCAGTCTTTTAATAATCATTTTATACGTATTCTTCCCAGATGCGCGGTGTGAGAAACAGACTAGTTAAAGTTTAAAATATATATAGATATAATTAATGCAGTAAGGTAACATTTAACATATCTATAATATTTAAAATTTTAAGAATTTTCAATTAGTCAATATGCGATTACTTGTAATTCAAGAGCTCTATCACAAATAGTTGGTTTTTAAATAAGAGTTGATGTAATATATTTTTTTATTGCGTCAGGGGTTATAAAGAATAAACTTAGAAAAGATTTTGTCACTAACTCGTGAACTGTTAAAGATCTCGTGTTTGCAGAGTTTGAATTTGTAAAACAAAAAACATTCTATATGATAGTAGATTCTTTTAGAGAACCTTAGTGATATTTAGAGACAATTAACCCTTAAGGCTTTGTAACTGGAAAGGTGTCGCGCTGATACTTAGTATGCAGAGCACTCGAGCCATGAGTAGAGAGTAGAGACGGATCTCAAGGCGTATCTAAAATCTCAAATTCTACGAGTTAGTAAATAAAATATATGTATACATAAATAATGAATCATGATACGAAAGAGCTAAATAAAATATTGAATTATGATTAAACATTGTGTTTAGCTCTTTTGTATCAGTGCACATATTCGCTTAAATTATTAGCACCAATCAAATAATCTTGAGCAATGCAATCAGAATTGATGGAAAATTTCTCCAATTAATCCACCTACATTGAGCAAACACATGAACCTAGGCTACATGAAAGATTATTTGTTTTACCAGAGTAACTAATTTAAGTTATAGTTTGTAGTTCTAAACCAACAGGATAGACAGAAATTATAGGAAACTATCTATGATAAATTTTTGCTTATAAGCTTGTATTCTATATTACATAAAACTTTCATTCAAAAATTCTATAATTTTCAATGTGGAAATAAAGACAAACGAACGGAACTTTCGCCAAACATTTTCTTCTTCATATTAATGATGATAATGATTAAATTATTTTTAATTAAATTTGTATAATTTATATTTTGAAGTTCCAATTATCCAATTACATAAGATTTGTTAATTTAAAATCAGCTCCAAACGCTGAAAAGATGCTATTAACTCCATAATAATATTTTACTTCTTATAACACGAAGCACAATTGCCTTTTAATTAAAACTCTGAAAGCTTAATATTGCTCTCGATTTCAGCTAATGTAACGATAAATCGGACCGAGATATTCGATGGAGTTAATTTGCAAAAAATTCGCGAGTGGGAAAATCCGTGGCAAGCTGAGGTGATGTACTCGAATTTATGACAAATAACAGTAACTACGCGTTAGTAAAGTCAGCACCAGACATAACAGAAATTAGTATTTATAATTGATTATATTCAATTTCGAACAAAACAGGGTTATAACAAATTCTAAACCCTCCGCCCGACGTGCTGGTATTGTTTGTCGGGTTAAAATCGAAAGGAAACTTGAGTTGTTTATATCATTATTATATTATTGTAATTTTTTTGTAAGTCTTTCTATTTGCATATTGTATTCACCTATCAGTGTAACATGAAGCATTAATACTCTTATGATATTCAATTATTTCAATATTATACGTTCACTGGTAAATATTATTATTAAATAAATTGATACTGTTTTTTAAAACACGCAGAATTGTGTTTTCTGATTTAAAAAAGCACAAACTGCTAAATATATCAACCATGCAAATAATATAAATAATGACGATCGGCTGGTCGAGAAGTCAGCAAAAAACTACCCAGTCAGGGATTACGAGTTTAAGTTCCAGTTAGGGTTTATGTGATAAATAACAAATTTGCGTTTATACCATGATTATTTATCTATCTATGTATTTATATTTGTTTATAATTAAATATAAAAAATACATATAACTTGTATTATTTTTCTACGTTATCTAGACCCAAAACATAAGCATAAAACTCGAACTACCCTGCACTACATAATAGGTATGAAATTAATAAGAAAGTAAGTGAGTGAAGCTAGAAAGTTTGTATTCCTGTGGCGATTAAGTCACCAGAGATCCTTAAGAAAGCTTTGAGTTGTATGCAGTAAAGCACTTTTTCCTACTCTATCAACATAACATTAACTCTTATTTTAAACAGAAGAGACAGCGCGTGAGTGCTTGCAACACCGTTTTACTACAACCATCGCATAAGAATTGGTAATCAGTATTCTTGTATAAGCAAAAAATACTAAGCGCAAATTGAGCCCTAAATATTTTAAGATAAATTTATGACCACTTGAGGAACACTTTATTTTCTCAACAATTTTATAGATTGAAGCGTTCCTGACACACCGTTATTATCCCAGCAACACCTGTACAGATTGATAAATTTCCAGTAAATATTTAATGGTAAACAAAAAGAAATTACGTTTAACTGTGATTCCTAATATAACCATTACTAAAACAATCGAATCGAATAGCAGAGACAAAGGTTACTTCATGATCCATCGATAAAACTGGTAATGGAGAACATAAAAAAGTTATGGTATTTCTCGCAGGAAGCGCCAATAATGCTAAAGTAGCCATTAATATTGTACCAACAACATTAAGCTGTTATGAATCGACCACAGCAAAATTATTGTAAGTAACTCAGCACTCAAGATGCTTAAATTTATCGAAACTGCAGAACAATATTAACAAAATAGTATTTTATTTTACATAGATTGACAAAAGCTTACACACAGGTCTAAGATTAATAACATCATTATTATGAAAATTTATACTTGTTTTTACCAATAAATGATATCTTATCTCATCTTATCTGAAAGCATTAATAGCTCACCTGATAGTAATTCATAACAATCGTCAACGAGGCATTATCATATTAAAGACATAACTTGATATTAATGGCACTTTGTCATCTAAAGACAGGATATTAATGAATCCCATGCTATGATTACCCCGTGTACCTTGACCTTGACCAAAACACAACATACGGGCTGTTCCACGGCCGAAATATCAATTTCTACTATTCGCTTTATTCTAGATACACTTTATATATTTTTTTAATCGTAGTATTAATATCTGCTAAACTGTTTAACATTTTATCGGCAGTATAAAGTCTTAGTCATATTGCTCGGTGCTTCCTCGAAGTCATATTTTATCAAAAAGAATAATTTAAACAAACCAAAATAAAGTTTAAAAAGATTTTCTGAGTTATACGCCTTATAAGCGTATTACTTACTAGTGCTCAAAAAAATTGTTATTGAGCACCCAAGAAAATAATTTATCATCAATCTTCCCATAAAAAACTTGACATTTTATGTAGAAATAGTATTTTATTTATGACTTGGGACTTACTAGTAGCTGGGATACCAAATGTCTATAAATTCTTGCCCTTAAATTGTGTCGTAGCACCATCGTAATAGAACGGTTTCATTGAGTCGTTTATTTCGATACTTTATTACCAAAATTTGATAGGAGCATGTCGCGTTCAAAACGTATTTAGTTTGCTATAAATGGTGTTTCGTTTATGCTTTTTAAAGTCACTTAAAATGCTACATTATTTCTTTATAATGAAAAGTTTTTATTCAGTCTTTTATCAAATTATAATAATTCAAAAATAATTTTTATTTAATTTGTGTATATCATAATATCTTCTCTCGGTGTTGTTTGAGATAAATTTCACTTGTTCCTAAATTCACTAAAAAAGATAGAAAAGTCTGATATCTGTTTCTCACACACACACACACACACACAAAAAAGAGAATTACACTTTTACCAAAAATTAGCTTGATAAATATTAATTAAGTAATGTATGGTTGTAAGCTATTTTAACTTTACAGAATACTGACTGAACAATAAAGAAAATAAATCCTAAAAAATTTACATTTTAATTTTTATAGTTATAGCAGTTCATTAGTCACTTAAATTCGATATTTATAATTTAGAATGGAAAGCCGGATAAAGTTTTGTATGGATTTAATTAGTTTTAATTCCATCGCTACTCCATATCACTTCATAAATATCGTGGCAGATGACAAAGTTCAAATCAACTTTTTCAATATAAACACCTATCATTAAGCATAACACTATAATAGGCCGAACACTATAATACAATTGGTTTGCAATCACTTTTACTTTTAGCTATAAACAAATTTAAGAAGTGGTTGATTATTAGTCAATAAAAAAAAACAATTTATAATTATTGAAATCTAAGAATCATTATTTCAAATGGTTTTCGTTATAGAAAAGCGTATCTACGTAAATCAGACCGTTGTTGTTGAATTAAAGAGCTTCTGTTGTTTTTAATTTCCGCGTACACTGGCGCCACCTGCAGTTAACAGGGGAAACATGATTTGAATAGTTAAAATTTTACGACGCAGCTTAGTATGCATCAATGGATGGTTGGACTGTTTACAAAAATTCAAACGGCCTCAGCGTCATTTGGCAGAAAAAAGAATCTAAACTGCAAATTATTTTCATTATTCTTATTTGCCATATACCAGGCGTATGAAGAAAAATATGAAAAAAAAAATCCGTTAACTTTATAAAGTCTTTAGGGACACAGTTATATTAGCTACTATTTATATTAAAAGTCACTGGTGTTTCTTTATCAAAAGTACACCCAAAACTTGAAATGCCTCCCTAGCACTTATCATAGGTAACATGGGATATTTCAAAATATTTATTATGTAGATATAGTATTTTATGGCAAAAAATGTCGAGAAAACTTAATTATAAACTTCATAAGTATTTGAAAAAAATTCAATGCATTTGGCAGAGTGTGCAACCAACTATATGGTCTCTGTGATGAATTATGACCACATTAAAATGATCAACATCTTACACATGACGTTAAAGTTTTTAGGCAATTATTTTTTGTAAAGACACTAACTTACCACACAGTTACAACTTCTTTGCAGTTAAGTACTTAATGTTAATAGAAATCTTGAACAACGTCCCTAAATCCCGGCAAACACTCTAAACGTGAATGTCATATAATTTCCAGTAAAATAACCGAAGAGTCCTCTTAATCTTTCGTCTTCGTTTAAAATACGATATTGAGCATCTCGGGCATTTGTATTTTTATTTGTATTTTTTTATAAATTTAATATATTTATTAATAGCATCCATATAATCTTTTTGGACTCAAGTTGGATTTAAGGATTTAATTTTGTGTGAAGTGAAATAAGGTAAGTGTTAATAAATAATAATATTTCTATGGCATTAATTGAATTTATGTATCTTTTAGATAATATATGTAATAAAAATAGATTATTAAAGCTACCATTACAAATATTAAGTTTTAAAATTTCATTGTGCCATAAAATCATTATAAGTTCAATCTCAAATATCATAGATAATAACTGTAACAGCTATAGTATAGTCATAACAGTTGATAAAAATAAATTAAAATAATTATATGAAATACGTAACCTAAAACGTATTGATTTCGACCTTACAGTTGATTGTTATTGAATTTTGTGTGAGTGAGTTGACAAATTTTTTACCCATCCTTACACTACTTCACTATTACATTCTCCTAGTTGGGTAATTATTTAGATTTCCAAAATATTTACCCCATTCAAGTCTAATCTCTATAACGGATTATGTGTAAGATAAATAAGCCTTGGTTTTAAAACGGATTATAAATAATGACCAGAAAAGTCTCAAAATAAGGATACTCCGGAACCTTTATATAACAAAGAAAATGTTTATTATGATTAATGAAATCGTTATAATCATAAGAATAACTCGAACCCGTTTTAACTATAAAGCTATTATCTCAGATTTCACTTTATCCGCGCATATTTCCTTGTAATTCTCTTATAGCGGCCTAAGGGGTTTATTTGTAATGTCCCTGAAGCCTACGCAATACAAAACTGACACACACGTGACCTGGAAAAGAATTTTGCAATAAGGCCCCTCATTCTTAATCTTTTACCGTTCTTTTCTCGAATGTGTGTATAATTTTAATATAATTATATAGAGGCACATATACAGAGAAGATAATTCACATATTCATTCTCTGTATCAAATTGTGACAAAGGTAGCATAACAGCTCTATAAAATTGCATCATCATGCTTGTGATCAAAGCATATTTCGACAGGATATATACCCGTATACAGGTTCACCTAGAGTTTCTGTGATAGAGAATGATTGGAAAATGGAAATAAGGTACCGGAATTAGTTAATCATATAATTATGTAAAGGTTTATTAAAACCATAAATAATGAAAAACTGCACATTCGGATACTGTTTGATGTAAAGATAAAGTAGCCCCAGAATATCGACGCAGTAGGATATCAAGTGATGTCTTGATTTTTCAAGTGTTAATAGTTACTATTAACCGCTCATTATAAGGGTGTCATCTACTTATTAGGCATTCTCTGAAAAAATAATCTTATTTCTAATCAATTTATCAATTATAAAAAAATATCTAATATAAACATTTGCAACAACTGCATTCGGTTTATATCCGCTTTTACGTAAATATGATCACATCTCATCCTTTTTTCACACTGAGGAAAAGCTTTTTCAGCCGACCCCCAACACCCGGGGAGATGGAAGGGGGAGAATGGGGTTTTCACCCAATAAACTTGTCTGCGGAAGGTATGTCTGCGTACCTTCCTAACCGCTTTTTGTTGGAAACATGGGATGGCCCGGAGACATTTCACCGTCGTGATGCTAGAGCAGTGTGACTAAGAACTTCTCCCTCCCTGCTCTTATGACTTGTTTGTGAGAAAAAAGAGAGAGAGGAACCCCCTTCCTCTAAACACGTCGTCGACACGTCGTCTAAGCTATGAAATCCGGTCAACGGCGATCAAATCTCAAGTTATCCCAGGCAACTCACTGGCTCCTGTTAGGAAGTATTAAAAACTCCGCGTCTTATCTATTCTTCAATATATATTCGAACTAACAAGCAAAGCCTTATAGAAAGATTCCTGTACCTTATTGTTATAATTCCCTTAATCCTCGTTCTTGAAAAAATTCTGTCTCCTTACAGTCTTTACTCTTACGGCAATTCACCCGTGGACACATACCGTTTCACCATTCACATTACCTTCTCATTTTCTTTACATTTAAGATTGTGATGTTTGGTAAAGTCCACAAAGGGTTATGTACACCTCAAACAAACATTTAATTTTTTTGTATCATTGCTATTAATTAAAATTTAAAAAAAAGTTAATATTGGCACGTAAGTAATTATACATTCATACTGTATTATTATTTATAAGTATTTAATTTTCGTATAATTATGATGATTTAGTGTTACTGTAATCGTATTGCAACGCTTTTTGTTGTATTTTCTTTTTTTAAAGAAACGTTATAGCATTGATAAATAGTATTGAGTGTGAAAACGTGATGCCTTTTAAAACGGAAAATACAATACTAACTACCAGTCCTCACATTAAGTATCATTAGTTAAATAATGTATAAAAGTATTGTATGTAAATATATAAAACTGAATGAACTTTATAATATTTATTGATTGTATGTGTACGTGTATGCAAACACAGACGTATGTTTCGAAGTAATCAAATACATAATAAGATGTGAGGGGTGTGATACAATAGGCACCCATGTCTTCAGAAATGCGACAACCATTGTAAGTTGAAATGCTTGTTGTTACTATTGTTTAACTTATCACGCTGACGTGACGTCATTATTCACGTTTATAAATATTTATGAGCTACAACACATGCTACAAAATAATAAGACAAACTACTTTTTCAAGCGATACATGACTTCCATGAGTGGAATTAATTTAGATCTCTAAATTAATCAAATTGATAATTCGGTGATCCTTGATAATCTGTGTAATATAATTTAACGTATCTCATTTTCCGGAAAAACCGAAATCAGTTTAGGCAGTGGTCGGCCACTGTAATATTTATGAGTTGTAACATTTTACCTGTGATTCGCGTAATTGTTATAAAAATACAATATATTTTGTAGCTTAAGATAATTTTAGATAATATGTCATTAAAGATAATATGCCAGCAGCTCCATTCATACCATCAAAATATAACCTTTAGCAGATATACTATTTTTTGTCGTGTCTATAGAAAGATTCATACGTGTTTCTAAATCCAAAACGAGCTTAAACTCAGTTTTTTGAATTTGGAAACATCTTCTTCTTCGTACAGGCGGTCTCCGCAAATCAATATCTTATTTGAATTGCTCCATATTATATATTTTTATGTCTTTGTAGCCTCTTTATAGTGTTAATGTAATGACTAAATATTATAAGTGTTAAGGTAGTTCTAAAGGAAGAAATTGTACTATATACAAAGTACAAATACATTTATCTCATAACTATAACTTATCTGTATATATTTTATCTATGGATTACAGTATGAAAAACAATTGTAATTTATAAAAAAATACAAGCCGTTTTAAGTTTCTCTTTAAAATAATTATCCACCTTAAAATTAATGAAATTATTATAATGATAGAAAAAGTGCTTATTATTTAATATACGTGCTTTATTTCCTGTGGTTCTTCAATGCAAACAGAAAAACTAGCAAATATTTCAGTGACGATAGACTTGGAATGTTTCTGACCCTGTTTTAATCGGAAACAACTTTCGAATTGCAAATCAGCTGCTGATGTGGAAATGGCTTGCATAGAAATCTTATTTTCTATTACAAAATATGTTTTTTACACATCTTTACCTTATCATCAAATTAAAAAATATCATAGTGTTTTGAAGTTATATAACACAAAATTTGTCGAGTTTAGGTAAAGGAAATTATTATTTATTTTATAATCAGAATGACAGACATTTTTCTCCTTTTAGCTTTGATTATTTTAATCAAGGTTACAGACAGGTGTAAGTTTCAGCTATCTCTAACAGATGTTATGTTAACAGATGTTAATAGCAAGATACCTAAATATGTTTTCAAAAGGATCCAAAATGCTTTAAAATTCACATGACAACACATAGTAGTTTAGTAGTGCATCCTCAACCTTAGAGCTTTACATTTTTTTACAAGCAAAAACCACATTTATTGCAATAATTGTAGTTCCTTATTACGCTACACAAATTTCGAACATAACCATATTTAGAAAAATAAAATAAATCTCAATATAAAGTACGACTTTTAACATTAATCTAATGACATTGTCCTATTCTTAAAAGTTCTCCAAATAAATGCTGGTGTACACATCGGAAGCCTCTGTCATTGGCATGCTGCCAAATTGCTCAAACAGGTATAACAAATGGTTGCCGGCCATTTGATCATAGACATTCGGCTTGCATAATCATAATAAATACTCATGTTGACTCAAATTTCCTACATTGATATTAATATGGAATATCTATCCCCAATAATACTTCAGGGAGAATTCAAACATTTATTAAATTAACATTTATTAACTTCAGTTTCAGTGACATCTGCGAATTTGGTTTAATATATACAAGTTGGAGAATAAATCAAAGTAAAGAATCCACCCATCTGATATAGGAGTCCCTATGTGATCTTCTTTACTCCTATTAAAATAATATTAGATATCGGCATTCTATATTATATATCTTCTATATTATCTCTGGATTTCGGTTTATCCAATATTGTATAATTCTAGTATAAATACTAGAATTAAAACTACTGATGAGCGGTAAAATTTCTAGCAATCTAACAAACCGCGTATAGTGTAAATACTAGAATTATGGTGTCTAAATTTTATTTATTCAGCATTGATTCAAAGTGATCTTTTTGTGAGTGTTACAAAGAGTCAAAAAATGATCACTAAAAACTGGTTGAGCATTGGACATTATACTTACTTACTTACAAATAGGGCAAGTTGTCAGGTATATACCTATTTCAATGTGTTATCCTTTCAAGTACAAACATAATCAAAATTAATCCACAGACAGGCTTCGGGCGCTGGCTTTATGCCAAATTGCCCAAGCAGGTATTTACAAATGGCATGCAAGTTTGCCGAACAATGCTCCACTGAACCCATTTGTATTGTGCACTAACAAAGGGAAACGACAACGTACGTTTCGTATAATTAATGCTAAGCAATATAAAAATATGTTCTTAAACTTATTTTTACATTGCCTAGGATTAATTTATTTATTATTTAACAATTTATGTACACACAAAGGCAATTAAAGGGACACAACAAAATATTAGAGAATTGTACAAAGGTACTGCTTATTTCTATAAGAAATCTCTTCCAGAAGCCCCATATATGGGAAAAGTGGCACACACTCTATCAAGAGAAATAATGTGCTTAATGTGTGTTTTAATTAACGAAACTTAACTCAAATAGTTCTGAATTTGCATCAGGTACAAGATAACTTAGACCTGATGCAGTCGTAGAACTATTTGAGTTCAAAAGAGTTGCAGCCTTTGGTTTACATACGCCTGCAGATCAATTAAAGCACTTTTACATTTATAGGTATCTTAAACAGTAATAAGTATCCGTATCGTCAAATAGTATTCCAAATAACGCTTCTATACTGGTATACCTTGAACAAAAATCTAATCTAGATGTAATCATAAACAGATACATAGAAAAACATACACCTCTCTAACCTCTCTACCTTTTAATGTCACTTTTCCCATATATGGAGCTTCTGGAAGAGATTTGTTATAGAAATAAGCAGTACCTTTGTACAATTCTCTAATGTTCGGTTGTGTCCTTTTAATTGTCTTTGTGTGTACATAAATTGTTAAATAATTAAAAAACAAACTGGAATATCATTTTATAAACGCACGGCTAGAATTTTTGCGTTTAAATAAATATACCTGATATTAATAATTATTAATAATAGTTGTAGTATTATTTGCACAATGAGGCCTGGCGCATAGTTTATATGACATATAATTAACTATAGATAACCAAATCACAATATTGGGGATAAAGATAAGTGGATAGTTAGTTCCACTCCTTTTTCGTAATATCTATGAAAAGTTATCCGAAGCAGCGGCAAATAAAATGAAATTTTTCTATTATTTATTTTTAATATTATATTTTAAGCTTTATCTACGATTATTTTTTATTTTTAAACCACGCCTGAATTAAAGATAAGAAACATCCATACAATACATAGCTCAATACCTATAGTTTTTTATGTTTGCAATAGAAATATTGACACTAAACATATATATACGTTTTGCTGGTTTAATAACTGAAACGTAATGAATAATGGTATGAGTTCAATTCAATAACTAGCGATGTTTATTACATAAAGGGATCACCGAAATGTATAGGTATGTATAAAAACAACAGCCGTACGAAGCCGGGACGGAGTTATCTGTATTGTAGCGTATTGAACTCCTCTCAAATACATATAACCTGTGCTATGGAACTCAGGCTTGCTTGAGAACTGCTTGAGAAGTTTTTACAATAAATCAAAATAAATAGACACAAAACTAATGTTCACAGACTATGTGCAATACTTGTTGAACCTGTATCATTAATGACAAACCGGTCTACTGATTCCCGCCCTTTTTTATTGTTCATGAACAAAGAATTACGTTGATTGCTATCGTGCTCTGTATAATGTATTTGATGAGTTGCCTATTACATTAAAATTTGCCAATTTAAATGACGAGTTTACTCATCTATATAAAATGTCAGAAATAAACAAAAATATTCACAAATTTGATATTGCTAGCTCAACCTCAAATATATAAAAAGTCAACTTTTTACAATTAATTTTTGCGGCGAATATCTCCTCTCAAATTTAGCGCTGGATTTAGAGTGAGTCACTGCAAATTAAACAAGGGAAGATTGTATTTTTCAAAATAAATTTGCTATTATATTGCCCAGTGGGATTAAAATTTTCATTATCAAATAATGAAAATTTTTATTCAGAAATTTTCAAGGCTGACTACGTCTCATTGGAATTTATGTCATAGTTTATGTGACGATGAGTCCATTTTACTTTGCATACATAATTCAAATTAAATGTAAGGTTAACAACTTAAAACGGCAATGAGCTAGGTACAGAAGGGTGGTCTGCTGATGAGCGGTAAAATTTCTAGCAATGTAACAAACCGCGTGTCAGAATTGTCCAGGTTAGGTGGAGATTATAGTTGCCGACTGTACAGTAACCCTAGTGTGAGTTTCAATCAATCGAAACAAAAGCAGTGCCTCTATTATGAAGTACTGATAGCGATTTTTATATATGCAATTATCAGCTTAACGCAACTACGATTGCAAACGTCTCGATACAATTGAAACTCACACTACCCTAACTTTATGTACCCCTAGTTTGATTACCATTAACGGGATAGTTGTTAAGTAATGGACATGTTAGAATAATGAATGAAAGACATATTTTAAAAGATAACATAAACTTCTTTTCGAACGGTCTAGCCTTTTGGGGATAACCCCCTTTTTTGGCCCTTTTTGGGGATAGCTTTAAAAGTCTCAAACACAACCCTAGAATAACTCATCTACATGTAGCGGAGTTAAATGAAGTAATGAAACCTTTGTTTCCAAACTCCAAAATACTAAGAAACTTTGTCGACGATTGGCTTAACATTGTTTTCGGACATAACTGGTGCCGTAGATAGGATTAATTAACCTAGGCAGTTGGGAATAATTAAGTTGCTGAACCAATTTGTAGAAAATAGATCAAGGGTACATTTACTGTTATCAAGGAAGACTATAGCTATGGTTAAAGTTGCTGGTTTGTAAGATTAAACAATTTTCACTTTTAGGATATCAATAAATAAAGTACTTCTAATAATAGTATCACTATAATGGGGGTCATTTAACAAATAAATGCTTATTAAGACTATAATGCGTACAAAAATAAAGTATAAGTTTGGTGAAATAAAACCAATTTAAAAATAAATACATAGATACTACAATCAAAAAGTAAAATTTTATAGGTAGCCATTTCTCTTCGGGAAACGACAACCCTTTTGCGGCAACTTTAGCAAATTTGAGACAATTGGGAGACAAAGTGAAAAGTAGCAAGTTTGAAACTTGAAGACATTCGCCTCGATGTAACATCGCTGTGCCGTGTCGAAATTATAGGGAAGCGGATCATTTTATCACTTTTCAGAAATTTTATTTAACGTTCGAGATTAACACCTATTTATATCTCTCAATATTTTCACCTTCTCTACAGATATTTAACAACTAATTTACATGTTTACATACACATGAGCATAAGTTTTGTTTAACATACTAATATTTGAGCATGTGTGTTGAAACAAATTGGAGGTGTTTTAGCCAGGGATTTCTGGTACATGACCGCCATAGTTGTCGTCATAGCATCGAAAATAAATAAAAAGATCTAGGTACAAATATATTTAAATATTAATAATTCAACAGGTTATGAATTCTATGAGTGCTATAAAAATATGCGATTAAAAATTGTATCGTATCATGAAGTGAGGCGCGCTACTAGCCTTTTAGCTATCAAAGTTTCACTACTACCTTTGTTATTGTTTTACCACAGTTTATCATCATATGCAGCCTATATACCTTCCACTGTTGAGCTTCACCTTCCTAAATGGGAGAACCTCATGAGGAAATTTAGGCCATATTACCAACACGCTGGCCTAATGCGACTTGGTTGGTAAAAGTGATTGCTGTAACAAGCGGGACCAATGACCCGGATAATGCAACCCATATTGTAACAAAAATGTATTAAAATTAAAAATAACACGATTGACGGCCCTAATAGGCACTGCAAAAATAAAGAAAAGAGGCTGAAATTAACATCAAAGAAATAATAAGAACGGAGCAAACCTTTCCATCGTTATAATTAATGTTCGTGGTCGGTACGTAAAATCGCTTGTTACATATTTCATCGGTTCAAAGCCAATAATGTAAGCAAAAATAAACCTTCGTTTACAAAGACGACATAAGATGTAAATAAAAGGTTTCTGTTTATGACAAGACTATTAAAAAGGAAATTAGACAGTATACATATGTAGATACAATTCGTATTACAGTGATACTATATATGTAAATTTTGACAGTTTTGTCTGTCAAAATATTATGACAGACAAAACTGTCAAAATCTTACGATATTAATCCGGGTAAATAATTAATATATTAAAAAGTTTAATACAAAGGAGGCTTCGCTCTAACATAAAAATTTGTAAATGCTATTTTTGTGGCTGCTAAATGTACAAATTCGGTAAATTTCCTATTTTGAACCTATCTTTTGTTTTAAATTGAATTTAGTCCGTTTCTAAATGAGTAATTAGTGTTGCAATCAACGAGAAACCATTTCCACCAACAAGAACATCAAACAATCATTTGACTAGCCTAGGGCCTTTAAAGACTTGAAATGTAATGTATGTAATGTATCTTGGGTAAGTAATAAAACGACAAAAATATTTATGTCAACATAAAGTTGATGTTGTTAGCGGCATAAGATCCAAGTTTAAATACTCGCACCCGTTCCATGACCAATAGTGATAATGCAATAGTTCTAACACCTACCCACTATTACTACTTGTCTTTAGGTGAAATAGTAAAAATAAAGGGGTCTGTTAACAATCTGAAAACAAACTTCTAATAGGTACATCATCGTCCGAGGTTGGGCTACAACACCAACAGGTTGGTCGGATTTGGGTTGGTGCGAAACAAATCGTGATAAAAAGAGTATATGTCTATTTTATTTACGGAAAATTACATGTTCAAATAGCTCAATCAGAGCTAAAAAAATCTTTAACTAGGTTCCTCGTTGGCAAATCGATAAGAACCAGTCATATTGAGCATGGCTACTTTGGCAACAAAAGTATGGAAGTATTATCTCTCCAAGTTAGTAAGGAAAGTTAATAACTACATTCAATATTAACCGCATGTTGCAGTTCATATCACAGGCAAGCACAAACAGCGCCACAAAATCAATAGGACATTCCAATTTTGACTAAATCTTTATCAAGTTCCTAATGCTACGTATGCTGGATATAGGTCTCCTTGCTAAAATAACACGACCTGACAAGAATTGAACAACGAATTGACAAGAGCAGTACTCGATAGCAGGGGAATACCCTCCACTACATTTGCCTTATGTCCCCATTCATGAACTTTGTTCCTTTTCTTTTTGTAACGCTGAGGAGAAGCTCTGCCAGCCGATCCCTTAACCTCTGGGGTGGAGGAAGAGGGGGGTGTGAGGGGCTCTCACCCACTAAACTCCTCAGCGACGCATCTACCTAGTCGCTTTCCATCGACAACACGGGATGGCCCGAAGAAACTTCGCCGTAGTATCGATGGAGCGGCCTGACCGTAGTTTGGTCCCATCTCGGAGTCATTTAACTCCGGACCTTTAGATCTGATGTAGGAGGTCATAGCTACTAGACCACAGAGATTGTTAACTTAAGAGTTATATTTTATCTTTCGATTTAACTATTCTTCGTAATTATGTAACCACGATTACTAAGCTCAAAGAACATAAAGTAAATTGGTCACTTTTACACTGTCGTGGACCAAACTCATCCTAATCAAGTTGATAACCAGTCCACATAAATAACGCAACAATTCATCATTCACACTGCTGGTCATTTGGCCAAATGTCATTATTCATTTCCGTCCTTGAACACCGTGAAAGGCTCCATTGTATTTTTTAATTCATGTCATTTCAAACGAGTACTTGGTATTTTTGTTTCATGTTATGACTTATGTTTTGATAAAAGTATTCATTTTTTTCTTTTTGTGACTATATCGTTTTACTCTCACTACTCTAAGTGAGGCAATATTGTACTTTTAGTATTGAAGATTTTTCTTGATATTGTTCAGATGAACATGATTTAATTAAGACCAAATTTTATCTCATTTTATATAGAAGTAGATTAAGATTGAGCTTTATGAGAGTGCAAACCCAAAGCTGGAAGACTACAGGTTATTTATAGAGACAAAGTGAAGTTTATGACAGTTAAGTATATATAAGACAGTTAAGTACTCAAGTGTAAAAGCAGGGAAGGTACAAATATCCTATATAGTCGAAGGGACTGTGACATCTATTATGGCTCTAGGATAAAATAAGATGAACGTAATATTAATATTTCTATATACATTCAGGGTAAATTTTGAGATCACTTGGGTTGTCAAAATCGAAAGTATAATACGTTATACACTGACCTGACACACTTACCTGTGATTTCCATCATTTAGCATTTTAGGTAAGTACTTAAAAATGACTAAATTTTCGTGGTGAAGGTCAACTTTTTTAACTTGACCTTCACCACGAAATTGACCGATGTCTCGTTTACAAGTTCAGATTAAATTCTATTACTCCGCCATCTGACACCGTCATAACTTCCATAATTAATTCGAATGACTTTAAAAAGTCAATATCGCCGTGTTGCGGAATTATGAACGAAATATTTTTAGGTTTCCTTTTCATAATTACATTTTCATGCTTTTGAAATGATCATCATCAATAGCTTATTAAGCACGTCGGAAAAACGTGTCGAACTTTTTCATGTGGAAGAATCACATAATGAAACAGTTTGAGCCAATTAAACCATACCATGACGGGTCACTAGATAAAATAGGTTGCCAGTTGTCGTAAAACCGGTACTAACTAGTAATAACAAATTTACATTGAATTATTCGAGACCGACCACTATGCACCTAGGCTACCTTTTATCGTTTAATAGAAACGATAAAAAGACCTAAATACTCCATACCGTTTAAAACCAGCACAGACCATTCGAGATTGATGATGGCAAATACTGGTTTTGTAATTGAAGAGCGCTCAAACCACTAAGCCATATGCCAACGAAATCCAACGCAAAATCAAATACCAACGCAAAATCCGGGAGCAATATTAGAATTACTCGCACACTCTTCACCAAGCTGACCTTGCCAAAAATGCCACACGAATTCCCTTCGTAATACGTTTGCCATATTATCGCATATATAAACATGGAGACTTATTGCCGGGACCGATTATCTAGAAATGGGTCGCCAATAATACCAATGCCGCTCCAACAAAAACTTTTTGTAAGAATGTAAGTGACTACGACCCTTTGCCTGTAGATTGGAATTCAAGAACAAGATACCATGCGGTAAGGGCTTACACAGACTAATAACCGCGTTCTACGAGTTCTTACATTTTTATATATACTTTCTATCTATTATATAAACTGTACTGCTAGTATAAGCGATTGTTATTCTGTTTAAATACACTTTCATGAATCATTTGACAAATATAAGAATCTCGTATTCTAGCCATCTTTAAAATTAAAATACTGGTGTTGATCGAACGTCATGGACGAGTAAGTTATAATGTTTGTAAAACTACTATCCTGGCAGTTTTCCATCTATCAAAATGTCCTCTATAAAACTGTAAGACAGATAAAATACTCATTGGATTTCCAATCTTACGAACATAAAATAACCGCATCTCTTTTGTTTAGAAAGGAAAAATATGGTTGCATGAACGAAAACAAGTTCTAAAGTATGCAAGCCTTTGGATTTCATGGAATGGTAGGAAAAATCATAAAGTAAACAATATACATTTTGTAATACTGTTCTAAAGTCAAACCCAAAAAGATTTTAAGAACTTAACGTATTTTTCCAAATGTTATTTTTTTGTGTCCTATTTTTCATAACAAGTAATTTTACTGACGAAAAACTGTCGTGAACCGTCGACCGATACCGTCTGCATAGCGCCTTAGGGAATAAACCCTTTGTGAAGTTATAATTTCGGTAAGTAATCCCATGGAAGCAAAGAGAGGGCACAATTTATTTGATGATTAAACATCACGAAAAATACCATGGAATTAATACTGTTACCCATGACATAGTTTAGATAGCATAACGGTGACAATGTGCATGGAGCCAGCGTGATTATGTGATGGCCCAGACTTCTCATCTGTATCTGCCACGTAAGAGAACCTGCATCCAGCAGTGTAGTATATATCATTAATTGATCTGATCTTATAATATTGCCAAACAAGCACTCGGCCCACCTGTTAATATTCACAGAATATTACTCGATGATACCTAATGATAAGCAGTAGGGGGAGTCCGTATCTTTTATTTTTAATATTAAGCTCAGCAAATGACTCGACACCACCTGATTATAAGCAGTAGAGGAGTCCATATGTTAATCTTAACAGCTAGTGAAGCATGCGACATACTGACCTAGCCACCCTCACCTTGCCAACCCAAAAAGTGCTTTTTCACGCCTCTTTTAAAGGAACCCATATCACAAGAAAGGAGCATGCTTGCCGATCTACGGAGTCACTCGTTCTCTGTTCCCACCTCTACTTTACGCACTAAGTTATTTGGTGACTCCTTTCTTAGTCGAACAGCCAGAGCTTGGATTTCCTTATCGACACATTAGTGGTTTCTTCAAAAGATAGGTGGTTAGGGCTGTATCTTGCATACTACACTAGCTATCTTTGCATATAGACTCTTCCTATTGTTTACCATCAGGCGGGTCATTAGCTGTGCTTTTTATTTTAAAAAAACGTGTACTTTTTCACACCCCTTAAGAAATCATCTTATATAACTATGGAAATACGTATGCCATTGAAAAATTCCACGGTCAGGATGTGAGACAAAGAAAGGAATCTTTTGTCTGTACTATTGTGGTGTACATTGTGAATTATTCTTCATTAGTTTTCTTTTGAATTTAAGGTTGAGATACTTATTTGTTTATAAGCTTGGTTTTTAAATTGAATGATTTGATTTGATTAGTAAGAGATTCACTGTGATGCACATCTTTTTAGGTGTGGTTATGAAACTTTACACCTGAAGCTGGCAAACATGACTTTGCTGCTAGTTAATTTCCATTTCGAGATTAATATCTGTAAAAGCCGTCGAATTAGTGATCACACCAAAGTACATACCATGTACTACTTCTCACCAAACATAAATAAAATAGATTTGCCAAAATGAAACCATTTCTGGCATTGTAATTCTTATAAAATAGTGTTGTTTTAAAAGTAGAATTTGAAAAGTTGTTTGTACAGTATGTTGTAATTGTTTCTTGTTGTTATTGTATATATAATAAGTATTTTGACTCCAATATTTTAAGCTGTTATCTTTTAGGAAATTTATTGTTAATAAATAAAAAACTTTAAATAAATCCCCTTGATACAAATTTCATAAGGAAGCGCCAACATAAAATAGCCGCACCTCTTTTGTTTAGAAGTGAATAATGTCTGGTTGTATTATTTAATTTTAATTGTAAAATAACATCATTAATTCACCAAGGGTTTTTCGTACTCTTCATTTCATTCCCAAAATTAACGTAAGAAAAGAGAGCATGCAAAATATATGTATTTCTCGTAATGTCAACTACGGCTTAAAGTTGCCATTGTTGATTTTGTCAAAACAACGTTATTTCTGAAAATTTCATCAAAGTATAGTGAGCATAATAATAATTGTGATACAGTAGTTATCTAATATAACATTGCAAATTGTTTTGACGTTAGATTGTTTGAAATTGAAAGGGTTATCAATATAGCTAGCTCGATATATCGTGTAAACAGAAAATTTATATGCAAAATTACGCCGTAAGCGACGACGCCTACTTGCGTTTTTTTTTTCTTAAAGCTTTATGTTTTTTTCTTCTTTTCTTCTCTACAGTGTGAACAAAATGCGACTAGTGTAAATTATATATTTTTTTATCTAATCAGGGAATTTTCTCCTCACTTTACGTCATTAACATTGCATCGTGAATTTTACAATACTTCCTGCCCTCATCTTCAATCTCATCATTATTTATCAAGACAAAATTTTATGTTATAGGCGTATCTGCTCGTGTTTTACATTATGAATTACAGAAAAAATATAATGATATTTGACATGTAAGTTAGCTACACCAACATTACAATTTTTCCGGAATAAACAATTTTAAATTGTTCGGTTTCTCATAATGAAAAGTATATAAAGAAAGATATATATTTCTTATACATAGAAACCGAACATTTTGTGATAGTATTTCAGTAAGCATATTAGTTTCAACACGACACAGCACTAATGGACACTAGAGACAATAGAACCTGCAAGTAATGTTAGCGTAATGATACTTTCATTAGCCATTATAAAATACGTACCCTACTCTGCTCCATTTTGGGCGTAGGCGGTGCAAATATTTGTGAGTAGTAGAGTAGGGAGGCATCGGCCGAATATTCGATTTTATGAAACGCGCCTTCTATGAATAACTTTCATAAAATGCTTGAAGCATTCAGTGGTGTGCCCGATATGGTTTAAATTACTTACTGTGACTTGCGTATTAGTTAGTTTACCATAGACAATACCAAAGACATGAGTTGTCTATCCATAACAATATATTTAGAAGGCAATAGCTACCACTGGTCATCAGGCAAATTACATGCCTCATAACTCTTTGAAACCATCCGTTCCTGAGTGAGAGCGTGATTTTGTAACACCGCGTTTAAATAGAAAATAGCATATCTCGTAAAAAGTAAGGACATTATTCTCTGCACGTATTGGTATCATACAGTTTTAGTCATATAACTTACATTTATTGTAACGACTAATATGTGTAAGGTTAAGTCTCTTTGTAATGAAGGTTACAATTACTTACTTAGTTTTTCACAATCAAAAAAGTTTTTTAATTTTTATTATACAACCAATAAAAAAATCCATGTAAGTTACCGTGCCCAAAGTTTTAGACATTTAGTTATTAGACATGAAACTATGCTTAGTATTGAAAACCTAGTCAGTTGAACTTATCATCTTAAATTCATGCACTAATCATGAGAATTAGACCCTGGGAAAATTAAATGAAAAGTACCTACTTACCACACGTCAGATGGAATAAAAATTAAGATATACATAACAAGTTTGATAAGATCAGGCGGGAAAGCTATTAAGCATTCCTTTCCTGTTAACCACAGAGCAAAACAAACAAGAACCCCGAAAGTACAGCATAAAAAATGCCTGTCTCCTGACAGTTTTACAGAAAATAAAGTATCTGAAAGCACCAAAGAATGCGAACTAAGTCTATTGGGTTAAAATAGAATTGAGAAAGCTCAGGATTAGCGATCCTTCGCGCTAGAGGATTATTTGTCTCCGTCCGCCCACGGGCTATTGTGCCCAGCTCAACCCCACCGCAATATCGGTCTACGGTATTCCTTTGCAATTTACAGAAAAGAAAACAAAAGCTATTTATTATTCAGCATATTATTAAATATTAAAAGTGATTACAACAAAAATTGTTAATGTTAGTCGATAGAGAAAAATAACAGTTAGTAAAAGTAGGTAATTATGATTTTGAAAACTCGGATAACTAAAATTGTAAATAATAACTTCGGAAACTTATGTCATTGAATTGATTTGAGAATTTTATGAATACTGTATTCGTTTGATAAATAAGACCTGCTGATTTAGTAATCGATCCTGAATGAAACAGATATGCCCATTTTAATTTTCTAACATGTTATATAAAGTCCCTATCTAACAATTAAAATAGGCAGAATGTCATCTTTGTACTAATTTTCTAATAGGTATGGAAGGATATAT
Source organism: Acentria ephemerella (assembly GCA_943193645.1). Taxonomy (NCBI): domain Eukaryota; kingdom Metazoa; phylum Arthropoda; class Insecta; order Lepidoptera; family Crambidae; genus Acentria; species Acentria ephemerella. The sequence continues at coordinate 9,469,480 of OW971881.1, forward strand.
ATGTGTATTTCTAAAATATTTAATGTTTAAGAGTTTAGATGTATTCTATATTCTGCCCGTTAAGAAGCTGCGAAGCAAACTATTTTCACGTATATTCGACCCGAGTAATTGACGCCCCACGTCAATTTTCTTTTTCGTAAAGAAGAACTGTTGTGCCAAGGTGTAATTCTGGACCACAATAATAGGATGCTTTGAAGCCACTCCATAAAGGGGCATAGTAATGATAGGAACTGCCCCAGGGAGTAGTCCTGCCAGACAGTAGCGGGGAGATAAAAGTGACACCCAACACTGACGGTTGAAATCTGGTTTATTGTTGTTGTTTACATATTAAACTTTTCATATTGCAAAATTAAACAGCTCTTATTTAAGGTATATGGTTGCCATTTGAGTTATTAACTTAACTATTCATTCATTTCTCCCATACAGGAACACACAGCCTAGTAATTGTGATAATAAATAATCACAATAGAAGACATTGTTGCAAACTATTCAAAATGTCCACAAGCGCATAGGACGCATCATCACTTAACAGTGTTTTAAAATTAAGGGGATAAGACAGGAAATTCAATATTTATTTTTCATAATCCTAGCAATATTACAACCACTTCACGTCATTTTTAAAATCAATTTATTAAGAGAAATAAGTATCAATAAAATCCGAGTCTCTCGGGACTTGTCTGCTCCGATATTGGAATTAAATTCACTCATAAACCGCGATTAATAATCTTCACAACTTTATTTAGGTGCCCTCCGTCAAACCATATTATGTGTAGACATTACATTGACCTCAAGGGACCTTGATAATAGATAGCGTTGGCTGAAATCTGCTTAAACTAAATTTTGTTTGAATAGAGCTAAATTCGAAGTCATCTTCATTTTCCCAAAGTGGTGTGAGTAAGTTTGGTTGAATATAAGTGTTCTAATTGTTTTAATAATTTAGAATCTGAGTTACACATCTAATTGCATAGTTCGTTTACAAACATTGAAAAAAACAGTCTTCGTCTCTCTTAAAACTCCATGCAAAAATTTTTTACGCAATTCTTAATGACTGTAAGTTTAATACCAAATGAAAGAGCGAGAAAAAAACAGTGTTTGTGTATACTCAGAACAATTGCTCCCGTTCGAATGTAGACAAAGCATTTTAAGATTGGAAAATTTCACATTTATTTATTAGCCATTACATTTCAACCATTTCATTAGTTTTTACTTACGAAACCACTAATACATTTGTAGAAAAACATTTTTGTATATATAACATATTTCTATTTAGTATAAGGAATTGCCCCGTTTCCAACTAATTCTAATGAAGCTATCAGAGTAACAGCTGTGCAAGGTAATAACCGAACATAGATAGTGTTGGAGTCACAAGGGCGACTTAATGATTTCTGTGGCGAAAAACACAATCAGTTGAAGCTCTTAGATTTGTACTGTGTTGGGGCAACACAGAAAACATATCGTATGCCTAAATATCAAATAATGCTTCTAATTTAGAGGCCGGATATTTAAATGTCTCTTACATATCAGTAACTGCTCAAATGTTAAGAAGTATTCAAATTGACATTTTTCCATTTTATTTTTCCATGGGGAGTGATATTGACTTTTTGAACTAGCTTTTCAGAAATCGGTAAACTTATATTTACAACTTTTGTATTAAGCTGTAAACATGAGGTTAAAATCGTCAGTTTGAAATTAGTGCCCTGATCTTATTACTAGTCCATCAATTGTATCTGTACTCTGAGTGTGAATATTTTTAATATTTAATTATCAAATGATATGCGTCAGCTTTTGTATAAAACTTAGAGCAGACGTCAACTACTCAAAATTTAAAAATATTAATGGAGCTAGGGTACGTAGTTCGTTAAAACTTTTATATATCAATCTCTTATCTAGTTACGATAGACATAACGTTCATATTTAATTTGATATTCATGTTTGTTAACATTGGCCACTTAGTTTTTATACACTGAAAAGAGAATGTCTTTTTCTGTTGATTATTGTAACTCTTTTTTTTTGTTCTTGTAAATTAATATTTTTTTTTTCTATACGGTTTTTCTACTGTAAATTCCACATTATTGTTTAACTATAATTACCATAATCATTTCTTTTAAATTTGGCGATCGATGGTTGAGTGCAGGTGGCTTTAAGTAAATCGTAAAGGTAATTATTTATACATGTTCAAATAATAGATAATATACCTAATACAATAGTAAGTCAGAGAAACACTAGTATTTAGCCGACATATACTAAATAAGCAAAAAAGACATTATTGTAGATACAAAGAGCAATAAAAGTTCGTTTTCGGAATTAAATTAAACGCCTCGAGGCTTACGTCAGATAATTACCATAAAGTAATTCGTCGTGTCCAAGACAGGGTAGTTCGTTTTCGAAAAGTGCCGGGATCAGCGGACCTCGCTCGAGGACTATTTGTCTCCTCGCCGACAGAGAGCTATTGTTCAAGTTCGTGTCCACCGCAATATTGGTTTATTTCCTTTAGACTTTTATTAATAGGCTCGATAACAAATGTTATTTTAACAAGGAAGTTAGCTCGCTTTTTCATTTTATACAATTTTTATAAGGAATTGTATCATTTTTTGTTTTCTAGATTCTAACAAGTAACGATTCATTGACGTTGTCTAAAATCATAAGAAATTATTTGCTTCTCTTTTATTATTCTTCAATAAGAAAGTGATAGAATGTATTTTAGTGAAATTAAACAGTTGGCTTTACACTTATTTTAGCAAAGACAGTGTATACTAAAATCTACGTTTTATTCACAAAAAAAATGTAATTTAACTGTTTATGATAGTAAAAGTTTTTTATTTTAATGACACAATAATAATTAATATCAAATTATCCACAGGTAACAGCACAAAGGGTTTCATGAAGCGCTACAATTTCATTATACCAAAATATACGCTGACCTGTAACGATAATGCAGTTTACGTAACCCGACAGCAATTATTGTCATTTTGAGTTCATTCTTGAATGTGTATTGTGATAAATTGGTTCGATGTTCAATTAACGGTCATGTTGATTTTTATCAATTTTTACATAAACACTTTGACTGCCAAAGCCACTCGCTTGTGCAATAAATTATTATTTATATAAATATATAAAATAATCTCCAAAACAACAATGCTCTCACGTGTTTAAAACCGTTTGAAAGTGTATTTGATTTCTCACTCAATCGTGATTACTATTTAAACTCTGATAATTGTATAATATTTATAATTGTATGAATAAATATTATGTAAGGTTATTTAATTGTTGTTGCAATCGTTTTCCTTTGATTCATTTATGATATTATTTTCCTACCTTTTAATCACCATACATGCCTTTTTCTACGGTTTCTACTAGTTGAATAGTAGAGAATGCCTTAACAGATGACTTTACATAAAGTCAAAGTCATTAACATTACGATGAAGAAAGTCTATAATATTGACACGTGGAATTTTGTCTTTAAACTGATTATATTAGGAGTCAAGTTCCGACTAAACATTTATTTTGTCTGACCAGTGATCAGTTGATTATTACTCATATTATTATGTACACTTGTTTCTTCGTGTTCCTTTTTAACTTGCTTCAAAAGAGGATGAGGTTCTATGTTCTAAACTCCTGAGTTCATACCATTGTCAGAAAGTTGGGAACCTCAGGGAATTGAGGGCAGTCGTCAAATTTTATGGGCACGTATTAAGTGTTTGATCCTTTTTTCTAAAGCTATTCCAATATTTTTAACGCACATTTAATTTTAACCAACTCAATGACGTCAGAAACTTACTACTCAAAATTATGGAAAAAAAATCTACACAAAATTAATAACCTGCTTCGAAAAACTAAGGTAAGTTATCCATTTTAAAATTATTTTTCGGAGTTGGTGCTGACTGTATCCAGAAACAATGAAAAGTGAAGCTCGGACTCCAAATAAATACTTTTAAATAGCTTCTCAAATTGAATTATTTTTTCTTTTTTAATAGTTCAAAGACGGTTTCGATGTTTTTTGTTTAATAAATTATCCTTATTAAATATTTAGGCTCTAATTAGCTTGAAATAAACGATTTCACTCAAAGAATTTGGAAACAACTATTTTATTTGTAAGATATAGGAACATTCGTGGCTTCCACCCACGACCATGGGTCACGATCAATTATAAACGGTATTCCATATACCTATATATGGACTTCCATACCCATATATGAAATTCTATTTACCTATATATGGAATATCATATATAATTACATAGGTCAGAGATGGCAAGAAGTACGGGATGCCCTTCAATTTTTACATAAATATTATACTTGAAATCCGTTTAAGATATTAAGTGTCATGCAATATGTACCTTTATAATTCGATGCGATCTTAGCTGCAAACTTTACTTAGTTGCCAATGTTTTTAGTGGGAAGTCATCTCCAGCTGCGTCTTTTGTGATTCCCACGCGTTTAACAATCAGTCAAAAGTGTATCTGGTATATTTTTGTGGTCTCTGTAATAACCAAGTAGTAAGTATCTACAGACAGCGAAATTTTAACTCTTTAAGAATGAAATGTTGTCAAAAGATGTATAAGCTTTGAGAGTTAGTCTATGATCATTATTGATATGATTTCATATTGTTTGATAGTTAATGGAAAAAAACTGTTGAGAAATTCAGCGCTCCGTACTTTTTTACAACATGGCGTTAAGACGCCATAACGACGAGCGACGAGCGTACCTGTAGATAAGTTCGCTTGTATAACACTAAGTGCTTAAAAAGTTTTACATAAAATAATTGACATCATTATTATTCAACTGAATTTACTTGAGAAATTTGTTCATTGTGATTTTAAGTCACCCTGCAGAAGGCAAAAAATTATTTGAAGATCTAACTACTACTATATGGTCACACACAAACGTTTCTATTCGTTGAGATATGTACTGAAACCGTTCCCAAAGTGCCACATTCCAGAGTATAAACTTACCGCCGTAAGGCTTTTATACGAGAAACAAAGTTCTAGAGTAAATAAAGCAATGGAACTTTGTTACATTCAGACATATTCATGTATTACTTTTATTTTGCTTAATACATAATGTATAACAGTAACGCCAACGACTTTGCATTATCTTCAAACACACAAAACAAATTTTAAACACCATCACTGATATATTTCACGGTTAATTCAATATACATCAGAAAACAAATAACAAAGTACCCGTGTATAATTTTGGCAATGATACTAAATTGTAAAAGTCATTTATTGATAGATAAGGACTCTGTACTTAGATTATATGAAGGACATTACAGCACCGTCTATCCTATGCTTTGGCTATCAACTAATTTAAATCGTCATGCTTGGCAGTGTAACATACACTGTAGAATAGCGTTTTTAAAAGGTAATGGTAATGTCCTACCCTATTGCTACGACGCTGCTTTGACTGTATCACAGATAGAAAGAATTACTTTATTTTACACATCTACAACAAAAAACCAGTATGCCATATCAAGCTACTTGCATTAGGACTTACTTGCATTATAATTTATCTATCTATTAAGATGGATAAACCATTGACAATATCAATGTACATACAAGATAAATTTATGCAAATGTGTAAAGATTGAATGTGTGAAGATGTGTCTTTGCAGGTATATAAAACATAATATTTTATTGCTACGAATAAGCAACGCTTTTAATCGTAGCTCTGCAAATCGTTTCGTTGTGTTTTCTACTTGGTATGTCTTCTTACAGAAATAATATGAGCAGTGTTATATTTCCAGCTTCACTTTATTCTATAATAATTAATACATGTACTAGTTCAGCGCTAATAATGCAAACCATTTTAGAATAAGTCTTAACGATGCGCCCTGGAGACAGTACCAGCTACGCCGTGAAATTTACGAACCAAAAAACTTTTCAGTTACGCTGTGCGGTTGACAATTTGTAGAATTTTGAAATTATTGCTTCATTCTTTGAAATGGAGCCAAATTTCATTAATGCAACAGACTTAATATGTTACAAATTACCAAATTTGTCATATCATGTAACATTAATAAGATAAAAGTATTGAAAACCTTTATTGCTATTTATACATATAACATCTTAGGTAATATATTATATTCAAACTGTTTTTTCTGTATCTACCGATAGTCACATATCAAATGTAATACGAAAGTGCTACTTACTCTATATGCAGGCATGTGTATGTTGTATCTAGATGAAATTTTTGGTATAACATAATTGCGTTATAGATTACAATGATTTAAAGATAAGATAAGATAAGATACGATAAAATTTTATTGTGATCTGTGTACAATAATAGATCTTACAATTTCATGCACTTAAGATACAACAGATTGTCATTTTCGGGCGTACAATATAAAAATATCTTAAGTAATTTAAAGATTCAAATTATAAATAGAAACTTATTTGTTTTATCAATTTTAGTCAATATATTTCTAAAATTGTTATAATATAATGAACTAATATTGAACAGAATCTTAAAAGCTTTCAATTTTAAAGTTACCCTTGCATTAATTGCGGCGTTAACAATTTCATCCATGTTCCTTTAAGCGGCGCTGATCGTAACGCATTTAGCAACCTTTAATCTGGAATAGAGGCACATTCTGATGGTTTTCCGATTCTATTAGCCGCAAACCAGCTCCAGGCTTGATTAAGCGGAACGGTGGGAAGAGGGGAGCGAGCAAATTATTTTGAATCTGACGGAAAGTTGACGATAAGAGTTGCGCTGAAGAATTAAGTTGTGTTTCTCATAAAATTCCATTAACGTACTATAAAGTATTATTTATAAAGTATTATTATATTACATACATTACATAAATTCACTAACCAGTCTAGCATCATGTAGTGATTAGTAAAATGGTGAATTAAGATATTTTAACAATTGAATAAAAATTATTGTCAGTTAACTGATTGGCTTTAAAACATCTTACTTTCAATCTGTTCTGATACAACACTTAATTTAAACACAGCTATATAGTTAAATATATCCAACTAATCAACTCAATGCTACCTGTTTTCTAAACTTACTTTATTGGATCCTAAAGGAACGTAGATTTATTTGATAACAAAGCCAGTGGTTTTGTATAAAAATAAAATTTATATCTCAACAAATCTTGAACAAGTACATGTTTAAAGCGTCTTTTGAATACATATTATATACTGTTAAAATTTATTAAGCACCTTCAGTCATTTTTATTAGTAAAGAATCAATACTGACGGTGCTAAATATTCGATTAGCTTCAACATAGCCAACATCATATATTTCAGGGATATAATGGAACTAATCCCTAAGATTATAACACAAATACATATCCTGTAGGCATAGGTACTATAACAGTGTAATAGAGAAACATCGTCTTCATTACTAAGAGTAGATAGGTAATGTACATTTGTATATGCTTGCTCTTGTATTAAGGTTCTTGCACCCCACAGACCCATTAATATGATGGTTCAGGATTAGACGTTGTCTAAAACTAGAACAGCGATACATAAGATAATAAGGACAATGATTGAACAACTCTAGTAGTAAAAATAATCAAAAAAGGGATTCCCCCTTTATTACATCTCAGAAAAAACAATATCCCTGTCAGTCAAGTACTTCTACTAATCAATATCATCGATATGTTTTGACATTATATGGATCTAATATTTATTAAAACTTTCTAAGACGATGCAGCTTGAGTAACCATTATGTTGTTTTTAATCCCTAATACCACAAATCCGTTCAACATCAAATAATTCGGATAGAAAATCTCTGGGAAAATCGGAAGCACTCATCTCGATAGGATTTGTAAATAAACTCGTTCGGCGCACAATGGTGCTATACAAACCAGAATCTGGCTGTCAGCACCGGCACCCCATAAGTCAGCCACTTAAAGCACGTATCGCTTACAATGCTACCGATTTGTGCAGTATCAAGCCATTGTGATATACTTTGAAATGAATTATACTTTGAAATTTGTCTTACTATTTTTATTGCCCCAAAATCATTTTACGTTTATTACTCTTCGAAGAGGAGATTTTCCTGGATAAACCAGAGCTGGTTTTAATGCGATTTTTCTATCTATATCTTTAGGTACTCTTCAAACGTACGTTTAAATACTCTTCAGTAGCAGGACCAGGCAAAACTGAAAACTTTTAACGCTATAATACTGTTGACAGCAAATAAGAAATTTGGGTTATTTACGTTTATTTCTAAAATATGAGATATTGTTTATCAGCAAACTTTTGTAAAAATATATTTTTTGTTTGATCAGAAAATTATGTAGCGAAGAAATTTTCAAAATTTGCGAATAAACAATCATAAAAATATTTGAATCGTCAGTGTACTTGAATTAAATGTAAAAATTTTCATATTACAAATTTTGTATATAAATTCATAAATTACAATAATGTCATTAATTTTGTCCACGCGCTCATACATTTGTGAGCCTGACTTTTTCTATGAAGCGTTTTTGCTAATAATTTAAAAAAAAAATCTAAAAATATTTAAAAAATATTTGGTCTTATATATTGTGTTTTAGGTCGTAAAATTCAACTTTGTTATACGCTGTAACTATATCCATATTAAGAATAAATTAAAAAATAGAACAAGTTCATGTTTATACATTTTTATAAAGATATACTTCCCTATTGTCAAATCCAATAGATATATAAAAAAACTTCTGTCTTATTCTATTAGTGTAACTACAATCTATCTTTACTATGACATACTACTCCTCACTCATTATACAAGCGCTTTTTTCCTGGCATATTTTCTGTGCATTTTGACAAAAGATGGTCATTGTCGAGGCATCTTTGCGACATCGTTATCAAACATTATGTAAACATGGTCAGACACAATAGTAGTATACTTAATCCCAGAGAACAAAACAACAGAAATTAATTTAAAAATCACTTTAAATGCAAATCATATAATTATAAATAGCTACGAATTTTTTAAGTGAATTGAACGGCTTAAGTAAATAATTTGAATAACTCTGATGTGTAATACTTTTTGTTGTTTATAAATTAGTAATGTTCCTTGTTCTCCCGGATTTGGAAGAAAGAAAAAGTCGATACTTACCGACCGAAGTTTCGGTTTCAGCCAAAATAATCTAGTTTCGGCTTCGGCAAAAAATCAGCAGAACATTCGCTAGCACCGAAACTGCGTTCATGAATTATCGTTTCGTTCTTTGCGGTATTTCAGGCTCACATATTTTATTGGCATTTTAAGCATGAGTGATGAGAGTTATATAGAAATAAAAGAGGTTATATTTAATTCGCGATTTCATTCACTACTTACATTATATTTGTTTATTATTATTATTACAATTTTATTCCAAGAACTAGTTCACATGGTTGTTTATTTTTATAATCCCCGATTATTTTAAAACAGACACGCAAAAAGAGCACATACTTCAATACATATAACTTAATTTATTTAACACGTTTTTGCTATCAGTGTGAATGTAAAAATAAGTTTAATATCAGTTAACAACCATCTGTAAATGTCTCATACCAAAGACTTGGTTTGGGTTTGGATATCAGAAATTCAGTCGGAACTTAAAAATAGTATTAAAATCAATATTGTAAAATTACACCATAAGGATGTAGAAAGAAAAAAAGTAAGGAGAAAGAAAGTGAATTGAAAACCAATATATTTTTTCCGGCTTAATTTAAGTATGTGTAATTGAAGACACCAGTGCAAAAATGGTTCTTAATACGAACTAATAACTGCACGTGTTATTTCAAATTGGTAACAACAGCATGTAATAACTGTTTTGTCGTGCATGAATTATGGAGATCTACGGCGCACGTGTACAACGCTCAGCCTTCTCACGATTCGTTTTTGTCATCACTTTTTCCACCCCAAGCAAAGTATAAACTTATATTCGCGGATAGCTGTTTTCTTTAAGCGAATTTAACATCCCTGTTCTGGTAAGCGAATTGGAAGTTTATTATTTGTACCCAAAATATTATTTTATAATTTTCCTGTGAAACTGTAGTTCGCTGTGCGATGTACAATTTATGTGAAATACATTAATTTAAATAAAAACAACATTTAATAGGGTAATATTTATTCAAGCCTGAGAGTGAGCATTATCAGAGTCAGACATTTCTATTATAGATTGACAAGGAAGGAAATATAAGTAAATTAATCCAGAAAGCTCTTAAAAGACCAAAAAGGACCAAATTATTGAACCAACGTTCATATGCCGTAACCTACTCCGAAACTGGCAATACGTTCTGTGTAGTTGTGCATATTAAACAGGAGGGCGAGGAAAAGCGCTCAGTGAGGATATTTGATAAACGAAACAGTTCTGGACCTAACCTGCCTTACGACTGGTGGCTCTCTGGTGAAATGAATTTGTTTCCAATAAAATCAAAAAATAATTCCGACAGGACAATGAAATACCAAAATCTATTACCCAGTCTCAAAGTCAATTGTCAAAGTATAATTTTAAAACCATCAATGTTTTCTTATTTCTATCAAATATATTTTAGAACATTTTACTCTTTTTAAATTCACCAATATAACGGCTGGATCTTATCTACAGAAGTAAGCTGACTAAAGTTATATTGCCTAGCATTCTTTATTAATTTGCAAAAAGAAGTTGCTTGTTAAATAAAGTGTGGTAGGTCGCTATATGGTTATCTGCTTCCTATACTTACTATACTCTCTTTTATACAGATAGAATTTTCGAACCGGCCGTATGAGTATAACGTACTTTTTTTACTTAATACACGAGGTACAAACAATATGAAAAACTGTGGCTATTTTTGTCATGCGTACCTATATTTCTTAACGTATGACAAATGGATTCATACCCGGAGAGAATATGAGCAACTGTCATTCCACTGGGATTTTGTTCCTAGTGTTGCCATCAATCTTCGTACCTATGTTGTTAGAGAAAAACTTTATATGAGATTAGAAAATATATGTTTGTATCGCATTGGTCGAGATAAGTTAAAGGGACGTAGTGCCTTTGATGATTAAGTGATTCCTGATCAATTCCTTTTCCACAGTATACTCGAATTCCTTAAAGTTCTCCCCAGCAGCGGTTTTACAATAATAAAAAATGTTACATAATATTTCATTGCAGTTAGTCACATGCTGCACTAGCTATCTTCGCACATGCAATCTTTTTTACTTATATTGAGTCAAAATATTTCCCAAATAAATATTTATTAATTTTGTTTTAAAATTTTTGTTCTGTTGGTTTTTTCGGTCAAGTGGACTGTAGATATACCATGTTTCTTTAAATCAAGTCCCATAGAATAATCAGTAAGCACGACACTTAAAACATGACACGTAATCTTTCGCAGGATGAAGAATGATTGTTGTCATTTATATATTATTATGAAACATATAATTTTAATGTTGCCAGCATCAATGTGCATTGTTTTTCAACTAATATATAGTTTTGCAACAATAACTTAACAAATCTTTGAAGAGAGATTTTTTGAGCGTTATCTAATGTAACGGTTTACAAAACCTACAGTACCAAGTACCAAGGACGTTCTAAATCCATGTCTAATATGTATCAAATATTTAATTATCTTTTTCTTTCTCTTTAAATTAAACTAAGAAAAATACCTGCTAAAAACAGGCATTACATTAGAATATGATTGAAAGTATTTTTTACTGTTTACAACAGAAAAAAATTGGATATAAATAGAACAAAATAGTCTTACTTGTGTATTTATTACTATAGTCGTAGTTATCGAGGAATACACAAAGCCGTGATTCCTGGCAAGATTATTGCGCAAATACGTGACCAGTACCATATGGCCAAATTATGTAAAGGGATTACTACATCTACAACCGATATAAAAATTATGCAACATTATGTATTATATGACAGCAAGGTAAACAATTTTAATGTTTTATATATTCGATCTTCAGCTCTAAAGAGAAGTTATAATGTAATTTGTACATATATTATGTACACAGAGGTATATAAGAACAAGTGATATCTAAAAGTAGGGAATAGAAGTATTTTTCACTCAAATTTAGAAACATTTACTGGGAATTCAAATTATAGTGGAACGACTCCGCGGGGATTCCCTGTTTATATTCCCAATTATATTATACTTGTTTTTGCTTGACGTAGCTTTTGTCAATAGTTTGTTATAATCTTTTGGACTGGCAAGGTGGAGGTGGTTAAGATAATATGTCACAGGGTTTAAAAAAATTAAAATAAATGACTTCTACCAAATCCAAGAAGATTTACTGTCCAAAAGAGTACGAGAGCATTATATCAACAAAAACTATAGTTAATTTTTTTTCTCATTAGTGATATTTTAAAATAGTTTCACAATATTTTAAAACGTTGCCGTGTTCAAACTAAAAAGCTTCTGTTGGGCTCGATAGCTAGAATATTGAAACTGTAAAGATATGCTTTTTATAATTAGAATAATTCTACTGTTTATTTTAGAATTTATATATATAAATACTAATATTTATTATTTAAATAGAATTTACCAGTACACCGACGACATCATAAGGTCGACTGGAAGAGATCGCTAAATAGCGATGAGACCATGAGACCGCCCTTGTACATTGCCTGTATTTGTATTTTATGGTTTACACAATGTATGGAAATCACACGTAATATAAAAAGATGACTAACCTTTAATGCGCTAATAAAACTTTTATGGAGATGCATTGAAGATTCTCCATAAAATTAACTCATCTCCATAAAAGTTTTCCATAGGTGCAGTTGCTCCGCGACTTGATCATGTTTCCTTGATAAGATAAGATAAAAAGTGTTGATTAGTTAGCAAAACGTTACTTTTATTTAAACAAATTCAAATTTTGCCTAAATGCATACAAAACAATTTTAAGCCATGATACAAAGACCCTACGTCTGTAGGGTCTACGTGTGTATTGTATAACCGCTAAGTACACACCCTACTTAGTGTGTTTAGTTAAATTATGTTTGAAATACTGCGTACACAAAGTCCAACAAAACTTATATCAAAACAAAGCTTTTGTTGCGAGTACTTACAAAATCTAGTTCATACCCAAAGTTCGTTAAACGGTAAGTAAACTTTTTCGAACGATCTTATTGTTTATGAGCGTTAATAAAAATATTTTTGCAGGTCTCTGATTTATTTATGCCGCTTCTTCTCCACAGCTAAATTTGAAGCAGTGGAAGGGTTAAATTAACAAGATTTTAAATAACTTAGTTATTGATTACAGATTCAAAGCGTTTTGATTTTTTTATTTTGATTTAAAGATAAGCAGATGGTAGAGTATGCCTTAAGCATTAAGTCCGCGAATTGTGATTTTGTGCAATGAAGAAAAAATAAGTTAATTAATTTATATTTATTTATTTATTCATTCTATTGTAGCTTTTTCTAGCACCAAAAGTTAATTAATTGAATAAAAACTTGTCATTGACATGTTTTGGAATTCCAACAACTACTTGCTATGTCAAATTAAATAGTATTACTCTTCAAAAATTCGGATTCACGAAGTGACTGAGTTATATCGTATGAAAGAAGTGGTCTAATGACTCCTCTAAGAGACTTCCAATTAAAAGAAAAATATGGGATATAAATATTAAATATATATAATTATATAAAATAAATTATTATAACTACACCTTAAAAGAAAAATTCCTTTCCTGCTAGCTAGCTTATAGAAGGGTATAAAATGTTATAATTATCTCCTTTCTAGTGTACATCTAATTGTATATCCAGACCTATAGACATTACCCGAGAGTAAATGTTTGTGTTTATCACACAATCTTTGCCCCTAATTGCTAATAACAGCTTGACCAGGCATTGCCGCCAGGCAGTTGTCATGAACATTATAGTTTACTAGAACTACAAAAATCTTGTAGAAAGGTAGGCAGTTGAGATTATCTCAATTATTTTGTAGTAGATATGCTTAAGCGTAAAGTATCATAATCAGTATAATTATTTAATTGAAAGGATATCAATTCACATTCAATATCAAATTATTTCATCCTTATTGTAGGTGTTGCAATAGCCACCACGAAGCTGACCACATATTTATTTTTTGTCATTAGTCAATAGTGCATTTACTTAAAAAGCTCGTAATTCTGGCTGTTTGAGCCTGTTTTGGATATTCTGACTGCTGGCTAGAGATTATTTTTTATTAAAAAAAAAACAAAGCATATTGCCGACCGATATCAAAATAGACGCATTAAATAATTTTAATTGACCTACCAAAATACTGGTTAGAAATATCAGTAAAAATAAATGAAATATATTTATCTCGAATGTTCTAATTGTTCGAATGTTCTAAAATTAAAAAGATTTTTTAATTTTAGAACATTCTAAAAACTGAAATGTTAATTTGACCCAGCCTGATTAATTACTCACATCAACCATTCGAAATCCAAATTAATCCTTTAATTGATATAGAGTGTAAAATCGTCAACACAAATAGCGTTTTTGATTAAACCGCCATTATCATACCATGGTCCGTGGTATAATCAATCTTGTGTCGCTTGTGCTTGACGTGGGGCAACATACCGCTCAGTTACGGATTAAATTAACTCATCGTTTATTAACGAGATAATTTGTATATTATAAAGTGCATTCGAACATATAATCACCTTTTTCACCGATTTCAAAAAAGTATATATGTTAATCGATTTAACTGTCAATTATGAATCGATTATCAATCGGATGGGATCCCAGGCAAATCAAAAGCAACCTTCAAATTTATAGACACGTAATACATGATATTGTTATTCATAGTTTTTTGTAAAGCTATTCGAATCTTTTTAACCTACGACAAATAGACAGGCAAGTTAATAATACTGAAGGTCATCCGTCAACTTTGACTTTAGAAACATTTTTATACAAAACTAAAAGCGGAATTCAAAACACTCATAGAACAATAATAATTCAATTAAGGAAGTGGTTTCCAGAAATAATAGATAATGAAAATCTGACTCCAAAAAATACTTTTCAATTGGGTAACTTCTTTAATTTAAATAAACCAATACCATAGCTTCTGTAGCCATTGCGACAACGAGGGTTTCATTTGCTGAACGAAACGCTTTATAACTTTTTAAATTTCGATTGATTCAAACCTAAAGCTTTATACTTGTGATAGCTTGTAAAAATTACGAGCAACATTGATGCTAGTTAAAAACTAATCATGGGATTAAAACAACGTATGATTAGGTATCAAATCGTAAGGAAATGTCGTATACAGTACATACTCGTATGTAGACGCCAAATCTTATTATGGTCATCAGATTTCAGATCCTTTATGTAAGTCTAAGTTATAGGCGAAAGTAATACATAAATGCCTTGGAAAATAGCTTAGATATATAGATAATTAATATAAACTTATCTCGTCTTGTTTGTATATGTCAAAACTCTGTACAAATATGATATTTCATTTAGTTTCTAAGATTAATATATGTGTTGCACTACAAATGAAAATGTTAAGCCATCATTACATATTTTTCATTTTCATTCGTTTTCAAGTCTGGCACTGAAACCTATGAAGAAGACCCTTAAAGCTAGCAGGCGTTGAGTTTCAAATTTAATAAAAATGCCACTGGGTCTCTGACACACTGTGAAGATATAGATGTTGAATGGGAGTGTAGGACATTATCAACTAGGACCTTTGCTGGCCCGATGATTTTGACACGTTGCTGTAGGGCTTATAAAATTAGTTAATTTAGGGAATACTGCCAATCATTTTATACGTGTGGTCTTTAGTCAGTTACACAGCGATTCTGGAATGCCCTACATATTCAATATAATAACGGTTTCAGTGTTCTGATGGGGCTGCCACGATACTGTAGCGAGTCAAGTATGTTCGCAGAAGCGTTCATTGATGGCATATACTAGAGAGTACCAACAGTACCTGAAGCTTATAACAATGAGATTTGATGTGGACTACTATTTTATGAGTCACTTCATAAAATTTCACATTTATTGTGATTTTAAACAAAAATTAATACTATGTAACAAACTAACATTTTTACAAGCACAATAATGTTACTTAGTAACTCACCAAAATATAGATGAAGATCTGAATCAAATGAATTTTTAATAATAAAATATTAAAAATTCATGTGTTATATACATAGCCACGCTTGGGCAAATAAAATTCTGACATGAAACCCAACCATGGATGGGTCAACTGACCGTTGATCCATCCAAGGTTCACGTCTATGTTGGGGACTCCAACTTAATTGTTAGGGCACGGCTGCGCATCCACTTGGAGTAACTGATTTAAATAACTTTTAGATTATTTGAGTTTTTTGCTATTTTAAAAATACAAAATTATTTTATACCGGTAGAGAAATTTTTAATCAGAAATAGCAATTTTTAGCTGATTTTAAAAAGGAGGAGTTTTCGGAGTTTTCTGTAATTTGCTATTCGATTCTAGCATGATGATAACGCATTTTTTGAAATTGAAAATGCATTTTGCAATTTGTAATACGGTACATGATATGGTACAATTTGGTAGATACATCAAATTTTTTAGTAGTTCTATGATAAATTTAGCGCTTGTTTCGTGTTTCCCTGCAGTAAAAAAGTAAACTAAAATAGTTCATTTGGTTTTCGTTTCACGCCATTTTTATTGCTTGTTGATTCATGTTATTGATTCATGTTACAGCTATGCGTCTGTCCCTATTTATTGTGTCGCAGAGAGAAAGAGCACGCTGACACGAATAGGATATTTTGAATGCCATATTGTCCTATATCGAGTTATATTGACAGGAAGCGTCACGGCCCATGACGATCCTTCAGATGTATGAAAATTTCAATATGACATCAAATCATAAGTGTAAAAAAACCTGAATTTTTAGATGGCGGCGGACTATGTGGGGCTTACCCTAGTTCCTCATCAAAGTGGCACAGAAACTCGACGTTGACATAGATTATGCGAGAGAAATTAGGATGCCTTACAGCCGGGCGCCGATGGAGATTGCCCAGACTAACTTGGGCAATCTTCTGACAAGGCGGTCTGTGAAATGTGCGCACCGCCAGAGCCACTAATGCACGAGCGGCGCTTAGGACGTAGGAACACAGGCGACCACCACCTGCCTATATTAAAATGTGATTATGACTTTTTGAAAGTATACGAGTTTAGTAACAAGAAACAGTTAGAGAGTAGTAAGTAGTTTAAATTTTTATGAAACCTGGACCCACCCAAAATCTTAGTTCATTTTTTAGATAAGACCTTTTAATACGTATTCTTTCTAGACTTAGAGCTACACAAACATTGTATGCAATCAGATCCTATTAACGAGTTTAGGTACTTGAAGTTAGGTACAGCCTGTCCCGAATGTGATATTATATTCACATTGACGATGTGTACCTAAATAAACAAAAACTTTATAAAATCAATCAATATATATAAGTAAAAGATAAGTTTTCTTAAATCCTCTAGATGTCTTGTAAAAATCACTAGTGCTAGAAACTTTTTATTTGTCCTGTAGTAAGAAGAGTAGTACCTTAAACAAATTTTATTGTAGATAAAATTTATTATATTTTTTATTTTATATGTAAAATTTATTGTTTTATTTTTTACGTAATACATTGTTTTTAGGTAGTTCAAACAATAGTCGCCATTGATGCTGGATGGGTCAAACAACATTCATAATCTTTCATTCCTCCATCACGAGGCCTGTTATGTCGTTATGATCTTGGGCATAACTAGCATTTGTACATTTGTCCAGTATATGACGGCAAAATTTAAGAGCGGCTCAAAATTAGAATGTGCTTCTTCAGATTTCAAGTCGCGATAGCAGCGTTACTCACTGTACCTAAGTAACCTGTATGATGAGAGGGAGAGTTGGATCGTTGGATCTAGCAAGGCACTACACTTCATTTAACCAAAATACTCTTAATCGTATTAATTTAAACTTTTTTTATGTATACTGGACTTTTCGAATAATTTGCATTAACCGTTGCTTCGATAAATTCGATGACTGCCGCATCCAAATCTATGTAGAGCCACAACCAACCCTTGGGCCGCCGGGAATTCGATTAAAACACAACCAGTATAACTTTTAAAGCCTTTTCGACATTTTGCACCCACTCACAGGCACACACGCTGCAGTAAATGTAATGGAAAAACAATCACGGGTTCTAACGAGCGGAGTTCGGGTTAAACTGCTTTTTTAGTATCGGCTTTAACAATTGACTGTTTAGACCATGTACCGCCGGCAGCGTCACGTTTAGTTTTACAGTAGTATTAAATATTAAGAGAATGAAGAGAAGAAATAAATCCTCTATTCTATATTTTGCAGTGAAGTCAGGAACCAAATAAGGGTGTTATTTGTAACTTTAATTTTGTTATAAATAACACAACAGGATGTTACAATTTTTTTGTTACGTAATATTTAAGTTTGAGTTTGAATTATTATACAATTACAATATTAATTTCAACTCTACCATTTAATTTCTGGGCTCAACTCTCAAATAGTCTGGCATAGAACGATTGATAACATTCGACCCGACAATTTTACGTTCATTTGTGCAACAAAGTTAAAATAAATAAACAACTTTAAGTTGAAGCGCGTTACCCAGTGAAGTTAATTCTATTATAAATTCTTTTGAGAATTCAATTCTGCCTAAATTTCAAAGCAAGTTCTGTATAAGATCTCAACAAAAGAGGCTATCCTTAAAATTGGAATATTGTCTAACAAGCATAAAAATGCCAGCACCGAAAAGGTTTTTCGTGTTAAACGCGTGCAATTTAAAAAACATTTCTAAGAAAGAAACAAAAAGTCCGTTTAACAGATTGGCGGATATTATGACATGAAGGCTAATACAAATGTTAAGGTTTAAACAATTGAATAGAACAGATAAATTTAACAAGGAAAATATCTTGACAGGTACCAAATTCCACTTTTAAGTAATATACAGTTTTTGTAATTCTGAAAAAAAAACACAAAAAAAACATTTGAAAAAGTTTTCTTAGATTTTTTTTGAGCACCTATATTAATTCAAAGATAGGAAGATAATGACAATAAAATATATTAAAATTGAGAATATAAGAAGCTATGTCTAGAGAACAATTTATGCAAGTCCTAACGTTGTTGTGACGTCGATAAGTACGACTTGTGACGGTTAAAATGAACTCGTTCTTCATTTACAGAAAGTTTTACAGGTAATTAATTAAGCATGTAAATTCTGGGTGTTCATTTGTCATTATATGTAACTTTCATTGCATATTCACTTCCTATAATAACATTACGTATGCAATTCATTTGATATATCATAACATGACATGTCATATTCTTTAATAAAAAAAAAACCATTAAGCTATATCCTATAATTTAATTTGATGGGAAGGGTAGGAACTTAGCATATTTTTTTTAAAAAAAAACCAGCAATTTAATTTTGTATTGATTTTTAAAATTGTCTTACAAAGCTACTTTGTGTTTTTTGTAAAGTGTGCCTTCACAATTAGTTGTTCAAATGGTCTATGAATGGCTTCGTATTTTCAGTACTTTAATCACAAACCTCCGAAACAGATTTCGGAGCCCTCTGTGCAATTCGCGTTAAGGTTTATTAAAAAGAGACAATTTACGCGCAGAGAACATGTTTGAGAGTTATTCCTGTTCTTACAGGACAGACTAGTTTAGACAGAGTAGCTGTGGATTTAAGAATAAGTTTATTGGTTGCGATTTTCTACAAGAATACTAAGAAGTCGGTGTGATAGTCTCTTAAAAGAAGCTTGTGTCATATCACAGAGTAGATACAATTATTATTTCCCAAACCATGTTTAATAAGGCTACATTGTTTCCTGTAACAATAGCACGATGTCAGCGTAAATGAGAATACGCCTTCCTTAATTGTAGCTTGACAATGCGAAAATTAACTGTGAACATGGCCGTACAAGTATGTAGATTTAATAAATATTTTTGAAAATTATTGGTATACCTACCGGAGCCCCCGAAGCCTTAATTGTATTTTAAAATTATTAACAGAATAGTATCCCTCAGGCATAAATTTTATATGTAATGTAAGGATACAAAATGTAACTTTGTTTCTCCGGGGAGATCTTCATTTTTTTATTGTGATTGCGACTCTATTTATGGACATGACAATAGCTAGCTAATTTCGGTTACTGATTAAAGAGAATATATCTTACGAGTTTCAATACGATTGGCCAACATGACTTTATATATCGACCGTCGTATTTTAACTTTCCTTATAATATTCCAGTAACGACTTCTATTGAGCAATGAGATACATCAAAAATTAAGTTTATAACATCATTTTTTTCCCATATTTAAAACAGGAATTATCAATATTATATCTTTAATTTTCCTATTATTTATTGTTTGAATAACTCCCTTTGTGTGTCCCTATAGTAATTTGACCCGTATGGGTCAAATAATTGGCAAAGTGTTATATATTCAAATTAATAGCATTCTTGATACCTATCTTTACTTGGAAAATATATTACACATTCAAAAAATAATTTCTGTAATCCTATCTTATGTATAAATTATTATGAAAACTAATTAAATGTAAAAAATCTGGACTATAATAGACTCTTTATTTATTCGGTTTGTTTCCACCCTAAAATAAGAATAAGTATAAGTATTAAGTCACAAAATTTTTATATAGATGTAAGTTTACGGTATAGGTACCCCTTGTACAAATTTTCTTTGGATCGACTTTTTTCGATCGCAGTTGAGTTCAACTAGAAAATCCATATACAAAAAAGTAGTTATTAGTAGTATTAATAACTACTTTTATAGAGGCACTGCTGTAATTTTTATACAATTTAATAGATACCGACAAACACAATCTAGTGGGTTCAATTTCGATTGCAATTAACACCAGTGGTACAGGAAGAGGAAAAGAAATTAATCTGTTTCTCGCAAGTAACTCAGGGCACTCTGCCGAATCGTGGAAAGTAGTAAACGAATAAAATCCACCACACGAATCACACTGAAAATTCAAATAGAGAAGACTATCTGATTTTTTATACATACTAGGCAGCCCCAACCAAATATTATTATATAAACAAATCGTTAAGTAAATTAACAATATTGATTTAGAATTTTTGATATTAAGTCATTTTCTTGAAATGTGTTTAGAACACTCAAAATACAATAGGTTTATTTATCTTTGTCCAATATTCACATATTTACATATATATTTGTGTTCACTTCAAATCATAGCTCTAATGGTATGAGTTTTCTCTATGCAATATTACACCTTAAGTCGGTCCTAAATTAGTTTGCTACTCTACATAATTGACAGACATTAAAGAATTAATAAGCATAATTTTCACATATACGCATATATTACAGCAGAATTAAGTATATTGTGTTACAGATTATTCATTGAAAACACAGACTCCCCTATTAAAACATTTTCCTTATTACTTCAGAACTGCAACTAAGCAGTTTCCCAACGTTTGAAATTCCGAAGATCAAATTAGACTCACGAGGTCTGTATTAGTTCACTTTGCTTACTTAAATTACTCTGTTAAGTACCGTAGTACAAGCAACTTACGAAATTCGAATCGATGAAAGAAGTTCATTAATCTTTCATTTCGAATTTGAAAAGAGCGAAGGAATCCATTTAAATCTATTTACCTGGTTATGTTATCGATTTGGAAATATTGAAATTGTTCGTTAGTGTTAAATAAATCTTATTTTATTTTCGTCGTTATGTTGGTACTTATCATTATTCAAGGAAAATATTTAACTTTGTTAAATTAAAAAATGTTAGAAACGGGAATTTACCATGTAATTTGTTTTATATGAGTTTTCGAATCATGAAATTATAAAGTGCTATATGTTTAATAACCTACTCTTTTGATTTGTTCCTGGTAATTTAATTTCGGTACTGTTCTGGAAGTTTACTTGGGATACACGAATTTCTATTAATTACAAACGTAAACAGTTTCAATATATAAAATAAATATATTTTTGGATTACAAATGGTTTCCATAACTTTTAAACGGGTTATGGATTTTTAATTACTTATTTCTCAAAATATTAAGTCAATATAATAATAATACAATTCAAAAATATAATTGATGTCTATAAAAGATATATATTATATTGCACTTTGTTTTATGCAAATAAATAATTCATTTTTTGGTTCTGGAAGTCATGATGATGCTTCGCTAGGGTGTGATTTAAAATTAAGTTCTGCAAATTTTTGAATTGAAATAAAATTAGGTCAGAGCTTCTCCAACGTTCTTCATTTCCAAATCATTTGATACATCATTATCAGAATTAAACGTCTGACGATCTTTACAAATTTAGCAGCCAGGTTTATTATCAGCTCCAGCATGACTTCATAACATTTTATCTTCATATATAGGTAGATTTTTTTCATAAAAAGATCGAGCAATTGACTATATTGCACCTGATGGTAAGCAGAAGTGAAGTCCGAATTAAAAGGTCCGAGTGAAACTCTGTACTGCACTAGCCATCTTGATCTTGCAGACTTGCAATCCTCTTGCCTTCATACCTCTTGAAGGACCCAGGATTGTAGGAAGGGGAGAAAATATGTGCTGGCAAAGAAATCCATTTCTTGATTGTGCGACAAAGAAATGAGTAAGCAAATTTCTTAGTTCGCATAAGAATGTTCGTCACAGTGATATATAAAGTTTGTGGTATTTGCATTATTGAAACCCAGTTTGCGTAATGTGCTTGCCGATTGTATTAAATAATTTTTAGTGATTCCACATGTTTCCCTTGTATCAGAGAAGACGAATAGCCAATCTTGCATATTTCATGAACATAGCAAATGGCAAGGTTCATTGTCCTGAGATGTTTTAGCAAATCGATAGATTTTTACACGTTGCACATGTCTCGTGCTGGGTCCAACCACAAGCAGAACATATCTTTAGCTAACTGGATGTAGACTTATTTAATATTTCAACCACCTAACATTAAAAGTTAACAAAGTTAAGAAAAAAAAATTTTTTGCCCTTTTTTCTAAGTGTGATATGTTGTCAATATATACTTATATGTGGAAACATGTAAATGGCCTTTAGTTCCTATATTAATACTTATCGCAAAACTAAAAAAAGTTCCGTTTACGATTACTAACTTGACTTGACTATATTAAATCTTCTTAATAAATCTTCGATTAGATATAAAATTTATCGTATATACATTAAACGAAAACAATGAAACAACAATTAAATTTGATCTCCTTTATCATAAGTTACACTATGGTGGAATAACGTGTTAGTTCTATGTGGCCTTCCAATAGATAAAACACCACCTAACCCCACCCAGCAGGGACGGTAACTCTGAGTAAGTTGAACAAGATAGATTAATCATCTGCCTATACTAAAACGGGACAAACGATACTTACTAACATCGACTTGAATGTCTCTAACTTAATAACTCGATAACACCGCAATGGATAACGCCGTAATCACTATTTAAGGCAATAACCTCGATTCTGATGTGTATGAATAAAATTAAAATTGATGCTGAAGAAGTGTACATAATGTGTCAAAGGTGAATTAATATTTTTTATATTAAGCTCAGAACATGACTCAACACCACCTGATGATAAGCAATAGAGGAGTCCATATGTGAATATAGCTAGCTAGTGAAGCATGCGACATACTGCTCTAGCTACCCTCACCTTGCCGGCCCAAAAAGTGCTTATTTATATATAAAAGAAGAAGCGAGCGTTGAAATAATTTTATGTTTCTTGAGCTGTGGTTATAATGCAATTCTGCCTTACTTTAACTCGTTTCAAAAAATGTTAATTAATAAGTCAAAAGAATATGTAACATTTGAGTTAAAAAATTTACACTTCTAAAAGACAAACTATCCCTTTTTATTTAAATTACGAGTATAAGTACATACAATGAATGAGAACCAGAGAATGCCAATTAATAGCATTAAATAAAAATAACAGAACAGAATTGTATTTATTTCGATTAATTGTCTTAGTATTAAATTATATAATCATAAAATCAACCACTTTGTTACCTCCTGCCTGATACGATATTCTCGAAGGCAGGAAACATTGGTATTAATACATATAATTTTACATCCCGAGGCAAGTTTGCTACGCGATTCTTCAACTTTGCTCGAAGTAAATACGAGAATATGATATTGTATTTGTGCTATTTATACATGAAAATTTAATAGATATACCATCAGAAACAAATTATAATTAAATTTAATGTCATTATCATAGGCTATGGTTTCGACATTTAACAAAACGGCAACATTTTTGGAGTTATTCAGATTTCTACCATTAAACTTTATAGTATTCACGAAATCTATCAAAAACTTAATTAGTTCGTACCTAGTAATGAATTTAATTGTGAATTTAAATTTTGATATATATTGGATAATTTTGTATGCACCTTCTCATTGTTATATAGACATAATGCCATACACATTGAATGACCAGCTCGAAGTAGCCCACCTCACAGAGTATAGCAGATAGATAACATTACTTAGTATTATTATGACCCTGCGGTGAATAAGGTAGCTGAGAAACCGTTGTAAAATATTGGGCAAATGGCAATTCTTTTCTTATATGCAGTTTATAAAAAGCTTTTGCTAAAGCGGAGTAATGTTTTCCTTAAGTAATAAATATGTCCTTTATTGGTCTATTGCGTTACGACTTTCTACGACATACTAGTGAAATTTGGTAATTTGCCGAAACAAATTAAATAGAGCTGAATTTGGTTTTCTCTGATCTGCTCTGTTTGTCTCCTTTGATAGACAACCAGGTAGCAACGCGTGGCTAGAGTCAAAAGTGCTACCGCTCCCTAACAGGCGGAATTTAAAACTTATTCACCACCCTTTTTTGTATAAAAATGAAGTATCAAACTATATGTAACGTTAATATTGTACATCCAAAAATGGCAATCTACAACAGATTGCATCTTAAGAGCATGAAATTGTAGAATCTATTGTACACAGAATCACAATAAAGTTTTATCTTATCTTATGAGACAAACTGTTTTGGTAACTTTTTAAATCCCTGCTTCCTATACTCAGAGCTTATTTATCTAAACATTCCACCCAGATTTAGTCGTTGGAATTCATTTTATTATATGGCAATAAAGCCTCTAATTTTATTTTTAAAATCAAACGTCCATCAGTGGTCTCGTAAGGTATAAAATGTAATGTAAATGATAGAATTGTTCTACTACCTGCCAGAAATTATTCATAGACTCAAATTTACTCATGGCTTCAATACAGATTGACTACATTGTGTGGCTTATGTAAAAATGGTAGACCTTATTCAATCACTAACTTTGTCAGCGCGACTCAGCTGACCCAGTTCAGTATGTCGCGGAAAGTTTTGCATAAAAACCAGCTAATGTCAACTGCAACTCTACCGCTATTACTCTGTAAAAATCAGACTTTTGGCCGTTGCGGAGAATATTATAATCCTCTCAAAAAACTCAAAAGTTTGAGTTCTGAGAATTCGTTTTCGTAAAATATTACTGTTTTATTGTGATTGGCAACTTAAGACTTTCCCAACTTAAGCTTCAGCATGACTACATTTTTTTTTATTTAAATACCAATATGTTTTTATTTGATCTACAAATATTTATGCAAATTAGTGGTTTTGACCACTAACTGATACATAAATGCATAATAAATAGCAATCATGGTTGGAAAGACAAACCTTAAATAAAAATATGCAATTGGCGAACCTAACTAGGTACTTCAGGGGCTTAAAAGCCATCACGTTATAAAATATTGTGTAACATGTAATATAACATAACTTTCTTTAATAATATGTAATGTTATGTTACAAGCGACTTTGTTATAAGCAAATAACATACCTTTTTCCAGATTAGCTTCACATCCCGCTTTGAATGTAAAATACAAATAATATTATTATAATAAATAATAATAGATTACCACTTTTACCACTTTTTATTACAGAAAGTCGAATTGGAACATTAAGAAAGAAATAAAAATTGTTTATTCACTGAAGAGGCAAATACTTAGCATGAGTCACGGTGTCAAATAAAAGCGCTGATGTTTCGCAGGCGCCACCAGTGAGAGGGTAGCTACTACTGCATAATAACAGTAACACATAATATAACAACCACACAACAAAAAGTACTATTAGCACGATTTTATTTAGGTATATAAATTATAATTTAATTATTCATATTAAAAAGGTAAGTACTTTCTTTTGGAAGCATATACACCATTATTCCTTTCGGGCAATGGATTAATGCCAAAATTAATCCTTTGTGTCTGTTCACGTTTGTCCTACCTAAATGCATGACAAAAGTACAAGTACTAGCAGATATGATGTGATTGGAGTCGAAGGTCTCATGACAGCATGATTGACAGGACCTCATGAATGCTTCTAGCACAAGACTGTGGGGATTGGCTCAGTTTTGCCGCATGCTTAGTGAAGCATGCGACATACTTAAATAAAACGTAAGTAATTAAGTATAAGGTTAAGTAATTAAAACGTAAATAAGTGACAGTTAAAATATAGATCAGGGCATTTATTTTATTCAGCTACTTAGCATTCAAACTAAAATTGTTAGTGAAGCATGCGACATACTTAAATAGTGATAATATTAATAATAGTCCATATGTGAAGATAACTATTGAGTTATCTTCACAAATGGACTCCTCTACTGCTTATCATCAGGTGGTGTCAAGTTTACTGAGCTTTATATAAAAAAAACTATAAGTTAGTGTTAACCGTATGCGAAGATTCATTAAATACACAGATGATGATCAGAAAGATGAGAAGAATATCATATTTATCTTTAAAGGAACTAATTAAACTTTGTTACTCCAACAAAAGGTGGGCAATGGCGATTTTATACGAATACCGCAATAATGAATCTGTTTAATTTCCCTCGAACTACTTAAAATCAAGAGTTGCGAACTGAAATTAACCCGTTCCATGGCAACGGACACCAAACAATCCTGGAACTGGGTCACAGTGGACTAACGGCAAAATTCTAGACGTGTCTTAGCCGAATAACTAGTATAGAATAATGATGAACTATGGGATCGAGCCATTATGAAATCTGTAAAGCCTTAATACTGTTGGGACTTAATTTTTAGACACCCCCCTATAAATTTTGTAAACTTTGTAACACTAAGGCAACTTGCCACAAATGGTGAAAGAAATTACACTTTTTTAGAGCAATTAATTAAGGATTTTCTCTATTATCATTTTTTTCTCCATGATTTTCTATATTTTTTTTTATTTTAAGCCACAACTTAATTGAAGCGAACAAATTAAAAGAAGTTATTACAAAGCGGTGAAGCTCTTTTTAAGTTATAGCGAGACTAACGAACTCATTTTTCAATAATGAGAATAAATAAGTAAAATAGTTAATAATTTATTTACGTCGTCGTCTACAACATCTGTTCCCAGCTGGGACGAATTATAAATATAACAATATATACGTGCCACTGTTGGGCATAGATCTTCCTACATGGGAGACATACATCAGGATTTTGGGCCATATAACTACCACACAGGTCCAATGCGGGTTGGTGGTTGGGTTGTGGGTTGCTACGGCAACCACTTTAATCCACTTACGCCGTGGCTCAGTGCTCCATTTTTGGACCGATGGAATACTTGATTTACTTTAATGACATGTGTACATCACTAACGAAGAGGTCTAAATATTTATACACGGATAATACCTATTTGGTGGTAGCCACTAACAGTATAAATGAAGTGTAACTAAGCTTTGATAGATTATGTAAATGGGCTCACGACTTTGGATTATCAACAAATGCTAAAAAGACTAAGCTTAATACATGTATATTATTCACACAACAATACAAATATCACGCCCAAAATCGTGGCTCACATTCACAATTGTTTGCATAACAAGCAACAAAGTTGTTCATGACATGCAATTGATAATGTACAACCATCATATGTCCATATGATCGACAAGAGATTATGCTGGAAGACTCACAAAGAATGAAAAGAATGTCCATGTAACTAACTAAAACAATCTCCAGGAGATAATTCATTTTAATACTGCCATATAGCAAACCAAGGCTGATATATATGTCGCTAGCGCACTCTGTCGTTAGTTACGGCCTTAGTAATTACGGAGTAACTTATAAGACCTATTTAGAGGATAATTTTAAATTAAATTATAAAATATATAAAATAATTGTTCACATCAAAAATATGTATAAGGACCATTCCCGAGAATAATTTAAATGTAGTAATCACATAAATATTTTTAAATAAAATATGCGAACTTAACTGGATATAATGAAACTAAATGTTTGAATGTATACATAAGTCCAAGAAATTTATGATAAAATAAAATTAGTAGATGCATAAATTAAATCTATATTAATATTTTAAAGCTAAAGAGTTTGCTTGAACGCGCTAATCTCTGGACCACTAGTTAAAATTGGAAAATTCTTATTGTGTTGGTTAGTCCATTCATGAGGGAAGGTTATAACATTTATGACAGATAAACTCTATGTGGGCGCAACTGTAGGCGTTAACTAGTTAGTTATTGACGTTGTTTTCAGTAGAGGCTTTTATATAAATCCTCTACTGCAAACAATGTCGAAAACGGCTAATTATTTCAGACGAAAGGCGGAATTATGAACACTTTTTTTGGGAATATGAAACGGTTTTAATTCCGAATAATGTACATTAATGAGTTAATGATGTACAAAAATCACTTTGAATTAAGACTTCGTAATCAATCATTAGTTGTATCTACAAGGTTCAACGAAATATATATTTAGAAAGGGATGTACCAAGTAAATTAAAGCGAAACTATGTGTTCTATTGAGTTTGTAGTTCAGACAATGATAAATGTAGTCTGTTCTCTGCGTTGTTTAATGACTTATTGTTTTTAGCTACATTCTAGAAATGGTTGGATGCGACCAGCACAGAGCTTTGAGATCCAGTTTTGAGATCCTAGGTAGAGGATTATGTCCAGTAATCTCGGGTGACATGATGAGCCATAACAGTAAAAGGTAGCCAGATCTTTTATGGTTGAAGATGCCAGTTTTAGATCGCTTTCTCCTCGGCTATATCTTCACTTATTATAAGGTGAGATGAATGCCAAGAGCTACCCTATTAAGAATAATAAAAAACTATTTAACTGACATTGAAATGTAAGCCATGCCATAGCATGTTGTTTGCTTAAGTAATGCTTCATAAACATAGCAAAATGGAGAAAAATACGGCTTTGATAAACAACGTCAGTTGTCACCATAACGTAAGAGATTAAAAACTCTTTAATGAAATATGCGAAGTAATAGTTTATTCCTTAATTGATTGGAGCAGGTACATACGCGAATGGTTTCATTATCAGGGTCTTTTAAATATAAATAGTACTGTAAAAGTTAATATTTGACAGATTAGAGGTTGCCATATTTGAAACTATTGGATTATTGGTAGTAACTACACA
Source organism: Acentria ephemerella (assembly GCA_943193645.1). Taxonomy (NCBI): domain Eukaryota; kingdom Metazoa; phylum Arthropoda; class Insecta; order Lepidoptera; family Crambidae; genus Acentria; species Acentria ephemerella. Next base: position 9,498,819 of record OW971881.1, read on the forward strand.
GATAATTTTTGTATTTGAATGGACTAGCCATTATGTTAATAGTTTGTTATTCTTTATCTTGGGAATGATCATTATATTTACCAGTTAAATCAGTGATTATAAACTAAAAAGTAAAATACAAGTCGTTTTAGATAGTCATCTAACACAACTCGTATTTTAATTTTGAGTTCAGAAAATTGTGTTTTTATAAATGTATTAATATCTTTAGAAAACATATTACAATCGATTAAATCTTAACATATTTAAAAAGGTTAACATTACCATTAATCTTATTATTAATTACTTACATTAATATATATTGCAATATATTAGTAAAATTATTAATATATGTTCTCTGGTATCTATCAATAAACAATTAAGTGGCTAACTTATGACCTTGTCACGAAATGTTACGATTCAACAAGAATAATTAAAGTTATTATAAATCATCCTACCCATATTCTAAATAAATTAATATTTATTTTAAAAAATACAGAATAATATTGAAACTAATATAGATTTTCCATTTTACTGTCGCATTTAGTTAGTATTTCATAGATTGCTTCATCGACACTACAATTTATAGGTTAATAACGCAGGCTCGCAGCTATAGCAAAAGATAATGAAGTCATTTTTCGTGTCTCTGCACTCGCAGGCTCATCAGTTCACGGAAGCACGAGCTCGGATTGTAATCAGACTATCTGCAACTCTATTAAGTAGTGTAAACTTAGAATCGTATTGCTATATCTCTCATATATTGCAAACATTTCTTTAACTACAAATGGTCTATCTTTCACTAGATTATGTACCTATTTCATATCTAAATTATATACTTACAAAATAGGTTTAATGCGGGCTTTAGTAAAAGATCGTAAGGATTTGAAAACGCTGTGACTTCGAAATAGTGTATCACGACGTTTAAAAATATTAAAACTTGGTCATTAAAATTTAGTTTGGGTTTTGAGTCCCAACTTTAAACAATTCGAACACAGGTTTCCCTATTATTCATTTAAAATGGTAATTAATTACATTTGTGATAAGAATTAAATTGCCTTAAATAAAGTATAACTTTAAAGCCCTTTTCTGTTAGTTAAAGTTTCCATTGAAATGAAACGGCTTGTGTTTAAAGCAGCACCTCCGTTGTGAGATATTGGAAATGACTTTTTATATAAGCAATTATTGGCTAACTACAATCAAAACCTTTCGATACTATAAAACTTACTTAATGATGTTAGTCAGATCTATTTTAACCAACTTTAAAAATCTAGCAATAGGTGTACATAGAAAAAAATATACCAACTGTATTGAGGGAGATCCTTAATTCTTCATTGTTAGGGTATGAACCTATTTTTATTAAATTAGACCATATGATTTTCACAACACTTTATTTCAAAAGCTATTTGATTATTTTTATTCAAAAAGTCGACAGTAGATTTTTTTATGACAGAATAAGATTATTCAAAAAGCAACAATTCTGACGTTTGATCTATTGGTAACTAAAGGACTCTATATTCGGACTCCCAAATCAAGCTCAATATATGTTTATAGTCAGTGATATAAGACGAGATACAAAACAGGTTGATTCACAAATAAAAGAACAAAATACTATTCTCGTATTGGAAAAGTTAACTTTAAGTCAAGTTGCGTCCGGATTTTACTTAATAAGGCGCTAAATAACTTTGCAGTAGCGCCCTTCGTTATTCATTGTAGGCTATGCGTAAAGACACAATATAAGAAAGATACAACCTCCTTGCAACACTTATTATTTATACTGACTTTAAAATACAGTCTTCGATACTTTTTAACATATTTTATGAGAAATAGGTAAATTAAACTTAGAATCAAAATTTTTGATCTTATTCAAGAAAAGTATGTCATCAGGAAACGATTCGATGGTCACAATTCCAATGCAGACAATACAGAAATAGCGGGAAATAATAGTGCGCAGCCTCGAATAGAATCCGATAAAAATAACTCTCCATAAATTCTTTCAAGGCTATATTTTATAAAAGAAAATCATCAAGCGAATATCTTAAGACATTTATTATCTCATTCCATGGGCTAACCAGCTTCGGATCTATTATGAAATGAAATGAAATTACATTTTTTCAAGTAATTATTTGGATTGCGCTTTCAGTGCTAATGGCATCAATTGAGAACGTCGGCGACTATTCATTGATGCCATCTGTGTCTGTCATTGGCCGAGTGTATAGGATCAGATACGTCGATATCAGGACTCTTTCCTTTCGGCCCCCTGTCTTCATCTTTACACATTACTAATAGCTTCTTCAAATTATGATCCTCCTTTCTCACAATGTTGTTGAATATTTCCGTAATTCTATGGAGGCAGATAATGTAGAGTCCCCACGATGTTCAAATGCCCAATATTATTTTACAGCAATATTAAATATTTTTTCGCCATCAAACAGATATATATTCTATTCTATTTATATTCTATTTTATCCTATATATATAATAAAATCAATGAGCCTTATCATAGTTTGTCATGAATAGATACTGAGAGACATATTTTGTTAACAAAACTGCAATGAATTTTAATAATGTAGTATTAACCTTTGCATTATCTAGTATTCATAGTGTGCGCAGGACAATATTAATAACTCTTCCTTAAATTTATATTTTCATGAAAGTGAACGAAATACTTTTGATTTATCTGTGTAACTTTTGAAACGTAAGCTCTTATATCCTATTTGGAAACACTTTTTTCTAAGTTTAGAATGTAATTGATTATTTTTGTGTTTTGTTTTTCTATAATAACAAAAACAGCACAAACTTAGCACAAACCACATTCTTACGAAAAAATTAAGAATGTTATATTTTTACATTTTATTATTTCAGAATCTAGCTGCAAAAAAAATGCTTGCGTTTGAGCCAAGAATTGAAACAATTTTCAAAATATGTCTTTTCATTCTCGAAACTCGTGAGAAATGGTTTCGAATATAGGTACTTGGAACTCGTTATGAAATTCCTTGAAATACAACATAAACTTAAGTCTACCTACCAAAAGTAAGTTTAAAGTATAAAAGTTTAACCAAGAATACCAAGAATTCAGAATAAATTAATCCCAAATTGGAAAATTGTATAAGTATTTAATAGCTTCTTAATCTTTAATATTTCTCATATCGGGATTCGAAACGAGCTATATCATACTATCAACCACGCATCAAAAGATAATGACTTATCGTGGCGCTATAACATCGTTATCCAACTCCTTTCCCCCTTTAGTTCATACTGCCACGATTTTATAAACATCAATCACTAAAATTCAAAATCTGGTTACATTTTAGTTATTGTTTTAGATTACATCTTTCAGACTATCATTTTACAGTTGCCGTCAACGGAGTTGTTTCTTTTCACCAGTGGCCCGTCAGCATTTGAATTATTGAATCGACAGTTATTTTTGTTGTGCATATTTATCTTAAAATTCCTTAAGTATTCAAGGCACTTTTGTAATTATTTCATAAGTTTTCTTATTTTCTAGTTTCCATCCAGTGTTCACTTTGATATTGTTTTGTATTTTCTTGGTTGGTATCGTGGTACAACCCACATCAACAGAAGCACTAGCCATTAAACGTATATTTGTATAGTGTTCCTTGTGGTGTTATATAGCTTTGTGTAACTATGGAAACCCCTTCTTCAATATGCATCACTGAAGAAATAATACTTCTGGTGATTCACGGTGTTTCATTGTTATAGTATGATTCTACTCTATCAAATAAACTATTAGTGACATAATCACGTCACTTAATGTTTTATTTGATGGAGATTTGATAGACATGGTGCCTTATTTCCAAACCTCTCCATAAAACCGAAGATTCCGTTCAAGAATAGTGCATTATAAATTTCAAACTATATAATTAACAAAGGCTTATTTCAATAGTTAAATATTAAGTTCGTGTAATACTATCATAAAAATCATAAACCGCTACATTTCATGGGTGGTCGATAGTATCAATGCGATATCGCTCGTTTTTGATCTCATCTTGAGCAAATACCCTTAGAGATTTTAATTTGCCCGCATAGACAACATGTCAATAGCAAAAAGGATTCTTCAATACGTTTTTGTTTGTATTTGTGCTTTCTCAATTTATGTTCGTTTTTACGTTTATTTTTGTTATTTAAATTATGAAATAAAAATCAAGTCCTAATGATAAATTTATGTTATCGTTGGTATTAAAGAATACAATTTGCATTATGGAATCGGTGTTACATTGAGGAATTTTAACTACGTTGTGGCATTAATTCCCAATGAGGAGGTACCGTTATTCCAAAAATTACTTTGAAAGCTTTTACTTACCAGGCTTTGAAATTTACATAATTAACGGTGCAAATAAAGGAATATTACAGAAGTAATTCTCGGCTCTGTCCCTAAAGGTACAGGGTACAAGGGTTTGCATAATGTTCAAACATGGCTCGTAACATCATTATTATCTGCTTTTGTTTTGTTTTTGTTCTGTCGCACTCACAAACATCGCAACTTCGAATATTTTGTATGGATAATTGAGAGCAATCGAAAAATTCGTACGTAATTTTGTTCGCAAAGGAGAGGTGCTTAAGTAGACTTCGTTTTGACACTCTGAAAGCGCCAAGCAATTTTATTTTCACATGTCTTTGTATCGTGGCAAAAGTGTTATTATTTTGTACTGTCGATGAATGTTTTTTAACCTCAAAATTGAGATTGAGAAATATTCATAGACAGTTTGTCATGTGTGGCATCTAAGTGTGGGTGCTCCGATTTATTAAAAAGGAGTGACCATTGCTATAATATTATTAGATAATATGCTCTAGTTTAATATATAAATTAATTACTAAGTTGGCTTTGTTATAGGTTTACGTTGAACATAAACAAAAATAACTTATGCAATTTCTATTATACATAAGTAAACGTCCCCGACAGAACATCATAACAAATACATTTATTTGGCGCTGACCCAGAATGTCAATGTTAGCACGCTTGTATCTTGCTATACTGTGTTTATAGTTTACATTTACATTAGAAAAATCTATTATTTTTTTCTTTTAAATATGTGAAGAGGCGTATAATTATTAGCGTAAAAACTAAGATTCTGTGAAATAATAATAGGTAAATTAGTTTTACCGTATTAGAATCATAAGTTAGTCTTTACTAATAATACAATAAAACTACCACATGTCTTTACGTCTTAACTATATTTTATTTTTATATACTACCAATTCCTATTTATCCGATGAGTCAGAATCCATTGGAAATAAAATTACGCCATCTAAACGTTTCCTGTTTTTAAACTAACAAGACACAACTGTTTACTTCTATACGAGGCAGATGATAGATCTCGGTGGCTCCAGCACACACTTTTATATTCAGCACGCATGTTCTATTTATTAGAAATTAAGAAAAATACTATGAAAATATTCCACTTCGACAGCTGTGATATTTATATGCACGCTAGCCTTTACCTAACAGTAAATCTATAGTAGTAGCCAAATAGTATCACAAAAAGACTTATGAAAAGTCTTATAACAATATTTTTCCGGAATAGTGGCCTTCTGAAAATCACACGTATGAGATATTTTGAGGTAAATAACAGCGAATGAGATATTTTGGTGAAATAACGAAATTTCGACTGCTTGCTGCGTACATCAAGCGACGACCCTTGCCGCCCCCGGCGTGTTGCCAGGTCCGCAGTCAGAGGTAACAAACATTACGGTATTTATTGCCCTCAAGTCAACTCATAACAAAACAAGTTGAGTTCGATATTTTCAAATCATACTAATAACATGAGGTTTTCTCATTGATTGAATTAATAGTTGAGTTTCCAAAATATAATTAATGATTAAAACATCGGAATGATTAAATTTTATGTAAGACATTTATTTTTGTCTCGTCGTTGAATAACTTTACTTTAAGATACATTTATTATAATAACCTTTCATTACTTACAAGTCTACCGGCGACAAATATATCTTGCACAAAATAGTAAAGAAATAATTGAAGGCAGCAGGAGCTTATTCATATATTTTTTTTAAATTATATCCTTTAAATTTATCGCGTCTCCCTGTTGATCTATTTGTACTGTATACTTACCTATATTAATCATAGCTGTTCTGATTATTCAAACTGGTTACCTACAGATATAAAATCATTATTTAGATAACCTTGGAATCCGTAATATCTGACACAAGATTTAGTTTCATGAATAAAATCCGGTAGGCCGATAAAGCAGTAGAGACTAAAGCATAATCATGTAACTTTACTCATAATATAAACATTCATTAATTTCAATGCTTATGTTTAGACTTCTGAAATCAGTCTAAACTTAATTAAATTAGAAAATTCTTGAAATATCATTTTGATATATTGTGATATAATTATACATCATGAGATATTTTTAAATACACTTACCTAATAATATGCTATTTAAATAATTGAAATGAGAATGCGTGCCTGTTATAAAATGTGCAAATACAATTGTCAAACAAATTGGATTGAACAAAGTAGGTAAGAAATTTCACGCAAAAATGAACGCACGCGACTCATCCATAAACAGTATCTTAAATTGATGAATGGAAGCATTGAAATGGGCTTTCGTTGTTTCCTCTGCCCCTTTGTGGTTTGTTAGGTGAGGTGAAATAATAGGGTTAGGGTCAAGGGATTAAATATTTAATTTTATAATGCTATAGATTCGTTTAATAGAAATGTAATACGATGAAAACACTTAGCATGGAAGAAAATCGTGACCCTGACCAAGTCCTCAATATCCGCACTTAGAAATTGCAGTTGGTCTCTTTTTAAGCTATAGGCAATAGATATTATATAAACTAGCTTTTTAAATAGAAAGTCTTTAAAGCCTCCTCAACAAAATTTTATTTCTTTGGGTCACACTACCTACTCCTAGGTATTTTTACAGAATGCAGTCTATCTGCACATCAATCCCATAATAATTGGTTTAGACTATACAACGTTAAATCATTAAAGTTATACATAGTACTATTAATATCGATACTTCATGTGTGTCTACAATGTATGTATACTGTTATATTCCTAGTAGTACGAGTATATTGCTATAGGCTGTTGATAATGATTTACAATAAAATGTATAATGGAAGCTATAATAATCTCTATTTAATTTGCGATACAAAAGATAATTTCCGACACAATACTTAGTATAACCCTCGAAACCATTTACAGTTCACAATAAACCTACACAAATGGATTCAACTATCATAAAGTTAGCTGTCCGAAGCCAGGAGCCAGTACTTTAAACTTCTCTCGTTATCTCTTTTCTGCGTGGCTTGGCACAACTCGCAGTGGTCTATGAAGAGGATATATTACCCACTACTAAAATATGTTTATAGCTTTATTAAAAATAAGTCTGATAGTCGATTTTTTGAATATTTCTAAAATATTTTTTTGTTTTTAAAATGAAAACTTATCCATCCAGAAAATAATTCATATTAGCTTTATATAACTATTATAATCTAACCGTAATAATATGGTATCTCAGGGGGTTACAGAGATGGCTATCTATGTGAGTAATTAATTGTTATTGTTTAGTAATAATATTTCTCACACTTACTTCTAGTATCTTGCCCAAATTATAATAATCTTTAGGTAAATAATGGCTTTGTTAGGGATACTGGATAACGGATATAAACATACAAAAATTCATGACTCGTGAACAAATGTGAACCCGGGAATAATCTCGAACTTATCATATCAAAAATCTTCCTGAAGTAACGTAAAGCTAGAAAAATAATTGAGTTTCGATACGATACATTTATTATTCTTAAATTATCCTTCTTCTTTGTCATTATAATCTTGAAGATTTGACAATATAGGTGGAACTCCTAACTTATCTTATTGCTATTCAAATGTCTATAAACAAGGTTGGTTATCATTATCCTTTTATTTTTAAAATTTTCCTGGTTTTCTTACGCTTAAATAATTTTTATTTAATTCTGTACCATAAGTCCAAAGTTACCTACCACATTCTCGGGTTTATCCCTTATCAGAAGCTCACGCACCTTTATTAGGGTTACTTCACAAAACTTACCTTAAACATTCTAAGATTCAAATTAACAAGATCCCAGTTCTGCGCCCAGTTGGAAGAGTATAAATTTGCATAACACGTACTTGGCAGGCTCAGTTTCCAACAAACTCTTGTGAACACTAACACGAGACCAACAAAACAGAAGACTAGGTTATTTCACTATATAAGTTATGCACAAGGAACATGTATTTCCCTGCAAGCCCTAACCTAGGTTATACCTACATCTATGCTTGGAGGTCTAACACTTGGCGGTGCTTTTTTAATTAAATCAAACTATTTTTCAATTCTTTTTTTACTGACTTCTATGTTTATGGAACAATTATTGCACTTCAAGATAAATTCCACATAAGTAAATAAGTATAGGATATGTAAGTAAGTCTAAATGGGGGATTTTTCTATTATCGGTTGTATAATGGAGAGAGCTCTGAATAGCTTTTTACCTTTTTTCCTTTACTGCTCCGGCATATGCGTGATGGTCTACGGTGTCATTCAATCTTTATTTCCAACTCTACTATTCACATAAAGAGATTTTGTTACTCGTTTCTTTGTAGCGCAGCCAGAGAGGAATGCCTTACCGGCACACGTATTCGCTCCATCATACGACATGGGTTCCTTCAAAAGAGGTGGTAAAATGCACTATTTTCTCCGGCAAGGTGGAAGTGTCTAAAAATTATAATTTAATTTAAAAAAAATATTAATTAATTTCTGTCTATAAGATTTCTTTTGTAGTCGTTTCGACAAACATTCATTTCGTAAATTATTTTGTAGTTAGGTATTAGCGTATTCATGTCATCTAACACTAGCTGAGATGTATTTAAACACGTAGAAAATTTTAAACATTTTCTCTAAACACACATCACTGTTTGGTTTCAATTTATACATCGTCCTGATTTCCATGTCGCAGATAAATTCTGAGTAATTTATTTATTTCAAGGATAGGCTTGGTGAATCCTTGTGTTCAAGGTTTTTTAGTTTTAAAATCATTGTATATAAAAATGGTACTAAAAACCATCAACCATTCATCATTCAATATAACAAGAGACGTTTCATAAGCCTGCCAACTTAAAGCAGAATAGAGCAATAATAATAATAATATTTATTACACTCGCACCTATTATCTAGCTAATATATATTAAATATACTAAAAAAAACATACAAACATCCATGACTCATGAACAAATATTCGTACTCAACATACAAATATCTGTCCCTACCAGGAATCGAACCTGGAACCATTGCTTGTTTAGACAGGGTACTGGTCAGGTACAGGTCGTCTCGGTCAGATGTCCGTGTCAGATGTATCGGATAAATAATCTGTTTACAAGTATCTCAACCACACAACATACAGTATTAAAGTAGCGACAAAAATTCGACAAACAGAGGTTATGTTCAAACGATTCCGCTGAATCTTTTCGTAGTTGCGTGGTAAATAGCAAACGTTGGTTTGACTGTGTTGTCGATAGTAGTTGCGATGTGTTTACGTTGTGGCTATTGCTTGCAGACGGAATATACTTCGGCTTTGCAATGTGGCCACTATTCCGCAGTGAGGCAGGTTGGGTTGCGGAGGGGTTGATATGGATCACATGGTTGAATTTGGTCAGCGTGAATTAAGTTACTCATCTACTTATAACTTAAAGCCCGACCACTAGTGGTCGTTGAGGTTTGTTTTGTGATTCGTGTGAAGCACGCCTAATAGTTCGCCACATAAACAATTCAAGTACGTTCGAGCATGAAGCCGGCGGGAACAAATGATTGCAATATAACAAACGCCTGCTGCCACAACTCGTACCGTTTATTATTCGTAATTCAGACAAGACTTTTTCATTTTCCAGTCCCCCGTCTATTTCGGAAAATATCGACTATTGCTTTCACTGTCATTCATGCATTTGTTTCTGGATCCGAAACAATATGTAAATTGTCTATTTATATGGTTCACCTTAGACCCTTAAAGGGAATTTTATCGAGTCAAGGTTGACAAACTTGCCGTAGAGTAATCAAAAAAGAAAGAATCCACAAGTGTTGAGTTATCCAGTAATTCTAAAAAAATATCGGATATAGTTTATTTTACTCATTTATGTAAATTATTTTTATTTCATTTTTTCATTAATGTGTGCGGTTTTGCAAATTAATTATACATATTTTAATTGAAGACCATAGAATGTAATAAAACGCATTTTTAGTATGTTCAACTCACTACGTAATCATTGGGGAATGCAATCAGTGGAATACCCACTAGAGATAGAAAACTGGATACAGGCACAATACTCGCAGCAATGTATCAGGACCGTTTTTTAAAATATAACTAGTATGTAAAACAATGGTACGGCCTGCCTAGTAGTAAAGTTAATGTTACCAGTGAGAAAAACACTAAATTCAAATGGACAGTCAAAAAAAATTAAATTCCATTTTATTCTAAATAACTTAATAATATAATGTTTACAATTTTATGATCGGATAACAACTAATACAATTGAAGTTGATTTAATTTTACTTTGTCCATACATTCTGCAAAAATTAATTGGGACTACTGAGACTTCCAAAATTATTTTTCATATGTATTATGTACCCTTTCTCCATGTCATTATGGGTGATTTTTTATCTTTAATAGAACAATATTATCTTTAATAGATGTCTTATTGTACCAAATCTTTCTTAGAGTTGACTCTAATCAACATTTTATCTTTCTCTTTCCGTCGAAATAATTTTCTAAAAAAAATAATTAATTAAGAATAAATAAAAATCTCATTGTTAATTTATATATATAATAAATTTATATTGAATCTGTCTTAAGCTTAAAAATAGTTCGAACCTAAGTCAACATCTTCAACATATTAGCTTTTAAGACTACTATAAGGCCTTGTAAATTTAATTTCAATCAGAGCAACATTAACTGTTTATCCTAGATCAAAAGATTTCAATATAATGGATGATACACACATGCTTACGATTAACGTTACTATCAGATTGATGTGTTGCCAAATAGTCCAACTATCAACTAATTTATCTACAAGATCTACGCACGATTGTTAACAATGAACTGTTTAAAATTTATGTACCTAAAAATACAGGTTTTATTTACCTTCGCATCTTCTTCAAATTTTCAGATTTTGATAGCTTTCACTGTTAAGCTACAATAAAATGATATCTTGAAATAAATAATTTATATTAATATTGTAATTATTTTTTATTTTATTTTTTTTCTTTTATCGAACCGTAGTGGTTAAGAACAGTTGGTGGCAGAGCTTTTTAACACATACAAGTAAATTATACCTAAAGCTATCACTATAACAATAGGTAATGTTACCAGAATTTGTGGTCCGGCAATTGGATGTAAAAAAGGCATTTAGGCTGTGAGTGGAGAATCCGTTTGGAACTCGTTTCCATTTTAGACCTTATCGTCACTTACCATTAGGTGAGATTAAGAACAAGACCCACCTTGTTAAGGATAAAAATCCCATACAATTCAAAATTTGGAAATCTAATTAAGTACTAAACTTAGAATAAGCATTAAAAAGTAGGTTAAATTTTTTACTTGACTAAATCACGAAGTCGATTGTCCTTATCAAATTCTGCTACGTTATAAAAAGCAGTCTTCTATTTAATATTTCTGATTAGTGAGTAATTTATTATTTAATTGAACTGTAACGAAATTGTAAAACGTTATCTTAAAATGTAAGTTTATAACCTAATTATTAGGTAACACTAAAGCAATTTTATCAAAGAATTAGTAGAGCATAATAAAGAATCCTAAGCCGTAACTTGAAAGATAGTGGTTGAGTACATTTTTAACATGCAACTATACTTATTCTAACTGAGTGTGATAATGTAAAGATTTATTTATTATTTTTAAATTGGACATTATGTCTACAGCATTAATACGTCTTTGATATAAATCAGACAGGCAATAAAAATATTAAAATTTTCTACTATCATCCAAAATTAAAGCAGATAGGGCAACGCTCTAGCAACATCTAAGACATAAGCTTAGTTACGATAAAATTTTAATATGACGTCCAAAATACCAATCTAAATGCAAATGATCGCTAAAAATAAACAAATACGAATATATTTTGAGACTAAGTAAGTGTACATAGTATGAGAACTTGAGATCTTTTCATGTCCATTGTGGCCCATTATGTTATATCCTATAATAATAATAAGGGTTTAAATAATAATTAACCATTTTAATGACATGCTCCAGAGTAAACTCACGCAGCACTCAGATGATTCTCACTCGCTGTGAGTTCTGTTTAAACCATACGAGTAACTCTTAAACCAAATATTATTTTTATAGTCAAATCACGTAGGCAGAATTAATAAAGTAAAACCAAATAAGTAACTGCCTCCTTTTTACAAAGTAAGACTTTAAGTCTCTTCAAGTCTAAAACATATTTTAATAGAAAATAAAAAATCATACTGTAAACACCTCACTTACGTCACTTTTAAAATAACGTTTTCTAATATATATGTAATTGATTTATTTTTTAACTTTTAAGCACAATTAACGTCTGAATACCTCATTTTTTACAAATACTGTAACAATAAATAGAAAATTTAAACATTTTAACAATTTTGAAAGAGTGAGGTGTCGTAAAATTCATAAGATGTAGTTAAAAAGAAATATATAAATCGTTTAATTAGTCGAGTGTATTGGTTTATAAAATTGACTTACTTGTTAATAATTCAATAGAGTTCTATATTTAGCAAAGCTGTATCAGCTGCCAGACTGATGCACGCTTATCAAATTTGGCAACAAAATGTGATTATTATGAGGTTCCACATTACGTATTCAAATCATATTGAAGGTGATTGTAGAAGATATAAAAGCTACATAATAAAGGGTGTTTAATCTTTATTTATGTGAAATTTTTTTCTTGTCATAATGTAGTGTCAAAGATTTCCTTTTATACAATATGCAAAACTAAACTTGAACCAGGAAATTTCTCCTATCTATACATTATATTTTTCCACTAATATTAACAATGTAACAACAAATACTTTTTTTTAAAATAATAATACAATTAAAAATATTTTAAATCATTATAAAAATGTTAAAAATTATTCAAAGTCAAAGTCAAAGTCAAAAATAACTTTATTTAAATATACTTATTTACTAAGCTCTTTTAAATCGTCACAAAAGGAATATGTATAAGAAAATAAATAAATATAATTATAAAGGCAATAGTCATAATTTTACTGGGTATCAACCGGGCATTTACTAATTGTCCCAGTTATAGTATTTAAATATGTACTAAATAAATTGTTAGTTTTAATTTTAAAATAATACTTATTTTAAAATTAAAAATAACACTAGTATGCATATTCCCAATCAACCCTACTACCGCTTCGACGAATTAGCAGCTGCAGAGAAGAAGCGGCGCAAGAAACTCTCAGCCTTTAGTATTTATATTTAAGCTTTGAACTAAATTCTGTAAAATGTTTAACTTATGTTATGATATAAGTGCTTTTATATAAAAAGGTATTAATATTATAATCTATATTCATTATTATTTATTCTTCTTCTATTCTAACCACAATTTTGTCATTTTTTTTCAGTTAAGTTTTTTGTTTTAGTTTTACAGCAGTTACTCTTTCCTTCTGTTTTCTTAAAATCAGATAAAACGATTATAATCATCAGATCCATATATCATGCTGGACATAGCTTTCCCCAAGGATTTCCAAATAGATCGGTTCCGTATATGAAATTAAAAAAAAATCTATCATTAATATATTTTTTTTCATTATTGTTCGTAAAATAATGGCATGAGATAATACGAGGATGTAAGAAGATTTTATTTATTTTAATCATTTAAGTTACCACGAGGTAAGTATATTACTATATTAAACAAATAAACTTCATATTTATATATAACGACCTCGTTATTTGTATTTAGGATGGTAAGGGCTGGTGATGATGATATTGAGGAGACACTAGAATATTTCTTCATTACAATTCATCCTCAAGATAAACAAATAGTTTGTAAAATGTTTACCAATATTAAAAGCCTTACAAGGCTTTTATGTTTAACTTAATTAGCCTAAGCTACATTCACAAAAATCATAGAAATATGTTAATTCTAATTTGTAATTAAAGCGATATACATTAAATGAGAAAACGTGGTTTCCTGAAATAACTCACTTTTAAATAATGGAGACACTACCCCCATTATTATTATACTCGTGCAGTGATGACGTGAGTGCTTGTCAAATTTTCTTAACGCCGACATATTTTCAGCTATACCTTTAGCGAGGCTACAATGTTAGATGTTAGTTTATTTACGTTGTTTGCACAACGTAATTAATTAACGTCTAACATATCGATAAAAAATATTTTTAAATAAAATATTATTATGTAATAAATTTTATCCAAATAAATCCTGTTAATTCTAATCTAAAACGGTACATTACCAAGACTCAAGATTTATCGATATTTATGCAGTTTTTGCATAAAACCGCAGTTTTAAGCCACATACGTTAAAACTAAATTAAAACCGCTGCTGACTTATCAGTCACTTTAACTTTATTTAATTAAAATTGAATAGCATGAAACTTTATTTTACGGTATAAATATAATTACATTTATAAAAAATTAATTGTCGTGGCACGTAGTGCTGCGCTGATTTTCTACGGATGACTTTTTGTGTATGCTCTTCAAAACAATACACCAGACAAATCAAATAAAAAAACTGAAAATCCAATTCAAGACTATTGGTGTTGGAATTGCCCTTTTACGGCTTTGAAGTGGTTTTTAGTTTCTTTAAAAATATTTTTCACAATTTTAAGTGGTATGTTTTTAAGTTCAAAATTGGATGGGTGACCTTCAATACTGTCAACTTGTCTGTCTGTTTATTATTGGTTAAAAATACACTTTGTCGAAACAATATGAAACAGATAATACGCGCCAATAAAATTTGCTATAAAAAGATTGCACTTGATTTCTCTGTGATCTCAACAGCAGAGTCTGACTTGGTAACAATAGGAACACCTCAGAATAAACTCTATAGAATGAAAATTCTTCTTTTGTTCAAATACCAAAATAGCTATCTGCATGCCTATAAACTTTGATGAGTTCCCTCGATTCCTCATGCTTAATGAAATAATGCTTATACAATAATGGGACCAAACGGGAAGTATTTCCTTTCAGCTTCCTTCCTCCTTTTTGTTTTGAAGTTGTTTAAAAAAACAGAACATAAAATCAGTACTCTAGATACTATAGAAATACGTTACTTCATTGTACATGTACATTTAAAAGAATTAATTATACCTACGAGCCTTTCATAACTATTTTTAAACTTTTATGATTTTTATTAAAAGTATTAATTACTTATCTTTTATATCGGTCGTTTCAGCCATTAGTAAAATAATTTGGTTCACTTTCAGAGCTAACCTCACCGAGCTAAACTTCATCTCTCGGCGAACGTGATTTTCCATTAATTTTGTAAATTTAAGATTTAAGACTAGATTTTCTTAAAAATATTATAGGTATAGAAATCCACAAAAGGAAAATTAATGCATGATTATCCGGATGAGCCGGTGAAAACAAATTATGATAATATGGTGTTAGATAATAATAAGACAGCTGCGTTTGATAGCCAATACATGGTTGCGCCGAATGGTCAAATGGAAAACTGTGTCAGTGTGAACAGTTGTTGCGTTTACGTCACGAATTACGCTCTTTAATACAAGCAACACATAGTTCAAGGGGAGCCGGAATGATCGCCGTCTCGTTCGTTCTCTATTTATAGTTCCTCGCATCTATTCAGCTGTTTGCTCTCAGTGCAGAAATGTCCGGAGTGGCGGCCGTCCAGAAACCTCCGTCGGGAAATAGGGAAAATGAGCGCAAACGTAACTTCGCGTGTGATCTCTATCTGGCACTGGTATGTCACACACAATCCTGTGTAAATTGAAACGTCCACGTAAACTCATTACACGGTGTAATCACGAGCAATCAGTGCGCGCGAAATTAAGCAACGTAATGTTTTCGACATGGAGTTGTAGCATTGATGTGCAGTTGAGTTTTCAAGTGAGTAAAAGTGACCGACGAAACCAGTAGAATTTGAAGTGATAACGTTACGTTTATTTTGGTTAAAAACAAAATTGACATTGGTGTTATTTCAGTGCGTGTAACAGCGGATTGTTGCGCTTGGCATACCGCCAGATTATGTAGGAACAGCTGACTGTAAACAAACAAATTAGCGACGCTTGGCAATAATGTGACACATGTCCAAAATATATTTTTTCGATTTCACCGCATTCTTTTGAAAAGGCAATGACAAAAATAAGTGGGAGCCATGGCGGGAAAAGAAGATTCGAGCGATAGCGATGGCCCCATCGTAGATGACAACATAATACGAATTCAATTGAGAAAACCTTCCCAAAGGAAATGGGTGCTGCGGACTCGGAACCAGTCCCCGGGGGTGAAATTCCCGACAATACAACTTTTCGATTGCGATGGAAACCTTCTCGTAGAAACAAATGATGACAATATATCAATAAAAAGTTCTGATTTTGATGATCGTGCTCTTAAAACCAGCCAGTCACTACGAGAGAAAGATTTTAGACATATCATTGGCACAAATGTGGTTAAGAAACACAATACAATATCAGGAGATAAAGTGTTCACTCGTGTTTATAGAACTCCTGTTGTGATAGATGATGACAGCAACAAAAGTAATAAAAGTTACATCGTACGTGGTGATAGCGGCGTTGTAAACATTCCATGTAAACTCACATTAAACAATAATTCAACTAATTCATATGCTAATAGTCTAGACACCACCTCATTCCAGTCTGAAGGTCTTAGTGATTTAAGTAGTTACAAAAGTTCAGAGAACGACGCTAGTGAGAATGTGAAACATACATTACCGTGTGAAGGAAAGGGCACTAAATCGTTCCAAAAAAACGTTATCACTACTGATAAGAGTTCAAATCACTCATCCGTCGCCTCTCTAAGCGAAACGGATCAATCATCAAATGTGATAACCCACGTTAAAGAAAATGAGGAGTGCGAAATTGGTTTGCATAAATCTCGATCATTCAATGACAGTGCGCTAAGAGACACTGTGAATGAATCTAAGAAAGTAGCGATACCTCGCTCGCAGTCTGGGACTGTGTACAATCCACCGCACAATAAAATATCTTTCCTCAACACTTACTTAAAAAGCTTACCCGCCAGACTGAACTCTAATCCAGATTGGTTTACTCTATACCGGCGGCGAACAATTGAATCTTCTCAAATTTCACGAGCGCCGGTGAGACGGCGCGAATTGCCCAAAATCTCTTTCGAAAAAATCCAACGCTGCTGTGAAATGGGCGATAACACGTCGGACAATGAATTCATTAATATTCCAACGGACGTCGCCGCAGACTGTGAAATGAAAAAACGCTTGAAAATGTATAGACGTGGGTTATCGGAAATCGTGACGGGGCGCCGGGATTCGAGTGTATTTACAAAAAATCGCAGGCACTCAGAGAGTGGGACGATAAAGGTCACCCTCACTTCGTCCTCCGAGAGCGTGGATGAAGCTGACGTAGTTCTCAGTCGATTGAAGAGGAGAATACTAAGGAACAAGATAAGAGAGAAAAGACGAAGTGTTGGCGAAAAATTTCAATTCAGTAAGTACAATTTCACTTAGATGCTCGTTATACTCACCTCACCACTTATTTTTGTTATTGTCTCCCGCGTTGGAGTTCCGTAGCCACAGGTTTACTGTTTTGATGTATCCGTCTGTTTGCCAATCATATATCAATTTTTTAAATCAGATATGTACTAATAATAATTAAGACCTTAATGCCCACTACAAAATTTATATTTCACTACCTACACTTGCCTTGAAAATGCTGCGATTGTTAGTTATCATACTCGTATCTTATACGCATTTAAGTGTATTTTTTCCAAATCTAAACTTGGGACCTACTTGGATTCAAAAAGTTCAACGATCGTGCGATTCCATTGCACGTTCTTCATCATAGTTTTTCAAATTTGATAACAACACCAAACTACTTTGAACTCGGGGTTTTTGAAACAATAATGAAGACGAAATTCTATATATTCTTCCTTTTAACCAAGTTACTCTTGCATACAAGAAAATAATCGAACAAGAAACACTACAGAACCCTGCTATTAGTATAGCCTGACTTGATTTTGGCGGTTTTTTATGTATGCTATAGGAACTGTACATCTCCATCTTACGAATATCATTACAAATAAAATTGTGGTCCATTGTGTAGGTTTTATCGAAAACTCGTAACATAATATTTGATTATCTTCTAACCATTTCAGTTAAATTGGTTTTATCTTTCAAGTTAAGTAGATAATAACAAAATTATTTTTTCACCTATTGAACGCAACCATTTAAATGCGGAATGAAATTCAAAGGAAATGTATTTTTAAGTGTAAACAAAGGCCTTTTATGGTGATGCGCGGTTTGACCCCTATTACTCTGACCTTTAATTTGAGGCTCGGAGATTGACGACTAAAATAGATTTACAAGGTTTACGTTTCCCTCGGAATTTGTGGAATTTATTAAGGAAAAGTTAAAAAGAGACATAAATTGGTATTTTGCTTTGCCGTGATACTACGATGTCCTACCTACGAAGAATTATATATTGCTCTATGATCAAAATTGTATTCAGTCTGAAATATATACATTTTTGACAGGAAAATAAAATATTTTATTGATATCAAATATCTATAGCGGCGGGCCAGACTGACTGTTAGCGTGCATGCGACGCCACAGCTTGCGTATGTGTGACTGTGAATGTGTGCTTTTTATTATACCATATTTATTTTCTGTCATAAACTATCCTTCTATACATTTTACCCATTAAAATTAATTCGATGTTCAGTAATTAAATTTTAGACTACAAAAGTCGTTAGGCTCGCTATTTATTTGTAGAAGTAGTAACTCGTAACGAAATTAGGTCCATAACACTATATACACTGGCCCACAGCGGCTTGAATGAAAGTGATGCCTTTCGAAGCAGAGAGAAGCTGGAGATAACAAATTATGATTGACGTATCTAGGACCAACCATTTAAAAACATGCTTTGTACATTTTAAAAAGAATGGAACATAAAAATATCATTCTTTAGATTTAGAGGTCTTCTAAGATGCAATATCTACAAAAGTGACCATGATGACTAAGTACCTAATTACCTTTGTTAGTTTTGTTGATCTAGCAAAAATATTCGTCCTTGCTTTATTAAAAAAAAACTATTTTAAAATAGACTTTTTACTTTGTTTTCAAAAAATCGCCAGCTAAAATGATTTCTTCCAATTATATGATGATTATAAAAAAATCTAAATTAATACAGATTTTGAAAATAAATGCTTCCCTCGCATCTTTAAAAGTATATTATAATCTAGAAAACCATAAGAATGAACAATACTTACATAAATATACAATAATTTAGTAAGATAATGGATCAAAAAAAATTAATGAAACAACAAGAAACAATTAAATCTACGATACAGTACCGATTGCAAGTCCGGCCTCGTGAATGAATAGACTGCCGTTGATTTGGGGTTTTTTTTTGACACTGTAAAATACTATCATATCTCTTTATTACAATAACGGAGAGACATGTAAGATATACTGTGATCAAGCTTATTATATAACGATTCCACTGAAATATATATTAAAGATACCAATTAATTAACACATTATTTAAATGTGTGTAATTTTTTCTTACGCAACTGAAAATTTTATACAATTTCTTAGTTTATATGAATCTTTATCCAATGTTATATTTTTATTTATTAGATATCTTTTCCGCTTTCATTGTGTTACATTTAAGACTGTTAATAAATTTTAAAATATTGATTACTATCATACATTCAATTAATCCCATTTAAAACATTCCATTACGCCATCTGGGTATGTTGATATAAACCACCGAACAGTCTAAGCATTCAATTTAAAGGTTTTAACTAATGCTTATTGCTTACGCAGTGCCATCTAGTGTTAAAAGCAAGAGGCTCATTCTCTAATATACAACGTGCTTGCAAATACAAGCCGCTTTAAGGCAAAATATGATTTTCCAGAAGCATATGAATCAACTTGTGTACTAGTTCCAATTAGTGTCCAGTCTTTTGTAGCAGCAAGGTAAAGAAGCATTATCAATAACCCATATTTTTATTTAAAAACAAGAATATTTGTATATGTAATTACAAAATACGTAACTCATCAAATTAAAGCATGCATGAGATGCATACCTAATGAGGCCATTATTTTTAACCTGAATTAATTGGGAAATTTCATAAATGAACTAACCCTGCACAACTTACCCTAAGGGTCACCCTTATCACCTAGAGGTTTAAAAAATAGCTAACGACCTACTCTCAGACCACTTAAATTAAAAAAAAATTGGTCTAGCGGTTTCGGAAGTTAGAAGTATCCCAAATAAAACTGCGCCTGTCAAAATGAATTGAGGATTTGTAAAGTTCTAAAAAATTCTTGTGAAAATAATCTAATTAGCATGAAATAAAGCATCTCACCGCAGGATGAATAGCAAGCGGAACGAATAAGACATAGTTATAACCTTATCTAAACTGTACCTTCAACCATTCAAACCACCATAAATAACCTAAGTTTCTAAGTGTGGATGACTTAGCGGCTTTATTTTTGCTGGATCTGAAGTTTTCTTATAATGTATTACATTTACATTACAAACATTCGTATTAGACAGTTACATAGGCACAGTTTTTACTTACCAATCCGAATGTAAAACAAAATTAAATTGACGATTCTTTATTTAAAAATTTGAAGTTTCAGGTCTATATAACTTGTTTTACGAAGCTTTAGAGTTTTGTCTGCTTGGCTTAAGATTGACACTTAAGTGTGTATTGGTTCCAACTTATGAGTGATCGCTGGGAATAAGGTCGGGCGTGCGTAAGGTCCTCCTATGCATACTTAACGTCGAAAAACACCTGTCTTCGAGATAAGCGCACAAGCGACAGATTTTAATGAGACTTAGTTCATTGGATTTAGTAACGCTTTCCACGAAGTCTCTTTTGATTCTCAATTTTAATGCGTTAAATCTTGCCGTGCACACAGTTAATTATCAAATTTTATTTCAATCAATACTGGCATACGACATTCGGCAGAAATGTCGCTGAATTGAAATTTGTCTGCACAAGAGTTCTACTTAAAATATTCTACACAGTGAAATTTCTGGTCGTGACTCCATAAATCTAAGTAATGTCTTCGTTTCTTTCTCCACTCTTGAATGCGAATCCGGTGAAAAAAGTGACTTTCTAACGAAATTCGCGAATCCTGGCGTTGAGCCAACAATTACTTGTTTGCATTCTAAGCCATGTATCGCTCAAGTTAACAATAACTATACTGATTGACTTTTGTTGACGACATACATACTTCATATAGCCACATCTATTCACTCTCTCGTCTCATAGGACGAATCGTTTACCGCGCTCATTTGAATCAGGAAAAAATGAGACACGCACACGTCCAAGGAGGCTCTAGTTGTCAGCAAGTTTTTAGCAATGTTCCCTTTCGTATCGGGACAGCTTAAAAACAGAAACACATGATTCGGTACATGCGCAGTGACGGCGGCGCAAGTCAATATCCTCCCACCCCGGCGGCGGCGGCGACGCGCCGCCATTACGCTATTCTTCTTGTGACCGAGTCGAATAACTGCATAAGTCCATTGTTTACGTTTCTGAAAATAGAAATATTTCAATTCATAAACATTTATTAATTATTAAATAATAGGTACAAATTCTCTGAAATTATAAAATTCTACGAATTACTTTAAACGAATACTATTTATTAAGCAGACCCAAAGCAGATCAATATAAAAAGATGCTACTAATACATAAATAAAATGTGACATTTCGTAGACTTTAATTAGAAACAAACACGGCATATGAAAAAAAACCTATGGAGTTTAGGTATTCAATCGAAACTTGAGTTAGACGAGTGCGCGGGCGGGTCCATGTTAGTTAAGAGTCCGTCCGCTAGAGCGCCAATGACCAGCTGTGAGCTGGCTGGTTTGACAGTACGTACTACTCGGTCGGTGCACGCCGCCTCGTCCGACCGCCCGACCGCCCGGCGACCGGCGCATTCCTCGCTCACGTGCTGTCACAGGATAATCATTAAATTTTAACCTCCGCGACACATCACAACATTTACCTTAAGCTAACTTGTTATAAAATAACCATCCTGGATTGAAGTTAGTTTCGAAGTAGTGTTTTGTTTGATAATTAGTTCACAGTGTTACAATAGTGAAAAGTAATAGTCATATTGTGTGCGTGCAAGTACCGTTCTGTGGTATTTTTGTTAAGTTTTATTTCGAATTTTGGACCATCGTGGATGAAAATTCTTATGAGAGGTTCATCTGGAACTGTTCAAAAGTAAGTAGGAAAAAATACTGTCCAGAAATAAACTAGAACTTCTTATAGCGCAGTAAATATTAAGGCACACAGTATATTAAGGCTAGCTTGAAATCTCGTTAACCCTATAAAGATATCAAAATTATGTATGATTGAAAAGAACAACACATACAAAGGAGTATGATTTTAAATTTTTTTTATAATCTTGTTAAAGTCATATTGCCTTGTTTTGTATAATTTACGATGTTGGTACAGCTAAATAAATAATCAGAGATGACATACCAACGAAACACGACAAAGATCTTTCATAATTAGCTTGTGAATCTGTTAATAACTGAATTTATTTATTGGGAAGTGTATTCAAACCAGGTATGAGCAAAAATTTGTAAACCTAAAACTAGTCGTGTAACGATATTCCGAAAAAAATCTGCATAAGATCATAAAATTAGCATCTATACTACATCTTTATGTTACATTTAATCTATTATAACAGCGTCACACGATTTATCCCTTATTTTTGATCAGTCTCGTTTGCCCAATATGTTTTCAAATGTTATATATATATAATATATTGTTAATGTTTATATTAATAAAAACAGCTCTTTTCACTTAACCACTGATGATTCCCATTAAATTTGTGTGGGTGGAGTTTATTTTTCTACGTCATACTTCATTGAACTTGAATTATTAAGATATATTTTCCAATTTACGTATCCTGTGTAAGTTAAGTTTCCATTAACCACAATAACTTATTATGCTAACGAACTTGGGCAAGATTTCTTTGAAATGTTTTAATTGTTTCTTCGCGACATGATTTTTGTATTTAATATCATAATTGTACTCGAATAATATGTGAAATAAACAATTACTTATTGGCTGAGGAGATTAAGAGGAGAGCATACTTTATTAGTATTTTTCAAGGATTCACATTTAGAAGACTTATCGACACAAAAAAACCAATGTTAATTTTCATTTTACTTGGTGAATTAAAGAAGAATAATGTATTAGCTATGTAATGGCGGAAGTAAATAAACATGTTATTTTACCTAGATGGCGATTTTGCTTTATTCCAAGATAATGTTTATTTATTTTGACAAATGAATTACTTCGACGTTTATTTTATACTTCGCTATTGATTAGGACCCTAATACAAAATATGTCCGTCATAATAAATATATTGTAAATTTTTTGTCCACCCGATTTCTAAGAACGTAATTGTAATTGACGGTACATACTTCTACGAATTGTTAAGTTGATAAGTTAGTTACAGTCAGAGGTATGTAGGTACCTACTTATTTATAATAAGATTTAAATTACAAAAATAACTATTACATGCTTTATTAGAACAATGAATTCTGTTATTGGTATGAAAAGTTTTAATGTTTACGTTATGTGCTAACATTAGCTATAAGCGTTACCAAAGCGGCTCGTCATAAATCTTCTACAAGCTTGCGGTCACGAATATCAGCAGAATATTCGCCAATTCTGTTGTAGACTAGCGGAGTCCATCGATCACTGTTGGACACCTTTCAATCCCATGTCAAATGGACAAGGCGTTTCAGCTTGACGGCAAATACTAGCACAGAAGATCTGGATGGTTCAGATATAATTTGATGGGATCATTTCTATGAATATCAAATTATATTAAAATAGTTATTTGCATTAAACACAGCGTTACATGATTTTGAGGCTATTGATAGTGAAGTGACCATTATTTTTGTTTATTATCAGAAACTTCATGTTAAGTTTCCAATATTAGAAATATAACCGTCATGGTGATCATTAATTTCCATTTCCTTGTACGAGCAACATTAAATAAATAACTATACTAAAGAATAGTAACTCGTGACTACAAAGAAAGCCATCTTAATTGAATAATATGACAATATTACATTTTATTTCCTGTTAAATTGTAGATGACAAATCATCTTGAAGTCAAAATTTCATAACATAGTAACATATCAATGTCAAATTGATAAGCGTCCAAAGGTGGAAAAAGTAATTTGGATTTCGTATAAAGCTCCTTAGAAAACACGTAATAATATAATAAGTAAAAAAATCTATAAGTGACTTCAATTATAATGTACTATCATAAAACAAAAATGTTGAACAAGATGCCAGTAACAACTTAATTTCATCTCTCTTTCACATTAATGAAATTTTAAAAGTAATAAAGAAATTCGTACCTACTAATTATGCACTAACAAAGAAGAAATTATCTATTATTGAAAGTAATAACAATTATTTGTCTATAGGAAAGTAAAATATAGCTCGTCATCTTAAAAAATAATGTTGAATATAAATTCATTAGGTTTTAAGTTTTAATTCACTACGCATTGAAATGGATATTTTCGCAAAGAAACTCATATTTTATTTTAGATATTTCAATAAGTAATTGGATATTCCAAACATAAGTGTGTAACCTTCCAGATATCTAGTAAAAGCATTCAACAATTTTAAAAATACATAGTCTTACTAGACTATGTATTTTTAAAATTGTTGAATGCTTTTTGTTGATGAACAAATATTACTATATTTGTTCATCAACTAACAGCACCTTTTCATCATTACATTCATTGTTTTTCTTGAACATCTCAACTGTTGTTATTTTAAAAAAGCCCTTCGTAAAAAACTCCGTTCGTCTATCAAAAGATGGTGTGACCAGCAAGCGCAACATATAATATCTTCCCCAGTTGCAAAGCTCACAGTTTCGAGTTCCAAGCTAATGTTCGCTTCACTTTGACAGTTACCAACAATGTGCATAAATTAGGACTATTCGAGACAACTTATAACTTTGTAATTGAGAGATATGAGGAAATGAGCTTACGACGATGATTGTATTAAATCGAGATCTAATTAAAGCGAGTTCTGGATTTAATTTATAACTTTTCTCTCAATTTTCAACCTTTACTTTTGTTTTTATTACTTTTTTATCAAAATTTTATTAATGCCTTCTTTAAATATAACGTAAAACTTTAGCCACATCATAATAATGTTATCGGGATAATTCAGCATTTGAAAATGATATTTTATTTGAATATTTTACGTATCAAATTGTCAACCTTTATTGTATACTATACCTAAAATGTTAACTCACTAAAAGCCGAAAAGATATTTTAAATCCTTTCATTTATATTCAAAACGAAGAACCTCTTGTCATCACGTACGTTTTTCGCATGTTTCCGGAAAAAAAATAGGGTTTTCTTCGTTTAGATTTTTTTTCTTGATACCTACTCTTACTTAAATATATCTTAATGATTATGGGTATTTATTAGTTCTAGTAGGTTTAGGATATATTGTTTCATCTGTGAATTATCTTAATAGGTTTTTTAAAATCGTTAGTGGGATGTTATAAATAATTATAACAATCGGAAATCAATATCACGGACTGTAGGGGACGCGATACGATTGAACCAACGTTCAATCGTATCATGTCGTGTCATCCCTACTTAGACAAGACCGTGCCACCACCACCCTGACACGGGATCTCGTCCGATCGCTATATTTGTTGCAAACAACTATTTTCTATCATTTTAGTACTATATTTTAGCGTTTTTATAGTTTCATTTCACTCGGCTCCTTTAGGTTTGAGTATTGGTTCTATCGATAAACTTTTTCGAGTATTTGCGATACAAACGGAAAAGATATACATTTACATGTAGGTTTGTAGGTTTTTTGAGGTAACCTGGTGAACTTTAGTGATTTGAATTTTTTATTATACCGTCAGTGATAGGTCTGCCCAAATAATTAAAAAAAAACAAATGATAAAAAACCACGAACTGGCTGAAAGTAATTTGAATTGATAATGGAAGAAAAAAGTGTATTATACGTCAGTTATACGACTATACACACTGAATTACCAAATAAAATAGTATTTAGCTTTAATATTATTTTGTGGGGTTTTCAGTATTTTCTTTTTAGACTACCCTTCAGATCTGATAAATATACAAAAAAGCATAAAAATCAGTCAAGCTGTTTCAAGGGGTTTGATAATTGTACAGAACACTGCGACACGAAATTAATTTAGAAGAAGAATTTAATTAATATTTTTTGTTTAATTTTACGGAAGCCATAAACATTATTTTCAGTTAATGAAAACTTAATGATCTGTTAATAATTATTTTGCGGATATAAAAACTAACTCTGTAGATATTACAAATAATTTACTCTGTTGGAAATGATGTTTATATTACAATGTTTACAAAGCATCATTTATGTACAACCTGCGCCGCTTCATTGGAGCACTACAAAAAATTAAAGTGATCACTCATGTCCACGAGGGGCGAACGCTGTGAAATAATTACCGGAACATAGTAATTTACTGGTGTCTTCTACTGCTTTTAAACTTACTCTGTATTGTAGATGAAAAATAAGATCTTCCTTTTAAAATTTAATTTACAAAATAAATACTTATATCTCGTATACTAGTTGGTATATATTTTCGTATTGTAGACGGCAAATAATATATACCTAAATAGCCACTCAAATCAATTTTTAAAAACGGCTAACCCGTTAAAATGTTTTTGATTAGCGTAAGTGTCAATAATAATTAATTAGGTAAACAAGAAATTCATATTAAAGTTATAATATTATTATTATTTTTTAACATATTATTATTTTAAGAATAATAGGGTAGTCATTAAATAATTATACCGTAAGGTATACACCTATAGTACTGCGGTATACCACCTACCTATGTATCAGTTGCAATAGATTTTCTGGTGTGTGTGAGCACCGTTGTGGTAAGAGATTATGTCTCTTAGTTAAATGATACCTTATATTTATCAATGATACTAGAAACATAATGCTCGAGTCTTTGTTCAATATATTATAAGGGAATCTTCGTATTTTATCATAAGCCATGGTTTCTATTTAAAAGAAACAAATAGGAACCGAAAGTGTACATTTCAGATACACCGGCATAATGCTAAACTCAAAGTATTAACAGTAATATTCATTTTAATTAAATTAAATTAAGTGTATCTATTTTATTTTGTTTACACTAACACCTATTATCTCTTCTAGAGTAAACTCAATAAGGTTGTGTTATCAATACTCAACTGTGATTAAAGTACACTATTAATTTCGTTTAACATTGAAATATTTCTAATGACGATTAATAACACCAATGTATAATAAAAAGTAAATTCGTTAATATTTTGCGACTACATTTTCAGTGTAACGAATGTTATAATGTCTCAATTACACAGTAGATTTATTGTGAATGACTAAGCTATAAGTAATTTTCCTCACACTTGGATGTAAAATCAAATTTGTGACATTGTTTTGTACAGGTGCTATTGTCTGTATTTTTTATTTTGGTTCTCAAACCTTATAGAAATATTCATCGTATTCTACTTCATACACTGCAATTAAAAATATTTTTATTTTAAACTTTAATTTACATACATGGCAACATCAAAAACAAAAGACAATAAAAGTTATTCAATTCGGTTAAGCCGTGTTTGAGTTTTAGCGAGACTAACGAACGTTTATATATATAAAATTTCAATTAATTTTTAATTTTTCAATCTATTCCTCCTATCATTACATGAAACTTGATGGACTTTTTCTTATTTAGTCTTAAAATTACATTATGTTTTACTATACGATCCACATCAACACTTAAATATAATTCTCTCCCACAAGTATTTTGTCATGTACGTAAATGGATAAAATCCTTAATATCTATTCGCACTCAAGTTAGTTTATTCGAGTTAAAATCGACGCTGCAGGATGAGTGAGTAATGAACTTGACAGTGATGTTGTTATAGCGGAGTAGACGCAATGCATTCCAGCCATTGCTATAAATACAATCCAACGGCCACAGTGTGAAGACAACAGTAGTAGTTTATTAGTGGACAGATCACTAAACTTAATACCTTCATTCTGACGGTGGTGATTAAAATATACCAAAAATATTCTAAACGTCAGCCGGCTTAGCGTAACTAATTTGAAATGGTAATCATAGCAGTTTCAATTGTGAGAAATAGGTGTCAGTATGTATGATAAAATGGTTCCTTCTGATAGTGAAAATGGTGATTTGTTAACTTGTTGAGTCATAAAGAATTATTCTACTACAATCCAAAGCCATTATTCTGAAAACTACCATCCATACGATATTAACTAACAAGCGCCACCTGGTTTAAGTGTGAAGTTTTTGGAAGTTAAGTTGAAAAAGACCTCAAAACATCAGTTTTTATCAATTCCTTTATTTGTACCAATTTCCTATAGTGTGAATTTGACATCAATCGCAACATTTTCACTTCACATAAAGTAACATTTTTTTTAATTTTACGACGTTGGCCTACCTCTTGTTTGTTTACTATGTCTACAGTTATAATATTTATAGGCGCACCGTACACTCAGCCCCTCCCACTCAAACACCCGCATTATAAGTGCCGAGACTTATCGGAAATGATCCCGTAGGAGCTTATAAAAATAAGGGTGGTCCCTTTAAACCACTCATCGTGCTTTCAATATTTTTTTCTTTTGCCATGGTTTGTTGAAAAATGGAATAGATATACCAACTCAGACCCAGTTTGTTGATTCATAGTAAACTGACCCAAAAGTTGAAAATCTTTGCCGATGCGTACCTATAGTTTTAAAAATTGAATATAACATCTTTATTAATTTTTCTTAAAATATGAGACACGAAATATTTTATTTTCTAAATATCTAAAAAAAGGTAAGAAGATATAAATATTTCATGAGAGTATTTTTATGACATAGTTTTGATCCGGCTCATATATTGTTTATCTCTTTAAATAAATACAAATAATATAATATGCTGAAATCAAACATACCTAAAATAACCAACGGGCCGTTAAGTAGTTGCTGTTAAGTTTGGTACGAATGAAAAGGTAGCCAAAGTAATAAAGCACTGAAGCTTTTAACCTTATAATGTGGTGCTATAACACCTTCTACATATTTCATTAATAATGTCAATATATGTAAATATTGACGTTATTAAATTACAATCAATAATTTAATTTAATTCAAAATCTTGACATAAATTTCATTGTTTCCGTTTCATCCCTCAAACTATTCATTATACAGATGGCCGTCGAGGGAGACGTTTCTCCGTTTTCCCTTGTCAGTCATCCGACGCAACTTTATCATATTAATTTAAGTTGTTATTGTGTTTATATAAATCAAAGTTCCGAATTCAATCATACTTAAATTATTTTAGTATTCAAGGCGATTTTGTAAATATTTGTTAAGCCCATTTATATTAAGTTTCCACCCAGTATTCAGTTTTATAAATAGTTTTGTGTTTTTATAGAATATGCCTTTACTTATCCTTACAAATATATATATGGTGCCTTATTAATTGACAACTTTCCACACATCGTAATACAACCTATGCCCAGAATGGAAGTATAATATCTAGTCCTTAATATAGGCGAAGGTTACCATTTACCAATAAGGGCATCACCTACGTACATGTTTGAAATAGTTACCAACTTTGAAAAATGAGATAAGATTTCTTTTCTCGCTGAATTTGAAAGATTTATGTGTCCATCTTAAGATGACAATTTAGAACTTACAGCGTTGCAGGCTGCGCGACTTAAATGGCATAATCACTGTCCACTGCAGCACGAAAATCATGCTATTCAAAATGAAGCTAAAGAAATCGTATCTGTGACGTCGTCGTCTCTAGACCTGTGGGGAGCACACTGAACAATTGGAATATATTCTACGTAACTATGATGCTCTCGCTAGGATAAGATTGGGTCTCTTTGGTCTGGGTAACCTGGCACCTTAAGACAAGACTGCAAGCGTTCTTAAAAATTACATCCTGGATGTATTCCAGGACAGAAGACATTAGAATAAGGAAATCACAAAAGACCCTTTTGGATCGATCCTGGTAATAAGTGGGTATTTTGCCCTGGCAAAATAACTCCTTTGAATAATAATGTATCAAAAACCCTTCCATGATATTTAAAATTAACTAAAAATTATTTCTTATATTGGTAATTTTATTAACTGCTCACAAATCTATTGTATCTTTGATAATTCTGATCATTTACTTTAATTTTTTCATATCCAAATATAGTATTTATACTAACACGTTTAAAAACTACAACTTATAAAATGATTAAATGAAAAGTTTTTTCCAAGAACGGCGTCCATCATTCAAATGGCTGTACTGTTATTTACCATAGACATGCTTGGCAAAATTCCATCACCGTACTTAAGATATGTAACTTAATTAAAACAGATAATTGTATGTTAAACTGTTTATTTCACACATTTTATTAGTGCTATAGAAATTTTTATAACTGTATTTCATTGCATTTAATACCCACATCAAACTTACATTTCTACGTAGCTGACGAATCACTGCGAAATGTTACAATAAAGTGTTACATTAACATCTAAGTATAAATAAAATATGTAGGTACTTATTCATTTTAATAGATCAAACTCCAAGGACTTCAATAATTAATGTTCAAAATCGAAAGAAAAGCTTATCTAAGGTTAAGAGAAAATATGTTGCAATCGTAGGTCAGCGGCACAGCAGCGGCGTAATTTAATGAAATGCGCATGAAATGAACTTTTACAAGGAAAGAAATTTTATTATCTTTTCATTATTTAAATTAAAAAATAAAAATGAGCGTTTATACGCTTTGAAATAAAAAGTACAAAGAATAAATTATATTTATTCTTTCCAATCGTTGAATCAACTTGTCCGGTGGAGCAAATTTACACCGCGGTATATTTTGTGCAGGAATGGTATCTTATTGTTATAAAAAATCCCGTACGCATATACAATTTTTTTTTGTATATACTTTCTCGGGATTGAAAAGTATGTAGATGCTGATATTTATCTATACTTTCATAAGAATTTATTAAACTTTCAAGCCAATCTTAACATAATTTGTTTTGGCAGCTCTCTTCTGAAATATTGCAGTAATCACATATGTTAAGATTCAAATTTTATTAATATCGATAGGAGTATTCATGTGTGCAAACTTACATCCAACAATGTCCTCTTAAATGACATAATTTTATTGGGCTTGTGCAGAAACCACAAAAGAAATTCTATTTCAAAAGAGACGCCGATGTGCGTGTTTGGGACAGAACGTTGATTGGTCGAAAATAAAGTTAATGAAAACTTGAGCTACCGGTACCGATATTGAAAAAATATTTTCATCATTATTAATAACAATTAACGCCGCATTTTCTAATCTTCCACTTAAACCCCCCACGTTAATTCCTGGCACTCTAATAATGTATATCGAATTCACTATACTTAGAGTCAAGATTATTTATTTAAAGTAAACATAAAATCAAATAGATGAGAATTACCGAAACTTTGATTTCCTACGGCATATTAAGTATCTGATCTCATCAGTGTGAAGTGCTATTTTATAATATAGTTCATTGACTCCTAATAGACTTAGTAAATTTATCTGGGTGATGAAATCCTTAGAGTACATCCATACTGAAGGTAGGTGCGTAGATATATATCAAAATTGTATAGTTTTTGCATTACTTTTTTTAAAAATAACTTTTTTAAAATGGAGTTACCAAGATCCATTTTATTTTACCGTAACGTCCCAATTAGGTACTAAATTTAAACATGCATTTTGTGTTTGGTACGTTATTTTTTTAATAATGATAATGATGTTATTTGACGCAACTGACAAATAAATGTATATATTTTTTATCAAAAATATTCATTTCATAAAAATTTGCTTTCGTATGAATACTGCACTACAAAGGTAGGTAGTTCACGTTATCAACATGTTCATGAACAATGCAAGCATTGATAAGTAAAGTAATCAGTAAGTAACTGCAGTTTCTTTTAGGACGGGGCTATACGTCATTATAATTGTATGTGTGCGAGTGCTTTGAAATATGTGTTTGACAATTATCTCTTTATGTGTACAAATGTGGATTATATGACACTATAACGACGTGAAATTTATCAGTTTAAAATTATTTGGTCTGAAAGATGCGATGATGGCGATATGATAAAGAGATGTTGCGGGTTCGATTCCCGTCACAGGACATGCATTTTTTGCTATTTAGAATCTTATATATAAAATTAATTGATGTTCGTTAGTTTAGCTAAAACTCAAGAATGGCTTGACCAATTTAAATAATTTTTATTGTGTTTTAATCGGTTTTATTCAAGAATGATTTAAAAATAAAAATAACTGGGAAAATTCCTAAAAAAGTTGGTTATTTAGTATGGAAAATCGTTTAAATGACATGATTTACATTAATTCATTTTTCTTTCATCTTTCTTCATTATTTCTTCCATCGCTACTTCCAGTTTCTTTAAATAGATGGTGTTAGTGGTAGTTTGTCTGTGAAACAAAGTACACCAGGTCAACTAATATTTTTATAAAATATGGTTTGCGCAGACGCTGCAGTCGCCCGCAGACGCAACAGAAAAGATTGACTAACAATTAACACGTCTGTGTATATACATCGATTCGCAAGAAAACGAATACAAATTAATTCTTCGTTGATTATTGAAAGTAATACTTTTTTGGTGACAAGCCGTGCAACCCTGCCAAATTAAATTTAACTGTCTCGATCTTCCCAAGAGTATATCGTTTACAAGATTATAATATATTTTCTTGTCTTTCGTATCATATACTACACTATTACATAGGTCATCTGCTTGTTTCACGTAATATTACGGTGAGTGGTAACCATTGCCTATAGACATGTACATTTATTTGAAGCTATAACTTAATACGGGTACTTTGATAATCTGGAAACAAGAGATGTTAATACCTCCAAAACCTCTGTATATCTTACCCTTCAAACTTAAATAGGATATATGGACATCGACACTGCAAACGTGTCTCCTGCTTATTGAATGCAATCAATATAAAAAAATAGTCAATGGCTCTGATTCCATTGTACTTAATTACCCCTTAACTACCCCTTAATTACACTCCATCAAAAAAAAACAAGTGAACTGTGACGTCTCGACTCTTACTCTCTCTCTTTACTCGACTCTTAAGTATATTTTATTAGCCACTCCACGTATCCAAAGGATATTAAAGTTTTATAATTGCCGTACATAAAATTGAAGTAACTGTCTCTCTGATCGTTCATTAGCACAAATAAAATATTACATTTATTTATAGCACAGAATTCATGAAATGACTCTTAATTCATTATGGTAAAAAACTAGACAAAAAGGATTCTAAACAAAATAGTTCTATCTCAAAGTTATTTGTTATTTTAATTTTAATAAATGAGCTAAATAATAACTATAAATAATATTGTAATAATATATATTTTAAATGGCTTATTATTAGACTAAATGATTTGACGAAAGTTGTGAAATGACAACCTGCTAAATAGTGTTTCTAAAATTTAATTTCATCAATATTTTTTTTTAATTTTCGTTCATTCCTGATATATAAATTAAAATAATCAAGAATTTGTAGGCCGATGGAATGCTTAGCAAAGTTCATTGAAGACGTTGAACACAATATCTATCATTAGTTATTTGGTAAAATCGATTTAAATCGGCCATGATTATATCTGCACGGTAGTATATACATACATTACGGTTTTAAACAATTTTCCTTATTCAGTTAACGGTATTTTATACTGTTAGTAGACACCAATGTAGATATCTGATACATTTGCATTAATGAAATTCGCACTCTATTTCATATATAACGCCACATATTTTAATACACTTTAGAGCTCCCAAATTTTACCAGCGAGGCGGTAATGAAGAGAGCACTCTGCATCGCCATTCGTTTACCTACTTCAATATTTAGATTATTAATACTTGAGAGAGAAAAGTATTATTTTCTGTACAAATGGAACATAAAACAAATGTCTGAGAATTGTGAAATTTAAGAATTTTCCAAAAGAGCTGCAAAACGGATTCAAATTTGTCAACTCGACAATTTAATTCACTTTTACTTTTAAGGTAGATTTGTACTTGGCCTACAGTTTAGTAAAATATCATCTTGATTATGTATATATAAGGAAATAAAGTTTGAAAATAAGCTGATAACGTAAATGAAACAACATTAAACAGGAAGTAGTAGGATCAAAACAAAACTATTACGAGTTTAGGTTCTTAATTATTGTTACATATTGCAATTTCCAACCGTTGACAGTTGCAATACGAACATCGGATTTCTATCGTTAAAAACATGGTCGTAAATAACACGAAACATAAAACAGTCAGTGACTTTTCATAGAGTTTCTATGAATATCGTGATGAAAACAGTCAGTGCTGTTTTCATCACGATAAAAGCCTATACTGGGAAGAATATACAAGAAATACAGGGGCTTTAGTCGATACTGGCTTGAGTGAGCTGTGTTCAATGCGTATCAGCTTTGATTAGTAACAAGGATTGACCACCTCTGTGCATTGACATAATTATTTATTAGAGACATTGCCATAATCAACTTACTAACTTATTTATTAGATAACCAATAAACATTACTCTTTCAAACTTCGGTAATAATGATTAATTCATCGTCAATTTTATTATTGTAGTAAGTGTTTCAGCATGTATTATTACATCTTCGTAAAAATACGCAATCACTTCAATTCGCCATACATCAGCTCACTCGTAAGTACATACATTTACGGATTTACTTTACGATTTCCATTAAACGAATGAGCTACGCTGTGGTATGAAATGAAGACGATGGATTTCGCCCGAATGCTTTTAAGCCACAACCATAAAGTTCTCGTCTCAATTCAGACGTAGCGTGGAACGAGGTGCTTCAATCGAGTATACTATAGTTTCCGTGTAGTTTCATAATAACTAAAAGCGATAGCAATTAGTTCGTTCATCGAAAACGCGGTTACCTGACCTATTTAACTATAAATATGGGTTTCTAGATGCTATAGTATAATAAAACATGACAAATAAAGCACTTTATTCATTGCATACACAGAAGAGCAATATTAGACAAATTCTCTAATATATTATTGTCATACAACACAAAACTAAATTCATTTAACTTTGTTTAAATATGTCAGTTGAGAATACATTCTATAGTCGTGCAGATAATGGAAGAGAACGATGTGGCAGGTCAGGCTACATTTTTTAAGCACTAGTAGCACGTTGGCAATCTTCCACGTCCGAGGAATTAAACGAGGCCCAAGTAATGAAGGACCATTGCAGAGATGTCATCTATACTCGATCATGTTTAAAGCATGCAAGGTTTCAAGTACATCTCTTTAACGCACATAAATATATAACTTAATGAACAAAGAGAGGTTACAGTAGACTAGCTAGAACACTGATTTATTGGAAAATTAGATTATGTTCCTCTATTTTGAAACAAGTAAATATAATGAATTTAATAAGGTAATACTTAGTTCTAGCTTTTATCGAATTTTACGCGTTTTAAGTTAGTAATTGTAATTTTAACAATTAACTTTGAGTTTTTGAACAATTAATTTTGTCAGCGAAATATCTAGAAAGTCGCATTAGTACACGCCTATCTTTTAATTTTTTTTAAATTAAAAATAATGAGGAAAAGTTATTCTGAAGTTGAAAGAATCGATAAAAAAACTTTTTGTTTTAAATTGAATAAGAAATGTTGTACTAGTGTTAATTAAATATAAAATTTAAGGCTAACACTTTTCATGTATCACCAAATTAAAGTTGTTGGTGCGTGTTCAGACAAAACTAAGGTTATGTATATCAGGAATATGTTTAAAGTTTTATCTGTTTCTGTGTATTGTACGTTTCAAACAGTCTGATTTTTGCGTCAACACATGAAGAATTATTATCGAATTTTTTTAATAATTTAAAATTAATTTAATTTAACTATCGAATCGCTCTGTATCTCCGAAATAGATACCGATCTCCGAAATAGATAATTACAATCAACAATTATTTTAATAGAAATAAGGCAGATAAATTAAATCCAATTGTAATGGCGTAAGATTTGATATTTTTTTTTCCCTTGTAATTTAACAATACCTCCCTCAATATTTTTGGAAAACCCTTATTCTCAAAGACAGGGACAATGGAACTAAAGCGTTATGACATCATAAAATGAGGCCAAGTCATTCCCGTCAGTTCCAAATTGTCTTCCACAGATTCCAACGTGCCTGAAATCTTTAAGGCTTGGATTCTTAAGCTGTATTAATGGGATATTTACCAACTCTTAAATCATCTTAATTACTTGGCTACCCATTATTGCTTTCGTTACAATTTAGGTTAGATTAAACGAAAATTAAAAGATTGTTGTGTTTTTTTGATTGTTTAAACATAATATAGACCGTTCTATATGTTGAAGAGTAATATCATATTTAGTTTTAGTGTTTTGTAATGAATATTATAATTAAGAGTCTAATAATCAATTTTAATAATATTTTGCTCACACCCACGTATTTTATAGCCCAAAGTAAGTATTATTAGAAGCTTGTGTTATGGATACTAGTTAACTGAGAAATATAGATAGTAGTATATAAGCTTCAAAATATACTATATAAACATACAAACATCCATGACTCGTGAGCAAAAATACTTATTCATCATACAAATATCTGCCCCTACCAAGATTCGAACACGGGACCTCCGACTAAGTAGGCAGGACCACTTGACCAGACGGCCGTCATATTATAAAACTGAATACTACCTTTACATATCCGAAAACGACACCTATTTTTGAAGGTAGAACGTAAACAGTATATGTTTAAACGTATCATACATAAGATAATGCGTCGAAGTCTCAATATTATCTCACAAACACATCTGCGGTAAACAAAACAATTGTGGAAAACAATTGCAAGGTCGTCTCTGCTGTACGAGACGAAAGGTCGCTTTATGGCTCATTTAACAGTAAAACTGTGGCTCGCTTTAACAAAACGAAGCGTAATAGTCTTTTATTGAAAATCGTGCTAATATATTGTAATATTTAATGGTCGAACAATTTAAAATGTTAACATTTAATGTTTCGTACAAAGGACGACTATGCTAGTTCAGATCTACTCTGGCACCAAATTGAAGAGAATTTTGTTTTAGCAAGTCTCTTGTATTCAATTTTTTTTATTTCTGTTCAAAAATTATCTTTCTATTCAAAAATTAACCATCTACAGTGTACTTTCAATTATGTTGAGTCTACATACAGTAAAACCTTTAATAACACGCTTCACCTATTATTTTTATCTACACCGTTAAATTTCCAAGCCTCGCTTTACCTCTCGCAATTATTTCTGCGTGATCGATTAACAAAGAAATGTCTGTCTGTATTTGAAGTCTGATAATTTTTTCAGCCACAATAAGAAGTATTGGCATGAAAGAATAACAAACACGATCGAGCATGCTTACTTGTTCGTATATATTCCTAATTGTCAAAGACACGTTGGTTTGGAGAGTTAAATAATTGCTGCATTTTTTATGTCTTAGGAATGCAATCTGGGAAATAATGTCTTTACGATTTTGTTTAGTACCAAACAATGGATTGACATATTTACTGCCTGTTCTATTTGTGCCATTGGGAAGGAAGATCGACATCGTGCAAGTTCTATTATGTGTTATGCACCGTTTCAGTTCTGTTAATAAATGTTGTAAAATGTGATCTAATGACATGTGATGGTATTTTCAATGCTGCCAAAATTAATCGAAAATTTAATTTCTTATGTATTACACTGTGGATAAGAGCAATGTTAAAAATTAGTAGTATTTTTTTGGAAATAGCAAGTTTTCTCACGAGATTCTAAATTAGAATTTCTCTATGTATGATTTCCTCAATATAAATAGATTAGAAAATTTATCGCTTGAAAAACTGTTTTTTAACCATAAACTCTTTCATTACAAGCTTTCTTCTTTTGTAATCTCTAGCTCTTAAAGCCTTCAGTAATTAAATATCTTTTATATTTGCTATCCTTTTTCACTATTAATATAAGTTCAGTTTTGGCAAGTGAAACCAGAACTGCTTGGCTTGGTGTGTTTCTATTTCCAATCACATTAACGTCTGCTTTTCAAGGCCCTGTGACTCGTTAGTCAACGTGTTGGCAATACAGGGTCAAATGGTTGAACGTTGGTCAATAACGGTAATTTGCCAACCTTATCCCTATATAGGTCACCCCGTATATTGGCAAAAAATTTGCTGGTCTTTACCAAAAAGTTATACTTACCAAAACATCCCAAGTCTTATAAATCTTCACTAGTTCTTGTTTTAACTTGTAATAACTGTTTATTGCTTTTTAAATCATATTAGTCTCATTCAGTTTATTAAATGGCAATTAAAGTTTAAGGGTAACTTAGATTAATTTTCGATTATGATATTAAATTCCCTAACCATCAAGTACAATTTACTTCACACTAAGTCTGACATTTTCAGATCAATAAAAGTGGCGTCTCGCGGCAAGAAGATTGAAATTAGCAATAAGGTTGATAATTATGATGTCATCATTATCAACCTTATGGCTAATTTCAATCTTTCAATTAAGAGTTTAAGCTTCAATTAGGATTGAGCTATTTCCAGAACCGCGAGTTAACGAAGTCTGGAAACAGGATGGACTGGCAATACTCATTAAGCCCTCGGGAGACTACGAGCCTCGATCTTATGAAGACGTTCACATTATTTTTGTTAATTGTCAAGTAATAATCAACTTTATGTCTCAAATCCAGTAATATATAATCCGTTCTATTGATTCCCTAGATCGATTATTGTCAATATTAATAGGTTGGGAAAAAGTTTCTTCCCATTTTGTATGAACATTCAAGACATTTTTTTTCAAAGTTAATTGACATTTAATTACAGTCTTTATGTGCTATTTTGTTCGTAAACTTTCTGCCATCTTGTAGGTAGAGACATGATCCCATTTCTGTAGAAATTTTGGGACTTCTGATCAAAAAAAGTAACAAGTAGTTTTGGCAGGCCTCTCTTGATGTTAACCTGACACTGTCTGAAGAATTCTGAAGAGACCGAAACAGGTGGAAATCTGAAGGTCAGAGTCAAGGCTTTATGGCGACTGCATAAACACCTCCAAGCCAACCCCTCTTAATTTATGCTGAGTGGCTAAAGATGTATGTAGTCTAGCGTAATCGTGATGAAAAACCATTCCCTCCCTATTAATCAATTCCGGCCGCTTTTTCTCAACTTCTTACTTTAATCTCATCAGTTGTTGGCAGTAGATATCCGAATCGATCGTTCTACCTGGCAGTAAAAGCTCATAATAAACAATGCCCTTCTAATTCCACCATAGACTCAGCATCGCCTTATTGCGAGCTAACCCAGGTTTTGCCACAGTCTTTGAATCCTGATCCACCTTTGATCACGACCTTTATCGCACGTTCTTGACATACGTGATCCACTTTTGGTCACCAGTTATCAACCTCTTCAAAAACGGTTTGGTTTCATTACGTCTCAATAAAGAATCGCAAATGAGTACACGGTACTCGAGTGGTACCCAAATATCGAGCTTTTTCAAATGGGTCAAAACTGTTTGGTGGTCAATTCCTAGTTCTTCAGCTGTATCTGCAGATTTTGCTCCATTTTTTCAAAAATAGCGTCCATTTTATTAG
This sequence comes from Acentria ephemerella, assembly GCA_943193645.1. Classification (NCBI taxonomy): domain Eukaryota; kingdom Metazoa; phylum Arthropoda; class Insecta; order Lepidoptera; family Crambidae; genus Acentria; species Acentria ephemerella. The sequence continues at coordinate 9,538,700 of OW971881.1, forward strand.
TTACATGGCGACCAGAGCGAGGTGCATTATTGACATCAAAATTCTTAGATTGAAAACGCTTAAACCAACTTTGTGCTACTCTTACTGATACTGCATTAGGTCCATACGCGTTACAAATTTTTTCACGGCTTGCGTTGCATTTTTTCCTTTTTTATTATAAAATTTTAAAATGTATCAAATTTCTTCATAAAATTCGCTCATTTTGTCAGAAAAAAAAACAAATGAAAAATAGTTGGATTTTTTTTTCCTAATTTGGGTCTTTTTGAAATGTCATCTTTTTAATATCATGGAAACCAGCCAGCTAGAAATAGTACAGCCAAAGATATTTTATTACAAGCTTATACATATTATATGTGAAAATATTTTTTCCTGGTAAGGATCTAATATGTACTTCGAATTATGAGTCACATCAAAAATATATCGACAAAAATAACATATAATTCATCCAAATACTTATAATTCTTTTGTAGTGCTACCTTAATTTTCCAAATATTGTGAATGAACCGTGACGAGGTAATTTCTCACGTCTCGCTGTTTAAAAACGGTACATTGTTTTCTTAAACGTGATCTTCAAGGCAACTGATATTATCTCAAACACGGTCTCTTGACCTTTGGTATCTTCATCGCTATATCTTTAACTTGTTTTAATAGTCTCAATAATTTCCCCTTCAGATCATCAATTTCATTTATTGTGGGAACATTTGTAATGATCTTTATGATTAGTGTTTACCTGCATGTTAGTGTATTTAAATGATCTAGTAGTAGTTTCTCATATAACAGAAACTAATAAAACCAATTATTTAAGATGAATCTCTAATGTACTTCTTTTGTAACTATTTTATCATTAGCATTGATAATGTAGAGTCTGGATTGTTCACTTGTTCCTACAGGCCTTGATATTGGCGATGACGCTGCACTAGATCTTTCAATTTGCTCTCGTTGTTTATTCGGCCGAAACTTTCTTTTTTTACCTGAAGTTACCAAACCAAGCTAGAAACGGCGAAAATAAATTTGTTAGTTCTAGGCACTAGTCAGCCAAAGTATTTTGATAACTTATACACTAACATTCAAGATTATATCGCATAACATCACTCCGTAATCAACAAAATTTGCTAATTAATGAAACTTAGACAGAATATTTGATTTTTGGTTAAGGTTCAGCGAGTTCACGCAGGATGCCGAGTTTCCAATCATTGTAAGCTCAAGAATAAAAAGTGTTTGTCAAAACCAAATTGGACACGTTTATTGCTTATATTTTGTTATATCACGTTTGTTAATAGAAAAGGTATACAAAAACCAAAAATTATACAAAAGTCAGTGCAAAACAAATGAGGTAACCTGACCCAAGAGATCGGATAACTAGAGCTCGAGCCCAATCCAAAAAGCTTAAAACGCTCTTTTTCGATTTGGCTGTTCATTATTAATTTGAAGTTGTCTTTTATTTTTAACATGACAATGTTATATCCTACCTATGTCATGCCCGAACATAACTGAGAATCTAATATAATATTTAAAAAAATCTCAGACCCATATTTGTAACAATGCTTATGATGTATTCGAAGAGTATTAGAGAGTATTTCTCAGAATAGCCCATTATAAAAGTTGTCCATACTTCAAGCACATTCTATTGTTGAAACGTCTCGTTAGATAGCTACAATCTGATTTCTTAACAGTAGTAATTTACTTAAAATTGAGGTCGTATTATGAGCATATCATTTATTTATTGGATAACCTAATTTAATACGTCAATTCTATACTCATTTACAATACAAAGATTTATTATTGCTTGCTGTTTTCAATCTATTATTATTTATGTGTATACATTTTTGGCATTCATTTAAAACTTATATTGCCCTTTATTATTATTATGAATTAATTATGACATATTTTTGAAGAATAACTCACCACAGACTATTTTAAGACTATAGAAATACGTTAAGGGTATATACACAAGGGTAAAATGTAGCACATACGATGTAAGCGTAATCGACCGTATAGTAGGTACTTCGTATTATTATAACTTTTTAAGTAAAAATGTTTAAAATATTAAATACAAATATTTAAAATAAAATACTCCACCGAGGTCTTAATTTAATTATGAGTAACTATAACTTTGCCTTTCAACACAGGTAAACGCTGCAGACAAGATAGTGGACAGTGTGTATCAGGAGGGAGCCGCGATGCGGGTGGCGGGACCCCCGTGAGGTCCCGCCAAGCTATGGGCTCTAATATCAGCCAGCATTCCGCCAAAGGACTCAAAGGAAGACGCGCTAGGTCCAGCGGAGACCTTTGCAATGGAGACTCAAAGAGCCAGACTGAGTCCTCCGTCTGTGGGTCCGTCGTGGGTGATGTCATGGGATGGAATAGATCCCTACCAAACCATTTAGATGGAAACCGACATCTAGCGGACTACAGCCGTGTTAATAACAACTATGGAGACTTTGGAACCTACAACCGATGTCATCCGAAAGGTGGACGGGGACTGAGATATAGGGTCTCCAAATCTGGTGAGTAACAATATAAATGTACAATGTTTGCGTCGTATGTCATTTCATCATTATTAACAAGCTATATACGTCCTACATACAGGCCTACAGGCCTGAAGTACAGGCCGTCCTAGATTCTAAAAACACATGAAGAGTTCGGGCCAGGAAAATTTAAAATTCCATCAAATTTTCTAATGGAACAAAACGCTCGGTGCGAATGCTATTAAAAACCTAAGAGCGTCTAAAGTAAGCAATAAGTCAAAATCTTAATAATAACAAAATGCTTGGGGCGTTTATTTTATGAGTTTTAACCCCAAGAAAATAAAGCGAGAATATTATAACGTTTATATAAAATTAATGGTCAGTCTTTTCTTCTAATTGAAACCTTTTTATAACACACAGAAAGGCTGTGGATTAAATAAATAAATGAAATCCTATGTATAATCATAGTATAATATCAAGTCTTTACATCTAAATATTAGGGCAGGGAAAAAGTCTTTTCGCATATAGTATGTATAAATTTGTAATAAAATATATTTGGCTGTACTATTTGTATCTGGTTGATTTTCATGACATTAAAAAGATGGCATTTCAAAAAAACAATCGTAAAATCGGTCAGGCTTTACAGACTGGCAAAACCAGGGGTAACTCGCAATAAGGTGATGCTGTGTCTGTGTGTATGGTGGGATTGGAAGGGCATTGTTCCTTATGAGCTTTTATCGGCGGGCAGAAAAATCGATTCGGATCTCTACTGCCAACAACTAATGAGATTAAAGCAAAAGTTAAGAAAAAGCGGGCGGAATTGATTAATAGGGAGGAAATGGTTTTTCATCACGATTACGCTAGACTACATACATTTTTGGCCACTAAGCAAAAATTAAGAGAGTTTGGCTGCGAGGTATTAATGCAGCCGCCATATAGCCTAAAAAAATGTCTTGAATTATCATATAAAATGCGAAGAAACTTTTTCCCCGACCTATTAGATTGTTACACTTATTGTGTAGCTACAACATATTTAATGAAGTACAATGGGTCAATTATGATGTTATAAGGATATTCAGCATTGATAGCAATAAAACTTAGTATAGTCAATTCACTTAGAATAGTACAATAAAGAAAACAAACATGGCTGGTGGTCATTTACAGCTGCTTGTCTGCCACAGTTATGCTTAAGTGATGGAATCATAAAATGCCATGAAATATATATATTTAAAAAGGAATTTTGAGGATATGCACCCACTCTCTTTTTACTTTTACATCTTACCTTTATGACAGAACTCAAGCTCTAAAAATATACAGTTTCACCAGTATAGAAAAATTGATAAATATGGTGTACCGCAAGGGAGTGTTCTGGGCCCGACTCTCTTCTTAATCGACATCAATGAATAATGTTATTTGCATGATGTTGCTACTCTCGTATAAGTTTGACACTTCTATTATCTTTACAACCAAGACTAGGAGTTCTGTTCACAGAATTGCTAATCTTGGTTTGTTGCGAGTCTTGCATTGAAGCAGAGGGGTAATCTTTTAACGATAAACATTAAAAAACCTATATTTGGTTTACTTCCTATACATAATCTCAGCCAAGTAATAACTAGCGCATCCAATACTTGCCTAAATCTGGAAAACACTCCGTGTCAATGTCCCATTATAAATAAAGTTAGTGAAACTAAATACTTGGGTATTATCGTTGATCAGAGGCTTAATTGGCTCTCACAGCTGGAATATGACATAAATTGGATCAGAAAACTAATTTAGGTGTTCGAATCGCTGAGATCATTTATCTGTAGTTCTCTTTTAAATACAATATACACAGATCTGGCACAGTCAATTAACTCCTTTCGCCAAAGCTCTTTTAACTTCAAACCTTACAAATTCTTTACGAACAGCCTGTCATGAACAGTATGTACAGCCAGAAAACTTCTGTCAGTTAAATCCTTATTGTTCAAAGTATCAAATCAAAAAAAGGCGCAATGATATTGTTACCCACTTGCCTCCTGTACTTACTACTTTTGTAAGAAGATAATACCCATGCCAATCTGCATTTATCTATAACAAACAGAATAAAATACACAAAATAAATCATATGTTAATCTTCTGTTATCCACAAGGGAAGTAGCGGGTCATTCCCAACACAAGTATCTTTTAATTACTAACTGGGAAGTCCCAGCAATTTTTTGTATCTTAGATTATTAAAATAAATGCATTTTTAATTAATCTTTTATTAAGTGCTTGGCTACGTGGGTTTTGCCGCAGATAGAGTATAATTTTGAGTTATTACTATATAATTCGATTTATTTGATTAAAAGCATTGCAAATAACACCAACCATTGCATAATTTTGTCAAAAGAAAAAGTAAATATTCTTGTTCTTAGTTGTTGCAAAAATAAAGGATTTATCGCATTAAAATAAACGTTAAGATTATGTTTTTAATTAAAATGGCTGATCTTTGTATTCAAATAGCCAAGCTAGGGCATAAAACTGACGTAAAAATGTAAGTGTGTCTTTTACTGTTCGTGTTTATTTCATTCTCCGTATTACTCGTCAATCAACACACCTTCGACCAGATTCCTTCCGATAATAAATATCAAAAACGCTTAGTTGAAAATATGTTATTTGATATTTTTTATAACATATTTGCTGAGGATTTGACATAAATTTCAATTGACATTCGAGGTATTGAGATGAATGTCAATTCCCACACATTTTCCGTTTATCAATAGCGAGAAGGTATATTGCAATATCTACACCACTATGAATATGATAATACATCCAAAATGACCAATCTCTATCCTCATATCTCAGTGATTACGAAGCAATAGTGGCAAATGGCTAATTACTTTATTGTGCTTTTCTAAATAAATCGAATTTAGACAGTTCACTTTATTACAATTGCATTTTCCGCGAAGCCGCTTAACAACAATAGATCGAAGTTTGTAACATACTCGTATTGCCATCAAGTGAAGTTGAACCTTGAACTTTAATTAGTGTTGCACTTTGGTTTGTTGATTTTCTACAAAAATTTTATCAGTCGCAATTCTGTTTTCTAAAAGGTTCACGCGTGCAAAACTCTTCTATAAAAATTACCTTTATAATAAGAACATGATAAGATAACAACTAGGCACTCAAACATGATTATAATTTCATCTGGTGTTCAATTAAAAGTATTCTAAATACAAACCAACTCTTATTATGCAAACATTTTAATATAATCTTTAAATAAATCCTTTTAGGTTAATAATAGTCAAGGGCACCTTACTGAAATATATTCTTCTTCTGTACGATTTGTTTCAAGAAATGGCAGTAAAAAGATTGCAAGGTTCCGAGAGTTGTCTTATAAATAATGCATTTTCATTGAGCACGCTTTCGCAGTCCGCTTCTTGTAACTTTGTCTTTAAATTTAATTTCCTAGCTATTCAATCTTTTAGTGTTATATTCTACAAGTGTCGTATTTTCAATAGTGGTTTTTAAGTTACTTTTATTAAAATATTTAGGGCATTGATTTAACTCCTTATTTTAACAATATCCGAATATTAGATACCTATTTAAAAACATGTTATAAAACGAGTTGAATTTGATAGGACCTTATTTTAAATGACTCGTTGGATTCCGAAGATATCAACTGGTCGGAAAATAAAACGAGGTGGCTACATATTTCAAGTTATAATAGGAAATATTTCTACAATATTAAATCCAAAACGAAAGTTAAAGATAAGTATTAATGCTGTATGATTATTAAGCTAACTTTGTCCACAGTTTTCGTGGAACTAGAACAGCGACAAATAACCAATGTATCTTTTTTACTGCTAGATCCATTATTACCGGTCATAATATAATTATCACTCGACTTACTAAGACAAGATATTGTAAAATTTCATATTCTGAATATTCTGCAATATCTCGCGCTTTTATCGAAAATTGTCATTTAGCTATATTATGCACCTTGATTAGTTCCCCTTAAACTGACGTCAGTATCCAATATTTTTTGTTACAATATTATTATTATTTATAACTCAAATATTCACAAAACTAACATTATTATAATATATATTATATACTATATTGAAGTTATACTACCCACGCCGACGCAAAGCAAAGCTTGCGTATAGATAATATAAAATTTTATCTCGTAGCGGGAACTGTTTGCGCTGGTTTCCGAAATCCGTAAAGGCGAGTATTTCCTCTTGTTTGCTACAGAAATAGCTTCCTTTAATCTCTGTACACTGACACAGTTACAACCCCTCATTACACACTCTTAGTAGAACTTTGAAATTACTTTAAAAAATACGACCATTGCTGCTTGTGGGTATAGTGGGCTTTTGAAAACTCACATCGATGTTATATTGGGTCGGAACTTTAAAAAGTCTATTTTCTTATAATATACAGAACCTTTTTATCTTTCCACGTATCTATTACAACCAACCCGAGATCTGAGGTTAGTTATCTAAGCAAACGAAAAGGAAGGTAGGTACAAAAGCCTAATGCGTTCACGTGGGACGTCATCGATCATCTCGAGACCATTTTAATATGCTATTGGGGCGATGCTTGTAATTTTGTAACAAATGTTATAAGAACCAGGGGAAAGATAAGTTCTGAATTTTATAGCTTTAGGTAAAAAAAATAACGCTTTTCAAATTTTTAGTAGAATGAATCATTAATAATTTTTATAGTTCGCAGCAATTAAAGGTTATTGTAATAGGGTCATCAAACTGACTTATTCATTATTTTTGACTTTTTTTACACACTCTTCATCTGAAAATAAGTGCAATTTTTTTTTGTTGAAACAAATAAACGAATTGGATGTTTCAACAAAAAAACTGATGTATAAAAAATGCGTATAATATTAAACCGTGTATAATACTAGAATATTATTTGAGTTTCCACTTAGATGAAGTTGTGACCAAAGTAAAACAGTACCGGCATATTTCAGTAAATTAATGCTAGTTTAACATTATGTTTAGAAAATAAGCTGCAACTAACTATAAAGTGTCTAAAGACGAAACTTTCACACAAACAAGAGGAAGAAAGTTTTCACACGGTACACCTGCAATATCAACAGTTATGGAGCATTCGTTCCAGTTATTGCTTAGTTGTTCATTCGCATAGAGACAGGTTGCTTAAAAATATATCTATAAAAAATTCATTTCAGAAGACATTTTTAGCAATGTTACCGAATTTCGATTTAATAATAACTTCATACAGGTTTGTTATGACATGATTCCCTATAAGTTGGGGTAATAATTATTTTGAAATCCACTTCTTTAATGTATTGTCAAAATAAGTCGTTCTACTCTATTTTATTTTTGTATTAATGCTCCTGCCTTATTTGACAAATCCGCCAATGTCGAAAGATAAGTCATTAAATAAGCCCGTAGTTAAAATATAGGAGAATGACGAAAACAAATTTAGTCAAGGACTATCTTCTTTATGGTTGTGATTCTTTCTATAGTGTGCGAGCGAGGTCGTGGACGTGACACGGGTTCACAGTCAACAGAACTAGCAAAAGTTTTCATTAATATCTCTACGAATTAATTTTTAAGTGATACATAAGCTATTCTATTAAATAATTGTAGGTACCTTAATATGAAAAATCGAATATTATCCTCAATTTTTAACATCGCTATTAGGTAGTTATTGATTTTGGTTGAAACACCTCGTACCAGTATTAAGTTTCCTGTTTCTTTGCAATATCAGGGTTCTAATATTAATATACAAATAAATTACCAATAAAATACCTTATATGAAAAAAATAACGTCTAGAATAGAGTATTAAGGAATATTTTATATTTTATATCTGTTTTAAATTACGTTTAAGTAAAATTTATCCCAGCACCGTCTCCTTAAAAAACTCTATATTCTTTACTCAAACGATATGAAAATCCTGCATTGATTTGGAATATGCCGCAGGCAGCCAAAACGTTTTTGAGCAAGGCGCGACCGCGGGATGACGTCACGCATTGCGCTTTAACTCCGGGTCAAGGACGACTCGAGCCGAGGTGGATTAGGGTTGAACAGCTTATGACGTAATACATGGGTAAATTTTTATGAAGTCACTGAACATTTCATGTCGTAGTCTAATGTTCGTATTACTTAAATGTATTATTTACTGCTTCGTTTCGTATATGAATAATAAAAAACTCATCAAAAAGCATATTCACATTGCGTGATCTTGTTTACCACTGATAGGGAGAATGCTTTATTTGTCTCTTAGTTTTTCTGTTGTAAATTGTAAGCTAACATCTTGACTTTTACTTTTAATGTCGATAATTTTAATAGATATCGATATTTAAATTAAAATGTTATTACCATAAGGTTACGCCTTACTTGATCACAATGTACTGGATAATCGCAATAAATAAATGAACTTAAATAAATATACAAACAGCCTATGTTAATGCAAAAAATTCCTTAAAGGTAGTTATGAATTGTTTTCAGTACACAAAAATTACACAATCATAAATGATTCGCCTAAATAAGAAAAACGATCTTGTTTATAATCTTATTATTTATGACAACCCTACCATCCCGTATTGTAATTTTAGAACTTCTATTAACAAAGGCTGACGACATTTTTTATTTATTTTGACACAGCCTGTTGTAAGCTTTTAGGGATCAAATCGGGGCTGAGCTTATGAAGAAATGTCATGTTAAGACGATAGTGTAATGTTAGATACCGACTTAAACATTATTTACAAAACAATCTTTCGATCTATAAGATATTCGTTAGGACAAATTTTAGTAACGTATAATTTAATATTTTAAATTTAGATTTGTCTAAAAAGTTGAAAATGATAGAAAGGTAATCGGAATCATTGCTGTGAATCCCGACACCAACAAAGGTGGAAATTGCTTTGACGTCATAATTGAAATAATGTTGGAACCACTACATCAAAGAGCTTCGGAGTTCTTTATTGTATTACGATACAATATTGATATTATTAATTGTAGACCAATTCTAATAACCCCGGCTTCATACACATATTTTCCAGTATGAATAGTTTTCTATTTGCTATTGTCTATCACTGTGCCAAGTTCCATTCAGATCGCAAACATCCATGAATACTTTCGCATTTAAGATAATCGTGCAATAGAAGGTCTGTTTCAGTCTTTTTTGTCTCTGTCTTTTAATATTTACTCCTTTTTCTACCTTTAAATTCCTTCATGTCTCAGTATCCTAAGAAAGTGCAATCGCAAATAAAAATTATCGACATAAATCGATTATATAATTATCAGCAAAAATGTTAAAATATTTAAGTCTTTTCAGTTAGGGTGGCGATTAAATTATGTGCCAACTGAAAACGGTTTTACTTTAAAAGTCAGTATAAAACTGCGCAGTGGTGGCACGAAGGACGACCTTTGGCTTTATGTATCTCACCTTTAATATTTCTTCGCGCTATTAATTTTCAGTTTTCCTGTGATGATGTAAAAAATAAAGTAATTGGACTTTGTTTCATAAGGTCGGTTTTCTGGTTAGTTACTTTCCCTGAACTCTAACAGCAGGATTTTATAAAAAATATTAGCAGTAAATTAAATATAGATTTATTTATTTTTCTTGAAAAGACGGCCTTTCCATTAACAGCATTTCGTGTTGAAATATTTATGAGAATTTTTCAAGGGCTCATGTAGAAGCACGCAAAGAAAACGATCAACATATTTTGTATACTCTTATGCCAAATAAAAAAGATAAATCAACTGAGTTTAATGAGCTAGACCGTAGATGTATACAAAGTAGGTACTCACACACTTGAGTAATTAATGAAAACAAAATACTTTGAGTAATTATTGAAAACTATTTATGTATGACGGTCATATCTGCTGCCTATAACCATGAACACACGATGGGAATCAAGCGTAACTTGACATCGACGCCTTACGATGTTACATTAAGATTCAGTTTCCAATGATGTGTTACGCTTAATGAGCGCCAGTTGGAACATGAATTCATAGCATTCGTAAATTGGGTTCATGCGTCCTTATGAATAGTACAGACTATGATTCAAACGATTGTAAAGGTGAGATACAATTTACAATTTAATTTTTGTTTACTTATATGGACATAGGTGGTTTATAAAAGAATGTATTAATTCATTCATAAAACATTTATTCCACTATATTTTGTTGCATTCAACGTGTTTCATTCAAAAGCTTTTATCTCTAAATGCATGTATTGCACCGAAGAGGCTGAAATTTATATTCTCCTTTTTTAAGAGTCTGTTCCTTTTTTAAAGTGCGATTAATATCAACGTGTGTAAATTGGCACTAAGTCATGAAACAGGGACAGTAAATACATCGCAAGAATTATATCACACTTTCGAGAGAAATCGCAACAGAACCCTTAATGCGTATCCAACACGTTCTTTGATAGTTTTAATAAGTAATAAATATCATAAAATATAAAGTTTGAACATGTCACTGCCCGCATGCACGCATCTAGCTCACCCACACTCACTGAGACATTTTGAAAAGCACGAATATCTATCTGTCAAAATTATTAAAATAGAAGATGTAGTAATACATTTCACATTTAGTGAGTGAATATCAAATAGTCAGAGCTTCAGGAAATTATCGTTGTATATTTCTTCAGTAGCTGTGTTTTAAGCTAATTTTTTTCATCCCTCATGACTGCGCAAAACCAAACCAAACGAAACCGTTTGATATGAAGGGAGAGTCCTTAGTTAATCCAGCTGTTGACATAATAAGCTACGACAATGATTATGACATTATAATCACAATATTTTTTAATAGAAATCTTTATATGTCGAAAAATCCCAAATTTCAACTCTGGAGCCCGAATGGTAACTGAAATTTGGACGTCGGAATAGAACGTGCACATAGCTAAATGTAATATCTAATTATGTAATATTATTTTATAATGAACGAGGAAAGTATATTACATTTCTTGTCCACTCCATGAATCGTGAATTTGCTGGGCTTTTAATGTTTCAAGAATTTTGTGGCTTGATTTAGGATGCTAAGCTGACGTCAATTAATTAGAAAATCTAAAAAATAATACAAAGAAACTATAATAATAAAGGTGTTGAGACTCGTCAAATTGCTACCCTGCTTATTTAATAATTTATGTATTTTTATTTTAATATTAATAATAATTATGTTTTGGATGTGATTTAGGTATAATATTTTTTTTCCCTTTTAATGAAATTAAATATCAAAGTATGATAGTGTCTTTCTGTAGACTGTTAATTTAAATTTTTTTCGTTCAGTAGATCGATGCTCAAAGGGATGGTTAGGTTCGTATCGACAGGTGAAACTGTATAGCAAGTAGAATAATAAATTCTTCCTTCCTTTTACGAGGGTGGCTCAAAGCCAATTCACACTGTACGAAATTCGGGATTGCGACCAAATAGAGCTGAGATAACGCTTATCGATAGTATATATTAGTGACAGCTCTATAAAATTTTTATAGTTGAGATATGGCTCCGTTTTCTATTGTACAGTTTTCATTTCCTTGAGCTGTGTTTTCATAATAATTAATTATATTTCAACTACCGTTGTCAAGGGTATATTTGCGCATGATATACAAAGTAATGTTTCAAAAGTCACTATTTCATATAGGAAAACATTAAATTGCGAAAGAAACCAAATGAACTATTATTATGACATATTAAAATATCATAACGAGGAAATATAAATAGAAATTTTAAGGCCTATACGCACCTTGGAGATATTCCTAAACACACGTTAATGTCAGACCGTATCATGGATAAGTATATAAGTTATTGTCAAATGTTTGCTTATTTACTCAATCTATTTTTGAAATATATCAAAAACCTAATTCTATCCTTCATCGATATATTTGACATACGGCACTTTTTCTTCTCGTCGCAAAGATTTTATTTTGCCGGGATATGCTAACTTTACTTATTGTGAGTAATGAGGAAGACGGTGTCCGCTTCTTATTTGCACTTATTCTGGTTCAATGCTCGGAAATAAGTGTAATATATGTATTTAAAGCACGCCAAATCGAATGTTTTTTGTGCCAAAATATGCTAAATTATTTATCCTAAAATAAACATTGATTTTATAGATATACTCTTGTGTACTTAGTATAGTTTATTTGTATGACATGGTACAGTTTTCACTTCTGTACAATCAAAGAATTTACTTATACGTCGATTATCTTCTATCGTGTTGTCTCACTACCTGTAATCACTATTTATATATTCTAAGGGTATATAAAAAAGTACAAAACCTACGATGTTACTAAATTTGTTAAAGACTGGTCTCTGCAATAAATCTTAAAAAGTGGGACTTTATGGGGCGTTAATAACAATTTAAAAAGCTTAGTTTCACAGTGCTTTGTCACGTTTTTTCGATTTACATTTGAAATTCTAACAGCATACATAATACATAGTGTAAGAATATAAAGCGTATGCAATTCTAATTAAACAATTAATAGGTATTATTTTTATATACAATGGTAAGACCGAGTGAAAATAGTATTTACGCGTTTTCGTTCGTCAGTTTAATTTCCACTATGGTGATTATACAATTTGGTACTATACTAAAATCATCATTAATACATCTCACTGTTGGGAACAGGCTTTCCTTTCTATTTTTATTTTTTTCCATTGTGCTATAAGAACGACACTAAAGAAAAAACTAATCAGGAATAACAATTAAATGACTTTTTTCTAAACTGATATCTACCAGCTAAATATAATTTTTAATTTGAATTAGGAATGTGTAACTAAAGTGAAGATAATATTTCATATCAAAGTGGCCAGTGAGTCAAAATGCCAATATTTTTATCGCATACGTGGGAGAAACCGTTTAACACATGAGGAATAATTACCATATCACCACAATACTTGCCCAATGCGATTTATTGGTTGACAGCAGTTGTCGTAATAACCGAGCCATCGGGTTCATTAGCCTTCAGAATCACGGAGGAGTTTCATATTTTTTGATAGCTATCCGATCCCATGGTGAAATTTGTTTTAATTGTGCAATCAAAACCAGAGCACTCAAATTTCTACGCTAGCTACAACTACAAAATAACCCAAAAAACTATTTCCCTGATCATTAACACTATTCCGCATTCGTATATACTATAAAAACATATATAATAAAGTATTCCTGTGTTCCTCAACCGATGGCTCCAAATAGTCATACAACCGAACTTAATATAATTCCGGTCTTATTTTTTAGTCGTTCAGCTAATACATCAACGTCGCGCGCCGGCCTAATTCCAGCCACGGCAAATTGGGATTAATAACGTCCTTACAAAGAGGGAATTCTTCTACATTTCTTAGTGATTAGGTGCCAAGAATAGTCGTAGATTATCTTGTGAGGAATAAATTCGACTACGAACCTTTTTAGTTTTTCTTGCTTAAAACCTATCAAATGTTGTTATTCTCTAAAGATATTAAGTTTCAGATTCAAAATAGCAGTTTTAACTTATGATAAACAAATGTAACACAAATAAGTAGTATAATTTATAAGTGAAGACTTAAGTTTTAGCGTTCAAGTCGACCTTTAACGTCAAAGAGCAGCTGTTTAGACTTTAAAGAAGCAATTCTTTATAACAATAATGCAAATACATTAATATTCTTTTAAGATTTGGAAAAGTTTTACTTTTTTAGAAAGTATAGCAATTATACTAATATCGCGTGCAACATAGTCGAGATTCCTTAGTGCGTGCACGTTAACGCTGATTCAATATTACTCTTCTTATTCCGTAAGAGCGTAAGTAGACCCAGGGGTATTACTAGCGTATACAGGCTAAGGTAACTGATCATTACCAGCTTTGCCGGTTGTCTACCACCCCTATAACTGTACAAAAGTGATTAGTAAATTTTATTCAATACTATTTCAACAATGTATTAAACCCAAACTCAGACAAGATACAGTCTATTCATCAAAAGCCGTTGTAGGTCCAACAGCTGAGCACACAGCGTGGGTTAGTAATGTTATATAAAATCTTGATATTTATGATGTCTTATAAGATCTTGAAATTTTCTATAAACTTACATATTTCAATATACAGTCAGATTCAAGAAACTACTCTTAATAAGACCCTTTATAATTCAGGTACATAGCTTAAATACCTTTATTGCTGCGCAGAAAGTACCAACGTTATATACCAATTTTTAATAATTGATACGAGCTCTAATTGACCCATCTTAGATCATTGAGTCAGTCTCATGAGACTTCAGGGTACTTACCTATCTAATTGACAAACAAAGATTTTTATTGAGTCACTTTCATTCTAAAGATACAAAGTTTTCTATAGAAGGCCTAGGTTTGAAAGTTTTTAACGATTGAAGTTCTCCCACACTTTTAATATAATGGCATTATACCAATGAACTAACCATAAAATACTTCAGTCATGGCAATAAAATTTACATAAACAATTTCTTTTATTTCTTACTTATACTTTCTCAAATTTGAAATAGCAAAAATTATGTGTGAATATTTTTTTAAGTTTTTTGTAAATCTAATAGAATTATTAAATCAACACTCAAGATAACGTACTTTGTTGAAATATATCAATTTAATTTAATGTCCTTCATTAAAGTAACACTTTAAAAAAATTACTATAATATAATAATTAATAGATGCGTAGATAGCTAGGAAAATTTTGTATAAAGATGGAGAAAGTACCCCTTTGATCTCTGTATTCTTAAGGAGTTATCTGTCACACTCTACAAATCCAGGCTTATTATAAAGTATTTTATTTAAAGAAAAAGAAAACTTGTAATTTAATATTTGATTTTATCAAAATCCATCTCGAGACTGCTTAGAGTAATTTTTGCAAACTATTCGGATTCGGTCTCCTTTACTTAAACAAATTATGTTGTATTACAAAATTTAACTTCATATTTTCATTTTTCAAGCTTTTGCACAATGTTAAGTATACAGACACATTCCAGTCCAATATTTAAATAAAATTAAATATGCGAGCCTGTTCTCTCTAACACGACATTCGTACAAAACGGTCGAGTTGTCTGGCCGTCCGAAAAGCTTTGTAAACGAAAAAGGAAGCGCTTGGTGTCTCATAAAATGTACTTTCAAGTGCTGCCTGAACTTGACAGCATAATTTATATATTAGGACAAATTTTTATTAGAATTTTTTCGGAGACGATGAAAAAGCATTTTATAAAAATAAAATTTAAGATAAAAACTCTTTATCTTAAATTTTATTTTTAACTTTACATTACATCACCTGGTTTTTTGAATTTAACTTTCTTTGATTTTCGAATATTAATTGTGAAGCAGATTATAAGTGCGACTCTCACTAAGTACTTAAGAAGATGATAGTTTTTAACGTTTTGTTATTAATTGATAAAATGATTATATTTTGATTTATTATTTTTGTTATTGATTTAATTTTTTGTTTACAAAAAAGTTATAATATTGATTAGTTTGAATTTTTATGATGTCTTTGTTTTGGCTAATGTAGTTTTGACTAATGCTGTTGGCCGCAGATGGCCTTTACAGCGTTACCGGGGTTGTAAGGAGGCGAGAACTTTGTAGTCCTCAAACCTTAAGTGGTGATTCGCCTCTGGAGGAATTCTAATCGACAGGCATCACCTCCAGGGGAGGCGTCCCGCTATCTTTCAGTCTCCAGAGCACTCGAGCCATGAGGGAGCGACCAACTTGAAGGTGCATCTAATGGTTCAGACCACGATATATATTAATGCTGAAGTATACGAAATACGATAAAAAATTAATCATGAACAGGACTCAACAGTTTTTCAATAACAAAAATAAAGTAAAATCCCATTAGCCTGGTTTTTTTTAAGAGCCATGGCTAATAAATCAAAGACAATATTAAATTTATTTAGATTTAGTATATTGTTTAATGTTATTTTTTAAAACTCATTGTGATGTTTATTTTTTTATTGTGATATTTATTTATAAACTCATTTTGTTTTTGTTAGCAATGGAAAACAAATTTATTTCAGATTAAACCCACTGCCTTTACCATTAGAGTTCAGTTATAAGCCCTTCGATTAATTATTTTTATTTAAGGAAATATAAAGGAGAATGTCTTACTGATAATGTGCTCACGAGCTGGTATAACAAAGCTTAAGACGTTATATAAGATTGTAGACTAATAATAAAACAATTTATCTCTTCGCTTGTATAATTAAATAACATTCAAACTACGTCTTCGCATCGCGAAACAATGTTTTAAGCGATTCAATCTCCTTAATTTGTAGTAACTGGTGAAATCCGGATAACAGCTCAATGAACTGAATTAATTCAGTTTCACAAAGACTAACATTTTGTGAGATAACTGTGCAGATTGAAATCAGGGCTGTCAAACGCAGTTGGACATGTTGATATTAAATATGTCCGGTGGACCCTTGACTTGCTGATCGAAAACTGTCAACTAGCAACCCTAGACTGTAAAGACTTTATTTGTACGATGGAACTACACACATACACTGCAATATCAGTTTAGTTTTGGTACAGCCAACATACATCCGAGAGAAGTCCTCACCAAAGATCTTCAAACAGATCCGCATTCAGCGGCTTCCCGCGACCTTAAAAGCCTACTAACGCTGCGTCTCTTAATATTCGCCCCCGACTCGAGGACCTTTTCGCCCCAACGGGGGTAACCTTGTGCTTTATCCTACCCACTGCTTCATGACATTTAGTCGAGTGGTCAGTAGGTACGTGACAACTAAAGAGGCATATTTTGATAATGTTCCTTTAAAAATAAAATTCTATTAAATAACTATATACGTCAAACTAAAAGAAAGTGTTGTATATATAGATTTCTCAAATATTCATACAACCGTTACCGTATCGTATCGTATATTGATACATATTTTGTGTTTTCCATTTAAGCCGGATATGTATTAATGGAAGCGGCGTTAGATGCAGTAGCGCCGCTTAGAATGGGTTTAATTCAACATTTTTCTGAAACGACTAAGTCAACTTATATCTTCCTAAGATCAGTTTAATTGGACGATAATATTTTTACAAATTTGCTAAAAACAAGTAAATAAATTATGCTATTAAATTCGTTCCTAACATAATAAAGACTTTGTAGAAATATTATTTAAAAAAGGTACATATAGCTATTTTTAAATTCAATCTCTCCATTTGTATATTATGTTCGTACGTTAACATTGTTCCAAAGCGTATTCCTGTCATGAAATGTTATAGTTACCGAATTATAGTAATTTATTTTGGTCACAGCCCTAAACACAAGTCAGACGGCGAGGCGTCAAGGCGCATTGTCACGCGTGTCACGTTCCGTGATTCGGAGCCTTCTGTCCCTTCTTCACGTACAGTGCGCATTAAGAGTGGAAGCTAAACAATAGTATGTTCTATTACAATTAGATAAGATCGGTAAAAATTATGTGCAGTAAGTCTTTGTAGCGACTGAATACTTAGCCAAAGTTCACAGTTGTTTGTACAGTTGTAACCTCGGCTACTAACATGTGTTCAGTAAATTAGCACTTACATTACGCATGAAAAATATTTCGTATACAATTTAAATAATTAATGAAAAATTAACAACCTAGCGATGCATCGTTGGTAATTCTCCCACGAGGTGGATCGACGATCTGGTTAAGGTCGCGGGAAGCCGCTGGATGTGGACAGCATAGAACCGATTTGTTTGGAGATCTTCGGGGGAGGCCTTTGTCAAGCAATGGGTGTCTCACGGTTGATATGATGATGAAAGTACTAACGAAAACCTAGCACTTATATATATATGTTTGCTCTCATATAATTGACACGTTTATTGTAATTACGTTTAGAACCAAAGTTCTAGTCACCGCAAATAAATTTAATAAATAAACAATTACTGAGGGTATTCTCTTTCCAGCACAATTAATCCTATATACTATACCATTGCCGTGCATCTAGAGAGTTGAGGTCTAAAAATAGCTTACTATTACTGTATAAGTAACTGGTCCTGAGCCAGATAGAGTACGCCTCTGTAGTTTGGTCACCCCAATATAATATTTACATTAACTTATTGGAATCTACCCAAAGGCCTTTTCTTAGAACTTTGACGTTGCGTTTTGATCACAAAAGAGAGCTCACATACTATTCAGAGCGACTTTTTTAAATTGAGGACACAGCTTACCTACCTACATAAAATTTTTAGCGGTTCTATAGCAACCACGCTCACTTCGTAATTCCTTCGAAGGTCCCCGAATCCCGAATGTCGAATAGGTCATCAAGACGGGAATGACTTTTCCTGGTTCCCCTTTGTGACAATAATGTCTTTCTACAATCCTATGTATTGAATGCGTCGAGAGTATAACGCGATTTTGAGCTAGCAGGACGGTGTACCTGATATTTGCGGATCGACTCTTATTAGTTGGAAGTCAGACATGAAAAGAAATATTACATAATTATATCAATATTCATTTTAATAAATAAATGACATTGTAAATCTTAGGTATAATTTATGTAATATGATGTATTGAGTATAATTTATTTGTATTTTTTGGTGTAATTTATAATAAGTGTTATCTATTATATATCTGTTTACCACCAGTTCCAGCCTACAGCTATAACCTATGTAGTCGCGTCCAACTCTTATTGTATTTAGTAACACTGTTAATGTAGTAAATAAAATAAATGAATAAAATACCCTACCGTAAAAAAGGAAACTTCTATTTAAATTTCTCATATAAAAAAATATCAATCAGTTCTTTGATTTTGTATGATCACTACTTTTCTGCGAAATTTCCCTAACCAGTACGATTGGTCTTATGATGGTATGTAGATCTTTTACACCGGGACTGATTTATTTTGCACATTTTTAGTACTGTATTTTAATAACAATATTATTAAAATGAAGTGAAAAGATGATCCATCAGAATTGTTTGTTATGTGAATATATTAAAGCAGAAGGTTATTTTTAGATTTATCTTTGTTCGTTGTCCCGTTACGAAACAAAAATAGGTACAAAAAGCATGTAACTAGATGTACTAAACATTACTATTATTTAATAATATCTATTTGATAAATATAACTGCTAGTTTATAGGTCTTTGGTACGTTTTGGTTGTATATCTACTTGGGATATGGGGAAAAACCGTTTTCGGCGTCCTATTCTGTTACACATTCGTGGTTAAATTTACAAAGTAGATATAATAAACTTGATATTTCACTTTAATTATTTTAATATATTAAACGGGAATCATAAGGGTTGTAATAAATATATTTCAACAACAACAGCATTATTTGCTTGTTTTCTTGCAAAAAAAAAACGCTTGCTCTCTTTATTTACACCTATCTACAAAGCTTTAGCGAATGTTGAATAATGGAACGGCTGTTATGAACGTTTTTTATTCAGCGTTAGAGTGAAATATGTCGAAGATGAAATAGGTGTAGGTAATAGCGTAGAAACTCGCGATACTAAACTAAGTAACTTTTAATAGAGAAAATTTAACATGCATTTGATAAAAATTATCTTGTATTATAATTATAACATTCTAACAAACATCCAAGCAAAAGTAAGATTTTGATTTGATGAGATTTTTTATGGGTACTGGAGCTGTGTAAATCTTAATATATTTATAAATATCAATATTATGTAAAGGTTGATGACCTATTGGTAAATATTATCAGATATTACCAATATACCAATTTTTTATGTGTTTTTAATAATGTAATAATGCGTGTGTCCGATAGTGTCCATAATAAATAAAGTATATTAATTAAAAAAACAAATATTAATAATGTTTAGACTCTTTACATTACCGCGATTCGAACTCAAGAGATCTGTTTTTGTACAGGGCACATGCCGCAGACGACGATGAATATTGAACATTTATGAAATATATTGATATCTAATAAGAAGTTTTTTGTTTTACTTTGGGGGGAAACATCTGAGCACTATAGGTCATATCACCACCACGTTTCCCCAATGAGGGTTGTTGGTTTAAAGCAGTTGCTATAACAACTGAGACCAACGGCTCAACTTTCCTTCCAAAGCTCTAATAAGCTCAAAATAATAAATTTGATTAAACCATACTGGGACGACAATAAGTAGCTTTGTTTTATCGAAACCAGAGCGTTCGAATCACGAAGTCATGAACTCTACATCGCGTGATATTTATAAAACGACGTTTTACAAAAAAAGCATCCATAAACATTCTTCGTGGAAGCATTGCTTGGGAAGCGGAAGTTTGTCCCTCGATAGCGGTGAAATCCCTTCTTTTAATTCTTACGATGACCCCTATGACCGTTATAAGCTTATAAAGTGTCATAGTATCATTAACATTAATAAATTTGTTGAAAAATTCTTCAGTCACCCCACAAAGAACTAATTTATTAGTCTTCATTTAATCTTCGTTTGTATATAAAAATAAATTGATGTTCATTAATCTTGCTAATACTGAAAAACGGTTTGACCTATTTGAATAATTGTTATTGTGTTTTATGTGGTTTAATTAAGAGGTGGCATAAAAATAACTGGGAAAATCCAAAAGAACAGCTTAAAAATATAAAATTTAAATTTGGTTATTTAGTACGGAAAATGGCTTTACTAACATTTCAAACATTAAAAGTGTCATTTCTTCCATCGCTACTTCGGGTTACTTTTAATAGATGGCGTTAGTGGTATTTTATAGGTGAAATAAAGTTTACCGGGTCAACAAGTTTAAAAAAGAAATTAGAAACATTATGTGGCAATCAACAATGTGCTGCTTTAAACTTTGGAATAAAGTGGAAATAGAGAAACCTATAAAATCACTTCTTTGCATCTTAACATCGTTCATAATATACGAAATGTAAACATATTAAGCCAATGTAAGTGTCCCGAATATGGTCTTCTGTAATGTGAAAACAATGCGACTAGTTCACAAAATATCGCCATTGTAATCGAGGTCCATTACATCTTTCTTTCATATTTTATACTATATTTAACACATACATATTTATACTAATGATAAACTTCAAAGGTGATTTAAGCCTTTTATACTCACTTTTTCTTTCATACACTCATTTTATATTCAGATCATTTTAATAAAACAAGCATAACTTTACATTGCATTTTACATATACCTGTATCAAAATTGGGTATTTGGCAATTTGCCCAGAAAATGACGAAATCTCACTCAATCTCCACCCGAAGCGTTACGACGTTCCTCAATGAATTCGCAATCCAATCTAACCTATCTTTTGGGTTTAGCCGATTATAGTACAATAACAATAAATAGAAGAACTTATATGTTTTGTTACTTCTGCCACAACCAATAATCGGGTCAATTATTACCTATCGTTACGTTATCTCGCGAACTAAGCAATTTTTCGATGTTGTTGACTTCATTGAGAGTATCCAATGTATACAATGCATTATTTTATCGCAATTTTGGATTTGCTTGCGTATACAAACTAATAAGTTTCAAATACGTCTTAAAATGTCTCGGGTAGGTTATGAAACATACAAGACGTGGGTATTTTATTTGTATTTTGGGGCTATACAGTCTTGAGAATGTTTTAATACTATGACCAGAAAGTTCTATTGTTTTGCCACTTTAGGTCTTTGATTTGGGCACTTTCAATAAATTTTAGAATCGGTCCAAACTCTTAGAGTTTTAATTTCATTTGGGTCGATTATGGGCCTTAGTCATGAAAGCTTCATTTGTGGATGTGAGGTCGATAGTCACTCTCCTGTCTACAGTAGTGATAGTAAGTTTTATGTTGAATAAATTTTAATATTTAATTTTCTCGGCAGAGGTATAAATTCTCTTTTGAGCTTTTGTAGTTAGCTTGCAATCAAAAGATGATGCGCATAACATTATCACAGCGTTTACTCACCAAAAAAAAAGAAAAAAAATATACACTCTAAATATGATCACGTGATATTAATACTTTAATATAACTTGAAAAGTATTTTTCTTTCTGTATTCAATATCGATGTAGCGTGTAATCAATGTAGCATATGCTGTTAAGCTTAAATTGATAAACGGGGTAATAAGGGGTATTTCTTACTTGCGATTCGATAACCAAACGATGGCGGTCGCGTGTACTCAACTGTGGAAATATACTTACTCCGCATCGAAATTCCATACGGCCTCCTGAAATATCGGTGTTTCCGTTCAAAAATGCAACTCTACCGGAGCTGAACCATTAAGCCGTTAGATACGAAGTATTGATTTCATACATACGCGTTAATATACCGCAGTGAAATCGCAGTTAGAATTCCGACACACCGTTTCGTGTTTTACTTAAATACTATTACAATTAGATCTTAGCATATAGATATGTTGACGATAGATAGATAATAACAAGCTGTTGGGAATGATTAACGTACATGCATTAGATATTATTTGCTCAATATAGCATTGAGTTGCACGAACATAGTTTCTCTTCTGATAAAACTAATTATAGGTAAATATTGGACTCGATATTATACGTTAATTAAAATTAAATTTGATTTTAATACGATTCTTTCATTACAATCCAACCAAAAAAAAACGTCTTTTGACGTTTCTTAAAGCACATTTGCTTCATTTTAACGCCATTCGCAAAACATTCAGATTGAAATAAGTCAACAGTTAATGACTCGTTTAAGTTTCGGCCAACTTGATGTTCCTAAAAGTGAATCTTACATATTGAATTGGAATAAAGGACAGGCAAATAACTTAATTTTAGTTTGAGTCATTGTCGACTAATAATCAGTTGATTATTCGATTATTAATGTTGATTACGTAGCTGACGAGCACAGTTAGTCAACTGTGCCCGCAATATGGTAAATGCACTGACATTGTTTTCAAGTACATACTTGAAACTACTATGCTGTAAAAAACGTTTTTTTCTTCATTGCTCCAGGAGTACATAGAAAATTGAACTCATTTAAAGTCGCAAACGGATAAGAGCGTTAGGTCCAGAAACGCTCCGCTCAAATTCATAAGCGTCTTGCTATTAGGGAGATTCCAGTTAATATGAAGGCAAACGTTAATGGATCTTAAAACACTGCCTACTAGACTGGTTTAAAAAAATAATACCCAACTGACACCAAAAGTCACTGATATTTTAACTGCACAGTGCAATAATTTTTTCAGTATATTTACTACAATTAATAGAGTAAGACTACTGGTGTTCCAAACAAGTAAATAAAAGTATTATATTTTGTAAAAAGGTGTTTAAAAAATATCCATTTGTCTATGTTCCTTTCATTCTTCCACATTTTTATATTTTGCAATCAATTTAATCAGACGTCATAATAACAGCTCAGCTAATATAACACAAAAGCCTCCATGAAATTGCTTTTAATACAGCCTTAACTGGGGCCAAAAGGTTGCCTTCATTCAGTTTAAATAATGGGCACATTTGTACAAAACTGGGCACCAATATATTCGAACGAGTCAATAGCCTTTTTTACGTTTGTATTTTGAAAGAATCAATATGTATTCAATTCATGTGAACGAGAGGAATTTTTATTCCCTTTTAAATAAAAAAAATCTATTAAAAGGGGATTGTTTAATGATTATATTTTAATTTTTATATGTGGTTTTAACATTTTTGAATTAACTGCTACAAAAGAATACACTTTGTGATAATCATCGTTAGTGTTGGTGGGAAGCCAAAATTAACGAACTTATTTATAAGTAAATCGTTAATTATAATAGTTACTTGTAGTAAAAAAACCACAAACCATGAATAAGTTCTAGCTTAGATCGTTTGTAGGTTGTATGCTAGTCTCATCAATTTTAAAGCCTCTACGTAGTTGAAACAAATATACCAAACAACTTTGATTTTGAAAGGTTTACTTAGTAAACTGTAACTAAATTAGAGATAATTAAAAATTATTAGTGAAGAACGGCTTACCTACGATGTCACGTTAAACCATTTTTTGGAAACCTTTATTGTTAGTTTTAGGGTTGGGAGTAAACTGCTTCATGGAGATAATGACTTCAGTTCATTAGTGCGTTGCATATTAAGATAAAAACTTAAATAAAATTTTAGTATAAGAACAAGAATTCAGATATTCACCATTGTTTTTTTTTTATTTATTGTCATACCGCAAGCACAGTTTCATACGGCATTAGCTCGGGTGGATTGCTGACACAGCAGGCTTGAAGCTCTTCATTTCGGGCGACTATAAGGGCCCTTCTTACGGTATCGCTTGTCACGATCGTTAGTGGTATCATTTGTTTCATATTCATCATTGGTCATACATAAGAAATTACATAGTACAAATCGTAATTTTAATTCAAATTTTTATGTTAGTAATGATTGGAAGGATAAAGTACAGTTTTTAAAACTGAGAATCTGCCTAAATGTCAATTCGCTATTATCGTCTTTAACGAAAGATAAACAGTTTAACTCCTGGGTACGGACTTCCTTAATATATGGGAGTGACGCAGGATTTAGGGTTGTAACACCATCACAATAGCCTTGTATTGAGGCAGAAACGAGTGGAACTTTTGTGAACAAATAATAGTATATTGTTTTGTTCTTTACTGAAGAGATTTGAGATTTGAAGATTTGTTTGTTCTTTTGTTTTCTTTGTTTTTTCTCCAATAGAGTTATTACTCATAGTGTAAACCATTGAGTATAATACGTATAAAATATCCAGGTTACGGAAAAATATAAACTAATTTTCCTTTACTGATATTATGTCCAAAACAAACACCATTCATATGAATAACCTTTATAAAAAAGCTTTTTTTAACAGTCCGCTAGAGACGGTCTTCTGGTTTCATTTAATTTGACCGTCTAAATCAAAGTAAATATCCGCCAGTTTTGCGGGAAATATTTGGATGATTGAATATGAGCGTTATAGAACCTTTATTTTTCTTGAAAATTGATGTTCTACTTACTGCAAACTGCTCAGAGGACAGAATCGTATATTTTTGGTAATATAGAATACAATTATCATTTCGTTGTGATTTATCACTCGAATTTGGTGTGCTTGACTGAAGAAGCATCGCGTCCCACCTTTCAGAAGATTGCAATCTGATACCATAATTTTTTAGAGTTGGGTTCCTGATATGAATAAGATCGATATAACGCTTCTTCTTGATTTTCACAGACTAGGTACTACTAATGTATGAGTACTACTTTAATAATCATTTACAGACCCGTAACAATTTAAATCGTGGCAATTCTTCTGAAATAATATCGTTCCCTTTCCATTTAAATAAAGCATACGCACTTGATCAAATATTAATCAAACATCTAATGTTTTTTTAATATTTGAA
Organism: Acentria ephemerella; assembly: GCA_943193645.1. NCBI lineage: Eukaryota > Metazoa > Arthropoda > Insecta > Lepidoptera > Crambidae > Acentria > Acentria ephemerella. The sequence continues at coordinate 9,564,335 of OW971881.1, forward strand.
AAGGGTCCTTTTCAGCTTAAACTTATAGCGCTTTTGTGCAAGTATTCGTCTCAATAAGAAGCAGTAACGAAACGTTTGCTGTAACAATAATGTTCTGTAAATCAGACCCGAGCTTTTTGCCGTCAAAGTTTACCTATAACGCCGCGAAGTTCTCGACTCTCCGAGGCAACTAGATAAAATTTCCTCGCTCCTACCACGAGTTTTTTATATCTTCTCTCACAAAGGAAACGTGAGAACTGCAGTTTTGAACTTGATTTAGAAATAAATATAGCCTATGTTTTCAGCCTGTATTTTAAAGCCGTTTTATTTTGAGTATTACAGTATAAATATTAAAATATTGGTTTATAATGTTGTAGAAGAAGATTTGCTAGATTTTTTAAACCCCAAAGTTATAGTATCTTAATAGTCTTTAGAAAGACAGAACTCTTAAATACATCCATTCACAGGGAGTTTAGTTAAATAAAATAGAACATTACCCATTTGCATCTTATAATAAGATATTACATAATATTGTTAGGCCAAAATTACTTTTTTTTAACAATTATTTATTTTGACAATTTATGTACATGTACACAATTAGATGAGATATATGATACACGGAAAAAATGTACAAGTATACTTATTTCTCACGAAATCTCTTTCATTAGACCCTTACAAATAAGAGCAGCCTCATATATTACGCTAATTTCTAAAAGTGTAAAATATTTCTTTAATATTTCTTATTATAATTAACTTTAACAGGTTCTGACGCGGAGCCAGTGTGGAAGCTACAAGATCCTGGCTTCGATCAAGGCTATGGGTCGGAAAGGTCTCCGGAGGATGATTATGTGCCCCCGATAGTACCTGCCATCTCTTTGGAGGCGTACGAAGCGGACCTGCGATCAGTTTACCCTTTCATCAATGATGGTAAGTCCCTTCACCCTTACAGTTAATAAAAAATTAATATCATTTTAAATGTATTTGAACCAAACTTCAAACTAAAATTATGACACCTGCCCTTGAAAATCAATAAATCGTTTTCAAAAAGGGTGTGAAATTTTTTTTACCGGGGCGGCATCGCGCGAGTAATACCCCTGGTGTTGCAAGCGTCCATAGGCTACGGTAACCGCTTTCCAACAAGTGGGCCGTACAATTGAATGCTATCATAGTGTTATAAAAAACCTGTAATGGCTAAAAATTTTGATGTATAATTTACCATATTGAATAAATAAGCGAATGAATAGAAACAATATCGTATAAGGTGTCTAAACTGATCAATACCTCTCTATCTGAGAACACCCTTCAATAATTCCTCAGCATTGATCTCTACAATATCGTCTATAAACTACAACACCCACCAATTTGCTGTCATGCCCCCCAGCGAAATGTAACACTGTTTCAGGTATCATAAATAACTCACTGGGATGGCGGCATAATAGTTTTATGAATATCTACGGGTAATAACTGTCTGCTATAAAAGTGAGTTGAAGTAAATTTTTATAGTGGGTTGTGTAGGATCTATAAACAATTCGCTCTTACATACTTACACTGCCTTAGTACGGCTGTTATTAGATATTAGGCAATATGTAAAGCTATAAAATAATATCCGAGTTATCGAAACAATAATTCATTTGTTTATAATGATTATAGAAAACGATTTCTTTTAATTTTTTTTATAACTTGAACTTAAACTGGAATATAATTTTTTTTATCTGAATTTAAAGATTTGAAATGTTATTAATTATTTAAAGTATGTTAAATGAAAATCTATAAATGCTCCAGGTTTTTTTTTAGATTCTCGCGATTGTTCTTTCAATACGATTTGTGAAAAAGTGGTCTTGATACAGTCCAAATCGACGATTTCTTCATTGAACTGTACATTTTCCTTTTAGATTTTTCTAACAGAACATGCGAAAAAGGAAAAAAGCCATTTGCTGTGGTTCAAAAACAAGTTAGGCGCAGATAAAAAAGTTTGCTCTAGATTTAGCTATAACCTACCTACCTACTGTTGCGAAAGACTCGTCTCCTTATTATAGAACGTCAAGGTAAACAAGGATTATTATTCATAAATCTGTAACACTTTTATAGCATAAATGGCGCTATAGTCCACCTTGATTACAATTTGTTCCGTTTTACGGTTGTTATTGCCGTCAACTTGTAAATAAAGTAATCTGACGTTTTGAGATATTATGTTTAGCTTCATAGTTTGATTTCCTGCGGGAATAAGAAAAAAGATAATTTGTGTATTTTTAGCTAATATAGTTCGGGATAATTAATAGACATCAAATTAATGTTGCATTTGAGTCCTATAATAGATTTGTTTCGACAGTAATACACGTTGATTAATGTCGCTCACAATAGGCAGTGATAAATCATGGAATAACACTAGGGCAGCCTCGTCAATGATAACCGCAAATGACAAATTATTTGTTATTTCGGAGCCAGCTATTGTGTGAATGTAATAATGTTCTCATTTAATGCAAAATGTTAAACGATTAACATAACATTGTATTGGTATGACATTATTTATAACTAAAGTATATAATAAAATTAAATTAGAAAGGACAGATTAAGTTAACAATTTCACGTCCACATAATTGGTCTTGACCCAAAATCAGGAAAAGTTGTAGTTAACAAATGAGTTATTAAAATAGGTCTCGTTATTTATTTACTTATATTATCTAAGCCTAATATTCAAACAGACAGAAAAGGATCAAGGCTTATGTTTTCATTGTTTTTATACAGCTGTGACTACATTTTACATCCCGCTAAGCAGACAAGCTATCGCCGTGGGTGTTAATGACCGCTGTATTAATATCGTTATAAGAATAATCGATAATATACTACAGCAAATTTTGTAATTTAATTTGTCTGTGTTATATAATAATTAATAGCGAAGAATAAACGTAAATTTATTTAAATGGCTCATTTGTTTTTCAATGTTGTTATTTTAACAATATATTCTTGCCTCGATGTAGAGAAAAATATATATCAATAAAAAATGTTTATTAATAAATACTTCACTTGCTTTTCAAATATTATTCTCTGCCAATGTAATCCATAGACAATCATCTCATCAGCTAAATTATGACCATCAAAGTTCATAACGCACTGAACTGGTAAATCTGAACGCGCCATTAGGCTCAGAGGTCCCAATGAACCTAAAGCAGTGACGCAGCATCGACCCTTCAAATAAAAAAATAGTCCCATTCCAACGCTTCAGTAATTCAATTTCCTGGGGGAAATCTGTAATATCTGTACAAAATCGAATAACATTGAAATTTCCGCTGTTATATTAACGCTATATTGGTTTTAAAATGGAAACGAATCCATTAACAAGAGCATTTTAATTAAATTTTCGCGATTAAAAGACTTTGCAATGTCCACCCGTTGTGCGATATTTGCCATGAATTTCTCATTCAATTTATATATTTTCCAAATATTACTATAGATTATCATCTGGTACGTACTTTGTAGCTCCATTTTAAATCAAAAGCAATATAATTGAACTCGAAAAAGTCAAATCAATTAATTCATAAATATTACTCAACATTCGTGACTATATTCAATTCACTTTTTAAGAGAGTAAAACATCGATTTAACTACTATGGGCTTTTAGAACACTTATAAAATATTATATGCCTTTAATGGAAAAATCCACTCGTATAAATAAACTTTATATATTCACTACGAATGAATACGGAACTAGATATACCTACCTTCCTTCTTGAAACAATTGGAGGTCACGGAATTGTTATTTCTATCTCCCAACACGATTATAAACTACGATGTTTTTAGTTTATTCTTCTACTTTTTTTAGAAGAAATTTGTGTTTAGTAAAACTGATGTCGAGTAAATCTAATGACGTAATAATCATAAAGTTTTATTATTTTTTGATGATCAAATAGGGCTAAGTAAGTAAATGCAACATGAAAAGCATAAAATTTATTATGTATAAATATAACGATTGTAACCACAATCTAATAAAAACCGAAGTTATGTTATTGAGCAGACCTTCGCGGGCTAGTAAGTCAAAAGGTTAAGGTTTATATGAAATGCAGTTTCATGACAAGCAACCTCGCCATTGATTATAACGTCAGCTACTTAGTTTTCATAGATAAGATAGAGTAACATTATACCAAGATTTTATGTCTTGACTGTATTTTAATGTTCTCGTATGATTGTTAGACAAATTGAGACACTAACTTATTATGAAATCACTAACAAAAATAACTAAGAAAATTAAAAAGCGTTAGTTTTCTCAATATATGCGTTCTTTACAAATATTTATACAATAAACTTCACTATCATGATACGACATTGAAACTTATAGATTACTTATAAAAGCCTTGTAAAGTTACGCAGTTCTTTATCTCTTTTAAAATTTCATTCAAATGAACCTGCCAAAACACTGTATAAATGCACTATGCTTAAAAAGTTCTTGTTAGTTGATTAGATGTTCAATCAATATAACATAACATCTCTTGAATCCGAGTAGGTCTGATATTCTAAAATCGTAATTATACAAATTTAATTTTAGAATATCTTCGATTTTATCACTAATCAAGTAATTCATTAAATAATTTTGTAAATATTACTTCAAATCGACTACGAATAAAAATAAAAGGCGTTGTCCGATACACGAACATTTATAAATCAATTTACAAATCGTATTCGTATATTAGACGGCTTTTATTATTTGTTCCCTTGGATAGGACATAATCGGCTTTCCCTGTAACTTTTAAATCTGTAAACTGGAGCGAAAGTGACAGATGTTTCATATGAAATAACCATCTCACCTAAGATAAATTCTCTAGGTTTGATGCACGCTTCAAGGTACACTTCATATAAAAATGCGACGATAAAGATTTCAAGTAATCTAAAAATAAGATTCCTAACTAGGGTCCTACCATCCCTACGATATCAGGAGCTATCATTTCATTTATTGCGAACGAGTTACCAGAAACAAGGTAACTCTATATTCGTGTGCTATCACATTCACACGCTCAATTTGTATGCATGCCCTAGTACTCCCCGGGCTACATCTCGGCTTCATTTACACATCGGTGAATGGCAAAATAACGGCTATCTATCGACGCTTTTGCGTGTTTGCATTAAATTCTGCTTAGGAACCTTCTATTTTAGCAGACTACTAAAGTTAACGCTAAGTTAAGTATTATCGTATTTGAATAAAAATTACGTTCTTAGTTAACTTGTGAAAACTTTTTTTTTCAGTACTTAATGTTTAAATTTCATACTTCGTATTTTCAACCACAATTTTAATTCAACAAAAGAACTACTTTGCATACTTTCGATTTTTAATTATTTGTTGTGGCTACTGTTGTCGTAATAATGATAATAATAACAATGGAAAAGTCTTTTTGAATTGCGATGAGTATATTGATTTCAGTTTCCAACAGTTTTTAAGTGATCATTAATCATTTACTCTTCACTCACAAAACAAACATCCCTAGACAATTTGAAGGGTGTCCTTGTTGAGTACTCGAACTTCGGTGGCTGTGTTGTATTAGACTTATAATAGAAAATTTATACGATGTTATATACTTAAGACACTAAGGAGCTTAAATTTCCGAATTGGATTGTTATTTAATTAAACACCTGATATTGAAATAAGCGTGACTAAGAAACATTATTAATACCTACTATGCTTCACCAAGTTCTCTTGATAGTATTCCTTAAGTACTAGAAGAAAAACCACCTTTGTTGTAGACGCCTGCATTCAAAGTTTTTATAAAACGTCATTAGTCCAGTTGTCAGGTTTCAAGTGTAATGAGATAGATAATTAACGTTTTTTTATCTTATAGAAGTACATACCTATAGGTTTCAAGTTTATAATTGAACTCAATGTTTCGGTAGTTCGGATAGTGCTTCAAATACATGTCTCAATGTTTCCGGGGGAGTATATCGTAATTATATCTTCAGTGGCCTTATTGCTATTACAACTTTTTGTTACAATCACCGAACTGATTATCAATCGGTCATGTTTCTTAATGTTTTAGTAAAATAATATTGGATCTGGAAATAGCTCACTAATAATTGCATTACCTATCGAATAAGCCCAGAGGAGTCCTTATCCTGACGTAAACTTATCAGATGGACAATCTGATAAGTTTACCTGGATGGACTATGAGTAGAAGTTCAAGAATGCATTCAAATAATTCTACTTTTGTAGAAACATTATTAGACATATAAATAACTTCCAAGTAGGCGTCTGGCTGAGAGAGTCTACCACCTGTAAATCAATGAAAAGAATTTCTTTACAGGTATAGACAATGACCTTGCACACTAAGCCACTGACGGTTTTTTCAGACTCTTTATTAGGTATAAATGTAATCATAAAAGTGCGTGTAATTAAAAAAATGTTATGATACAAGAAACTGTTTTAGGAATTAAAATCGTATTTCTATGAAACTACTTGGTAATAAGATTTCAACCTAATATAACAACTATTTGGAGTAGGACATAACATTACTTAAAAGTTACTGTGTAGCGTAAATCACTGTGGGTTTTCAAATGAAAGAAGTACCTTAATTGCTCAGCTTAAAAAATAATCAACAATGTCCTAAGACACAGTCAAGTCTCTTTAAATTTGAGAACAGTGTGTGGAAATTATATTTGTACAAAATGTACCTGCTAGAAATTCAGATTATGGGAACAACAGGCTAAAATTAACTTAACGGCTTGAAATTACTGACAGCTGTTGAGCGCTGAAGAGCTTAGTGTCTTCGTGGTTAACATATCCACTTTAAGCTGGCGAAAAGGATGTGAACCGATTAACTTTAAACTACACTGTATTTAAAAATTTTATGAAATATGTTGGTCCAATAGTCAGCAATCTTTAGGACTAACCACCTCAAAAGCCTGAATGACGAATTTTAAAAATTAACAATTAATGCCTTTTGCATAGTGCAGAAGCAGCAAGCTGCATGCAAAATTATCTATTTCACTTATAATTACACTCGTCGCGATATACCAGGTACAGGTACGTACCTGGCCGCTACTCTCTTCCACGACACGCCTGAGCCAAGGCCGAGTGTTTAGAGGCACCCTCAGGTTTGTCGCTCCCTCATGGCTCGAGCGCTCTGGAGACTGGTAATGCCTGTCGATTAGAAATCCTCCAGAGGCGAATTGCCCCTTAAAGCTTGAGGACTCTCCAAGGTTCTAGCCTCCTTAAACCCCGGTAATGCTGTAAAGGCCATCTGTGGCCAACAACATTAGTCATTCAAAAAAATAATACATTTCACTTTAAAAATAAATGTAGTTATTGATTATTTGAGTTCTCTTTAATCTTTCACCTTGATTTCGTGGAAATGACACAATTACTATAATATAGTATACTATAGGACATTTAAATGCTAAATCTGTTTTGAATCGACCCTATCGTTTTCAATGATCAAAATGTCACAAGTTGTAATACAAAGTGTAATTTACTCTTTCCTTAAGAAACTGAAGAATTATAAGAATCCGAATCTAATGATTTAATCATTCGAATCCTATTATAAAGTGGTTTTTGGTAAGCTGATCTAGAAAGGATTTATGACCGAATACTTACTAGGCTTATCCCATTTCGATCTTTTGAACTCTAGACCTAGTTGCAAATACTGGTATCTACAATTAGCTAATCTTGCATACATTGCACCGCCTTACTAATCATTACTAACAAGATATAAATATGCGTGTCTTGAGCTTTCAATTGTAAATCTGTTTTCTTCGTGATTTTTTCGATATTCTAATAGTTATTCTCCTATTCGAGGCGGCGACGCATCTAAAACATTAAATCCTTTAAATCGGTCCAGCCTTTTTTGATTTATAAATGATATTATTAAGCCGACTTTGTTTACTTGATTTACGTTCATTAAACAAATATTGATTTATTTTGATTGGGGGAAATTGCAAATTTCTCACAAAACTTACTTCATTAGAGAACTTCCATTTAATAAAACTTTATTTGCCAATCTTGTATCAAGTATAAAAACTTACACATTTCTGTTGATTTGTATCTGAATTCGATTTAACTTATTTTTTATTTTGCTAGAAGGTTCTATCAGTTACTCGAATTAAAATAACGGATCTAGTTTCGTATGCAATATACTTATGTGTGATAATAATTTTAGCTACTCACGAGACAAGGACTGTAGCTAGTTAGTTTTACGGGTGCTTCAATGTATTATACTGAAAACTACGAAAATGTACTTCCTGAGGGATAAATAAAATTGTAGATAATTTTAGACTTTTTTACTGTTCTCATACAGAGTATAGTGGCAATAAAACTCCTTTTATTAATTTCAATCATTCAAGTCAAACTTAAAGTCAAAATATATTTGTTCAGACTAGGTACATTACATACTCTTATGTTAGTCAAGATTGATGAATACGTTTAAAATAAATAATAATAGTTAAAATATACAATCCAAAATCTACCAGATAGGCCATCTTGCCATTGATAGGCCATTCAATTGAATTGTTAGGAATCTTATTATAGTAGACTATACCTCGGAGCTAATAACTTTATGAAATTTACAAGACGGTAGTAGAAGTTTAATGTTACTGCGTTTCAAGTAAGAGTTTATATTCTGTCGTACAAAAAGTATACAGTCATATATGTATTGAGAATCTACTGTTAATATGCCGACTTCCATGAACAAGTCTCTAAGAGATGTTTTGTCTCCCAGACAATATATGGCTCTTACAGCTCTTTTTTGGAGAATAAATATAGATTCAAAATCAGCAGCTGCACCTCACAAGAGAATACCTTAAGACATGACACTACTATGGAAATAACTAAAATAAACTATTCTAGCGCTTTCAACATCAGTGTGTTGCCTAATTATTCTAACAGCAAATGTTGCAGAGCTAAGCTTGCTGGATAGCGCTGTAATATGAGGGTTCCATTGCAACTTAGAATCAATTGTAATTCCGAGAAATACAGTACTTTGAATGAAATCGAATGGTTCAATGTTTAATTTTATATGGATTTCCCTCTTTTTACATTTGGCAGTGTAAAATTTATACACTTTGTTTTCTTTACATTAGTGGTAAATTAATTATAGTACTTAATGTAAGCCTTATTATTTCATTATTAAATTATGTTTAAGGACAAACCTCAGCTTTGTCCTTTAGCGGGACTGCTCTTAATCACTATCAATATTACGATATAAATACTTACTTACCTACTTGGTTATTGGGTATTGCGTTAACAGATACAAAAAAACTTTTACAGGGTCCATCTACGTTATCTTTGTATTACACTGATTGACATTTGTCTCTCGTTCTTATTGACGGAGAAAACTTCGAGTCTTATAACAACTACCTAAGAACTCCGTTGACATGGAATTCCCTACTTCTGTTCCACGATCAATATTGACTTCAAATGAAGTTATGACGTAAAGCAAAAGTAATTTTCGGAAGACATCGTGTGTTGTGTTTTTGTTAAGAGAGAGTGGGGTAATTCCTAACGCGGGGTAAATGCGAAACGAGATTTTTATTCTACTAAGGTGGTATTTAAGCATACTGCCTGTCTAATGGAAAACGGATGTAAAACCGTATACTTTTACATCTTAATAAAAAGGGACCATTTTCAGTACTTGGAATTGAACATTAGCACTTCTGACAGTCAGGAGGAACTTTTGTATCATAATGAAGCCGACTTCTTTCCGGATATACCATGCGATCGAATTCACGCCACTCTCTGATATATTTGTAAAGGTACTTACAATAAGTAATATAAGTAGCAATATACCTAATTTATCATTATCACCATCATCCATATGAGTCGAAAAAAATCCAATGCTAGACATAGGCCTCTCTCAAGAACCTCCGAACTGATTGGTCCTGCGCTGTCCGCATCCAACAGCTTCCCGCGACCTTCATAAAAGCGTAATTCCACCTTGTGGGATCGAATCAGGAAAGATAGGATCTCTTGTTATCATTATTGTTATGGTAAGCAGACTTAGGTAAGATCTGTTCATTCCTGATTCGATCATGACGTGAAACTCCGGGAACACCTCTCTCCATTGCCTTTTCGGTGACTATGAGCCCATTGTAAGCAGGTACGTCTCGGAGCATCATCACTGGCAAAACGCACGTATTGAAGACTTTTGCCTCGAGACACTACAGTATATGGGTGGAGAATATGCTGCGAAGCTTCCCGAATGCTGTCCAGCCAACTTAGATTCCTCGATTTACCTCGATCTCGAAATTGGACTTACCAAGTTGAAATATTCGTCCTAGTTAAAAATCTTCGTCGACAACTTCCAGTTTTGAGTTTCGAACCATCACTGGAGTGGGTACGATATAATTTTTGTATGAGAACTGCCGGCGTTGCGGTCCAGGTCCACTCGTTGAGTAAAATCACACATTTAATGTTTTTTTATTGGACCCTTATACAGGATCTTTCGATAAACAAATTATGAAGTAGCAATATTCCAAAACAATATGAAGAGGGCTCATTAGATAGCTCTCAATAGTGTTAAAATAATAATTTATTTATAACTTTTAATTTCAAAACAATCAGTTCTACTTTCCATAAAGCGTTTAGCTGTGGTCTATTGTTTTAATATCAGCGAGGGAATTATAAATGCTAATAGAAAGAAGTAAAGTAAAAAGCAAAGAAAAAGTATGTCAGAATGCTAAACAATGGAAAAACCCATAGCAACCGTAATAACTACGGGTCAATGCTACGTACTTGGCTCACGAACCTCATAACAAAGCGCACGAATATTTTGTTTTCTTTTTCTTTAAAAACATATTTCTTGTAAAACCGATACAGAAACTTAAAATTTTAAGAAAAAGGGAGTATAATAATTAATAATAATAATCTCACATACTCAAGCCTTGTATCGAGACCAAAGTAAGCATTAAGAGTTTGTGATTTGGATACCAGATAACGAAAAAACAAAATTTAATGATGAGTAGACATATTATTAAGAAATATACATATGAACAGCTATTACCTAGCACATTTTTTTTTTCTAATCTCACAGGACTCGAACTACTGATCATTCAGCCAACTGGTGCTCTCTAGCACAGCCTATAAGTTTAACATTCACGTTATAAAATTATCTTGTTAACGTACATTTTTTGTTGCAATTCTACGCCGTATGATTTGGTTAACCAGCAATCTTCATTAATACACATTAACTTTTTCAAACTCATACCCTATTTGATAACGCAACATTCTTTTTAATTTAACTTTAGGTTCGTATAGAGCATGCAACGTAGCATTCGTAGTATCCGACATTTCAGGGTTGGTATATATTACAAAATTTAATAACAGGACGCGACGTAAATGTGTAGCTTATCTTAATTAATAGCCTCGTTTATTTGAAACATGGCTTTAAAAATGACTCTTTGTAACGTGACACTGTCAACTTAATAAAGACTCGACATGGTTATTCATGACGTATTAAAATTAGAACGTAGGTATGGTAGGTCAGTTGGTAGGGACCGTTAATATGAATTACCCTCAAACACTTTTCATTCAACCTTAAAACTATTAGAAACTGTGCCTACCTTATAGTTTCAGACACCTTTTCGGATGATGATAAGTGTGGTGGTAGATTATGTACCATTTTAGAAATAATGCCTTGATAAGCTGTATCTGCCTATATCTAAGCACTACTTGAAAGACAAAATTTATCTGAAATTCGAAGACTGAGCCTACTGGGACGCTTATTTTGATTAATACCTTTCATTTGAATCGAAAATATTTATATGGTAAACGAAAGAATAAACTTTTCTTATAAACTTAATATCATGGTACATGAAAATTTTTCTACAGAAACTTTAAAATACATTCATGATAGTATGTCTCAGGGCAAATAATTAAATGCTCGCCATAAAACTTACCAAAAAACTCGCAACTATTATTTATTGTTTTCATACTTCTAAGAGTACTTCTCATTATATACGTATTATCTATGGTTTTCTATTTATAGTAATTATCAATGGATATTTTAAGAAAACTTTCATCTTACTTTGATATAAATTTTAAATTTAACTAATGCGTGGCATACCTAGAGACGAGAGGCGACGGCGCGAGTCGCGCCACTGATCCAGAACACGCGATGGGTGAACGAGCAACGACTATGTGAACTATCAACAATATTATACATGTAAAGGCAAGATTGTTATGTCATGGAAATACATCGTTGCACACAAATGCAGCTAGTATGTGAAGTTACAGACAAATAAACGCTTTTACAGCTCCAATCTAATTTTAAACCTTAAGCAAGATATTTTTATATTTCAGTCGTGTAAATATTACAGATTTTGGCTGAGAATTCCTTAGCATGAAAAGGTTAAAGTGCTATTATGTAGGTAAATATACTATCCATTCATATGCAAACATCCCAAGTACCCATAACAATAAGGAAAGGATGTCTTTCTTTATATGGAACCTAAGTGTTTTTATAAGTTAGGAAAATAAACTTTATTTTTATCCTTTTTACGGACACAGTCCTTGTGAATAGTGAGATAAATCTTCAAAATTACATTAAATACAGATTATATTTGCCGTATCCGCCAACTATTCCTAAGCGTCACGTTTCTCTTATATATATACATATATGAAGAAGGAATAGCGAGATTGCCTAAGCCTTCGGACAAATGAGCAATAGATATATGGTTATGAAGAAGAGAATATTTTTATTATAATTACATAATATGAAATGTAAGTTAATATTACTTAAATGTAATATTAGACATCATCATCATAATAAATAATAAATAATAATAAATAATAATAATATATATATGATATTAATTGACACCACTGCTGGACACGAATCTTTCTAAATGGGAGAAACACATGAAGCAGCCATGACATAATAAAATAATTTTAATAGAGTAATAACTTGAGGTATATGTATAAAAGTAATTCTATAAAAGTATTGGCGAATATTGTATCGTTACTTAAAGTACCAATCAGGTAGATATAACAGTATCTAGCACGAAGCTAATACCGATGGAAACTAGCAGACGAAGCGTACAGGAAAAAGTGTTTTGTTAGAAATTGTATGAAATGTGAACACTTTATGTGTTCGATAACAACATTGTTAAAATCGAGATTGAGTGGAGTTTTTATACGAAATATGTTAATGTATGTTAATTATTATACCTGCATGTTTTTTATGCAAAACTGCAATAAAAAAATGTTCACATATTGGTATACTTGCGTTTAATGTTTGCTTGGGAAATGGATTAATTTTATATTTTCGGAAGATTATTCTTGTTCTGAACTCCTTACCAATCTGAACGTAAGTTCAAAACCACTCAAATGACCTGATAGTAAGAAGTGGGAGGGGTCCATATGCGAAAATAGCAGTATGCGACATACGGGTAGTATGAGAGGGTAGTAGGAGAAATACTACCCGTATTTCAGAGATAGAATGATGTTAGTGTTATTGTTGTATATAACTATGCCAGTAATCAGTACTTTAAAACGACACATTTCCACTAGTTTCCGGGGTGAAACACTTCTATACGTTCTCGTCACCATCAAGTATGCGGACTCCATTGAAATCGTTGCCCGATACTTCTCTGAAAGAAATTGCTCTAGCATTACCTACTAACATTTTATGAATCATATGTGAAATCTTTCGCCTTAGAATCGAATTTACTTTAATTAATTACCTGAAACGCGTGCAACAAGTGGACCAATATAAAAATATCAAATTAAAATCCAATTGGATTTGCTTCACTCTAAGATAAATAAAATGCGAGAATACAGAGTCTGTTATGTCGATTGCGACAAAATCGCCGGGCACAAACTGCATATAAAGGCGATCAGAATATAAATTGCAACAAGCCCGTTTTGTCGCGTAGAGTCCGTGTCTGACGCCTCGCGGGATTCTCTTTATTGGAATATTGAGAAGTGTTATTTTCGCATACAGGCTCGTTGTGCGATATAAGATTGGATTTGTTTATATTTTTCGAATCGAAGATCCGGGTTAAAGAAACTTTTCATGACACAAGTACTAATATAGGTACAATAATACTTATTATATTCACATCATGATTCCTGCATGACGTGGAAGAAACTTATTTATATCTATTTATCGTTAAAATCATCTAATAACCGTTATACAATGAAACACATATATATTTAACACAGCGCTTACACCATACTCCAACACGACAGTTTTGGGTCTCTTAAGGCTTTCATCTCGGTCAATGTCTCTTCAATACATTTATGAATGCCGCACATGTCCGCAAATAACTCACTAATTCAACGAAATAGAAATAGGTATAATTACTTATATTATACTATATAATTATAATTACTAAAAACATCTTTATAATTATTGTTGAGTAGTTTGCTTGCTATATTTTTAGTCACCGTTGGTTTAGTTTATAAAATCTATGATTAATATTGGTTAAAGTTTTCATCAGAAAATGATTATTGACATACACCTTTTACTCAATACAAGAATTATTAAAATACAAAGATTAATTTTTATTTTAACAATGCGTTGATAAAATTGGATTCTACTATAACATTTATTTGTACGAAATCCATCAAAACAAAATCCAAAACTTAATTAAACAAACTAAAATCTAAAGTTATTTAGTCGGTTCATAAAATTAACAATATTAAAATATTTCCGTAGGACCTATTTTAAATACAAAATGCTTTGTTGGAACTATAATCACAAGTGCTTTAGATTTCTGATCTCATATATTTCTCAATGTTGCTAGTTGAGACAATAATTAACTCATTTGAATAATATCAAAGTAGCAACGTAAACAATTAAATCATAAATCACGACGCGTCAAACTAGTTATCAAAACAAGAATACAAGTAAATAGGGTTGGAGATCGTAACATGTAAATAGTACTTATTTTATGTTCAGGTGCATAAGGAATATTTATAATGTTTTTCTCAGTGTGGAATCAGTCAATTTATTTTTTTGTTTAGTACTATAAATAAATCAGCTAATATCTGAAAGATAAAATGGAAATGTGATACAAGTGATAATATTTTGTAACATTTAAGTGCTTCAAAATATCCATTCCGAAGACAGGAACTGAAGTAATTGTTTGTAGATAACTACGTGTTTTAGTTGTAGCTTGTTAATCAAAAATAATGTGTTGTCTTCGATATAAGAATAAAACCAAATAATGTTAAAACTCCATTTAATAGTATTGTAAATAACAATTATTAATTAGATTTGTATAAATATTACATTTTTAATGTAAAGTTACTGTTTATTGAACGAATGAGACCTCAGTCATAACGTAGTGATACTTTTTTTGTAATGTTCATTACGTACATATTGTTTTAAACATCCAGCCATTTTCGAGGCGGACTCGCGCAATATATAAAATTATTTATGCAGTTTCTACATCCATTGGTACAATACAAAATTTTTAGTTGCTTACAAATTTAAGAAAGACCCGTTGGACTGATGAGATCTGCCTAGCTACCTAACCCGCTTATTTAATTATTTTAACCCTACCAATCTAGTTCATTTGCTTCCCAACACATGACAGACCAATATAGGTACACGCGGAGTGCGCCACGTTGCCTTCGTTATCCAGCATTCTGTGCCCATCAGTTTAATTCTAGTGCCATCACCGTTGTACCTACTCAGTAAGACCAAGGATACACCTACACACCTGTATCAGCGAGAGAGTAACGTCCCTAGATATACTTATCTATAAATTATTCTAGCTTAGCCCAGCACCTTTCTCAAATACAAATTAATCATCTTTCACTGAATCGAGCCTTGAGGATTGTTTTCGAATATTTTTGAAAATTAAGTTTTATTATGTTTCTCCTCAAAATTTTCATGTCAGTAGGTAACTTAATGTTTTCATAACAAAGTTGAAATTCTTTTTATTTCCTTGCTTTATTTTTATGTCCTAATTTTAATGACCACCGTGTTCAAAATTCTAACTCAAAACTAAAGTTCACTAATGTTATTTCAATGTTTTTTTTTTTCATTGTCAATACAAAACTGATTCCAAGAACTCGAACAAAGACATTTTTTTTCCTTTTTACTCAAGTAGCAAGGGTAGGATAAAACATCGGCTTCGCAAAGTGGAAAGTATTTTTGTTTGAACTTTTTCCCCCTTGTAATTTTTATATTAGCACAATTACTGTTATAATATTTTCTTGACTAAAGAAATATCTAAAATAATAATACAAAAGTAATTAAAATATTGAAGGCAAAATTATTTTTTAAATCGAAATGCAATAATTTCAATTTGTCTCTTTTAAAGCTCAACTAAATATAAGCCACATTCTAGTAAAGAAACTAATACAAAATAAAGCTTTCCTAAAATAAAATTTAATATAAGCAAAGCTAGATGCAGTTTTAATTTATCCTTTTTACTCTTATCGCGATTCCTTCAACTCAGTGTTTGACTAAAGGGTGCCAAAGATGAATTTCTCCAGCTATCAAATCTCAATAAAGAAACGGCTGCCAGCCCTACAGCTAGATAAATTTGTGGATACCTAATCTGTGACCGAGTATTACATTCAACAAAGACAATAGATAGTGGTTCAGTGGGATAGTGGTTCGCGTTGTTTCCGCGATAATCAACACTCGATTTTGTCTCCGCTAGCCTTTGTATTCTGAAATAGATGCAATTAATTAACTAATATGATTTGGTTATTGTGTTACTAAGTTAGGTAAATTATTATGTATAGATTTTTTTTTAATTTTAGTAAGATCATACCAAAGGAAAAAAAGAATCAAAATTATTTGTTTATTATCCTCACGATAAGTGGTATCAGTTTAGCAAATAATTTAAATCTGCATAACACAACAAATTTTTAAAAAGATCAATAGTTTTCCTCAATTTGGAAACAAACTCAGGTTTTACAGTAGTTCCACAAAGAAAGTTGAGAACTGTAACTGGAAAGTTCATAATTTAATTCAATTTTCCAAAAATAATTTGACATTCAAAATAGGAGATAAATTGTCACTGATCCAAAAAAGGTATTTAATAAATTCGTAAACTAACAAAATTAAAATTGAATACTAAAATTTTGTAAATCACAGGAATTATAATTTAACATTGAAAAAACTAATTATTATACCTTGAATTGTGATTTTAATAGTCAGCTGGTAAAAGAGACAAAAGGCATAATCTAATTACGACGACGAATCCTGATTTTGGAAAACCGCAAAAATCCTTCACGCCCGAAGTATCTAAAACAATTGCCTGATACGAAATAGAATCGAATGATAGGCGATTCCTCGGAAATGGTTTCTGTGGACCCTCTAATGTATAATTCATGTTATTCGCCCTCCGACGTCTGTTAGTGGCCTAGAAGGGACTTAAATTGACCGTGAATCGACACTTGTCCGCCTTCCATTTGCAATATTGGAACTGGATATTAATTGAGAACAAGATATTAATTGAGACAAGAAAAATGAGAAAATGAAAACAATTGTATTGTGAAAAAAATAGCGGTAACTTTGGTGCTTATTTCAGGCTTGCTTAGTCAAAATAGTTAACAGACAATTGCGTTATATCTGTATTCCCAAATTGTAGGTAATCAACTTAAAAATTATAATGTCAAGTAAAAATAATAATGTTAAGTAAATAATGTCATTAATGATAAAGAAAATGAAAAATCAAATAAATAAGTACTTCGACATTAAAAAAAAACATTTTAAGTAAAAATGTTTAGTAACTGTAAATATAATATAATAAGGTTACTTATTAGTCCCCTACAATTGCAATGCTTTTACAGAGCGTCACATGCAACCCTCTAGATTATATAAATATAAAGATCATATAAATTAAATTATAGATTTATATCATATAAATATTATGTAATGTGGCATAAACGAATTTGAATCTATTTCATTAACTATACAGACTATTAGTCTTTAAAATTAAAATAGTTTTAATGAACCTAAAACTGATATTATATCATAAATTCATTGTTGTTAAAAATTGTAATTTACGAGTATAACATAAGAAGTATGTGCCTTGGACTGTCGAAATTACACTGCTGACCCTCATTCATCATGTAAGAATTATTGCGAGACAATACGCTTCAGTGACTACATAGACACAAAGAAATGTCTTTATTTTTCCCGGAATCGTTACACGGTGCAAGATTTGGGCATATTTAATTATTAAACACTAATCTATTAAAATATTTTGAATTTTCAACACTGACCTGATTAATCACTAACATGTCGACAAAATCACACCAAACAATGAATTTTGTCGTATGCGCAAGACCTGGCGGCCCTGTCGATCTCATCGAATACTTCAGCGACAGGTCACGCGCACATCACCGCGCTATGTGTGAATGTACCTTCAGCCAGCCGCTTAAAGCAGCTTATCTTCTGATTGAATATTTATTCGTGTGGCACGGGTACAAAATATCCTGGTATTTGTATATTTGCTTAATGACGTACATTTGCGAAGAATACTTTTTATTTTATTTAAGTCATGGAGACTATTCATGGCACTTTCATGAGGAACGAACGCACTTTCTAATACTGATTAACTTGTAACTATGCTTAAAGAAGGGAGGTATAAACAAAGACTGTCTTTATCCATTAAGTTCTTATAAATCCTAAGAGATAAGAATTTGTCATTGTACATTAACTCCTCTTGGATAAATACACGAAGCTTAATCACAATTTACAAGATTAATACCAGAAACACCACTGAACAAAGTAGCCATTATTCGTGAACTTTGTTACTGTAAATAGATAGCACTCATTTTACTTAGAGCTCCTTGAATTGGCAATTATAAAATTCGCTTTTTAAGTTACTTAATTTATTACTTAATAAAAAATTAATAATTTATTATTAATTTAATTTAAAAAATTAATAATTTATTATTTATTTTTTAGAGTTTTTTATTTTTTTTATAGTAGAAACGAAATCTGTAAATATTCATTCAGAGAACTTCCTAAAGCTCAACAAGAAACACACGATTAGTATGGCCCATAACACCACCACAATAGCCTGGTGTGGGTTGGTAGGTGTAAGTAGAATAGAATAGAAGTAGTAGTTGCCATAGAGGAGCTTAATTTTTACTATGGCGAAATTTGCTGTTTTTGTTATCAAAATCAGGAAATTACTACACCTGCGAGTTCGTTAATCGTTAAGGATTCTAAAATAATCTAATAATAAATATTAGCAGGTCCTATTATCATAATGTTAAATGAAGTAATCCTACAAATATCGGATTTCTCAGATGGTTAGCACTAAGAGTAGGAGGAACCTATACACGGAGATTATTAGTACAGAATATGACTACGCTAACAATCTCAAATTTGCCCGGTCAAATGGTACTTTTCATTCCGACTACGCGGCAAAGAAATAAGTCGCAATTTTCTTCGGCATTATCACAACCTACGGCAGGGAGAAGAAGGTCAAAGTCTATCCAGCCAAAAGGTGTATTCTGTCTGCTTGTTCGTCATCTCATTTGAATAAAGAACTATCAGATTATGTTATAATTTTACTCAATTATGATTTATGACATAACACTAGTAAACTGTCACTATTTTAACGCTATTCAAATTAACAAACTCCGACGAATGCAGTTAAAAGCTTACATATATTTCTTACATAAAGGTATTACTCACTTAAATCATAACTAGCTTTAGCTCGAGCGAGGCGGAGCGCCTGTGCTAACATCGTTAATGTTCTCGCAAGCCACTTTGGTTCGTGTTGGACGCTATTAGTACGTGTACTTTAGCTCTTGGATGCAAATTCTGAGGCCCAAAAGGTCCTGTGAATTTCCTATCTATATTATCCATAACATCATTCGTCAAACCGATCGGGTAGACGGGTCAAACATAAGATCATTAATTCACACCATAATCATCCAAAATTACATGCGGTAAAAGTTATCAGCCTATACAACTGATATATTAAACATATCTAACATGTTCATTCGCTATTAATAGTGTATGGAAAATATAGATTGAACTTCGTCAATCATCATTTACAGCCTACCTGTATGGAGGGGTTTGGGCCATAACAAGCTAGCCAAATGCGGGATGGATTGGTCAAAGCGGTTACCGTGGTAATGGTTAACAAATAGTCATACTAAATAAACACACATGACTCTCGAACAAAAGGTGCGCCTTCATCATACAAACATATCGACATACCCGGATTTGAACCCGGACATTAGTAAACAGACTGTAATCGAACAGCAATTTATCCAAGTCAATTTAATTCTGTATTTTCATTTTGTGTTATTTGTATAAAAATCATCTTGTATTATGTTAATAAAAAATTCTTTTGTTATATTGATGAAATTTTACAAATTATCAGCCAACCTGATATTAAAGCTCTAGTTTCTGCTCAAGCCCTTGCCTTCCGTTTTACAATTTTTTCTAAGAGGATCCATGTTACATACCTCTTATTATTTAATCATCTCTAATTTATTATTTAAAGAAAAGGAAAAACTTTTAGTCAATCACAGGGGAATTTCATATAACTAAAGAATTGATGGTATTTTGCCTTAGTAGATCATTGGTACATATCTTCGTAGTGTCGCCTGTACTATTATTTATACAAATTAGTAGTATAATATATAATAAAAAATAAATGTACTAGTGTTGCAAAAGTTGAGCAGTCTTTTGCGCCGCTTCTCCTCCAAAGCTAAATATTCGTTGAAGCTGTAGTATTGCATTTAATGAAAGAAGTTTTATTATTTTTTGATAAAGTAACCATTAATCAATTCAATGGTACTTTGATCCAAAACCGATAAGAGATGTATCTTATATACACATATACAATGTAGAAACGTATTTTATCGGTAACATTGTGTTACATTTTCACACGAGATTTTCGTGAATGCTAAGTATTCTGTTACGTTACAGTTTAACGTTGAATAAAACTTTTACCCGCGCTAAAACTCAGCATATAATCAACACCCGTCTAGGTTACCCGAAACTTCACCAATTTTTCGCAAACCACTTTCAAAACAACTCCAAAGTACAATTTGCGTCTAAGATAGGTATAATTGGAAGCATGAATCAAGTGCCTGCTTACGTTTTTAAGAATATGTTAGCTTCAAAACAAGTGTAACATTTCATAGCAAAGCAATCGTATAAGTGTATCTGCGAGTCATCTTGTGGCGCAAATAAGCTGTAAATGTTACCGGCGTAAAACGACTTAATTCGTTTCTCCTGTTTATGGCCACTGCTATATATACTATCTATATCTAGTACATAACGGACGGATATTTTATGACGTTTTTAGAGAGTTTATAGTTGCTATTGTAGGTTTTCATTAAATCTTATTTTATAAACTGATTATGTTAATAATAATTTTATCTAAATAATAAACTTGGGTAATATTTAATTGTAAAGGTAAATATTTGCCAACCCACAATGCAATTATAACAATCACAATGTAAATTTTGAAGTATAAAATATATAATATCCTGATAACAAATTTTATACTAAATTAAATGTTTTTTTATTGCCATCTCTTTATGCCACGTTCGGAGATTTTGACTTGACTCAAAAAATCTGGCTTTTATTTTTTATATAAAAGTCACAGGGAATTAATGCAAAAAGCATGGGACATAATGTTTTAGCCACTTAAACTTTATCGGAGCGAAATGTGCCTTATACGCCTCTCTAGAAGGTGCCTATGTTAAATTATGCTGTGAATTATGATACTCTAGCAATATTCGCATATGGACTCGTCATACTGGTTAGCGTCGGGGTATATCGAGTAATGTGCTGTTTAGTTCTTTTCATCAAACTAAATAAATAACTACATGCATGTAGGCATAACCATTCGATTGTTATTTTCACTTACAGCCTCTTCATTCTTTGTTCACAGATAACTCATTCACTGTTATCGTGGAGAAAGACGGCCGTGGCTTGGGAATGTCAGTGTGCGGGGGTGGAGGCCTTGTAAGGATACGAAGGTTATATCCACCGCAGCCGGCGTGGCGCACGGGGAGACTGGCCCCGAGGGACCTCTTGCTGTCTGCCAACGGCGTTCCACTAGCTGGGCTTAGCACCTATGTGAGTAAACTTTACATATGCATGAATTGGCTTTAAAGGTTTACACGAGTTGCATGCAAAGTGTATACAATAAATTTAAAAATATTGCATATATTTTTAAATCACGGTACTTTTGCAAACGTGAGTTTTCTAATCGAGTCCGTAACAGACACATTTATTTATATATACTAAAAAAGGGCCAAAACATAAAATCTTTACCATTAAAATTACAATTATTAGTATTTCCCCCTTTCGACTATTTATTTAATATTTAAATGTCCAAAGCACATATCGTCGTATATAGAGCAAATTTGCGATTCTACCACGGGTACAGTCCGCGTATCTGAACTAAATTTAGAGTCTCACACGGGAAGGTTAAACGGGGATGTTCTGAATTGTTATGGAGGCTGGTAGTCGGTAATTTTATTTATAAAAATATTGGTTTTTGATCTTGTTTCTGACTAATAATATATTATTCAGATATAATATCAAAGATTATTTAATCAGTGAATATTCAATTTAAGTGATAGATTACTTAAAAACACTTTTTAAAATTTCGCAAGAATAAGTTAGCTTAAATGAAAAAAAGTTTTTGTTTAACATATAGGTAATCGTGGGGGTTTGCAACTAATGCATACCTTCTATGAGTTTCATATTTTAAAGGTTTTTATGCTAATTTAAGCAATCCAATATTGTCAGTTACGTGGAATCTAATCTATCCAACACTCATTACGCGAATTCACACTATCCCCGACGATATAACGGACTTAATGCAAAATATCAAGCAGAGACTAATAGTAGCAGAACTATATATGACATGTTCAAAGGAGCCCTCTTGATCTTAAGCAGAAAGTGGAAATGAATTCAGTGGAATTACTTACAGTTACACTTACTTAAAGAGATAAAATATATAAACCAAATTTACCTACTCAACGTTATTAAGTTACGCATTTAAAGCGCGCCACTAATAGATTTTGGCTGAGTATTTAAGTAAAACTGGCTATTTAAATATATTCTAATAAAACAGTTTAAGATTACAACCTTTATAAGCTTGTAATGTTTTACAATTCTCAATTTGTATTTCCATCAAAAGACAATTTGGTTATTTACTTTAACTCGCAAAAGTTTTTACGAAAATTATTACCTTTCTCTACGTGCGCAGTGTACTAATACTAACTGTACAGACTATAACTACGATCATATTTCCTGTAATTTTATCAAAAATTTTGTGACTAAATATACCAAACTCAAAGTTACGTCGTTATAGGAGTCACGAACTTTAATTTGGGATACATTTCTTTGAAATATTCTTCGTACACACAAAATGCAATAAGGTTCGAAGTTTGTAGTTGACGTTCTCAAAAGCAATATAGCAACTATTCGCTTGAAATACCTAGCTCTTTGATATAAGTTTGCTCTCTGCGAAATTACACCTTTAACGAATCCCAAATTAAAGTTCGTGCTGTACCATATCATTTTTAATGGTAAACATAAGTACTATTGATTTGGATGTTTCAACAAACAAAAAACTGTCTTAAGTTATTCTGAACACATCTTCGGATAGTTACTTTAAAATATTGGTAATACAACTTATTTCAGATAGAAGCCTACACGACCAATCTGAGATTCTCCGATCTCAAACAGCTGTCTGAGATTGAAAAAACAAACTTAAAATAATAAACCTTATAAGCAAATTTCATAGAATATTCTGGAACCCTACGCTAAGAATGTCGTGGCTTGCTTTAAACCGCTTTTGTTTTTTATACGATTATTTTAAATTGGATGACTAGACTTTTATTGATCACTTGTGCATAATGAATTTTTTATATAAATAAAAATTGAAATTATTTAGTTCTTAACTTTGACAACCTTGTTACTTATTACATATAAGTAGTCGTAGTAGTAGTCTTGTATTATTTTATTTTCAATTCGTTATGTAAGTAATCCACTATAAGTATCACTTATCCTTCTGACATTTATAATCATAGGAGTAAGTCCACTGTGGACTTACTCCTATGATTATAAATTATTCGTCACACTATCCAAAAATTCTTATCGACTTTCCCAGCAATTTCCGATACAATTTTTGCTATTGTTTTAGCTGCGAAAACGAAAGTTAGGTACTAATAGACATATCCACTTTTAGTAGATATTATAGGTTGTTCCAGCCATTACGCACTGGAAGCTTCATTGGACATTTTACAGTTTATTACGGTGTTGTCCCTTAGCGTCCGGGCTTTCATAAAACTTTTTACGTTTAGTCTCGGACCGGGGAAGTGCTTTGACATCGAATGGCATTTTTAACATGACATAATGTATATTTTCGTTGCGTGCAACCTGGCGTCCCATGATAACATTGTTTCCACTTTATAAAAGGGTCTAGTTATTTTTTGCGTTGAAAAAATAAATGAACAGAATACGAGAGTGATGTAACCTGGGTGAATAAGTACTGGTTTTTTTTCTGGTTAGAAAGCTAATATTTTAAACTATGCATGTGTTCTTAATATTGTACGTGTACGTATACAGCTATAAATACCCAATTGGATATCTTTTTAATATAACGTGAGAATGATAAATAAACACAATAGAGATACAATTTGAAATGCATTTTTTTATTTAAATGAGGAAAAAGTAAAAGTGTTTTAATTTCACCTCACGTGTTTAATATCTATTTAAATAAAAAGATACGTTAGAAATCATCTAGCGACACGCAACTGGAACACGTCAAATTTAAAAATGAGTGCGAATATATTCTGCAAACTCAAAAATTTTATAAAATAATTAATTTAATACTTGAAAACATAAATAAGTCGGGAAAAGGATAATATTGTTCAATATGTTGGTATTTTCCTAAAATATGCTCGTCACGTGTGTTTATAGTTGTCTATTCACGCACGTTTATATAATATGTAGTTATTGTATACAATTCATTATATCACTGATGTTAATTTATTACCTAAGGAATCCAAAGTTTCACTTTTAAAAGGATTTAAGAACCGACCTTATTTATAAATGAAAAAGAACCGATATTTGCTCTGCGAGTGTTACATTTTGTGTCGGAGAAAATAAGTACGGACTATTATTTGCTCGACCAATTATAAAACAATAACATAGGTGTCAAAAACATAAGCCCGTTAATCAGAACGATATCAATTAGCGGGATCACAAAACGCTTCCCTAACAGAACGTTAACTCAATATTTATAATAAATAAACGAGCCATTACTACAATTTTCTGTTTGAGAGAATTCAATTAATTCAAGTATAATTTCCATTAGCTCGGCCGATCTTATCTCGACTCTGCTGATGCTACAAGCCAAATAGACATATGCATTGATTTGTTTTTTTATTCAAAACTAAAGGAAATTGCCAGTAACAAAGTATATCAAAAACATAGCGCGAATAATTAGCTAATAATAATCGGCCCTAGGCTAATAATTTAGATTTTTCGACTTATATCCGGACCTCATAAGCAAGAGATTCTAACGTGGTATATTTAACGGGTATAAATTGTAAATAGATAGCTACATAGCTATAACAAGGTTGTTCTTATCGTTTTATTTGCAACTATTGGCCCTTAAAGGGATACAATTTTGTCAATTTATAAAACCTTGGCCCACTACTGGACAAAGATCTATGTCAAAGGCAAAATAAGTTGATAGAAAAAGATTACTCACTAAAAAACTTGTTATAAATATTCTAGCCCCTAAACGGCTTTGATATTATCCTGTCTGTACCTCGTGGTAATGTTTCATTACAACAATATATGATTTCGTATCACATGATAATATTTAAGTAAATTTTATATATATTGCATCTAAATTAACAAATATATTTGAGGGCAAGCTATACCTTGATTACTCAGTATTGCTCGTCACAGTCTACCATGGCCTCGTTTACGACGATCTATCCAATAAAGTTACTTACACTTGAGACGTAAGATTAATAGACTCTTCTCCGGCCCAGCCACTATCGCTACAAACTTATATAGAAAATATAGGCTCCTTCGTACAGGCTACCGAACGTCTCCATTTGACTGACTTATCCCGCAATAATAGGGTTGATTTTGCATGTGAAGTCGACTGTTTGTAATTGACATGGGTTCATTCTGACTGTCTATTTCTTAAAGTCACTAACAGATCGCAATTCAACAAGGATTCACACGGAATATTTATTATCTACGTAAATTGGAGCCGAAGAATGATTTCCCGTTATACAATCTGCTTCATACCTACCTATATATCTTTATATTAAACAAAATTAATGATTTTTAGCAGAAAATCAATTCAAGCAAGTTACCAATATAATTTGTAAATAAAACCGGTAAAAAAGAAATTAGCCATTTAAAAGGTGATTTGAATGAAGACGGGACCCCAAAAGAGATTAGGGGATACTCGTAAGAGATTCCAAAATTATAGCCACATAAACTATATGCATAAATTGCGGGGATTGTTATCAAATATGTGATCGTATTTTGATTACCATTTGTTTTTTTTATGATATAACATGGGAGGGTGACAAACATAACTCCCGGCTGACGGCAAGCTGTTATTGTAACACATAAATAGACGCTCATAATCCAGTGGTTACTCATGCATACAAGTTCCAAGTGTAACTATATTCCGTTCTTTTCTACCTTATCAACTTACCCTGTAAAAAACAAGAAGATATGTTCTTGATAGGATAGCAGATTAGATCTTCTGTTTGAACAACCCTCCTTCCCTTTTGCTTAACATATAATTTAAAAGTATCTTTCTCATGCCTTCAATTCCCAACATCAAGAACATTTTGACGTCCAACGTAGAAAGTACAATACTAAGAATGAAATCGGATTAATCTGTCTAATAATAACAAATTTCCACACTTTTCAATATACCTCCAAAGCTAAATCACCATAAAATTAAACTCAATCTCTTTAAATAGTTTACTGTCACGCTATCTATAAAATATCATTCTATAAATCATGCCGGTAACTTTAAATAGATTAATGTTATTTCTTTTTACTTTCAATATTATATAAAAGACTAAAAATTCAACCGTAATTATAATATATTTAGAGATTAAGCCTTATTAAACAACGATAATAAACAACCAATGCCTAATCCTACCTCGGGGGAGAGCAAATACCGAGAAAAACGTTCTTAATGAACTCTTAATTTATATACATTAAACACCATTCCTACAAAATTTGTTAAAAATCTCTTACACAAAGATTTACTTTCAATATCTATGTTAACATTTACAGTAAATTGACGTCGTTTTGCCTTTCCTCAAGGGTTTTGTTCTGAAAAGTTTTAATGCAGTTAATGTTTCGTATTCGGTTCGAAATTAAGTTATTCAACTGTTACTAAAATTACTTATGGCCTCACAGTGTGCCTCCTTTGCCAAGTCCATTTCCTTTAATTCAAAAACTTAGTACACCCTAAGGTACACATAAACTGGGAATTGAGAGGTTATATAGAACATTTCGTTTATGAAACGTTGATACAATGTAATTCGTGCCCAGACAATATGTCCAATTTTATTCCCATAGGAAATCCTTTATATTGGTTGGAGCTGATATTTCAGAAATCATGTGAAATAAATCTGAATCGGAAATGATTATCTTTAAGTTCTATCTTAGGTTTTGGACTGATTTGATTTCTGTGGAATTAAGAAACAAACGGCTTTTGTATTTATTACGTTATATTTCGTTAAAGTGAATAGTATTGTTGAGAAGCAAAAAATATAAATTACGTATTGCTTATTTCATTTTTCACATTAGATTGTACATTATAGATTTTTTGATGTCATACATATTCTTAATAGAAATTGATCTATTTTTGAAAACCTGGGCACTGAGAGAGTTGAGTCTAAACTAACGCATACTCGTTTTTGTCGTATAACAATCGAATACATACTACATTCATGGCTGCCATCATCAAAACATCTTAAATTGAACGAACAGCATTACCTAAAAAGAATATTTTCGCGTAAAATTGTTACAACTAATCATAATTTTTCCTAGTCTGCCTTTTCTTGTAAATATGCCAAATTTGGTTGTGTTGAGTCTCTGAATTAAATCATAAATTATATTATAACACTGTTCTGTTATCAAAATTATAAGAAACTTTTATACAATTGGCTTGATTCTGAAGTACGCGTTTTAAATTTAAATTGCATCTCGTTCCCTCAATTTGTTTGCATTTTCGACTTTAATGTTGGTTGTAGAAAGCATCTCTGTACAAGTCGGCTATAATTGTCAATGGTTTATGAAGGACTTTATAAATTTAACTTATTTGACAGTACAAAATTTTTGAGATATTTTTAGAATCACAGATTAGCTTAGTATAAATACTACTTGGGATTTTTATTCATGTAACTCTTCTTTTCATCTCTAGGAAGCCCTAGAAGTACTCCGAACGGCGTCAACGCGAGTTGAGCTGCGAGTGTGTAGACCGCCAGCTGATGTTCTCGAAAGCGTGACGCCTCCGGAGCCACCGACGCCGCCAGCTCGTACTCCGCATCCTCCGCACCTGCCCCCTCTAGATCCTCTCAACTGCCACCCCATGCATGCCAGGTGAGGCCCTCAAAATTTGGGTTTTTTGTGGTAAGCCATTAGTTCTTCTACTCCTTACTTCCTAATCTTAATGCAGACGACTGTATTACCGTTTTCACTACCTAACTTTCTATTTTCTTAAACCTCTTTTTCTTTTCTGTTTAAGATAGTGCTTATAGCTCGATTATCGCAATAGTATTTTCATGCCGTTGTTCAGGTGACCACAGCAGGTGTTGTATTACGTTTTAGCAATAGCAGCACGTTAGACGCTCTTAAGAAAGCGCTTTTATTAATGGTTCTACAAAAAGTTCCGAATTTGCATGTTTGATCTTATGATCATGCCAGCTGGTGGTTAGCTAAAAGTGATAATTCTTCAGGTTGTCTCAGACAACGAGCAGTGCGACTACTTCATCATCAGAAGGTCGAGGACGAAGAGAAGCTAGCCCAGAAGCTTCTGACCGACGAGATCTGCATCTATCGAATCTCGACCGACACCTACCAGTCTACGACGTGCAATATGGGGTAAGAGTTTTCTTCAAGTAAGGAGACAAACAGTTGAAGCATCTGCGGATCGACAATATTTCTCACAGAATCGATGAGAGGTAGAGTTTTTCAAAAGGAGACACCGTAGAAATGTAAAAATTGGGATGTGGGGGTAGTATCTATTAATGGAGTGAAGAAGTTTATATATCGTATTATGATTTGACATACATAAGCTAGTTCCCTATTCAACTTAGTTACCTATTCAATATTATTGTAGACAAGTAGTAAATTCAATTCATCATTTTTCTAATAGCCAGAAAACAATTTATCATGGTATGAAAGAATTACAGCAAGGTCAACGGTATAAAAATGCCTGCTTTATGATTATTTTTTCAATGACAGTTGTCTTAAAGAACAAATTCGCAAATCGTTTCCATTTGAATAAAAGGAATTATTTGTAGTAATTTTCTGACAAAGCTTCTATTTTTGTTACAAAACTTTTTTGCGTAACAGTTGTTTTAACGGTTCCCATTTTCTCTGGTTCAATTAATGAAGCTTTTTGTTCATGCTGCGCAGGATGACGGATCTGTGGTGAGTAATTATCTCGATCATTTTGTTAAAAATAGGGCTTTCATCCAGAATACGAAAACAACAAAGCACTGCGTAATAGACCCATTTATTACCGCTATTACTAGCCGTACGGTTGCTGTCATGATCTGTGGAACTTATTTTATTTGTTTTATTGTTAGCAAATCCTACACAATTCTCGTCTGCATTCGATTTTCTAATACAAGTTTATAAAATCCAATAAAGGAAAACCTGCTTGTAAGTTTAGAATAGGTGCAAAGTATCTACTTTCTAACTGAAATGAACGGACAATTAACACCCCTCAACCACATGTGACTAACGTTGTGGGTGGGTTCCCTTGTGTAACCTAATCTAGGAAGACTACCTTGTTTGGGGTCGACTTATTCGATAGCAAAGGGAGGTTGAGTATTCAATATCAACCTTATTCCAAATTTTGTTTATAGGATTTGAAATAACTCTATAAAAATAATAATTATATCTAGTTATAGCAATTAAAATTATAATCAAGTTCTTGGGCTATCCGTAAAATCAAAGCATATCAAACTTTTGTTTAACTACCCTCTAATAAATAAACAAGTTTTCTTCCGTGTATATTCACCGTATCTTAATAATTTATTTCACCAGGAATTCGACATAGTGATGACTAAAGTAAACGGTTCCCTCGGGTTCACATTACGGAAAGAAGACCACAGCGCCCTTGGCCACTATGTGCGAGCATTAGTTCGAGAACCAGCCCTGAGTGACGGCAGGATACAGCCAGGTGATAGGATCGTTGCGGTAAGTTACTTCTGCTACCCGTGCCTTCATTTTTTTTTAAACTAACATTTTGTAATACGGTTTTAGTACGCTCTGGGCGCTTATATTATTTAAATTGAATAAATCAGCGACATTTCTTTATAAAATGTGTAAATATATAAAATCTTACTTTGTACATATACAACTTGGATAATGGTTTAAAAAATTAAAATCAATTATCATTTCATTCACATACAGTAAACAAAGCTAAAGCTATTCCACTGTTTGCGTGGTAAAGACATATTATTTTAAAAAATCATGAATTACATGTGATTGTGAATAATTAATAAAATATGAAAATTAAAACATCTGGTTCCATACTCATGAGTCACATCAAAGCAATGCAAACATTTGCATACACAAAGGATATTAAAATAAACGGTACTACAAGACCTCACATCGCAGATATACCATAATCAAAACATCTGAGTCAATAAACTTGGTAACGGCTTAGAAATTTATAAATCTATAACACTTATAAATGTTTATATGTTAACCTTACAACTGTCTGATCAAACGCCATTAATTGTGATAATAGTATCATATCATATTCTTATAAATACTATGCAAATAAACTGACAGGATCGCAGAATTGGATCCATTCTCGGAGGTCTACATTTGAAATTTACTATATTTAATTTTTTTATTGCACCCTAGCTCTCTTAGTGGTACATTCTTTTATTCATATAATCTTTACATTCTCAAGCGTCCTACTCAGTAAGCCTAAGAGGTTAATGATCTTTTAACAACTAGATCTGTAATTGCACAGGTGAACGACACCCCGATGTCAAACATGTCACACGCGGAGGCGGTTGCATTCTTACGCGCATGTGGTTCAGAGGTGCGCCTGCGCCTGTATAGGGACCACGCAGCCACGCCACTGTCGCCTATGTCACCTAAAGAAGAGGCTCCTACGGACTCAGACGTGCCCATGAATAGACCAAAGCCTCCATTACGGTAGGTTCTTTCTTCTGGTATATAAAATGAATGCGAATTGGATATACTTTAGATCTTTCCATAGTGGATGGTATAAATGTAGAGCTATCTTAAATAATTGTGGCAATGTTATTATAATATTTTAAGTAATGTTTTTACCATTCTTCTTCTACTGATTGGCTATCCCTTATTTGACTTAGCTATAGAGGATCAACCTAAACCGCCAAACCGCCGCAAAATTATAATATTTACACATATAATGTTGAGTGTATATACATTATTCGCTAGCCATTAATTTGTTTACTCCCTTAAACATAAAGTCAAAAAACAAATTGTGTCTTAATTATGGTAAAAAGGTTCATCAACAGCCCATATACGTCCCACCGAGGGACTCGAGCCTACCCTAAGTTAGAACGGTAAGGCCTTAGCCAACCGCGGTGTCCAAGTGCGGGTTAGTCGACTTCAAACACAACCTACGAACTTCGAACCTTCTTCACAGGTGTGTGTGTGCAGGTTCCCTCACTCTGTTTTACTTCACCGTAATAGCATCCAATAGACGTACTTATGAATTGAAAATTTGAAAACACATTGGTACGTGGCGGGGCTCGAACCGCATGGAAGCCGCTTCTTAAATGATCTAATAAAATTATAATATTTCAGTTATATAAAAGTTAAAAAACCTATTTGAACAGGGCCGAAGCAGTGTCAATGCTTTGTGACTTGGCAGCAAGGAGGCTGACGCCCGACGCACCTGATGGCTCCCGCTCCCCGTGCCTCTCACCTCGCAAATTCAGAAGGCTCACTAAAGAAAACAACCATTACGAACAGCCGAACGGTATGTACAAGACGAGCTTCCGTATAAAAACGACATCATCTATAATTGGATCTCATCGTCATAAAGGAATCAAAATATAAGGTTATGAATTTAAAAACCCTTCAGATCTATGTAAATATCAAATAGAACTACTCCATATATCATTATGAGAGCTTACAAAATCATAAATGAAAATAATTTATTCTTTTTATCCAAATAATAATATTTACCTACTAGCTACACATAAAGTACCTACCTAAAAAGTGTACGATAAATTCAATATTGTAATAGACTCGATAGAAGTAATAAATCCAACTAGCTTTAATTATAATACTTAGTCTTCGTAAATTAAGACAATAAACTATTTGTATCCAAAACTAGGCCGTTTTTACAACAAATAAGAATGATCTTAAGTAATTCAATTTGGAGCATCATGAAATATTCACTTCTAATGGTTACGACTCAATTAAGAACGATTATTTTAGTACTGAACAATGAATGTTTGGTTTTTATTTATCCATTCACCTTACGTTGAGGTTATTTAGATATATAATATCTACATCAACTGTAATATACAATGCGAATTAGATCTCCACTGTACAATACTCAATTCCCAATTTTGTATCACGCATACATATTAATCACGTTACAACCTATTGCTTATTCAACGAACGCAACGAATGGTTGTACACCAGCTTAATTATCTCACCAATACACACTGACATAAGAAAGGTTCTAATCTATTTATGGTTATGGATTGATCCGACACATTAACATTAATCACATAGGACTAAATTTATAATGCACTCGCTTGAACACACTAAGCGACGTAGTATTCCGCGCAGATGTTCCAAGTGCCGACATAACGGTAGACAGGGAACAGAGTGAACGTTCGGCCATACCTGAGCTTCGGTCCCAGCGAGCACACACTGTGACACTAGCCAGCCCTACAACCCAACCTAGTAGAAAGCAAAAGCTAAGTCTGACAGGTGAGAGACGCTGTCGGCACGACCACATCGTCCATTGCTTCTCACCAATCCCCAACCGACCTGATGGACCCCGATACATAATTCGGACACTACACACAGTAGTCTAGTAATGAGACAGGTGTTCGTATATTCAGTTTGATTATAATTCTGTTCATTCAAGAATAAGCCATTCTTAAGCTATGATATTTTAAATACACTTAGTGGTAATTTTATTTTTTCCGTCAAAAGAGAATTTAATATCAACATTGAATGTAACATACTATTCGTTAAGGCACCGTTCATCTAATCTGTAGATTATTCTGATTATACGTTTAGATCTAATTCCAGCTTAGCTATAATTATTTTAAAGACAATCCCTAGAAACTTTATCTAAAACCTTAACTAACTTAACTTACCTTGTTATTAACTTTACCTTTTTTTTCATATTCATACTTTTTCCTGTAAGTCTACCAATCTTATCGTTATCATACTGATGTATGATGTATGATACCTAATCGAAATGAAAATCACAATGAACTGAATGTATGATACCTGTCTCATAATCCACGTACTTCGGTCATCGCCTACAAGACAAGGTTGTTTCGACTGTCGTTGTGCCTTCTTCTATTTGCACTTCGTTCGTTCATCCATGATTTTCTTAAGTCTATTCTGCACATAAATATATTGTAATTGCATGATTCGTCATGGTATACCCCATGCACTGAAATATCCTATCGCCGTTATTGTTTTTCTTTGTAAACGTTTGGTCGTCACGGGCCTTGTGAGTACTCTTACTCATATTTTATTAATAAATTTGCCAGTCATTTGCCAATGTCAAAATAGCCTTGCCGAAGAAATCTTCCCTGTACCACACTGAAGTGTCACAAAACTAGCTTGCGAAATATTTGGCGACATTTTATGGCATGACATTTTTGATATTTATATGCAGAATAGATTAAATTAAAAAGAAAACACAAATTTCATATATCGTCAACATTTTCAGTGCCACCACATGGATATGAGCTTAATAATCTGGACAACGATACACTAGACGCACCGAATATCTACCAAGAAGATATGACACGGCAGAGGTATGCAGAGCCATCGTTCCCTGTAGACTCCGACGAGCCCGTGTCAATGCCTGCTGAGTTATCGAGCGATGAAGCTCGGTTCAAACATTCAAATCCTGTATATCAGAGTGCAGTTCTACACACAAGCAGTAATGACGGGGATGGTAAAGATGAGAGTACGTGTCACTCAAAGCACAATTTCGGTCTGCTTTTATTTTGTAATTTTTAATAACTCAGTTATTAGTTTAGTGTGGTATTTAAATAGAAACATTGAAAACATAGATTCCAACACATAAAATATGTAGCTTAACTGCTTTAAATCGTATTGTCGAGAAACAAGTAACATAATCTTAAAATTTTAATTTCATTGTAGAATGTTCTCATAAACTACAGAGAACGAACAATACATTGCGTTTCCATGTATTAATTACGTATTGTTGAAGTACTAAAACCAACATTTGTTCTACAGTAATGAAACTAATATTGTCCGTTACTATTTATTTTTATTTTCTTATTTAGCGCATCACACATTTGTTCTTTCCTTATTAGAATTTTGTAGTTTCTATATTTTTCTCATTTCCTCTTATTTCTTCATAATCCATCTCACAGACAATGGCTTGAAGAAATGGAAAGGAGTCGCCTTGTCCCCAGATAACGAGAGGAAAGTGAAAGAACTTCCGCTACCAAAGCCGAAGGAGGTCGATCCCGTTCAAAAAGAGAACGTCAAGCCTGAACCGGAGAACGGTGAAACGAACACGGAACCCACAGTGAGTAATGATGATGATACTATCCAAGCAATATGTTTACAACTTCAAGTCAAGATAATTTCCCAAAACCTTTTACAGTCTTAAATTATAGTTTCCTATATTACTTTATCTAAAAGCCATTGTCACTACGAAAAGGATCAAAAACTCACGCACCCACGCTGGGTTGACGAAGAGATTTCCCTTGCATATATATATATATATCTACACATTAATTTTTATTTATACGAGTTTCTCATGTTACATTATATCTAATGAAATGCAAAAAGTTATATTCTTATATTGCAACACTACAGACGAAAATAGCTCGTATCGCCAGTTTCGTTCTGGATTGTCTGAAGGTACCGAGTGCTAATGACAAATTAATTATTTTCTCTCACCTATTTTCCAGCCAAAATTAAGCAAAATTAAATCTTGTATTATAGATACTAGAAAACAGGAAAAATTAAATAAATAAAATATTGCATTTTAAGTATAAAATACTTAACACAATTTTTACTTTGTAACATTTCAGATAGTCACAGTAGAGTTGAATAGAGGATGGAACAGTCGTCTAGGGTTCAGCGTGCAGAGTCACCCGGAGTCCGGGCAAAGCTTCATCTCAGCCGTTTACAACGACAGCGTTGCTGCCAGAGATGGCCGGCTGCAGCGGGGTGACGTCATACTGCAGGTACACTTAGTAGAGTATCCAACATTATTTTTCGAGTAAAATCGCAAGGTCCGCCTGATGTTGAGTTACCAAAGACAATAAATGCTTATTGTGGCTTCGTCAAAGACAAATTAGTAAAGGGTAACCGATTGATCAGCGAAAAGTCAATGTCAACACAGAGTAAAAATACGTCATTGAAACGTCACAATATTCTCACACTTTCACCTGTTATCTAGCTCTAATTGGGGCTTGTAATAATAGAGAAACATATAAATAACATATAAATAATAGAAAAACATAACTTAAAATATCTATAAATCTAATCTATTCCTAGGATGCGAAACAGGCACCTACCTCTATTGATTACTGCACTGATTGATTACTTTACGTTTTTCTATTTAATCTTGACCTCCGTCGCACTTGATGGTAAGTATTGATGAGAGAGACCTTACCTTGTTGTTTCTGGTGTAGCTACACCTGAATTCCTCAACCACAGAAGATACCTTCATTTGCTAGAACACAACAATATTGTCGACATTTTCGTTTTGGCGGCAGAATTAGCTAAAAAGGTGATGCAAAAGCCCAACCACCTATCAAACCAATTAAAAAATTTGTGCCCCCAGTGGAAATTCCAGTGGAAGTATACCCACTTCACAACCAGATAATTTCCGCTGGGGGCAGAGAAGTTCACAGTCAGAATCACTACAGTGGCGGTTTTATTAAGTAAACATAGGCACGTCAGTGCCCTTGCTAGGCTCATGGTCGTTCGAACAATTGAATAACTTACATGAGCGTAAAGTTAAAGCTTAAAGTGTTCTTGTCCTTGATTTCCAGGTAAATGACGAAAATGTGACGTCAATGAAGACACCTGAAGTGATCGACTTACTCCGGCTGCTGCGAGGTTCCATCTGCATCACAGTGCTAAGGCCGCCTAGTACACAATAAATTTAACCACCGCTTACATTAATTACTTAGACCTTTATACGCACCATATAGAAAATAGAAAACACTTTGAAAACGTTTAACGTAACCACTGAAAGTAATTTTAAAAAACTACTCGTTAGAATACGAAACTGATAAAAATCGTTTTTGGAACTAAAATTGATGATTATGTTATATCTGCATATATGCTGACATCTGGTATGGAAAGAATCATGAAATTTTGTAAAAAAATCTGAAGTGATTTCATGTAAAAAAATGCTTTTGTCTATAAATAGAAATACATTCATTTGTTAAAACCATTTTGGTCATCAATGAGCTGCGAATCAACCGATCCCTGAAATAAATATTAAAAAAAAAATTAATGATTTAGTCACTACTAAATCATTAATTTTTTTTTTATATTTTCGTATAAAAAATCCTACACTATTTTTTTAATGGCAATCTCTTCAACTTAACATGCGCAGTGTGTAACATACTTTATTCTTTAACATACTCTAGTAAAATTGGCTCAACCTGCGTAATTTCGATCGAGCGACCAAAGCTCATAGAAGTAAGTATTTTAATGAACATGCTACATACAGTATTAGAAATTAGCGTTTACTATATCTACTTAGACGCATAAATATACACTCAAAAGTATTTTAAGGATACATAATGAACTTTCACAAATCATTGGTTGTCTAGTAGAGAACGACCTAAATTGATAAATCCGTCATATGTTCATTTTTAGATACATTTAAAAAACAGCTTTATAATCATGTGTATAAGTTAGAAATCACTGTGAATCTGAAACTTAGATTACGTATATCTGTCTACCACTGCTTAAATATTTGTCGATATTCTTCACCACAAAATTATAGTGTTAGGACATCCATATCGCAGTTATTTGAAGCAACATTTGGAGAACAAAGCGCGCAACATGCAGTTACAATAACATATAGAAAAATATGTTATTGTAACTGCTTGTACAATAACATATAACATATAGAGTGCTGTTAAGTTGCTGCGTAAAAAGTAACTGCAACGTGGATGTAGCGTTAGGAACCATTTAATATCCAATTTGAAACCTATTTATTTATGTGTAACGTTAAAAATAACTTAAACGTAGCAAGTGGATAATTTTTTGTCGATAGTATTAAGTAGTAAATTTATTAATGACTACAAAGCAACTCTAAATAAAGTGACAATAATTCAAATGATTCATGAAAAATACTCTTAAAAATGAATGTTAAATTTATATTGATAATTCTCCGTATTTAAGTCAACGTGCGAAACAAATCTCTCTAAAGTTCCTAAAATGTTAGTGGCTCTTACGTCATTTTTCCTGCGACTATCAAAAACCATTCTATTGTGTAGAGGAGTTACCTAGGTAGGTATGAATAACGATAGTTATTAACGGAATTGATCTCTGTAGCAATCTCGTACGGGATTTAGGTGAACAGATTTAGTATTAATTAATAATAAATTATTAAAAATTGAAAAAAAACAATACGTCTGTCTTGCCTGACAGCCAACTACCGCA
Organism: Acentria ephemerella; assembly: GCA_943193645.1. NCBI lineage: Eukaryota > Metazoa > Arthropoda > Insecta > Lepidoptera > Crambidae > Acentria > Acentria ephemerella. The sequence goes on from OW971881.1 coordinate 9,602,359, forward strand.
ACGAAAAGAAGTGAGTATGAAAGGGAGTTTTCTTAGAAGTACAGTAACTAATACATACATAAGTTTATTCCTCCGACTACTTACATGCCTGAAAAATGTATAAAAAATTTACAAAATCAATACTCCGTGTGTTGTTTGTCCTAAAAAAAGTTAATGTTGTCCTAATCACCGTTACCACTAATAAAGATGTTTTTTAATGTCGCTTAATACAACCCCAAACTTATTTTGATACACTTTGAGTGAATTATTTTAATTATAACTCTGAAGTATGATATGACTAAAACATTGTTAGGAATTAAAACTATTACAACTTAAAAAAGGTCTCTTTTAATAACATAAAATTAAATTTAACTGTCGAAGTAATAAAAGTATTGTTGTAGAATCTAACGTGTAAAGAAGTATAGCATTCCACAGGTAATTATATGTAAATAGTGTATATTAAAAGACAGTATGTAAAGTAGTTTTTGGTGTTACGGCGGATTTGGAATATAAGCAAAGCTTCCATTAGCAAAAATGGAACCTCTAAAATCAATTTTAGTTTTAATTTTTTTTAAATAATAATATTTTTTTAGTTCACAGAAGCAACGGGTTTCAATATTTGATGAAAATATATAACCTATTTCCTAATAAAATAATTAATTTTTATAAATATTTATTAATATTAAAAGTGCCCTATTCATTTCAAAGCTTGGTATAACAATTGAGTCCTGATTACCTATATAAAACCTTCCAAAATCGTCTTGATTAATTATATTGGACGTAAATATTGCAATGTACGCTATACTTCCTTATAGGCACTAATTTATTAATTCTAGTCAAAATTAAAATATTAATTGAATACATCACACTTAGTCCTTGAATATTATTGATTGAAATATAATATTTTAGCTATAATAAATAAATGAAATAAATTAGTTGGTTTCCCATATACCTTAGTAGCTATTTGTTATCACCTTAAAAGATTTTATCAACAAATCAATTGGAGAAATGTATTTTAATAATAAAGAATATTAGTTTAAGATAAACTAGTATAGAAATAAGAGATCTTTATGCAAACATAAAACGAATCAAACAACCGATATTCTAAAATAATTGTGATGGATTTATGTTAGTTTTACTGTGTATTGTAAACTCTAGGCATATGATGGAAATGATGATTAAGATTTTTCCAACGCTGAGAAGCGTTATCACTCAAAAATTATTTACTTCTACACATTCAAAAATAGAATGTAATAAAAAAGTTTCGCTTCGCTTCCGGTGGAGGAATGGTCTTGAACGAAATAACACGTACGGTATTTTGTTATAGGTGCAAGTAGATCAGGCCCAGTGTCATGTTTGTTAAGATTATATATTTAATTACCATTACATTTCTGTGCTAAGGTATTCTTATAGGCAAGTTCCGACTGAACCATTTGTGACCATAAGAAAAAAATTTCTCATTTTGTATTGTCAGTAAAATTCTAACGCTCGTATATATGTATACACCAATAAATACTATTTAAATTTATGTATACCTCGCATACAGTAAAAGAGATACATTACAAAATAATATTTGTTCGGATACGTTCTCTTTATCAAATGAATTTGTAATTATTTTGCGATATTGGCTTTAATATTATTTAGAACAAAACCTTAATACATTTTGGTTGATTATTGTTATTATTAATTAAAAAATGTTAATGGCTTAACTGTTAAGCATTAAAAAAACACCTCAGCCATTTGCACTTAAAAAGGGCATTTTTAAAGGCTCTCTTAGAAGTTAATAAATTTTTATGAATCGTAATTGAACCTAACACTAAATATAATTATACCATGTTTCGATAGAAGCAGGAAATAACTGTAATATATCAGAATTAAAAGAGAACCATATTAATTAAAATATACAAAATACTCTTAATTATTGTAAACAGTATATGAATCCTACTAGAGACGAGCACATAAATATTTTTCGTTTACGTATTGATGATGCTGACTCTACTACAAATTCAAAAATCGAATACATTAACGATCGGCCACTTACCTAATGAATATTCGTATCACACCTTTCACACAAATCAAATATTCGAGACTTATATCGTATATACTTTGTTTGTGTAATAAAATCGCACTATGGAAACTTTCTCTGTGGTCTAGATATTTGAAATTATTTATTTTTATGGTGCTCAATGTATTATAAGGTCGTATGCACATTGCTCGCTAGTCTTGCCTTAAAAGTCTGGGCCATAGTCGTTCTGTTACGTTTTATGAGATACATTATTGTGGCAGTCATAGAAATGTTGGAATATACGATATACTTAAAGTAAATCTATAATATTAATAAAAATAATTATGATTTAATTTTCCATTGTTTTATTGCACCCAATTCATTCTAATAATAATATTTTTGTTGTTCTTCTTCTTATAACCTTTTTAAGAATTATGTAAACAATGTACACAATTATGTACACATGTTATGTGTATTACATTAAAAAATAAATCCTTCAAACAACTGAAAAACTATGAAAGTTCTTTCACCAATATACGGCGACGGACAATACCAATATAAGTCGGAGTAGTTCGAGCGTTATGGTATCGACAACGAGAACAAAGCAACTTTCGCTATGGTCGGACCCTGAATGGGTCAATCAAAATTTGTTATCGCGAGCTCCTCCATCCTTTAGAAGGCACGTTAATGTGTTGGCAACCCAACATTGAAATTAATTGTGTTTTTAGTAATTGTAACAGGAAAGAAGAGAGCGGCACAAGACCGCTCTCTTCTTTCCTGTTACTGCAATAAAACCCCACGCGAGGTGTGTGTGTGTTTTTTATGCCCATAATACAGTCCAATCAACATTTTACAGTCTACCGCTTTCACCCACCTACCCGCATAGGACCAGCGTAGTGGTGATACGGCGCAAAGCTTCCCATGAGTTTCTCCCACGTAGGAAAGGTTGTGCCCAATAGTGGGACGAATATAGGCTATTGATGATAATTATTATTTTGAAATCAACTTCAACTCTTCCCAATCCCTGACCGTTCGAGGGATGGGAGAATACCCCTCGTCAGAGGAGGCCAGACGACCTAGGGTCAGGACGACAGAGAGAGGAATCGGCGGACAATTCTGGCGTTATCGAGCAAGCCTACCCGCTGGAGCCTCACAATTATTGGTACATTACCCAGTTGTCTGGATGGGTCAATTAAATTTAGTATCTCTAGATCCTCCGTGCTTAAGAAAGCACGTTAAGCCCTCGGTCCTGTTTGTAACGACAACCACTTTTACCCATCAACCCGCATTGGACCAGCGTGTGATGGTGTCAAGGCTAAAGCTCCTTGTGTGTTCTCCCATGCATGAAGACCTGTGCCCAGAAGTGGGGCGTTTATAGGCTGTTAATGATGATAGAAAAAACAGAAATAACAATCTGTCATACTTTAATTTAGGTCAGGGGTAATCCAGCCAGTACACATAGTTTGTTATTTAAGAATAGTATCAATAAGACAATAAACATAATCCAAATACACTGTAAATAGTAGCTTACAATTTTATTAAAACTACTATTAATTGTAGAGTAATGACTATTTATTTCTATTTTAATGTAACAAAAAGTTTTTCATCGAACCAATAATCAGCTTAACCAGGATTATATTTATAAGGAACTTCCAATAAAAACTATTCTTTTCTTCAAATTATACTTTTTCAAATATAACCGTTCGTCGTGTCTCAATTTCCTATGGACAGTGATAACAGGTTATGTATGCAAAGATTATAAAGTGCGAAGCCAATGAGCATGACGGGCAAACGGTTCCCGCATCACGACCGCCACTCTTCACCATCGATCCGTGGCTTGTTATAAATTTATCATGGTATACCTACTCGACAGTTAATTCATATTACTAGTAAACATTCTATCCAAAATATCAAACCAAAACACGAGTTCCTATTTTAATAGGACAGGTTTGTAATAACGGACTTAATGATTACTTTAGATTATGTTTAAATTAATTAAAGAAACAATATTTTTTTTCACATATTTTATCAAATAAAGCTTTTAGCTTGTAATAAATTCACTGATACATTTCTACAGTAAGTCAAACATTTAACAGTAAACAAATCATTTATTACAAAAGACATTATTTAAAGACATTTATCACAAAAGTGAGTGTATAATGATGTCTGTATTAGTTAAAGATAACTAGTATATGCTTGTGAAATTTCTGAAATCCGAAAGATTGAATTGATTGTAGCTTCTTACTCAATCACTCTAGAATAGACGGGTGGATATCGAAATATAATATCTAACTTATAGAATAGTACATAGAACAATGCATGTTTTCTATGTTTTAGTATAACAATGTTATCCTACAGGAATCGTGTATCTTATAGCGCATTTCCCCGTATGTACAGCGGTTTGCATCACTGAGTATGATTCAACTCATGACTCAATCAGCCAGAGATTTCTAAAAATGAATTGAATGTAAATAAATATTGATGAATGGCAATTAAATGGAATAAATCGAAATTGAAATGTTATTGTTGTGATTTTGAAACATGAGATACTGAGAAATAAACATTAGGAATGTGTTATTTAGGACGAAGAGAGATATTACTTTGTAGACCTTACATCTGCGACTTTATCTGGATAACCATAATTCACGCGGAAGAAGTCAAAAGGCAAATGCTACTATATGATATTAAATTTAATAAAAGTAAACAATACTCACAAGTTTGTAATAAAATTGCAATATTTGCAAAATATCTATCAATAATATAATATAAAAAATGGAAAGTCAAGACACAAAAAAATTATATAAAAAAAATACAAAAGTTTTGTATGTGCGTTTGGGTATGTGACTTGGATTTCCGTTATTTTTTTTCACACAAATATAAAGCTTACTGTAACCGTACCTATTAAATTTCTAGAATATTTATATCTATTAAGTTGTGGAGTCTCTACAGAAGAACATGGTAATAGACTGAGTAGATCTACATACAGAAGGATTATAACATTACACACAACTTTTCAACTTCAGTCAAGCTTTTTAAATCCTTTTATATTTTTTAAAGTTGGAGATTGTACTTTATTCCGCAGAATATACAAAATTCGAACATATTATATAACAATATATAATAAAAACAGAATTGATGTATAATTTAATAATCTAGTTAATTAAAACATAAATGGACAGACTATAAATATATTTGTTAGTGAACAACATCCGCAAATAGCCTATCTGTCTATATATCTGTCAACGAATACTTTCTCCAAAATCTCCGAATAGATAAAAAAATCATGTGGCTATAATAGGTAGGAATCCATAAAGCTCCCGTTATCTCGTATATAAATTAATAGCTCTCTAAAGCTCATATACTGCTTAACCGATTTGATTATTTTTTTAGTGTTTTTGTTCGTTTTAATTCAGGGATACTTTAAAATTATATGACTAAAAAAATCGAAAGACAGGATTAAATGTATAATAAAAAACTGGTCATTTAATATGGAAAGTCTGTCTATTTCTTTATCGCGTCTATAAAAATTGGAATCACATTAAATAGAATGGCTTTCGTGTCAAGCTATGTATTGGGTGATACAAAGTTCACCGGGTTAACTAGTGTAGAATAATACTTAGATATACATTATAATTCAGAAAGGCATGTGCCCAGTAATGAGACTTATGTTGAAGATAATAATGTCTGAATCTAAGATACAAGGCAATACCTAGATTTGGCCTTGTCTCTCAGATAAAAGTATGTTATATTCGGATATATTGTAACAGGATAGCTATAATATAAAAAATTAGTAAAATAATAATTATTACACATGTCAATAAAAAAGGCTCGGATTGCTGGCCTAAATACTAAAGTAATATGATACTATGTTTAATTCGTTTTCAAATAATGTTTGTTAAGCTTAGTTATAAGTTATTTCGGAAGAGATTTATATTCCGTTACTGCTAACGACACTTTAATTATCCGTTACGAACTTATTCATGTTTATTCTTTACCAATAAAAAAATATGTATTCATAAATGCCAAAAAAAACATCATAAAAAAACTAGTCATCAATGAATGAAATGTTCGTGTTTAAGACAAAAGTGGCTGTCCCGAGATATAGAGCATGGTCTTTGAGCAACACTTCAGCCGCCGGTCGACTTTAAATCTATTGGATAATGAAAGGCATTCAAAAATATTTATTAAATTAAAATTATCAACCCAAGAATACTTCAAAATATGTTGTAAAACTTTGTTAAGTTAATAAATGCCACGATCTAGGGATACGTTGACTAAGTTCTCCTTAACGTTTCTCTTATAGGAGAATAATTATTTATTTGGTGGCTACCTCTTGCGAGATGCATCTTCGTAAGGCAGTTCTCTGTATTTTGGTTTTAAAAACATTTGTTATTTTTATTGTAATTACATAGCTAAGAGTCATTAAAATAATGAATATCCAATATTTAATTCTTTTATAGAGAGTTCTATAACTGATAGTTATCACTGGGATGACTCGTGAATTTATCATTAACATTGGATATTTATTAAATTGAAAATGACTTTTTAAAAGTTTGCAGAAAAGTTTTTGTTCCAATTTGAAAGTTTCCCAATTTGATTCTTGACATGTCACCTTTTTAATGTCATGAAAACCAGCCAGATACAAATAGTACTGCCAAAGATAATTTATTACATGCTATATGCGATAAAACTTATTCCCCGACCTAATTAATATATTTATCGTTAAAATAAAAAGAAAAAGTAAAAATAGATGAGCGTAAAAATAAATTTACAAAACTTTCCTTCGGTAACCACGTTAAATTAATATGCGTTTTATTCGTACTACTTTTACAGAACTACTTACTCTACTTTAAATTAAAGTAACCGTTACATACAAATTAAGTCTTTGTGGTGACCACACCAACAGGGTTATCTAAGGTAAAATAATTCATTCTTGCTTTTAACGGACTTAAAAAAGGTGGTGCTTCTATGTTCATCTGTATGCATGTTCACCGATTTCTTTTTCAAATGTGAGCCAATTTCAAAAATTATTTTTTATTCGATAGAGTACATTCAGTACGTATGAAATGGTCCAAGACACCAAGTCTGGATGTGGTGATGGGATCACACGATGGCACGTATTACGTGTTTCATATTTTTTTCTACATTCAAACCTATTCGAGTAATTTTTACCCACTGACTTCAACAACAGACAGACAAGTTGACAATATTGATGTGACCATCCAACTTTGAACCAAAAGCTTACCACTGAAAATTGTAAAAAAATAGTTTTTTACCAAAACTAAAAACCAAATTAATTAAAAAAAATCTATTTTACAAAGTTATCCAATACGACATTATATTTTCAGATTTTATAGTTGTTTCCAGTAACAAAAAATAAATTTAAAATGGATAACTTCTTAAATTGAATTATTTTTGCCGTTTTAGTGTTTTGAAGTCGATTAGTTTTGCTACTTATACTTGTTTACTTTTTAATATTATTTGACGGCCGAGTAATCAGCACCCCAAGCTACAGGCTACTCAGTAAGGGGTCTCGGGTTCAAGCTGAGTCGGGGTAGATATTTGTCTGAATAACAAGATATTTATTATCGGATAACATTTGTGAATATATTTTTAATTTATACTTTGTTTGGTTGGGTTGGTGGGTTGGTGGGTTGGTTTTTAGGATACTAGATGACGGCATCTAGTATTCAAAAGACTTGGGGCTAGATAGAATAGCGAATATTATTGTTATTACTTTTTAATATATCTATTGCTGTTACTTGAATGTTCTTCTACTTGTATTTAAATTTAGAAAATGCTAGTTTGAGGGACAACATAGATTCATGCGTTTCCATTTTTTTACAAAAACCTTATCTTTTTGGAACAATAACAACCAAAGTAATACAAATTCATGTCACTACAATACCCATGTTTGTGTAAAATATAAAGTATATATGTGTAAATATTTCTGGACTCTCCTTTGCAAAGAATCTATTAGAGAGGTCCCTCAATTTTAAGTTACAATTGAGGAAATATTAGATGCAATAAAAATTTGAAAAAAAATATCTGGTAATCTTTAAACTTCACAATACAGGAGTTTCCTCAAACATGTGATCAGAATACTCACTATAGTGGGTGCTCGTCGGTGGCATATGGCCGATCGTCACGGTTGTCGGGCCAGCACTGGACCAACAACCAAGCCGTCGGGCTTGGCTGCCCACCGCCACCGCCTTTGCCCGGACTCAGTACCCATAATATCAACGAACTTTATGGTGCGCCGCTGAACTGAGAAAAACAAACTCTTTAACTATGGTGTATTAACGTGATTTTAACAACGAGACGTTGTAAATATTGTATGTTAGTTTTAGTTAGTTTAAGTCTATATATATGTCTGAAGTCCAGTTTATCATTAACATTTTAATTCGGCCAGTCTTTTATGGGCTTTATTTTTTGGAATGAAAGTGGCAAATTGTTTATCCTCTACAAAATAAAATGTCTAATTGTGTCTAGAATTTTTCGACTTGGCAGGTTAAAGTGGCGCACAGCTCAGTCTTCACAAAGCTCGTGCAATATAAATATGCAGAAATGTAGGTAAAAACTTAAAATCTAAACGATAGGCAATAAACACGCATCCTGATGATATATTGTTGTACTAATGAGACGCAGTTATATGGATTCGGTTGTGGATTTACTATTAGACATACCAATGTTCCAAAAAACAGTTATAAAATGTTTTGAAATATTTTTGCAGCAAAAGAATATAAATAACATTTAAAAATTAATTTTGCAAATAAATAGTAAGCCTAGTAAGACAATATTTAAGTCTATATTTTAAATTTACGAAACCTTGAAAAAGTTTCAATTCTTTCAAACTGTAACCTTTAAAAACTTTATATTTCTTGTTTTTTTTTTAATTTTAAAAAGTAGGTATGATATTATTGTCATTAAAACTTACAGGTTAACATAACCCTGTCTTTATTAACCTCCTGTAAACTTTTATTTCTGACTGAAGTACTCTCAATATTATTTGAAGATTGTCTTTTTAAATTGCCAATTTACTGACATACAAAATGGCAATACTTACTACAGTGGCTACAAGAAAATTAAATTATGAACAGCGTTACAATTGTTATGTAAAATGGCCCTACCATCACGAAGCAAGGGGTGACCGCGGCAGTCGTAGCCCGCGACGTATCCGTGTCGCTCGTGCGCACCTGTCGTTAGATAGTGAGACCGTCTCGATTTGACTCACGTAACACTTGTCCCGCCGGATAGAGGAAGTGCAGTGACTGCGTGAATTAGCCGATTTTGTTTAAATTTCTAATTTTCATCGTGTTTCAACAAACCGTTGAAGAGTTTTTATACTATTTGGTAAGTTTCATTTTATGCTTTATTATAAATAGATATTGAATTAATTAATTTCTATAACAATCGAATTTGTTAATGAATGGAAAAAGTTATAATTATACTTTTACAACAATCTGTATGGTAAAGAAGTAGGTATCGTTACCAAGAATTTATGTATATTATTGTTGCTGGTACGCTAACACTTAATAAGTTGTTTATTTTTATTTGTCCAGCCTTATTGTGATCAACTATCAGGTGAGATGAACAGCAAAAGCTACCCCGTTAAGAATATATATTTAAAAAAGTAATGCAACGTTATATACCTATCACGTCACTTTGGTTCACTAGGTAATATTTTCTCTTTTATTATCGAAATATTAACGAATATCTAAGAATATTCCACAACAAATTTGCATGTCAATCCACTATTTCCATTTTAGCTGAATGCGTAGAAAATTGTAATTGGTTCCAAAAATTTAACTCCCACGATTCGCAAAGTGACCTCAACAATAAACACCAAATTAAGGGCCGTAACAGATGAGGAACGTTTGTTGGAGTATCGAGAGTTTATCGATTAGAGGCAGTTTTGAAACACTGCAGTAATATCGATCGCAATAATACACCCAAATTTCCATAAATTCAATCAACCATTAAAATATTATGCATACAATATATCAATTGATCGGGTTTCTATGATTTATTATTAATTTTTAACCGGCTTCAAAAGAAGAAGGTTTTCAATTCCACTGTATTTTTTTTTGTTTGTTACGCGATTGTTAAATTTTTAACAAAATTTATTTTTTTATTCGATAGAGTATACCCCTGCTCCCATACTTACCAAGTCTGGATCTGGTGAAGGTATCCCAGGGAAATCTAGGAAACCTTCAAATTTTATGGGCACATGTTTAATATTTTTTTAAAGCTATTCGAGCATTTTTAACAAACGAGAAACAGACAGGCAAGTCAACAATACTTACGGTCAATCTTCTAACTTTGACCATAGAAACTTAACACTCAAATAGTTAAAACAAAATTTAAAAAAACTATAAACCGACTTCTAAAAAGTTTTAAATAAGCAAGAAATTCTATGTAAGAAGTTATCCTCATTTTTTTATTTTTGTGCAAACAACTAAACAAGAACTCCCAAAAATAATTTAATTGGATAAACTTCTTACACTGAACTATTTTTGGCTTTGAAGTGTTTTAAAATCAGTTTTTAGTTTTGTTTAAAACTTACTTTATTATGTATAACCTATATTTTGAATAATAACAATTTATTACTTCTTTGACACACGATGGCCGTTTACACTTTCTCACTTTTTAAATCTAAACTTTTGAACATGGACCGCTGATACATTAAGTAAATATGGCATAAGTACTCAGTACCCATAGTGTAAGTGTCAACCGCATTAAGTCATTTCGCCCGTAGTTGCGTTCAGCTGTCAAACGCATACATAAAACGTGTTTTCCAAAACAGAGGCGCTCGTGTCATATTCTTACTGTAACGGTAAATAATAGGGTGGACAGCTCAGAATAATACTATATTCAAGTAAAAGAAAACCAATATAAAATATAGCGAAATAAAATAACAAGTTAACAAGAAGAAGAAAAATAGAACAACAATGACAACCTTCTGTCAAAATAAAGAAAAAGTAAAAAACATTAAAAACTATTTGTGAACCTGTCTGATGGCCAGTTCTTAACACTTACGATTGGATAGCTGACGAAACAGTTGAATTTATGCTACGATGACAACTATTTCTACTAAATGAAGAGAAACCCAAACATATCTAGTAAGATAATTACACAATAACAATTCTAATCTCAGATCCAACGTTCAAATCCTTTACGACCATATCATTAATTAAAAAACGAACGACAGTAAAGATAAGCAGTATTTTAAACTGAAGTCGTAGGAGGATTCTTATTTAAGTCTTTAATAAAATTAAACTTATCGACAACATCGTCGACAGTAATCATCCTGTTTAATACAAAGCGTTATCTGTTCGGGTATTATCAATCAATGAGCCTTCTAATTAATAGTCTAGCCTTTTACTAAGCACCGTTCAACTAATAACAACGGCCTGATTCATAACATACAGCCATTCAATCAAATCAAATAGATTATTGATGTTTAATAAAATTATCGATAATTATTATTGTTAACTAACATTATCGATACTTTTGATTAATTATTGGACATCACTACTTACGCTATTTAACAAAGACTGCGCGAATCCAAATCTGATGCAGCGGCAGTACACGCGCAGGCAAATTACGTGGCCAACTAGATCGTGACAGATCACCATTTATGGGTCAAACCATTTTACTTTTAGGTTCATCAACGTTTGTTTATACAGAAGAAAGTGTAGGATGAAAAACATTATAGGCAGAAAGAAAACTTACTTTCTAATAACTCCCCTGAGGTTTTTATAAACAATAGACTGTGGATGTGTGTTCATATTTCATTTACTGTCAAAACTTATTATTTTTTAATTTATAAAAAACTAAAAACCTACTTTAAAACACTAATTGGCAACTTTTTATTGTTTTTAGTTTTATTCAAAACGCACTAGGGAAAACTGTGTCAGAAATTGACCAATGCAGAAAGCAAAACAAGACAAATAAAAACTAAATTATAATTTGAATAAGAAAACCACCTACTAAATTCGATACTTACAAAAAAACTTACAGAAATAGATAAAAATTAGCAAATAACCAAGAAGCAATAATTTAAAACACTTTGGTTAATATTAATATTAAAATTAGCCATGAAATTTGAAATACGATGACATCGCGAAGTTTTTTTTTTTTGCAAATCCTAAATAGTTTACCGTTTTGATAGAGATTTTGTACCTGTGTTAATAACATTAATTAATAACATCTTATACAACAGAAAAGTGAATATTCATGTTAATGTTTCTCATAATAGACAAAGTCGAAAATGATGAAAGTCTTTTTACTCTATATACTTTCATTTTTATGTAAGTAAGGAATTTATCATAACTGATTTATAATCTTTTGTAAAACAATATTTTATGCACAGTTCCCACATTTTTTTAAACAATTTCGCGCTTATCAAATATCTCTGTACCCAACATTAGCTATTGTATCATGATAATTGGCTTTACCTAACACGCAGTTCTAATAAAACTTTAACCATTCAATTAACAACAAAATTAAATTTTACGATTATATTTCAATATTTGTATTTAACACTAGATTTACCAGACCAGTCATTTAGACTGGTTGTGCAATTTTAATTCAAAATTCCTACTATATTACACATTTTTTTTTTCAGAAATGATGTTATGACTTTTGTAGCTATAATTAGAGAGTACGTTTGATAAACTTAATGTTATTTTAAATACATTAGTAAGAAATATAATTTTTGTTGTTGACATATATTCAAATCGCTGGTATATCTAGTGTTAACGGTGCTACTTCTAATTTTAAATTATCTAATTTATACACATATTTTATCTTATATTCTTCTGATTTCTCGTAAAGTAGGACTGATTTTATTACTTTTTTTCAATCATGCTAAATGACTCCACACCAACTGAAATTTAAAACAGGTAGGATCAATTCATATGCGCAGATAACGAGTACTAGATACTACTGCTTTTTCGCATTCTAGGGTACAACGTTACTTGTTACAGTGCCCTATATTTCAGTAGATATTAGGTAGGGCAGAAGTACAGGTATTAGATGGTAGATAGGCTCTTTGCACAGAGAGTGAAATAAAGGTAAAATATACGCAATGCAGCATTAGAATGTTAATGACGAAATATTTTTTTTAATTAAATAAGATTAATTTCTTTGAACATTTAGTACATATTTTCTATTTCTAGCATAACAATACTGCTAATGTACTATATTATATGATCAAATTGAAATTGCCTTTGTTCATTAAAATGTGTTCCTGTGATCTTGGAAACTGATCGATCCCATTGTTGATCGAGTTCACTTGATCTGATGAAACCGTGAGAATATTGTACGTGTTAACAATAACAAGATCTGTATCATATTAGAAATCTTATTGGAGTCATGCGATGTAAATGATAACAAAACTGAAGTTTACGAAAAGAAGCCTTTAAGATTGATTACAATTACCTTTATAATTGTTGTATTAAAAGATATCCCAATATGTTTTGTTTAACTTTAGCTAATTAACTATGCCCAATTAAATACTAATTTAGCTTAGCTTATCAATAAAGTTTAATTAGAGAAATACTTTTTAAATAGAACTGATGCATTTGTAGTTTAACAGGAAGTAGCACTTTTAATTAAATCTGACTTTATAAATTTGTGTTATAAATTCGGAAAATACAGATTTTACATGCAAGTTTTACTCTGCAACTTTAAACGCCGCAGTCAAAATAAAATTACAAAAATGCAATGCTGAAAACAGTTACGTACAAGTCATTTTAAAACTGACTCAAAGAAATAATAAAAGAGAATAAGTACAATTTTTTATGTGTTTCTCGGTGTATTACCGTCAATCTACAAATAGTTTCGAAGATAACATTTTTTGTGTACTATTACGGCGATGGAATAAAGATCCACGTTAAATGGAACTTGATCTGTGAACCAATAAAAACTGTAAGTATTTCTAATGTCTCTTTGATTGAAATAGAAAAAAAACGAAGAAAAACAGTGGGCAATTTAAGTTTTCGTTTAGATTACTAAAATTTACCACTTACAGTTTAGTATTAATTTCTACCTCTAATAATGTTTTTATATTGTTTAGTTCAGCTCAGTTTAATAAGCTCTCTTAAATACTAGAGCCTAATAAAGTTGGACGTCAGTATCTTAGCCAAAGCACGTGTTAATTATTTACCAATGTATGCTATTATGCTAGACTATTTAACTCGCAAATATAAACGCAGTGGTATTACAAAATTAATGAGTCAGCTTTTCAAAAAAAAACTATTATAAATATTAGCACTTTCACTTCAAAATTTTTTTAAATATAAAATTTGTAACTGCGTTACGACAGGTAGTTCATTTACCCATAGCATTTGGACGCCGCGCGTATACCGTGTCGGTGCACCCGACCGTGCCTCCCCGGGACTCGAATCTACTCATCCCGCAAACATATCCGGTGTGTCTCCGTTTTATTTTTATTGCAGGTGAGGTCAAGGTCCTTTATCCTATATATATATTAAATAGACAGAACTCTGTCTATTTAATTAGACCATATTCTGATTATATAAACTAAATCTTGATTGGAGAATATAATTATTACTTATGTAACTAAACTAATCTGTTTTGGTTTTAGACAAAAGCAACAATTAAGGTTAGTATTGAAAAAACAGTAGAAAGTTAAGAAACCTTAAGAAAAATATTAAAAGTCATAGTAGATGTAAACTAGAAATTATATTCTTTATCATCTTGCTTCAGAAATTAAATAAAGTGCAGCGGTCCCATGTAGCTCTATCATACAAAAAAGATCCACCTAGTTAGTAAGATATTTAATACTTGTGGTAATTTTGCTTTAACTATATTTTAACGATATATTATGAGAGTACTTGCTCGATATTCAATACTAAATTTATTATTCTACGAATCTATATTCTATATTCACTTGTTTTATTTTTTTCATTTGTTCGGTAAAAAAGTTTTCTATGATTTTTTTCACGTAATATTAAATAAAAGAACTGTTACGTGTCTTAAATGTGATATAACATAATATGCCCACATCCTTACAGCTTTATAAAGGTCAATTATCGGCAACCACGCAAGTGAATTCGTTGTTATTTTTGAGTACTTTCCACTTTAATACAATTACGCAATTGTATCTAATGCTTCGGAGCACACTTTGAGCTTTTTATTTCTATTCGTTTATCACTATTACAACTGTCACGTAATATTTCTGTCAAATGAAAGTTTTTGTGTTCAATTGCTTTTCATTTGCTTTTTAAAATAACTAATTTCCTAATTCGGTGTTATGGAAACATTTAATAGGTTATTGATATTAAAAGCTGTTTTAGTGGAAAGAAAATAAAGCAATTAGCATATTAAATAAATAAGATTAAAGAAATTAAAAGCATTATTAACTAAATAAGAAAAAGCTTCAAATTTGTTTATAGCTTATGTTTTTTAGGTAGACTGAGCGCACTTAATTTGTGTTGGCCTTTAAAAATTACATTCTTACAATAATCAACAATTTAATATAGGATACAATTTAATACATATATGATCATAGTGTGTGTGAATAAGCTGCGCAGACAGCAGGTCTTTAAAAATACCTTACCTTATGACGGCTTCTAAGCGTGTCCGACTTTCCATTGTTAGGACACAAATGAACATTTTCATGAATCACCCGTAAAACGTGTGCCTCCCGCGATTTTTATGGCCTTTTTGTGCAGCCGAAGATGAATTGTAATGTTAGTATTTCAGTATTTACTCATGTAAACTCTTTTACCCATTTTTTACTATTTAAACATGTGAAACTCTTCAGATTAACTACTTGCCGTTGATACTAAAATATTGTCAAAAATCTAAACCATCTCATCATCTTGAAATGATGAGTAGAAGTGTTTACAAACTGAAATTAATGGAACTGCTATTTGAGAATCAACAAAGGAATGTGTAGAGAACGTATGAGAGTGGCCCATGGGGAATTATCACAACACTACTGACCGTGATATACAAGGTTAAGTATAGCAATTACAACACTATACAAGTAGTACCTAAGTACGGGAAGGGACGATATAATAAAACTGGCGATCTCCGGATTGTTTTGCGTAAAAACTTGTTCACCTGCTTTTATTAGCAAGATTACTGTTTAAAACGTATCCTCTGCGGCATTAGCTATCTCTTTTACATAGTAATCACTGAATTATAAATTTAAAGCTATGTTTGTAGACTTTCACCTAAATCGCAATTCCAAACAGTGAGTAGTCTAAATCTAGAGCTGCCTCTAACATGAATTTATTTAGGTATAAAATGAGACGAATATATTTTACTTTATTATGTAGATAGATACCAATACAGAGATAGATACCAATTTGATTGACAGAAAATGAAAATTGATTTCCTTATACATAATTTGATCTAGTCGATTTGGTACGGTAAATACAAATTAAAAAAAATATTTAACTTATTAGTTGTGATAAGAATGCTTGCAACATACTATCAAATGGTCTATCTTTGGCAAATAAAAATAGGTTTTATTTCTCAAAAGGCAAGTAAATAAACCGACAGCCAAAATTGAATCTTACTTTCAACACAAACAAAATCATTTATATCTCCTAATTATAATACTGAAATGTATTGAGTTATAAAGTAAATATTAATTAATAATAACAGTTTAAATTAAACAATTCCAAAATTAAAATAAATTACATTTATATGCTATAGAGTAGTTCATACACGTATAATTGGTAATTTAAATGTAAGACTTCATATTTTGATTCAGCAATACGTAAAAAGAGAGTAGAACAGTCCTGGGTAGAATCAGAAGACCTAAAGATAATCGAACAATGTTATTAAAGATACA
Source organism: Acentria ephemerella (assembly GCA_943193645.1). Taxonomy (NCBI): domain Eukaryota; kingdom Metazoa; phylum Arthropoda; class Insecta; order Lepidoptera; family Crambidae; genus Acentria; species Acentria ephemerella. The sequence goes on from OW971881.1 coordinate 9,619,179, forward strand.
ACAAAAGTTTTTGTATGTGCTTATAGCGATGAAGAAAATTACCTACGATAGTTTTGGATGCAGCAAATTATATGATAGTTTGGAACGATTCAGTGGCTCTATCATTATATCTACATTATAACAAGTGTTCTCACCACAACGTAATTGTGATTTTATTTTTGAGAAAATTTCTAATTCTCGCATGTCTGCAAGTAGTAAAACATGGGGAAATAATTTAGTAACAGAACCTGCATAAGATAATTATTTTAAGTTAACGTTAGTCTAATTAAATATAGTGTTTAACAAAATGTTTATTCCGTTTACTGTTTCTATTAGTAAATTTGATATATATTAATTGATAATCCCTTATATTTGATTGTGTAAGTCACATCACGTAATCAAATTCTATATATACTTATATATATACTTATTATATATATTATATATATATTTAATTAAGTCCCTTATTAATCCACTGACTTCTGCTCGATAGTAGAAATATAATCAAATAGTGTAAATTCGAGAATTATTTTTTGTGGTTCTTTTTTTAATGTTTTGTGTACTATTTAACAACAAGTCAAAGTCAATATTTTACAGACCCTTTCGAACGTGTATTTATATCTGTTCTTTTTCTTAAACTAATATGGATAAGACTTTACCAAAATAAAATTAACTAATTTGTCTCTATTTTATTCCACCTCTAAACGTTTTGCTGGTTACACAATATCAGATGACCAAGTAAGTTAATTACATCATTTTAATATATAATTAAACAACACATTAAAAGTCTTTAAATTCATTCATTCTTAAATTCATTATTGCACATATATAATTTTACATAAGATTAAATAAATATGTCACTCAGAGTTAAGCTTCATTAATATAAGTGTTATTCACAAATCGTTCAGCTTCTGGAAGCAACTGATTAAAATAATAAAAAAAATTAAATACCTGTTATGTAGCACAAAGCAAATATCATTAACACCTTGTGTTAAGGATAGTATAAAATGGAAATAAATATTCATTATTGTATATTTTTTAAACAAGGATTTAAGTAATTTTCATGAATCTTAAAACTACCTTAAACTGAAAGTAAATAAATATTCACGTTTATCGTACAAACCCACCCCGCTTGGGCCGTATAGTCTGTAGAGATTATTTTTTAATATCTCAAAATTTAGTGAACATAAACTTGTTTTAACTAATTTACTTGTTTTATGAAGTAACGCATATGTAATGGCATAATTCTGGTGTTATTATTGCTGTAATAATGTTATTCAATCAATGTCAATTAATATCGTTTTGATACTAAAAACAGAAATGTTGCTATAATAAACAATTTATTAATAAAAATAATAGTGCGAGAAGCCTTAAACAAAAACAAATGTTCTATTACAACAACTTTTACTGTTACCGAAACTCTTAAAATTGATGCCAACGTTTTGCATTACTTTTCGTTTTATTTAATGAATTTTGATGTTTTTATAGTACACAAATCCATATTCAATATTCAGTTATAAAAATAATCATAAAAATTAATAACGAATTTAAATATTCGTATATTTGGACATAAATTTATATAATAGACTTGTCTAGTTATTACATTGTCAGTTTCACAACGATATAGCACGAAACATAAAAATAAAACATTAAGGCTTGACGATGTCTTTAATGGCTAATAACAAGCGCTAAACTGCTAACCTAAATTTATATTATCACATAAATGTTTGTATGTATCAGTTTATACAATATACAAAATAACTCATAAAATAGAATGTGTATACAAGTCCTGTAAGAGAGCCAACAAGAATATTTAAAAAAAGACAAATATTCAAACTTAGTGCTAACTAATGTTAAAATATTTTTTTGGAGTTGTTGCTAGAGTGTGTTAATGTTGGTGGTTGATTTGTAGTTATATTCATTTTTATTATTCAGAGGTTTGTTCAACTGCGAATGCAATCTGATAGTTACAAAAAACTGACGAATCCCATATTTTTCTATTGCTTTTTCTTGTATATTTGATCATTTATGTATTTTTTTGTATTTTTATAGTATATTATATGTACTTTCCTAACTCTCCGTAAACTTGGACCCAAATTATTTAATTACAATTAATTTAATTACAGGTTCCATAGAAGAGATTGCTTATTAGCAATAACACTGCCTAACATATGTATACGTTTTCATGAATTATTATTGCATTTGTTAATTTGTGTGCAATAAAGAATATTTGTTTGTGTTTATTCACTCTTGTGGTCATCTCGGATTTTAATTTTAATTTACTACCAAAATATACATTAACTTACGACGGCATTTTTATTTCACTTTCTCCGCCCGATTTATGATCAACTGCGATTTATTTAATAAAGACGTCGCATTTATCAGAAATCTTGACCTAATAACCGAAGCTCTACTTGTGTCAACGTGGTAAGCCTATTATAAATATTGCAGTACCTATCAAATTTCACTGTAGTTTCTCTGTTTTATATAAGTCTGTATACATAAGTTTTTTTCTCTTTATTTTACATTGATGTGGTAATTTATTTATTTTACATATAACTATATACAACGAGTACCTAAGTATTAGTTAAACAAAAAATATATATAGCCTGGCTAACATAAGCTGAATATAATACTTTAATAATTTTGTAATTCTTTGTGCACAAATTTTTAGCGGAATCATATTAAAAAAAGTTATTTATGATTTGTTACTGTGTTTTGTGGTGAAAGTATATTACAAGACTCCAATTTTGATAAGATCTGTATAACTTTTTACATTAATTTCACGAACTTGCTAATAACTCGTAAATTTGAATAACAAAGTCATGTGTAGCCGAGGGTGAAGGCTTTCTCTGATTCGGCTGTTCCCCTTTCGGCGAATCGTAACGTTACGGTTCTTAAACAAACAATACCTACTTACATTAAAAAGTTCATTCAGACCTCTTAAATAATGGAGAAAATATGACTAACCTATGTTGCACTTTCTTATATGGTATTTACAGCTACGACGATAATTATTATTTATTTATTTTGTGATATACTTTACGATAAGCTTTTACAAAAAAAATACTTTAAATCCATTTTTACATAGTTTTCTTAAACTATACAAAATGTTACTACATAAAATGTATCTGTTAAATAGCTTTGTTCGTCTATATGGGCGACGGAGAATGCTAAAACTTATAAATAAATACAATTCATATATTTTTTATGAGAAAGTATCCGCTGACAGTTCTACCGGCCACTGGTTGTGTGGGGCTTGACCAGTGCCTGATCAAAGCAGCCCCAGTAACTCAGTAGCCCTTCGTGGTAGTGACCTTAGTTCTGCCGAAGCAATTAACTAGGCCACCCCTAGGCAGAACCGCATTCGTTCCGATGGATATTGCCCAGAGTTACTTGAGAAATCACAGACATGGCAATTTGTGTAATGAATGTGATACAGACATCGACGCTCGCGGACACGCTTAGGGTGTAGGAAAACTCCGGCCATCGATCCACTTTCTCGCGCCGGAGAGGAGTGGCTCCTCCCGTTCCTCATTTGCTGGCTCCTTCTACGTAAGAACAGACTCATAGAAGGAGACGTTAGTCTCCCATGTCCTCTCCTTACCATAGCCATTACCATTGTTGCCTGGGTGGAAAATCCACCGCCAAGTATTTGCTTGCAACACCCACTTAGCGCAGAGCCTCCCTCTTCGTCCTCTCACTTATTGTTCGTGGACAAATCGTCATTCCCCTGCGTCCATGCTGAAACCTGGTTATGATGCACCCTTGCCAAAACCAGGGCAACATTCTACCACGGGGGCGTGCTTACAAACACACAGTCCCGTGGCTGTCCATTCAATAAGTCAATAAGGCCCAAAATTTCATTTTTGGTTTTATTACTGATTTCTCCAATTCTTATCAAGCGCTTGCCGCCTAATTTCTGTTTGATAATCTGCGTTTGCGCAAAAAGCAAACTCTTCACCAAACGATGGGTCCATTCGAATACCATGATTCGAAAATGTTCACAAATCAAAAGCTTTCATTAATTTGTTTGGGATGCGTGAACAAAGTGTATCATCGGATTCCTTAATAAAAAAATCATAAAAAACTCAATCAGCAATAGTCCGACGCGCGTGAGGCTGGTGATATAAAAAGAAAATCGCAATTCGGAAATCTACTATTATTGATGACTAATTAGGTACTCAATATAAATATTTAATTAAATATGATTTGAGCAAATACTGAATTATTCGGTTTATAATAACATGATATAAGTGGTTTTCTATTGAGATTAGATAAACCAACATTCAATCCGATAAATGAATCGGTAACTTATTTTATTAAAATTGTTTTATTGTATTTGATTTTGAGAATCTTTTCAGAAATTCTATTGTAAACAATTATTTAAATTTACTTTCTGCTACGATTTGGTTTACTTTTTTACAAACAATATTGCTTTCTCTAGAAAACACAAACACTTATAAGACATATTATGAAAGAAGTGAAATCATAAGTCCGGGTTGCATGCTGCAAATGTAAAAACCTCACTCAGACAATCAAGACAGATACCCACAAAAGAAAAAAAAGGAAAACAAAGGCCACTCTTCATTGTGGTGGACTCAACCCATCGATTAAAAAAGCAAAGCCGTCTTAGTTCTACATACGAGTACAATAATAGAAAGGATTCTATATTTCGCAAAAATTTTAAGGTCCCAGGAAACTCGTGATTAAATAGAAATGATGGTGATGATGAACTAAGGTCAGTTGCCGATGGTGTCCCGCACAATAGTCATTGGCCTTCGCCACCGATTCGCTGTGTGCTCACTTTGTTTCTGCGCAAACGCTTACCAGGGTTGTCAGAAAATTGTTGATACTTACACAAAAAGTATTTATATTATATTAAGGCCCGATTTATCAATATTTCGATAACTTTTATCCAAAAAAATAACTTTGTAAAATTTAACGGTTTATATCAATTAATTGAATTAATATTGTTTTTGGAAATTTCATTAACTATTTGAATTCTCGTTTAGTTTGAATAATGTATCGAATTTTTTATATAAAAGAGTTTAACGCATCAGAGTCATAGTAAATTATTCAAGAAAATCTATTGTTCCAAAAATTGATTCATGAAGAAAATGAAAATAATATTTGTATTTGCAAACTTGATTTGAAATCATTGTACTATTCGAGTGTCGGTGATGTGGTCATGGACTTCCATGTGTGAGGAAGAAAGTTTTAGGTTGTGTTTGAAGTCGACCAACCCTCACTTGGCCAGCGTATTTCACTGGCTTGGCTCGAGTCGCTCGGTGGGGACGTATATGAATTGTTGATGATGAAGATTTGAACTATTAGCTTACTCTTACTAAACAACAAATTTATTTAAACAACTATACTGAAATACTGTAGTTTCTGCAAGATGTCACCTACCCCATTATACGGACTTATTAGGTATTGGGTTACAAATTAAAAATAAAATTAAATATAATTATATATATATTATTTTTTATTTAAATAAAATTATTCGGAACACAGAATTAGGATGTTTAATATCAAAAGATGTGGTGGCCCTGTATATTAGAGCAATGTTTTCCATCTGAATCTGCTTGAACGACATAATATTCTATTGCATGTGAGATACGTCCGGCACGGGCGGGGGCGCGAGGTCATTTTTAATTATTTTTTTACGTAACTGTCAATTGTTTAACTTTAGAGCGTCATGCGTGTGAAGTGAACGACCCCCGCAGGTGTATTGACTCATACTTTTTGTGTTTCCATTATAATTAAGTATAACGCAACAATTGTGTAATATAATCGTCTAATTACACTCTTGTCTGCTAATTAATAAAAATCAAAATTTTGTTGTCAATTGGTCATTTTCATAATATTAGTAACTTAAATACTTTTAGCTAACTAATTACGGTTTTTTATAGTGTACATGAACTGTATATCTCCATTGCTCTTTGTATAATATTAGAGTAGGTAACGTCTAATGTACAAGATGTATCGTATTTTTTTTTTCAAATAAGCAGTAGGTACCTAGAAAACACTTTCTTTGTATGTAATTCTTGCCCAAAGGAAAAATAACACACAAAAGAAATCAATTTAGATTGCTTCAAAAAAACGTACGTAAAAACTTGGGATTGAAAATGAAAAATTATAAGGGCGTTTTTGTTCATTTACCATATCTTAAATATTACATAGGTAGTCTTTATCTACATCAGTATTAAGTACAAAATACGAGTTTCAAAGTTCGCAGCCTTATTCAAAGTGGCTGTAGTTTTATAGAATATGCAACTTACACCTTATATTTTAACATGCATTTTTCGATGTAGTAAGTACTACGTCTTAAGGAAAATAATTCGTGGGAAAATTATTATCTATCACACAAGTTTGCTAAAATAGAAATGTAAACAGTCTCGTTTACTCTTTACGCTGTAAACAATAGCTTACTCGGCAGTTAAGAAATGCTCGGCTTACACGCGCTAGTTCTTGCAGATAACACACATAAATATATCTTATAAGGGCAGAAGCTAGATGGCGCAGTGGTTCATGAGCTCTGTGCTCTTTTTTTTATTTTTTTATTGTGAGTTTAAATCGAATTGAACCGCCATCTTCATGTTTGTCGTCAGATGTCAAATTATATGCAAACGAAAGCAGTGCCTTTGTAGTGAAGTATTGGAAATGACTACTAATAACGACTACTAATCTTCTAGATACAATTGAAACTCACACTATTTAGCTAACGTACACAAACATTATTACGCCATTATTTGGTCTCTTGATGTGTCAATCAAAATTAATTTTCTTAAAATTAGTTTTCGTTATTTGTTTTATTTATGCCGCTGGTCCCGGTAGTTACGGCAACCATTTTCGCTCAACAAACTACATTGGGCCAGCATTGGTTTAAACATATCTTAGATGTTCACAATCCACTATTGAACGTATCTCAGTAGCGTAGTTAGCAGCACCTTTATCACCAAAAAACTTATATTATTTTTTTGCAACCCATGCGTAGATACGTGCTTAAAAACAAATCAACATTTACATAACAAAAAGTATGCAATTATGAAAATCTGTTAATTTTACAAAACAAACGATTATTGAATTCACACCGACAGTACATTAGACTGCCTTTCCAATGTAACAGAACATTATTAAACTGACACCTGTCTCTTTGCAGATACCAATGAAACTATCGTCACGTAAAGGGGATTAGATCAAGACTGCAAGGTGACACTTTCACCGGTAGAGCACGCGCCTAGTGTTCCCACGGTGAAATCGTGCGAAGAAAACAAGGGAAAATGCTCGTTGTTGGTTCCGAGAATACGCCTCAATGTGCGAGGTGATCCAGGATGCACCCTGCGCAGATGACCGTGAGCGCGAGGGTCCGGTTAAAACTGGTATGGTTGCTGGTGGCTCTACACGCAGCCGCAGCCAACAGACCGCCTCGTTTCCTTATAGATGGCCAGTCAGAAATCGTTGTCAGGTTGAAAGAGGGTGCCGAGACTCCTGTCGGTAAGCTGATTCTTAACTCTTATACCTCCATCTGCTCCGTCCCCTCAATTACACCGAACAGAAGATAGAATTAATTTACTTTATAGTATTGTCTTTGTGCTCCTATAGTAAGCAAAAATCTTTATTATTAAAACAATAAATATTTATGATGTAATAAAATAATAAAAAAGTACTGTTGTTAGCAAAAGGATTGCCTGTTGATTTTTATAGGGTAGAAAACGTATATAGTAGTAGTAGTAGATTGGCAGGCGTATAGCAAGTACACGTAATGTTTATACATCTGACGCTTAAATGCATTCTTAAGACTGTGAAAGATACATAACCTAAATGTTCAAAATATTGGATTTTATTATAAAAAAGTAAGAAAACTACTTGAAGTTATTGTTATGCAGCTCAGTGGTAAGAATGGGTTGTGAAAGAAAGGCTCGCCTCTCAACCTATGACAAGTATTTTTCAAAGTACATAATATTACATAACATATTACACAGTCTTAAGTTCATAACAAATGACATAAAATTATTGTTTGTTCGTTCAGTGAATTTATAAATGGCGTTGTTTGCAATTAGTTATACATATAAAAATTTATTAACGAGATAATATTTAAAAATTATTAAGAATTTAATTTATTGTATTAATCATTTTAATTATTGCTTTAAAATATGTAATTCAATTATTTATTTTTATTTTAAATCTTAATTGATTTATTACTTATCGAATTCGATAGTTAAAATAATTTTTTGTGTATTTTATTTGTTCTATATGAAAAATTTGATGTAAGTAATAGGTAATTGTTTAAGTTTTTATAGCATTCTCGTTGAAATTTACTTATTACGTGTGTATTGTAGACTGCACCTACCAATATTCCGCTTACGAACTAACTCTACATAATAAAAGTTTAAAACAGCATTAGGTCGAGGGATAAGTTCAGACAACCGGAAATTGCCGACTGCATGGGGTCAGCTGGAACGGGGTTTCCAAGACAACTGACATCCAACAAAGGGGAAACCCTACAATTCTAGAGCTTACCGCCAATGCGATAATCGCTAAGCCAATATCGAGTACTTAATTATCGAGTAGTAACCTATTCTATAACTCATCAGACTACCAGTACGTAACAAAATACTAAAACGAATCGAGATAAAAGTTATAATACAAGTGATAGAAATAATCGACTGATATATTTTTAAGGTTGTCTTTATCCTGGAAATAAGTTTTATTTTGATATATCACACCATGCAAGTTTAATTTTAATTTAAAGATGGCAGTACGTTAAAACTACAATATCATATTTAAAGCTCTATTATTATTGATCCTCCATATTACTAGGTTTTAAGGTAGTGAAACCTTATTTAATATCACAAGATACAGGCGACGCCAAAACTTGATGTACGCTTCAATTAATTCACTAATTCAATGATCCTATCTCTACATACTTTACGCACAAAGAGATTTCTTGACTCTTTTCTTTGTTGCTCAGCCAGAATGTAATATTCCTTATCCGTAAACGTACTCCCCCCCGGTCGGAAAAGTGGAGATAGCCGGTGCAGTGTATTTGCATGATGTTTGCTATCTTCGCATATGGACTCCTGCTTACCATTAGGCAGTATCGAGTCTTTTACTGTGTTTTTATAAAATAAAAACTATTTAATATGTAGATACGTAGGCTTAAGATGTTGACGTGATGTTCAATGCTGTGGTGTACTTAAATCTGCTTTTAAGGATATTGTATAACGTTGTAGCGTAAGTTAAGTAAGGCTAACCGTATAAGGTATCTTTTGACACTGTCCGTTTCTTTTTCAGGGAGTCTAATATACCGACTCAGGGGAATTGACCCAGACGGAGACACGTTGCATTTCGGAATAAGAGATCAATTGAGTAGTAATATTTTAAGATTAGAAGCCATTTCAACCAACGAAGCTAATATTTATTTAGTTAAGGAATTAGATAGGGAGGTGAGATTATTAAAATTACTGTATATTTATTTACTTTCCTGGTATCCTTTGACTGATATGGTGATTATTTATAATGAGTAATTTCAATATCGCAGATTCTTATAATCACTATTAGTATAGTATTTAAGTAAAGACATTTCCATTATTTTATTTTAGGTCCGTGATGAATACTCATTCGTTCTAACATTAACTGATGGGCATTTGGGAGAAGGGAATTTTATAACGCAAAGCTTTCTCCTGTTAGTAGAAGATGTAAATGACAACGAACCAACATTCAAGCCTTATCCTTCGGCTATAACTGTGAAGGAAAATTCTGCGACGGGTATAATAGCTACAGTGGAAGCAACAGATCTTGACGAAGGAGCATATGGACAAGTAATTTATTTTTCTTAAACAGATGTCGTATTTATAAATATTTTAAATAATTAAAAGTTACACTCAATTTACCACTGTTTATACCTATATACCAACAATTATACGTATAAACAATTTATAATTTATTTTATGATAGAGATGGTTTTGTACTGTGTATTTTATTCCGTATATTGTATCGAAATTTATATGTCTAAAAAGATTGCTATATAGTGCTGTAAGATTTTTAATCTCATTCATTCATATAGTCCATTTGTTTTATCATTCCTGTGTCATGTTATATTCATACATTATGAACAAAATTATCGTAATGCATAAAAAATGGTGACGTTTACTATTAGTCGTCAAAACTTATTTTCACGTTATTAATAAACTAAACTACGATGCCTGCCATTAGTTGTTAAAAACTCCATGGGGCAAAGGGATACGTTAAACTGGTATCCCGGAGACAGAAATACCTACATATGACATGGCTGATATGTCTTATGAAGTTATTCTCTTTGCTTTCTCTGTAAAAGGGAAAAAGAAAAAAGTCACAACTCATTTGTCAAAATTTGTAAACAAGCAACTCTTTTCTGCAAATCTTGAAGTGCAATATTACAGAAGAATGGTAATTTACAGAAAATGCTTGTATAAAAAATAATGTTAAATTGTAGGTATTGTATCATTTACAAGAGCTCGATGGAGACGTTGACAACTTTGGAGTGCAAACTGTGAACGGGAAAGGAGTAATTAGACTTACGAAGAGTTTGGACTTTGAACGGAAGTCACTCTATCAACTGCGAGTTTTGGCAGTGGATCGGGCTAACCAAGGCAGAATTAATACTGGCACTGCAGCTATTTTGGTAAAGGTTCAGGACGTTGAAGATCAGCCTCCAGAATTTATTGTAGCTAGTCCTGTGACTAGAATAAGCGAGGATGCGGCCGTTGGAACGTCTGTTTTACAAGGTAAGACTTCAGAAATCATTACAATCTGTACTGCCAACTGACTACAATAAGTTATTCTTTTAATAGCTGCTACTTATTAAAAATAGTGTAATTTTGTGCCTACTATATTTATTAAAATTATAACTAATTTATACTATATTTTATTAAATTTTTCATAATATTTAATGGGTAAACCCATTCACTGCTTTTTGTTTATTTACTAGACAACTTCTTACAAATATTTCAGTTCGAGCCATTGATGGAGACAGGGGTGTCAACAACAGGATATCATACAGCATCATTTCAGGAGGGGAGGAGCATTTTGACATTGACAGTAGTTCTGGAATTGTGTACACAATCAACCAACTTGATAGAGAAGATCCCAACAATAGCAATGGGGCCTACATACTAGAGATTTTAGTAAGTAATCAATTATCACTCCTGTATTTCTCTTTCTAAACATTTATGTTAATTTTCTAATATTAATTTTTCAATTGAAGGCTACTGAAGAATCTAGGGCAGTATCGCCCATGCCTAGTACCACAACTGAAGTGACAATCATAGTGACAGATGTTAATGATGAAACACCAAAGTTCAGGAGTGAGAGATACATTGGGGAAGTGTTGGAAAATGCTCAGCAAAACACTCCAATAACTTTCCTTCAAGATGCAATACCAGAGGTCTTTGATTATGATCAGGTGATTATAATCAGTTTATGAACTGTTTGGAAAAATCTTTGAATTGTATTGAAAACATCATGCTTAAATTATTTTTACATAATATCTATCACCCAGATATTAAAATATTTTATTTTATTATTTCTTTGCTTTAGTGATAGAGCCCAGTTTGTTGCCTTTTGTAACTTTCAAAGTAGCCACAGTACTTGTAAGATTTATAACTAGTAATGTATTTTTTCTTTCTTATGTCCTTTATTTTAACAGCCAATACTAATGACTTGATATAAAAAAAAAATTATGCATGTTTATAGCATTACCTCTCCATAAGAGATCTATCAAGACTGGGCAAACAAAAAGAAATAAACAATGATCCAAAATCCGTAACTAACTTTTTCAAGTATATTTATTTTATTTTTTAATTTCAGGGTAAAAACGGAACTTTTGAATTGTTCCTGGTAGGTGACAATGGAGTGTTTGATGTCACACCTTTTAAAGGTATAAATGAAGCTTCATTCTTAATAAGAGTGAATGATGCATCTTTTCTGGATTATGAAAGTGTAACAGTAATGAATTTCAGTCTAGTCGCCAAAGAAATAGTTGCCAAAGATCCCAAAATGAGGTAAGCATGAAAATTAATATTTTTGCGAGTTATGACTTAATTATCAATTTTAGAAATTTTGTTTGAGTGTATAAAATCATTTAAATTTCCTCTTTTGTATATTATAGTGTAGTACCTATTATGGTTCATATAAAGGATGAAAATGATAACTTTCCTGAATTCACTGAATCTCTATACAAAGTATCTGTACCAGAGAATTGTGGGGTTGGGACCACAGTTGCATGGGTGCAAGCCCTGGACCAGGATTCTGATAACTATGGGACAAGAGGAATCAGATACACTAACCTCAGTGGGAGCATTGCTAATTTGTAAGTGATAATTATTCTTAGAAATCTTAATAAGGACTAATAGCAAAGATTAAATAATTAGTACAGGTATTAAACTTAGATTAAAAACTAAGTAACAAAGAAAATATAACTCTAATATTGCACTGACAAAAATAAGATTAGCTCTGCACATGTTACATGCCTAAGTTTAATCACCCCAGTTCGCACACCAGTGCAAGTAACAAAGTGTAACTATGTGTGTGAAAGTAAAAGTGATTTTTCTCTGATCGTTTTACATTCTTCATGCCATGTGATACATGGAAATGCAAATCTTTACCCATGCAGTGCACTAAGTGAAAAGGATGGATTCTGGCTAATGCTACCAAAGTTGAATGATAATTTTATACTCAATGAAGAACCATTCACATCACATATTGATAATTCATCCAAATTTCATTTTAGACTAAATCTCAATCCTATATCAGGAGTGATCACAGTTAAACAAGCTGGTGGTGACAACTTTGACCGTGAACTAGTCTCCCGTCACTACCTCACTGTTGAGGCTCGCGATGATCTAGGCAAAGGCAATAGGAACACAGCGCAGTTGATAATCAATATAGAAGATGTGAATGACAAAGCTCCGATGTTCTTAGCGAATAAGTACGAGGCGAGGTTACTGGAGAATGAACGGCAATTTGAGAACCCATTGATACTTGAAGCTAGAGATATTGATTTAAATGGTAAGTGTACTAACAGAGTGAAAAAATAGAAATTCCATATTGTAAATGATATATTTATCAAAATATCTTCTTGTATTCTAGTAGCAAAATAAAATTTTGAATTACTAATTAGTGTGATAAAATTTAATTAATTTTTTGTTACAGGGACTAAAAACAGTCACATAGAATACTCAATAGTAGGTGGTGATTACAAGAACAATTTCTCTATAGACCCTAACTTAGGAATTATTACTCCAATCGGAAAGTTCGACTTTGAGCAGATACCTGGTGACAATGGAAACATCAGACCGATACATTTAACTGTATGTATCGAAAATTATGTTTATAATTAAGTTATTTACATTAACAATTTTACAAAGGATTTATTTCGCTCATCATTCACAAAATTAATATAATGTCATTACTGCTGAAAACGCAACCAGAAATTAAATGTAAAAATAAGTCTAAATAATAAAAATAATTATAAAATTATATCATTTTCAATATTTAAAAGTTTAAAATAATCTAGGAATATTAATCTATCAGGTACGAGCTCGTGACTTTGGCGTGCCACCTTTATCATCAAAAGTACCTGTAACTATCTACGTACAGGACGTAAATGATCACGCGCCGTTGTTCCAACAAATGATATACAAGCGGTCTATACCGGAGGACATGCCTGGAGGCACAAGTGTTTTGGAGGTAAATTGCTTAATAGTTATTAATTTTAGTAGGCATTGCCAAATTATATAAATAATTGTTCAAACTTCCCAATCAATAAAAATAAACGAGAAATCATTGCCTTTGAGGACCAGAGCTCTGACTGATTTCAATATTTTATGTCATCAATGCGTTCTTGCTTCTATTCATGAATATTTGTGCGTGAATAGATTATCACGAAACAATAATTATTAGTAATATTCTAAATATATTCATCAAAATTTCAAAGTTACATAAAGCCATATTAAACAGAATTTAGAATATATTTAGATTTTTTCTTTGTAGGTAAAAGCTCGCGACAGCGATGGATCGTCGCCCAATAATCGCGTAGTTTATCGCATTCAACGCGGTGCGAGCGATAAGTTTGTCATCGATAGTCGATCAGGTGTCGTGTCTGTTGCTAACGGATCATCTCTAGACCCGGATAAGACTAATCCGAAGAGTAATCGGTACACACTCACTGTTGTAAGTTATAATCTATATCATTTAGCTACTAGGTTTACTAGAAGGAGGCCGTAAGCGAAGTGTTTCGTGCGTTTTCGTTTCGTAAAAAAAAGCAGTTATGGTTCGTCCCTGATATAAGACGTTAAAAATGATTTGTCTTGACCTTTTTTTTTGTCTGAGAGGTCGAATGAATGATGCGTAATCATCATCCCTACAGTATGGTACCAACTGTAGGGGTATGTGGGACTCGGGGTAGAGGCGTTCCCCCACTATCCACTAAATATCCTCTCCGGGCTGACCGCCTTAGCGCATGTCGGCGACGACTGGGCTCGCCCGAAAACATTTCACCGGGTCGCCGCCTGCGCCTGCGCTTGCGGGCCCTACCGTGTACCGTTTAAAATATGCTCGCCATCGGAATTGACAATGGACAGCCGATCTTGGCTGACCATCACCGAGCGCAATGCTCCGCTGGCCTTTTCACTGGAGATTATCCGACTACGAAACCACTACCAGTTCTATTCCGGTAGTTGTTTCGTGCCCGCTCAGGTTACGCCGACTGGATCCAATTAAATTAATATTATTAAATCTTGACCCTGTCTCAATTTAGTATTTTTATACATTGTCATTTGTCGTGTAGGTGGCGCTAGATGGCGGTATCGGTGACCAACAACTAAGTGCGGCAGTACTAGTCAACATCACAATAGTAGACGTCAATAACAAGCCCCCAGTCCTGATAGAGCCAGGCACAGTCACCGTCAGAGAAAATACTGAGGTTAGATTATTGAATTCCATTTATAGTAAGCTATAAGTGAGGAGCAAGCACAATGAAAGCTCGTCGGCGTTTTGAACGTTCTAGTTTCAATTACGAAAACAAAGCCACTTAAGCCATGGTTGGTCCCTGGAGGATTTTAGTCTCCTCCGTGCTTAGGAAGGTGCACGGTAAGTTGTTTGTCCCTGTGGATTAAAAGTAAATCGATAACTATAATATGCGGATCCAGCCTAATATAATAAATCTATTGATACTGTTATGGACACTCATTATGGCGAAGAAGCAATAAAATTAATGAACTTATTTATATTGTAAGTTTTAATATTCCAGGTTTATTAGTCTCACAAACTAAAGGATCACAAATCCTTTTCACATACTTTTACATAATTTGATAACACTTAAATTATGATATTATAATCAATCAGCGGTGTACTACTGACGTTTCCCTTCGTATACATCAATACAATAAGATTTAATGTAATTTAAAATCTAGCATAATTTATTTAAGATCCTATTATTATTATCTCTCTAATCTCATTCCGATTTCACAGGAAAAAAACAAAGTTGATAAATTATTGCATACTTTGTAACAACGATATTTACAAAGCTTAAATTAGTTAAACAGCCTTTTGACCCTAATCAAACAATAAAGTAGAAAAAAATGCAATGACACTAAAATTAAATATGTCTACAACAAAGTTCCCTACCTTTATCTTTTATTAGGTGGGTACACAAATATACCGCGCTCAAGCATACGACCCAGACGACCAACCAGTGTTAAGATACACTATAGACCGGACCACCAGTATAGCAAGGGATGAAGACGGAGTGTTGATATCACCAACCGAGTACGACTACCTCTCACTATGGGACCTAAACTCCGTTGATGGCACGCTAAAAGTTATTAGGTATGTCTGATCAATCTAGACCAATGATCAGATTCAAAAATAGTGTCGTGTAGCGCGTGATATTTCTATGCAGGACGCCATAACACATGTATATACTTTGATTAATCACATAAGGATAGATATATAGTTCTGCCACCAGCACCGTTTACCATAAATAACCAAAATTATTACAAAACATGGGCTGACTGACGAAAAGGTCTACATCAGTTCCAATAAGATTTTTTAAAGTTAATTGGTTGCCGCAATGTCCAGAGAATTAAAGATTATATAATTTAGATATTTACTTAGGGTACGCTACGAAACACGATTTTATTTTTGAGTCTAATCAACGCCTTAGATTGACGTGGAGAGTTATGGATGAATGGTACCTAGGACCTATATTAATAATATATTTTTAGCTTGATGTACGTAACCTTCTCTTTTCAATAAAACTTAAAATCAATTCTTTTTTTAATTTTTATTCAAACTATAAATCTGCCGTGCTCTTTGTTCTACTTGTTTAATACCTATATCATGGTGATTGGAAATCCCCTGTGTGTTTTTTGACCACTTTAAGCTTTCTTCTTCCAAAAAAAGATCAAAACTCTGATTAATTTACTAGTCAATATTATAAAATAACAGACTTAACGTCATTACATATAAATTTTTGCCCTGCGCCCTGTATAAATATATACCTGAACCTTCCTCATGAATCACTCTATCTATTGGTGAGAACCGCATGTGTTTTTAAAGGTATACTTTTCCATTTTTGACACTGATCTTCATAAACACATTTTCGCTTGGTTTCACAATCACGATTAAGCCGCACTATTTCAATGCTTTACCGCCGAATATTTAAACGTGTCTCAAACATTAAGAAGCACAAGAGTACGTTTTACAGTTACTCGGTTGTTATGTCACCAAAACAAATGTGTTCGTTGTATACTTAAAAAATATCCTGATCTTTTCAGACTCCTTGACAGAGAGAAAGTAGAGACATTAAAACTAGTTATCACAGTCGAAGACATGGCCGCCATTGACGGGGCTCCTCGTCAAACTGCCTCAGCCACTCTCACCATTCTGGTGGAAGATGAGAACGATAACAATCCTAAGTTTCGCAAACCATTCTACCGGACCTCCATACCTGAGAACTCGAAAAATGGCGCTTATATCGGAACCGTTATTGCCGATGATGCAGATAAGAACCGGACTTTGACTTACTCTCTTGAAGGTAATTACAATGAATTTTGATTTGAGTGTGTTTTACATTTAATTCCTCAATCGTGTCCGTGTTTTATATACCTATAATATGTGTATATATTAAAAATATAGCTATGTATTATGTATTTTTTGTGTTGTTAAATTGAACTATTATTTAAAGCTAAAATGTAAATTCAAGCATATTTATGGTCCTTCGGGCCGATTCTTAAACGAATATTTTGGAAAGAGTTACTAAATGCCTATTATCTTATCAGAGGACTGGAGTATCCGCTGGTATTTGTTGAAGAATATATTTCTATTGTTCCTGTGGCACAGTAGCAAAATTTTACTCTTAAAATAATTCTTCATACAGGCCCTGAAGAACTATTAGGCCTCGTTCACATGGATAAAAGTTCCGGAGAATTAGTAGCGGCTAACAAGATCGACCATGAACTATATCCCTGGATAAACCTCACTGTGAAAGCAATAGATAACGGGATACCCCCACGTTACTCCATGGCGGATTTGTTTATACAGGTTCTTAGGATTATTTTTATTTTATTTACATATGAAATTCTAATATTTGATACTCTCTTTTTGTGGTTGTACATTTTTTACTTTGTTATCAAATGACTTAGATTTTATTTAACCATAATATAGATATATCCGAAATAAATGCCCAAATAGTCTCACCTAAAGTGTAACGTCAAATGAAAGTGACTCTTATTACAATATTTTAAAGTACACAAATGTTTGAATTGATCTGAGGGAATGTATTAGAAAATGAATGAGCAAGAGGTTTAATATTCCACATTACAAAAGAAAAGGTTTTTAATAGAACTTTTTTGAAATACTACCACGATTACTTTACAAATTATTTGTGTACTGCAGAATTTTACATAAACCTAATCCTATTTCGCCAGGTCCTTGACGAAAATGACAACAACCCCATTTTTGAGACGACCTCTTTTGAGTATCACGTCCTAGAGTCAGTGGAACCTGGAACCACCATAACTAATGTTATAGCCAAGGACGCAGACTCCGGAGAATACGGCAAAATAACTTACCTACTTGATAGAATGTCCTCTCAGGTAAGCATATGGAGTTAATAATTCAGTTAGTGACATTTAAGATAAGGAAATCAAATATCAAATAACACATATAAAAGACGCAGTAGTTTTAATTAATCCAATGTTTAATTGACAAAGATATAAAGCTCTTGTCGATATGTAAAATGTAAATCGAGGTAACCCTCAAATGCACGAATATGTACTTTTTATCCACAAGAATATTTTTTTGTTAAATTTAAGTAAACATCACGTTCACTGTCTTATATGCCAGGCATCGACAAATAAAATTCAGATTCATCATAGAGCTTGTAATTAAGCGCGGTTTTCGACTTATATTCCATACAGTTTAACAAAAGAACAACAGACTTACCATATTGAACATATAGATTATTAAATTCATTAAAGTCTGTCCTTTATTATAACACATAAAAATGTGAATTAATTGTGCATTAGGTGGCATTAGAAAATCAATCAAGTTTTATTTTTAAGTGACAATTATTCTTATTTATGCAGGGTAAATTCCTAATCAACGCAGAGACTGGGGCCTTGACTGTATCAGACTGGCTGGATCGTGAGACACAAACCACATACAACTTGGTAGTCGAAGCTTGGGATAATTACCAATTTGGTTACCTCAGTGGGGAAAGTAGGAATGCTTTTAAGCAAATTGTGTAAGTTCAAAAATTTTAATATTTCTAGTAAAAACCATGTTTATTTTTTACCGTGATTATTAAAACAATTAAAATCAAAGAACACCCTAGAGCCTCTGCAATCGCGTCGAGAGATAGCGTCGCTTTGTGCTTCTTATCGTTTGTACCATGGAGAGTGCTCTGAAGAGCTCTTTGACCTTATCCCTCCCTCTGCCAGTCATTCTTTCACTGTCGCCATGTCTACTTTGCGCACAAAGAGATTTCGTGACTCCTTTCTCTGTCGCACAGCTATAGCGTGGAATTTCTTACCGGCACACGTATTCTCTCCTTTGTACTACATGGGTTCCTTCCAAAGAGGCGTGAAAAAGCACTTTTTTGGTCGGCAAGGTGATGGTGGCTAGAACAGTATGTCGTATGCTGCGCTAGCTATCTTCACACATGGACTCCTGTACTACTTATCATCAGGTGGTGTTGAGTCATTTGCTGAGCTTTATATAAAAAAGACTCTATATACGATCTATTTTACTGTCTTTGATATTGAAAGTTATGTTGGAATCAAAAAATTTTGCACGTGTAATAAACAAATTTATTCTCAACCACTCCGTAACATTTGGTCATAAATGAGAATGGTAAACATGATAATTATGATCGGTTTCTTTCCATAATTTCCACTAGCAATTTAAATAGTAATGTAGCACAAATATTTTTAGCTAAATTCGGTGAAAGTAAAAGGTAAATATAATTTACCATAATTTATTTTTATTTCTTAACACTTTTATTTATACTTCTCACTCTAATCCTTCCTTCATTCATTCTTCAAGTAAGGAATACTAAACAGAACCTTAAATATACCAATATAGGATCCATGTGGACGATGTGAACGACAACGCGCCAATCCTCCACTTACCTGAAGAATGTACGACGATCACGGAGTTCCACAACCACCGCGAGCCCATACTGGCTGTATCGGCGACTGACGCCGACGACAACTCGTCGCCGAACGGACGAGTTCAGTTCCACTTAGTCGGCGGAAAGGGACATGGTATGTAAAAATATTATTTTCTTAATTTGCAGGAGCTTATATTATAGCTAGTTTATTAAATACTTACATTTAACGGTAAATTTTAAAGGTTTTTAACATCAGTGACCATAAAACGCCCATTCAATTCAATTCTTTATTTTTCGTTAAATCTATACATAAACTTTTGATCTTATATAAATCATTGGACCCTGTGATGGATGTGTTAGGAATGTATGTGTTTCATGAAATTAATCTAAAATTATTTTGTCTTTTATACGCACATTGCGCTATCATCTATCCCCGTCAGCCTTATTGCGACAAGTGTTTTGTTTCAATCGCGATAGCTCCTTTAAATCTGATTCTTTCCAGCGTTATGTGAACTCATCGATTTGATGTTGCCTATTGACATATTTTTTACCAGAACTTTTCCGCTTCGAGCAAGTAGGCGGTGACGCTAACACTGGCCGGTTGTTTGCCCGTCAATCCCTGAAAGACCGCTTCGGGAACTACTCCCTGGTGGTAGAAGCTA
Organism: Acentria ephemerella; assembly: GCA_943193645.1. Classification (NCBI taxonomy): domain Eukaryota; kingdom Metazoa; phylum Arthropoda; class Insecta; order Lepidoptera; family Crambidae; genus Acentria; species Acentria ephemerella. The sequence continues at coordinate 9,639,480 of OW971881.1, forward strand.
GGGATCTTGGGCTGCCAGTCAATAGCGTGCGTGGAGACTTGAGACTCTGCGTCACTGATTACAATGATCACGCGCCTGTATTTGTTCATCCGCCGCAGAACGTCACTATCAAAGTACCAGAGGTGAGATGTAACTTCCTGCTTGATATTTGCTATATAGAATATTATATTATTTTTTTTAATGATTCTATAATAGATAATTTTTTTCAAGTTTCTATCGCATATATTTTAATAATAATGGTGAATAGATTTTAAAAAGTGTACCGTTATATATTTAATTATTCAAAACGAGAAAAATTATCAAAAATTTTTTCTTATGATTACGATATAATGATATGAAAATTATAATGAAATGATACGACTATGTCGAAAAATAAACCAAACCTAGAAATGAATGAAAGAAAATGGAACACTAATAAATCTCATTCATAAATCAAATAATAATATTTATAAATATATTGATATGGAATGATTGCACGATCCCTTTAGGCCTGAAACTACACCATATTCGCACCAACAGTTACACCACGCCACAATATACGAAATAAATACAGCAAATTATCTAGATTTTTATGTCGATTTGTTTAGAACGCGACAATAGGCACGATGTTATTGGAAGTGCACGCAATAGACGCGGACATTGGTCCGAATGGTGCTGTGCGATACCGCGTGAAACAAGATACTGGTGGGGCCTGGCGAGCCTTCAGCGTACACGCTACTACGGGCGCGTTACGGACCATCGCTCCACTTGACCGCGATAGGCAGACCACCTACCAGGTACGTAAAAGCTTAATGTTCATATGTCATTATATCCCTTCCTTCTTGTAGTTGAATGAAATAGTGGTAGATAATTTTTTTTTTAGTTTTAGAGAATTTCCACGGAATCTATTCTATTTTTCCCCGGAAATTTGATCTTTAGATAGTATAGTATCAAATTTTTTTTTTTTTTTTAATTTGGCACTCACTAAAGGCGCATTATCGCAGAACAAATTATTAACGTAATCTTTCCATTGGCGGCGGGTTTTCACACAATTTTATGAATAAGTGTTATATTGCTTATGACAACGTTATGGACACAAATGAGATTGGAGAATGATCATATTCTATTTTTGAGACAATATTCGAAAACATTCTTTATAAAAATCATGCAAAAAAGTTATGATTTCCATCCGTAATTAAATAAATATCACTAAGTAATTTTTTGACAATTAAACATTAACTATTTTTTTTTATTTTCTTATTGTTTGTAAGAACATAACAAGAAAATCAGTCCTAAATAAAAATTCATGACTATTTACATAGTAGGTAGTAATAATCAAACTAGGAAAGTTCACTTGCATCTATGCACACTTCGGAAAATCAGCTCATTACGACAATTTGAAGTGATTTAATTGAGTGAGTAGTTAAATTTTGATATATTTCCCATACATAATATGTTGGTAGTTGAAGGAATCGCAGCATAAATTGCCTTACGTGATTTGTTTCTGAAATATCTTATTTATATATGGGTTTTATATAAAATACGTCATTGAAATAGAATCTATGCTCTGTTTAATACAAAGCCGTGCTTTAATCCCTACTTTTCGTTTTCAGCTCAGAATCGAGGCTTACGATCTCGGCCTCCCTACGCCGCTAAGTTCCGACCTTGACCTTACAATCTACGTCCAGAACGTCGATAGTTACCGTCCCCGGTTTCCTCGCAAAACGTTTTCTGTTAACGTAACAGAAAACGCGCCAGAGTTCTCTGTATACCTCCCAAGTGTTATAGAGAGGGATGCCATTGACAGAGGCGATGAACCGATGCTACCAGTTTGTTATTACTTGGTGGAAGGGAATGATGGCAAGGCGTTTGAATTGCAAAGGAGCACGCATAAGTAAGTTTTTTGTCAGAAATAAAATATGAATTGTTTAATATCGTGCCAAATAAATTTGTTGTTCTGCAGGACTATTTGCTAACCCATTGCGATGTAAAAACTATCGAGAAAATTAGTTATTCATTACTGTGTTGCAAGAGAATTATCATGACATTGATTATAGTAATGTAACAATAGACTGGAAAATAATTCGGTGGCAACAACATTATCTGTCAAGATAAATTAGTCCTCTAAAGGCACAAGTCGTGTCGCAGATATGCTAGTTAATCTGTGCACGACCGTCATTGGTAACAATTAGAATCTTCGTAACCAAATAAATTTAAAGTTCCGAAGTTTACACAAGTCTCGTAGCGGGTCAACTAGATTATTCCGTGCTCGAGTTATTAGTTTTGACTAAGTGTGTAACTTTGGACAAATTTAGAGCCTCGTAGTTATTGGCAGGTCCTGTAAATATTTGCCGTAATCTATTAATTTATGTCAAATTATTAATACCTGATTTTATCCTCAATTGTAGTCTTACTTCTATCCTTTTCCTAAACGTAATGAGAAAATATGTATACCGAACTTAAATTTACATTTAGAGTGAGTCTCTATCATCAAGGCAATAATTACATTAATATGCTCTGAATTATCTAAAAAACCCAAGCGAGATATATACGGCAAGTAATGGAAGCATATTCCAATTTTGCACTTAATAAAAAGGTATACATATAGCTACGTCATACTAGGTTCAGATAATATACAGCAACATCCGTAAACTTTAATTAATCTAAATTGCAACTGATAATATTGTAAATTGATAATAATATTGTTTATTTACATTGAAAGCATTTTTATATAATACTGTTTTTATCTTGTGTTTATGAAGTACACCTATCTCTAACCTTTCGAGTTTATCACACTGAAATATTCGCATGACGAAAACTACTGATTTCATATACAATTGCTCAATTGAAATAATCCTGCCCATTACATACGTATGAATCATTATGGGTAAAAATTTGTAGAAATTCAAATGGATGGATATCTTTGGTCGTTAAGTGTTTCCGAAAAAACAATAAGTAACATGTTTTTCTTCAGTTTCCTGCAATCTGGTTTAGCTTTAAAAAATGCGTTTTCTTACTACTACGCAAAAACTATTAATAATAACAGCGTAACATATCAATCATTGTACATGGCAGAATACACATAATTTGTAATAGGTATTTCGTGACGTAAGAAGTCACTACATCCGTTTCTTAATGATTTGATGTGATAGAGATGTAATAAAATACAGAATGATGGAATAAATAATGAATCGACATTGTTGAACATCGTCAACAACAATTTAATAAGAAATATACTGCAATATACAATAATAGAAACTTGTTTAATCTGTAATTCTGCTTAGATATAAATATAGTATTATATATAAATACTTATTTTAATAGGCTTTCAACGAGATACCCTCTAGACCGCGAGCGTCAAGCCTCATATAACATAACAGTTCTCGCTACGGAGGACTGCGTCGAGACTCCCAACTACCAACCGGACTTGGACGCTATTAGTACACTCAAGGTGTACGTCAAAGTGGGCGATGTAAACGACAACGCACCCAAGTTCTTAAGGAAAATATTCACTGGAGGAGTCACCACGGAAGCAGATTTTGGAATAGAGTTTATGAGTGTTAAGGTAAATTGCAACATCCATTCAGTAAGGGGCGAAATGTTAAAAACAATTAATATTTAGAAACATACACCGACATTTATTTTAATTCCATTAGATGAGACAATTGATTGTTATTATGTAATTAGCATCTTATTTAATTTCATCGAAAGTCTATATATTACTTACCGTTTCCACAGGCCGAAGACTTGGATGAGGGTAATAACGCGAAAATAACATACTACGTAATAGGCGACGTAAAGGAAACATTGACTGAAGGGCTAGAGAACCTCGCGGTCTCTCCGTTTCTAGTCAATGCAGATACTGGCGCTGTCTCACTCAACTTCGACCCGCAGAAAGGGATGAAGGGATACTTCGATTTCAAGGCAAGAGTTCCTCTCTAAGTTAATCTAATATTCTGAAATTTTTAGTAACAAAAATAAAAAAAACATGTTATATTCACATGTCGGATTGAAAATGTTGCTATGCTAGTGACCACTTGTAAGAATTGCAAGTTTTTTAGATTAAAGCTTCTCTAAAAAATACCATATAGATTTTCGCTCAGTATATTGTCACGACGCTGGTATTCTGACATACCTTTCATCATCAGAATCCTGATACCACAAAAACAAGGCTCAATAATTCTTATAAATATAAACTAAAATTATAGTGTAATACTGTAATTTATTTATTTTCATGACTAAAAAAAATATTTATTTATTAGTGACCAAGGGGATTAATATTTCGTAACAATACTACTGATTAATCTGATTATTTTTTCTATGTAATATTTCGAAAATTTAATCTAGTTTTTTAAGACTATTTTATTCAGTTTCAAAGGACCAAATTTAAAAAATATATATTGATGTCAACCTGTTATATTCGCATAGTTATATCTGAAACTAATCATATTAATGTTTTCTAGGTATTAGCAAACGACACAGGCGGTCTAGAAGATGAAGCACACGTTTTTATATACTTACTGCGTGAAGACCAACGCGTACGGTTTGTGCTGCGCGCGCATCCTTCTGAAGTGCGCGACAAAATACACTTGTTTCGCGACAAACTTGCGCATGTCGCCGGCGCAGTCATCAATATCGACGATCTGAGAATTCACGAGAACAAAGATGGCTCCGTAGATAATACTAAAACTGATTTATATTTACATCTGGTTAATGGACAGGATCACTCTGTTATGGAAGTGGAGCAAGTGTTGAAAATTGTCGATAAGAATATTGAGCAGTTGGATGATCTTTTTAAGGTATTTTACTATTATAGGTTTATATTATAACTGTTATTTAAAAAATTGGCACATGTACGCAGTTCTGCATTCCATCACTAGTTTAACATTTACAAAAACCAATATCCCTCAATGAGAAGCTCGCTGGCGTAGTGGTTTGAGCGCTCTAATTTCGATTAAGAAAAAAAGCTCCTTCGTGCTTCGGAATGCACGTTAAGCCATTGTTTCCAATAATTGCAACATTGGACTAGCGTGGGTATGTTAAAGCCGTGTTGTGTAGGAAGGCGACTGCTCAGTGCCATATCATTGATAATGAACAATAAATATTTGAGTAGAATAAAAATAAATCTTTTCTCAATAACAAAAATGTCGGAGTAATCACATCAAGTCATAATTGGACGAGTTCTGTTCGTAATCTCTTACGAAGTAGACATTTAGTTCTATTTTATCCCAGGAATTCAACGTGCTCGACACACAACCAGCGGAGTATCAGCCCCTAACAGCGGAGACGTTATCATCAAACCAGACAGTCTTCTGGCTGGTGTGGACTACTTTATTCTTGGCGGTATTACTGATTCTGTCGCTAATGATGTGCGTCTCACAGCGGGCGGATTACGTGCGGCGATTGAAGGCCGCCACTGCAACTGCTTACTGTGAGTACTTAAAAGCTATATATTACTAAACTCCAATAAATCAAAAGCCAACGCTTAAGCAATTGCTGACGGAGTTTTGAATTTTGACATATTTCGCATGTAAAATATGTCAAAATTTAACGCCTAATAACTTTTCTAATTATTTCTCTTTCTCTTACACTTAGAAATGTGTTTCGTTTTTCAAACTTAATTTCTAATCCATTACCAACCAACCGAAGAGCAATAGATATTAATGTTAATGAAACCTACTTTCGTTTCATTAAAATAGGGCTTACATTAAATTTTACTTAATTTGTTCACAAAATGAAATATATCTTAACAAGTTCCTTAAAAATAGCTTTTGTCATGAGGTGAAATTAATAAAGCCCAGGCCCGAAGTAAAAGGGAAACTAAAATTCTGTATTTTGTTCCAAATTAATTTGTTAATGTATTCTTATTTAAAATTAAATTAACTAAAAGAAAAACGCAGTGCCATGTAGTTATTATCTTTATATACTTTTCGTACATTTATAAATAAATAAATAATAATATCTAGTCAAATACATCCCTATAGCCTTTCTAAAGGTATATAAACTGTCAAAAGTTGTTACAAAAATCTAATTGAAATATATAAATTTGTTATTGTTCTCAGCCACCCCAACCGCCGGAGAATCGGACATGACTATCCGTAGCTCCGGAGGCCGCGTGCCGAACACCAACAAACACAGCACCAAAGGCTCCAACCCGATATGGCTACACGCCTACGAGAACGATTGGTACAAGTCGGACGACCAACTGAGCCGCTCCGAACGGGACTCTCTCGACGAGAACGCCGTTGACCAAGACCTATCTAACGAGAAACCGTACTTCATAACAACGGGCGCTTTCCCATCAATAGACTCCAACGAAACCGAAGTGCCTAACAACCAAGCCAAATACGACTTTTACCAACAACTGGAACAAATGAAGAATGCAAAAAACATGGAGACGACTGAATTATAGTGATAAGCGATAACTTGATGATAAAGTTTTATTAGATTAGTAATGTGCCTTTGTAAATTATGTACCTACGTTAATTTACAATTAAATAATTTAGAACAAGCGTATTATTTTTTACTAATGATTTTTCAATCAATCAGAAAACAATCAGAAAAGTGGCTGCCGATTTAGAATTAATATTTATTCTAAGTGACTGCTTGATTCAATCAAGTATTCAAAGCGTAAGCCCATAGAGCACCACATCACCTGCCCATCTAGTGTAACGGAGCGCAACGCGTTGCCAGATAGCATCGTAATGGAAAAAGCGGTATTTATTACGAGCAGCTGTCCCCGTATTTAACCTCGACTTTCTATTTTCGTAAAGCGCTTTAGGGTAATAACGATTTCAACTCTACCGAATAATGACAAAGATTTGCACGCTTCTACATTGAATGCTATTATCATAATCAATCTTAGTGTAAAAGCTGACGAGTTTTGATGCGGACACCAAAAAAGGTTTCCTACTCATTGATGGGCCTCCAAACATAAATAAAACTAAATATATTTAATTTTGGTTATATTTAATTACATACCTACTGTAGACATAGACAAACCAAAATCTTACAAAACTGTGTCAATTATTAAGAAGCAAACAAAACATAAGGTATATAACTCCTTTAAGTCATGTTTGATCAAAATTATACAGCTTAAATGTATAAGCGCCTTGTCCTGATAATGATAAGGCATTCCTGTAATTACGATCACAATTATATTTAATTTAGGTAATCGAAATTACAGACGATTATATTTTGTACATCTCGAGATAACCCAAAATCTAAATTGTGGTGCTTAACATCTTTATTTTTTGTTCTAGCATTTACATTCTTAAATCTGTAACGATAAATATGGCGTTAGTCAACGATAACATAATTATGGTAGTTAATAATTATATTTATTTTACAACTTTTCCTCGAGTATTTGTTCATTAGTCTAATTTATCTACCAACGTTTTTACTCCATCAAGAGAGAATTTAAATTATTATAATATTTATGTAGGTCACCACAAAACGAACCCACGATTGTTTGATTATCGTAGTATGTACCACACCAACCGCAGTGAGACTCCCTAAATATCAGTATAAGAAACTGATATCACCAATCCAGAGCCAGTTTGCGGAACAATCGGCCTTTAAGCAACTCGTAGCAATATTAATACAATTTTACTTCGATATTACAATGTCACATAACAATGTTCCAAGTAAAACGATACACACAGTGTTAAATTTCAATGATTGCCAAACACGCAGACAGCCCACCTGATGTTAAGATATAACCATAGCAATAACAAGAGAACCACACGGTGGATGCAATGACGTTCGATATCGAGCGTGACTATGCCTAAGCCGGGAAGTTACTACGACTCTACAAACCAGGCCCTGTATGGAAGCGGTAAGTAAAGCAATGAGCAGGAGACGGAGTCAGTTATTCGATCTGGAGATTCCAAGATCTCTTACGGCCGGTTCTCATATTACATCTTCAGATAGAAGATTGTCTACAAAAGATTTGTCACCTAACGTTATTTATTAATATACAACCATAACGGATTGTCTCGAATTAAACTAAATGTGGTAGGTCTATCTCTATCTGTAGATAGAATATTGGCACTGGCTGTTAAATCATAACCATACAATATCAATTCAATTTAATCATTTCACGAGTGACTATAATGTAGTAAGTAATAACTTAATGTAGGTCGATCCTAGTAAGGCCTATAAACTGGGAAGTGCTTTACGGTGTTCAGATTTAAAGAATTACATCCAACTAAGAACTTGGTTACTTTAGTGAAGTTCAAACTTATCAAAAAGGCTTCATTTTGTGTGTTTGGGTACCCTTATTAATAACTGTCGGAACATGGTTTCGATCCATAAATCTTCATCCTGTCTCGATTTGAGACACCGCAATAAAAAAAATGACGGGTATGTAGCTTATGTATTGTACTTGATAAAGTTTATGTCTACATCGAAATCTAAGATTTCTCGGGATGATTGTTTTCTCGTTTCAGGTCACGTTTATTAACAAGTGAATTCTGTGCATCCTCACTATTCAACGAATAAACACCGATGCAGAGCAGACTGAAGCTGATCTTAAAACAACTTAAAAGTAAATTTGGTCCATAAAATGTTCTTCATTAGGATACAGAAGAGGTTGATGACCTTTTGGAATTATACCCGATACAAATCCAAATTATGAAAGAATAACAAAAACAAAGAAATGACAGACATTTCTTAATTAATTCATGACGTATATACACTGATGACTCATACGATGATAACAGAATCAGGAGATATTATAACAAATATCAAATGAATGTCTACCGCCTGAGCGCACCTTATCATAATATATTGGAAAGAATGAAATTAATCTTATATAATGGAATCCGTCATGTACAATATAGTGCTGTTTCAGTAAATAAATGCCTCCAACACTGGTAAAACACAAAAGATAACGAATCAGTAAATTAGTGACAAAAAATAAAGAAAATGTTTTATAGTTATTGACCTGCAATTAGGGCGCATATTAGAAAGAATGAAATTAGTCATACAATATTGGAGCCGGTTGTGTGAACTAAACTAGTTTATTTGTAAGTATTTACCTAAATGACAAGACAGTGTGACAATATCTATTGCTTTGACGGTGCCTATTTCGTATACGTTACAGCTGCCACGTTCAGGATGTTACCTAAGGACTTAGGCACACGACCGACATAATAAAAAAATAAAATTCAATTTATGCAACCCAACTATTAAGACGTCGACATACCTTACAAGTTTGCAAGATATGAACATGAAAATAAATAGAATCGCGTTTTCATAAACGCTTGTACGATTCGATTACGATTTTGTTAATTAAAATACATTTTGTAATTTAAATCATGAAAATTTAAACCTAAGGGGATAAAATTTAAATTCTCTCACACGACACTCAAACTACAGATAAAATAAAGAATGCTATAAATACAAAGCATGGTGGTGTGAATCTTATAGAATTTTAAAATTACAATCAAAGTTGATTCTAACTTAAGAGAAGTGTAGCCATCTTAAAGTTCTAATTTTAAAAGGCTTTAGACTGCACAGTTGAGGTGAAGAAAAATCGGTTGTGTGCCCAAGTCCTAAATAAAGCTCAGGTTGTATTTACATACACAATAATTTATTGTTTCTTAAAATTTAGTGAAGCTAAAATACAAGTTGTTGATTGATTACAATTTGAAAAGCTTTCAATTTTTAATCTCTCCCAGTGTGGACATAAAGCTTCATCCTGCAGCTATATTAACACACTATACTTTGCCACTCGTGCCATGACAATGTAATCAGGTAGGTACGCAATCGTATTGGTACTAAGGAAACAAGGATAGAGAAAGTGGATAGGATGTCCGTGGAAATCACAACTCAGGTATCCTTACAACCACAATATATATTAGATAAAATTATAATATAAAGATCGCCATATTGAAAAAAATCTAGATTAAACTTATCATCTTATGAGATACACTGTAATTTATACTGAAGTTGTTAACTATTGGAGCGTTTTCCATCATAAAATATTGTGGATGAAAGAAAACTGACTGCTTCAATAAATGTCAGTCTGCTTTGTAGCACGCTACATTTACTAACTTAATAAAGTTGTTTCTAGTAAAAAAAATTAACACTCACTCAACTCCCGTCAACGAGCTCATTTTGTTATACCACTTACTTACATTACCCAAAGGTTCTTAACACGTATGAGCTTTACTTACAATTCATGGGCAAAATTCCTAATTGACCGGAGAAGTGGTAAGCAGGAACGCTCCATTTCCTAATCATATGGCTATTGTACAGTTTCACAATGTAATTTAGATCTAGTTAAAGTACAAATTTTAGGAAATACATAAATTCAATGTAAATTTAACTAACCCTCAACTAAATGAGTGTAAAGACATCTACTGACACATCAAGGTTTAACTGAAAATAATTTCACTCTTATAGAAAGTTTCTTATTAGTAAAACAGAAACTATATTTGCACATGTGTACAGTGTTTGCTTAGATGCAATAATTCGCAGATTAAAACCATTAACAGTAAACAGCTGAAATTAGGTGGATCCTAATGTGAACATGAATAATTTTATACAAATTTCATTAATTTTGGGTCATTGGTGAGGGATTCGGAATATTAGGGAGCAGGAACAAGGGAGGGGGTTAGAGCCCGGGCTGTGGCGATGTGTGTGTATGTGTTGCTGTCGTCACAATTGACTCATCACATGGCATACTTCCTTGTCCACTCACGGGCTAGTTCATTGTACTTTTCTCTGTCCGTTTTATAGATCCTAGCAATTTCTGGCACCAAGGGGTCATCTGGATTTGGATCGCATAACAGTGAGCAGATTGAAAGCAACACTGAAAGAGAAAAATATTCTTTTAAATCATTCATTATCATCAAATCCTATTTACAGAACAGGCCTTTCTACATGGGAGAAGCAAATGCAGAGTTTATGCCATAACACCTTACACTGGCTCAATATGGGTTGGTGGGTAAAAACAGTTTCCATAGCAATCATAGGAAGTGTTAGTAGTTGAAGCCATTAATGAAAAAAATTATATAAATTAGTCTTGAAAACTTATGTACAAAAGTCAATGTTTCACAATAGTTAGTTGCACTTTAATATAACTGTCCCATTATGGTTAAATAGGGAAATTATAAGTGCTGTCAACTAAAGATTGGAGCACAATTCTATTTGGCAGACTTCACTGAAAGATAGAGCTATCATTTTTTTATCCTTACCATATATTTAGCCTTCATGCAATGAAATAAGATTTTTAAAAAAATCTTATTTATTTTGTCAATACCAAAAGAACAATTTTTTTCTGGCAACATATGTTTATTTCAAGTATTTCTAACTTCCATTTAATACTCAACAAGATATCAAAATTTTACTAAATATTGAATAGGTTTTCTTAATTTTAAAGAAAGAATTACCTTTGGATATGGTGAGCGCTGGTGACCACTGTGCACGCAGAATATCAAGACAAATGGAACCATTACTGTTTATGTTAGGGTGGTAAATACGTGTTGTGAATGCAACTTTTGGTGGTTTGAATGGGTAGTCTGTTGGAAAATGTATGGTTAGGAAGAATACTCCTCCTTGATAAGGACTGTCAACCTGAAATTTGAATAATTTACACTGTAAACATATTGAATGATATCTACTTATCATGTCAGTCATACCAATGAAATATTCATTATTGCATTACATGTCCTATGAAACAATATATATAAATTGATTAGAAAAATTTTATTCTGAATAACTGGTGTTCAAAAAATCAAACGAGAATATCAAAATAATGATAAAATCTCTAGAAATAACTAAATTATTATTAAAAGTGTAACAAACACTACTCTATATTTATTCTTTGGAGCACACTTTCTTCATTTATTCCTGAAGAAATTGCATATTAAAGGGGAAAAAAATCTTAGTGCTCAAATTAGGGAGGTTTGCATTGGGAAACACAATTCCTAAGAGTATTTTTATTAACTATTGCCTACAAATTATAATCATTACTTAATTGTACAATATTTTCCATCTAAACTAATTATATATTAGTAAAGATCTATATAGATGACTTATGCCTGTTTTCACCATTTGGAAGTGCCTATTACCAATATCTTTTTATCTAAGGGAGATAAAAACAAATAAAGGGACAAAAGTTGATAAGTCATACAAACTAGGGAAATATTTGGTGAAACCCTGCATTGGGTACCTAGTAAGAAATATTGAATAATACTTTGTTTTACACCCATGTTAAAAAAAAACATGGTGTATTCTTTATATAAACAATTATTTTGTGAAGTTGAAAAGAATAATTTAATCTGTATTGAGTCCTTGAGGTAGACAAATAATATACTTTCCAAATGTTAATTAATGCTTATGTGAATAATAAATATGCATATTCAATGCTTATACTTAAAAATGATAGAATTATGATACACTAAGAAAAAATTGGAAGATTGGATATATTTTGGCTATAAATAAAAGGATTCTTGTCTTTTTCTTGATACTCACTGGACCCATAATTGTGGCTTGCCAATGGAAAACTGAAAAGAAAAATAAATAAGATCAATATTTGTACAGATTATTGCCTTAATGAAGTAAATAATGAATATGGCACCTTATGTTCCAGTGGACTTTGTCTAATTCATATTGCTTCACTATCATTAGAGTTCATAAATAGTATAAACATGAAAGTTAAGCAACAGAAATCAGTGAAATAGGTTTTTACTTGAATGCAGTATTCATATACTAGCTAATTTTAATAATTTTAAAAATCACCAACAAAATCATATGAATTATCTCTCCATGACATGATTTCTCACTATTATTATAAGCGACATATGAGTCACAAAAAGTAGTAGGTAGATCAATAGGTACTTACGATCTTCACCGTGTGGACCTGCAGAACATTGTGCTGGAGGGTCTCTGCCGAGATCTTGTAATTCCTAAACAATAAAACAGATATACCTGAGTTCTAGGTAGAACATGAAACACAATACCAAGATAAACGAACTTGTCACATCATCACTTGAAAATAAACTGAAGTTAGGCCATTTAGTACCCCAAACAAAGGTTCATTATGGTCTTGCTTTCATAAAATGTGAGCACAAGTATTCTTCTAATATACCTTCACGTCACTGATATCTCATAATACGAAAAATCCACAAAATTGGCACATAATTCCGACATTTTATGTACGCCGTGTGCACAAATTGTCACCTACATCAACCAGTAAAACACAGTTACTTTTTATGCAATGGATCATAAACGACCAACATTATTTTTGTTCAATTTTTGGTTATGAGAATCACGCACTCAGAATTATCCAGAAGAAATTTCAATAATAGGTATTCACAATGACGAAACATTCACTACAAAATCTTGATGCAGATTTGATAGCACACTATTTTATAAAGTCGAATTGGTCGAAATAAACATCAGATTTTACAATACGTACCCTATTAATTCGTTTTAACGCCATTTGATTATTATATGATGGAATAAATCGACTTTCAACTAGACAACGAAACTGTGAGCCAAGGACCTTTGATTAGAGATTGCAAGATGGCTCCCGTCTAAACGCAAAAGTACCACCCTAGTCGTTTTATGTAATAATTTATGGAATTAATTCTAAAAAGACAATAAACTTAAACACTTAAACAAAAAATATAATAACTTATATTAAGATATTGCAAAAATGAAAACGAAATGCAGTTCTTAAGAAAATTAACACACAATCGACGAACGAGTACAATGAACAGGAAAATCGACCATTTATGAAGTGCGTTCAACAATCTAAAATTTTTATCAGCCCCAACAAGTTGCAGTGTTACTGACTTTTTTTAATAAATATTTATTACAGGATCCTCTTAAACGACTTCGGACATGACGATAATTGATCAATAATGTACAGTTTTATTAATTTAACTTATTTACAACCAATCAATAAATAATAAAAAGGCAACACTAAAACATTCCGGAAATGATATCAGAAATTGACGAAAAAATTTCGAGGCGCTATTTTTGGATAATTATAATAGTAGTACGAAAGCTATTTTAACGCACATTTTTGCAATTTGAAACTTCTCAGGTGTGCGGAAAAGAGACTCTGAACTGTTACTGAATAAATACATCTTATAATTAAGAATTTAATGTACTAATTACAAAGCAGCAAATACAAATCTAATAATTAGAGTTTGAACCTTTTTTAAAATCCTTATTAATAAGGTTGTTATTTATATAATTAACACTTTTAGAGAAAAAAGAGAGGAACAAAATAAAGTTTGGTGATGAATTATTAAAATGACATATAATTATATTAAGCAAATTATTATTACAAGAAATAATATTGTCAGAGTGAATGTGAAGTACTTATGTCAGATCAGACGCAAGGACAGTATATTTTATGTTGTGTGAGGCCGTTATTCAGTATATAGTGTAGATGGCAGCGAGAGTATAAATGTAACATATTAATTGTACAGTGGAACTATAACAAATTTTTTATTTCATATGTTTGTATTACTTACAATATCACAAATAATAGAATAAATTAAATGTCACCTCTAACCACACAGCAAAATACGTAACGTATTAGCAAATCTAACAATTACTCCGCGATAAATGAAATTTCATTTCATATGAATTTCGTTACAAATAAATAACCGAGCATGTTAAAACGATGTAATTTCGTGTCAATGAATCTTCATAAATTTTTTTTTATTAAAATATATGTTGCACGTTACAGCTATCTAGCATATATTTTAATATGGTGTATGCATGAGAAAAAAACTAGAAATCTAATATGACTAAGACTTCACCGAGTGGTTTGACGTGGGAGACGCATCAGAGGCGTTTAGACAAGATGCATTTCGATAATCGTACACAAATCGCTAATTGTAAAAACGTATGGGATTTGACATCGAAATGCATCTTGTCTAGGTCCTTTTTGCCTAAAAACAAATAGCTGTGCCGGCAGTGGAGGTACTAGACACAATATGGTTCTATTAAATTTACATAACATACAATTAAGTCCAACTAAACTGTATCTGGCGTCATAAGATGAAAAAAAACGTAGTAATAAAAAAATGCCGATTAGCGAATCGGCATTTTTTTATTACTACGTTTTTTTTTTTAAATTTTGCAATAAAGTTTTTGCAACCTTTTAAAGTTCAATCGGTGGAGATAAATCTGAATAGGAATTGAGTTGATTATGAAGTTGGAATATTATGGTTATGAATTTCATAAAAGAAGCATTGTAGAGACTTATTATTTCTCCTTCAAGGACATTGAAATGGATAGGACCCACATTTAAATTTTTCGGGCTACGATATACTTTTAGGAACCTTGAGACAATAAACGTTTAGTTATTTCAGGATTGGACAGTTTATGGTGAGTAATAACGGGGTCGGTTGGGTACATTACATTATTTACGTATTTATTGGTGACTTACGTGAGATTTTCTGTTGTTACATTTTCATATCTTCATCGGTAGAGTAAGTTCATTTTGTAACGTCAATTCATTCTTATTTTCATATAATTTTATCTTTATAATTAACATTACATTCAATTTTGTATCATTTCATTGTTATCGTTAACATTGCATTCCATTTCCAAAAAAAATCGTAAGTTATTAACAAAATGGCTATACTGCCATTAGTCGTCAAAAACTCCATGGGGCTAAGCGATACGTTAAACTGGTTACCCGGACCCAAAACTAAACACATAAAACATGGCTGTATGTGCTTCAGTTCCCCTTGCCTTCCCCGTAATAGAGAACATAATAATACGGTTAGACGGTTATGCAATAACTCTGGAAACAATACAATTACATTAGTTCGTGCCACTAATAAGTCTGTCGTTCACAAACTAAATAGAGAACAAGTTCAGACCGCCAAGTGCCATACAAATCCTTTGTAGCTTAGTGCTGGAATAGAACATAACTTTTTTTTTTTTTTTATCGTATCAATAATGGCGTTGTATTCCTTACAGCTTTGATGATTGTGACTGAACTTTAATTATAGAACACTGTGCGATAAATGGAACGCACATTCAAGTAGGCTAATAAATCTTAATTTAATTTAAATGCTCGAAAAATAAAACACAAGAATTATTTAATTATTTTTTTTATTTTTTAACTTTTTCTTATATTTATTTAATGCATCACAGGTATAAATTGATTCATTTCGAGCCGAACTATATCGGTGCCTTTCAAAATTTTATTAATTACATTGCACCAGTTAAATATAAATAATTTGATGGAAATTTTTAAAAACATATCAAGGACAATTTCTTTGTGCAGTTCACAATCGATAAACTGGAATGAATATTTGGAAAGGATTATTTCTTTAATTTCTTTAGTAATTTTATTTTTATAACCATTTACTTCCAAATATTCATTAGTTGTTTTTATAACATTTCCGAAACCTATCACTGCACTTTCCGTTGGATAGGATAACTTTCTCATTTTTAATGCTTTATATTCCCTGTCTTTAATATAAGTATGGGTAGAATTTTCATTATTTGATATTAAATTTTTTTTGCAATGATTACAATTGAGTTTTGAAAAAATTTTTCTAGTTACCCATCCAACAGTATATGCCCTTGAATGAATGTTTAATTTCTCTCTTCTTGCTTGAATATTAAAATTAACAAGGTCCGATTCAACAATTGTCTCAAAATTAGAAACTTCTGTTGAATTCGACTCACTGTTGATAACGACTGGTGCAATGTTTACATTATCACTATTAAATAGGGATTGGATATTTAATAACTCCTGGCTTGATACATCTTCACAATTAAAATTTTCTGAATGGAAGTTTATGAACCTGGTTATTAATAATGATTTGAATGTATTAATGAACGCGTAGGGACTTGGGTCATTACTCCTATAATTATATGCTCGAACTTGTCCAAAAAAGTTTTCGAGGGGGTCTGAATTAAAATACCTTGGCCTCAATACTTTAATATTCTGCTTTTTTAAAGACCCCCACACCCTTTGAAAGCTTTTGAGAGTAACAACCCAATTCTTAAGTGATGGAACACTTTTACTTACTTTATCTTTTGATAAAAAATTTATGTTTTGTAATTTTTGTATGGCATTTTTCCAATATTCATGATGTGCACTTTTTGCAGTAACAGCTGTTAATAGGGCTTTTCCTGGTTTCTTTTTATTCAGTGTAGTTGTTCCATTGACACTATCAAATAAATCATCAAAGAATGAAATGGCATCTCCTGTATTTTTCATTGTGGGACTCACTGGTTTTCCATCTGGATAAAAGGCTGAAAAATTAAATGAATCAGTCTATTAATCACTTAGTAAAAATATTTGTATTTTATGCCTCAGGAATTTGAGACTGAAATTACAGCAATGATAATGACAAAGTATTTATGACTACCACCAAATACAGTACATCCCATTTTTGTGTTTTGTTTTGTCTACAATAAATTTAGTTTAAAATATGAAAAATAAATAATAGAAAAGAATTTGTAAAAAAGAAGTATAAATATCAGAGATATATAGTTTTTTTAATAGTGATAATAATTTAACTTTAAATTATAGATTAAACAAAAAATTATTTTTGATAATTTTTAAATTGAATACTTACGAAAACGGGAAGTATACGATAATGCTGCTGTCACTGATTTACTTAACACACGTACACAGTTCTTTACCTGAAAAATTTAATTTATGAAAAAGTCATGTAAATGCAATTAAAATAATCATTATGAATTTAAACAATGCTCAAGTCCGTGGATAAGACTAAGTCCAATAGATAGACTAATATGAAACTAGTAATATTCAATGTAAGGGTAATACAGTCACCTCACCTTCATTTTTTTAATTTTTTCTGGGATTACATGCTGATCAGTCAATTTATGTAGGATCCTAGATTCGCCATGTTTACAGTCATAGTTGTAGACATCTACTATGTCTTGCCATTTACAAGGTTTTTCTTCAAATACCATGTCCTTGGTAAGAAAATTATTTCGGATGCCCTTAATTAAGTGTGGAGGATCATAAAAAACACTTAATTCATTATCATTCAATTTGATAGTGTTATCTGAAAGTGAAAACAATATTGTTAAAGGAATTGGTATAAGTCATTATTGATTTTAATCAACTTCAAAGAGTCAGTTTTCATTTCACTTTTTTTACAATTTCATCATTCATTTCATTTGATTATTATGCACTACCTTGTTGGCCTGAATAACAATAGAAATTCTAACAACGTTGATACTATTGAACTTACCAAATGATTCTCCGGCCTGCAATTGTATTCTTTTAGTTTCCTCCAGTAGATAATTTATTGCAGACTGGAAATTTGTGCCCTGATCTGACACAAGAGCCAAAGGTTTAAGCCCGGTTTCAGTAACCGTCGCAATTATGTTTTTTATAATGCCTACTAGTTGCAAACTGGAGGTTGCACCTTCACAAAAATAAAATGCTATAGGTTGTTGCCATTTGCAAATTGCACCCCGAAGCATAAAGACAAGAACATGGTCTGCAAAGTTGCTAGTCTTCCCATTCAAGTCAACAAATCCAACAATATCATCTTTATTCACTGAGTATGTCAAAGCAGTTTCTAGAGCCATTTCATCAAACAACACTGTACATAATTTTTTCCTGCTGTCCCAATTTTTTACCTGAAAATTAATATAGGTATGTTAATATGTTAATTATATAAGTATGTTGTTATATATATAGGTTATTAATATTTATTTTTATTTAGGAATATTAAAATAATTTTTACCATGTACCTGATTTTTTATAAGTTCAAAAATTTGTGGGTTTATGCCAGCACCAATATTAAGTTGGCTTATCATGCTCTTTAAAGTTGATTTAGAAGGCAATATAAAGATCCTTTGAAGAAACTTATATGATTTTGGCCCTTGTTTATATATTGAAAGAGCAATAAGTTTCTCTTCTAATGTAAATCTTCTTGCCATCTTCTTTTTCATGCAAAGTTTCATTTGCATTAATAAAATCTTTTTTGATAAAGGGGACATATTTTTAATAACTTCTTCAAAATTTTGCCTTTTCAAGTATACTAAAGACTGTTTAGCTCGTGAATTATAAAGTTTTTGAATTCTTACTCTTTTATATTCATTATATAATTGTCGACACCTTGGTGTCAAGGAATTCAAACTCCTGACCAATCTTCGTCTAGTTAATTTTTGTGGTGTTTTACACACTGAACCTGAAATGTTAGAATATAAAATTTATTCTAATATATTATAAAGAAATGTTTTTGTAAAAAATAATTTTAGTTGTCATAAGTTAAAAACCTGGAGAAATGCAAGTCGGACTCTACCAACAAGGGTATACAAAATTATAGGTATATAAGGGGAAATTACAGAATTTCATAGAAAAAATTTGATTTTTCAGTGTATTGCTATTTCAAGTTTGTAGGTCAATAGGAAATTAAGAATACTTGGAAAAAAATTATAGCTTTGTTAACTTTTCATGCCTTTAATTTCCAATATTTTTAAAAATATACTTATTTTATACTCAATGAGCACTAATTAACGATATCCCACTCAATGAGTAGGTGCAAAATTGTTTTTAGAGGGGTGTTCCTTTAGCTGCTCTTTAGAATTATTTTGAACTGTTAAACTTATATGACAAACGACAGAGGAACAGATGGCCATGTGAGTGATAACAAAAAGGCTTCATTTGAACCCTTCGGGTAAGGAACCCTATAAACTACTAGAATCATTAATTGAAAAATTTGTTTGGATGTGAAACAATAATCTGGGAAGGCTAATATCTAGACTTAATTGATATTTTTATTAATGCAGATGCATTAATTAGAAATTACCTGACGTAAAGTGCTGAGTGGAACTTGACGATGCAGCAGGTACAAACTGATCATGTTCTACAAGACAAACATCTGAAAAATAAATTGTCTGTTAATTTTCTCTTTGGCAAAAATTAAAATAGGAATATTACAAACATTATATTATTTAAGTAGAATACATAAAATGCTCTTTTGAACTGTAATTATCTTTCCAATATGTTTTTGTCCTCGTTTCTAAAATTTGAAGTAAAGAGAAAAATTTCCCAGCAAATTCTTTAGTCTCTAAATTATTTGGTAATAAATCCATTTGGAATATTCTAACATTTTGGTATGGTTTTGAGAAAACAATTGAAAGTGAGCATTCAACAAGTTTAGGAAAAGAAATTATTACTATTGATGACACTTACCAGACATCATTGTTCTTGCGACTTTGTGTGGAATTTTTTCATAAATTAGTGCATAAGAATGGTCAATGTGACGCTTTCTAGAGTAATTGTGATCATCATAGATAACTGAAAAAAATATATAACTTTTGAGATATAATAATATAACAATGGACATTTATTTGATGTAAAAACAATAATTTTACCTATTTCTGTGGAGACAGTTGATGGTTCGCCTACGGATATATCTAGTTCTGAAAATAATGTAGGACAGGCACCCATCTTCAGGCGATTAGTTGCCTTGATACATCTTTTCTCAAAGTGTTTATGACACACAAACCAGTTTTTAGTTTCACCTACAACATTTTTAATTCTTATGCAGTTCAACCATTGTCTTTTCATTTCCTCATTTTTAGGAAATTGATGAAATTTAACGTCCTTCCGTAAACTAGTGCACTCGGGTACACAACACTTTCGATACATTGTTTAAAAAACACAGATCGGCGCGAATTAATATATTCGAAGAGGCGGAAATAAATCGACGCAAACACTTCCTATCAATAGAAACGAGCCCAATCAAGATATCACTTATTTGTGGATTTAAAGTGGCGGAAATTAATCAACGCAAAACACTTCTCACCAAACACAAACAAGTAATGGCGGATGGCGGCGCAAAGTGCACTGCTAAAATGTGGAGGGGGGGAATTTCATATGTCACTATCGATTCTAGCACTGTCATCACTATGAAAGAATATTTTCTTCGGAACTTGACCGGGCGTGCTGTCGTTATAGCTTTAACATAATAACATGATTGAGAACCTTGCTGAAAACCGACGAAAATATACACAACTATTTTATTCAAAGCGTCATAGGAAATGTATTAATTAAAAGCAATTTAATATGATAGCTGTATGGCTGCTGTATGTATGTTTAAATCTTTTGTCTTTCCTTCTGAATGCAAACCACGGGCGGTAATGTGTAAACAAAATTCACTGGGCTTAAGTCTATGGGTTTGTCTACTGGAGAATGGATGATTTTGACAGAAACCATAATCACCTCTTTTTCTCACTTGTCTGCTGCGGCGGCAGCCTTATTCGATTCAATTACTGTTTTGGTTCACGTGAGTGAAGTTTTGCTTTGATTAATTTCCGTAACTTACATTCTCTCAAACTAAAATAGTAATATTTATTTTCAAAATGGTTAACGTAGTGTCTCTTCTAGGTCTGTGATGCAAAATGTACCAAAAAAATAACAGGGTTTTTGGCGCGTAATGGATTCGCTGCTGTATATTTTAATTCCTATATTGTGTTGTAGTTAAGTTAATATTATGGATTTGGTGTAATTTCATGCCAAAAATGATTGTTATATCGTGCAATATATGAAAAACACCATTCGGCCTTCATTGCTGACTTACGTGAGATAAAATATACCGGTATCCTGGAACATAAGATATGGCTGTATGGGCTTTAGTTTCCTTTGTTTTTCCTATAATAGGGAGAATTAAACAAAAAAAATGACAACTTTTTTGCATAGCAACATTATTTTTTTTAAAAGACCAGTTTTCAGATGTAATGTTAATGGGTGGTTGTGTTGCGACTTATAGACCATTTTAAAGGTTTCGCTACAATGCAATTTAATCATTTAAAAATGTGATTTGCAATTTTGTATATTCGTATTATCTCAAGTGTTTGTTTTTGTATATATTTATTGTTTGAAGTTGTGTCTGCAATTATTGTGAAGTGTCTATTCGTGGTTAAATTAATTTTAAATAAATCATGACTCTTACTATGACCCAGAAATTTAGTGAGTGCACAGCTGAAACAGTTCAATTTATGCCCATAGAAAAAGTAAGTAAAATATGTACTAGTCCTCTCAGTAATTGAAAGGTCCGAAAATCAAAAAAATCGTTAAAATTAATATTTCTATCCATTCCTGTTATAAAGATTATTATTAGGTATTTTCCACTTATAATAAATAAATGAATTAAAGATTTCTATATTCCTGTCACTTGTAAACAATTTTATGGATACTGTAAGTTATTGTAAGTTGGGATAATATCAATACTTGGATATATCAATAATTTTTAAAAATTCTTTGGATTTGTAAATATATGTAGTAGACTTTACTAAGTATTATTTATTATAATACCCAAAAAATACTTAATTTTTCCTGCTTGCACTTGCCTCTTCAAAACTTTAAAATCCCACTGTATAATTTGATCTGCAATTAAAACTAAATCTGGAGTAGATAGTTCCAAAAACAAATATAATGAAAGAGTTTTAAAAACTTATTTAAGTCAAAGTTATCTATGTCAAAGTAGGAAAGTAAAGTTAGTAAGCCCAACTATATAACAGAAATCCTATATGTAACTTTGTGTATTAATCTATCAATAAACAATTTTTTTAAGTTGTTATTTACAATTGTTAGGTGCCGTATACATTGACCAAATATGAACATTACCATGAATCAAAATTTGTATTGTATCTTGATTGCGGTGATGTATTTCCAAAAGAAGTGATTATTTCATATGTCAGTTTATTTGTCAACAGTTGGAAGATGAATGCGACAACACAGAGAGTTTCTGCACAAACAACCTGCTAAGACATGGGAAAAAATTGGAAGACAACAATAACTTAACCAAAGAAGATCTTGAATACATCACTTATAAACAACTGCTTAAATATGAACAGGCACCTGAATACCTACAGCATAATCCTTTTATCAGGGATGGCTATAGAAAACTGTTACCTACAAAACTTTGTTGGGAAAGGTGAGTGTTTATTAAAATTGTGAAGCTGCAGTATGCTATTAAAATTGAAATGTATTTTAACGGCTGGCACACAGCAAAGCGTACTAGGAATGATTATAAGCGAAAGTTATTCTTTTGAAAGCTTTAATTATATTCATTACAAATCTCACATTCAGTTTTATAAAACTTTGTCACAGATAAAAAACTTTAATATACTGCAACCTGACATTTTTTAATAAGAGCTGCAACAGTGTATTATTGTGTAGTGTGTTTTTTTATCAGGTAATATTTTTTTGGTATGCTCTTATTATGACAGTTAATCAAAAGATTAATTTAGTTTGGGGAAATTGCATCAAAAAATTGTTTAATATCAATCTGTAATATTAAAAATTGTTTAATACAATGATATTCTAGGTGTTGTTTCTTTCCTCATGAGTCAGTAGTTAGAGCAGTCTACCTGGTTATATGAGGTAGCAGGTTGGAATTCTGAAAGTTCGTTTTTTATTTTACTAATATTAACTTAAACGATTCTCGATTTTCCTGGTTTTTTTTCATTTATTTTTGTTATTATTATTTTGTTTTAGTACAGCTATTGTATTAACCATAATATAACAACTTAAAGAATACAGTATCTGTAACACAATAATGCTGTACATAGCTCTTACAACAAAAACAATTAAGATCACATATTACTCTATTTTTAACAACTGTATATTTTATGTTTAAAGATATTAAAACTATAACAAAAAACATCCTGATCCAACTTAAATAAATTTTTCAAAATTGTCAAATTCAAGGTGCAATTGTTAAATTCATTATAAATTTCATGCCAATGACTGAGATAAGAAAAGTTTTGTCAAAAAGAGTAAAAACTAACTTTCGTATCAGTTCTCCTGCAAACAGCTAACATGTAATCTTCCATTAATAGTTTTTTGTAAGAAAATCAAGGCTAAAAATATAAAATTTTTAAATTTATTGATCATAAGTGTGTGTGAAAATCCATTGGAGATGAAAGCCAGGAGGCGAGTGAATTCTTTTTGGATCTCCTCTTTGGAGAATGCACATTATAGCAGGAATTCCTGGCATAGAAAGCAAACTCGAGATGGCTGCGCATTTAAAGTAATTTTATATTATTGTAATAGTTTTAAGTTTTTGAATCCTTAGGTTCTCTAAATTTCAATCAACTACTATACTAAAATCATGAATTTCTACTTTTGTAGAAATTCATGATTTTAGTAAATTGGCGAATCTCGTATCTTGATACAATTGCTTTCTTTTTCAATTATACTGTATATGAAAATATTTAGTAACATCGACAGCCATGCAGTTTGTATAACACTAATTCATATTATTATTTATTGATGTCGTTGAGAATGAAACTCTCAGTCTGCTTCGTCAGCGTATATTTTTTAAACTGATAGTAAAACATAATGTAGATTTCAAAAAAATACAAATATGGAATTCTACAAAACTAGCCAGTCCGCAACAGATGAAAGTCAGAAACATGACTAAGATTTTATAAATTTTTGGATACAGTAATTAGGCTTTCAAAAACGACGGAGTTGATATGGGCGATAGTTCTTAACAGAAGTTAAGTCGCCTTTTTTAAAAACTGGTATAATATGACTATTTGTCTGGGAAAACACTTCATCGAGAGAGCGAATGTATATTAAAGTGAAAAGTAACGCATAATTTCTGCTGTCTTTACTTACCTCTAAAAATATTCTTTCTTAATTTCTGATTCTTTCATATCAAATTGTTAATTTTGCAAAGAACCTCTGATTCTGTAAATTTCAAATTTGGCAATACTCCCGTTACTTATGGTTTCATTTTATTTAGATGATTAATTTTTACTGTATCTAGGTGGACGGGCCCCTATTTGTCACCCGATTTGGCATGTATTAATCTCTAGCACAATTTAAAACATTATAAAACTCTAAAAGTATTTAGAGAATATGTATGAAGGTAGTTCTAGCTGAATGCCTTTTAGTTACAACTTTAATTGTTTCCATTTAATTATTATCGTAAAGTACATCTGCTACAAATATCTGAGTGCGACTGTACCTATGTATAGCCTCCATCAGATGTATAGTAGGAGACAACACGACCAAATAGTTTATAATGTCAATAAGTGTATATCTGATGGCGACTGTAATTGGCGATTGTTTGGTTAAATTTGACAAATCAAAGTCGAAATTCTTCAATAATTGAAACCAAAACCTCGTTGACTTTGTCAATGAGTTCCACTCACACGTCGGATAAACTCCTTGTAAAACTAATGACATAATAATGTACCTATGGCATGTACTTAGGTGATTTTGATAGACAGTTAATTAGAAGCAGCGCACAATAGAAGCGTATTTAGACTGTAACGGTATGTTGCACTGTATATTTAAAATGTGTGTAATATTGTAATTTTTGTACATTTCTTGCTATAATATAGGTATGCAATTAATACTTGAAATCGTAAGTTCATACATATTTGAATAATATTGAAGGTATATACCTATTCTTTGATTACTTAAGCACGCATATTAATTACCTTCGACTACTTCATTGAGATCCTTGATAAGTATAAAATATATTAAAAGTTTAGAAAAAAAAATTGTCTGCGCGTAGAATTCCGAACTGCAAAAGGTTTTGTCAACATAAAACCGTCATTATTCCTGTATTCAGAATTCATCGCCCATAATAATATGTGTTTTGTATACAAATTGTCTACCATACTAATGCTGGCTTTTTTCAATTAATATTTACGTAAAAGGTAAAAGACAAGAAGTGATTTTATGAAAAGGATAAATTAAAAAATTAGCAAGCAATTTTAGTAAATATCAACGTGGGGTGATAAAATTTCAATGAAATGCGTGTTTAAAAAGAACATCCTTAGTACATATGTATATATATATTCAATCCAATTTTAAGAAATTTATTCTATGATAAATGATATTTTGTAATGCAGTAAAGTTATTTCTTTTTTAAATCTCAAAATGTTGTTTCAGTGTATTTTGGTGGACGAACGAAACAATGAATATATGGACGCATATATTCGGTTTCTTCTTGATATTGTTCCTGACTGTAAACGATCTCGTCCTCATCAACATTCACGCCACCGTCACTGATAAAGTTGTCGCTGGTCTACTGTTCTCTTGTTTTATGGTAAGTATTCTTTTTTATTTTATCATATTTTGTAAACCTTTTTCGAGATTTCAACTTCCATAGAAAATTTTATTTCGATGCAGATACAATTATCTCAGTTTGTGCACACTAGAGGACGCAGAACCGTCTGTTAAGCAGGAACCGAGTTTTCAGTACCGATTATCGTCATAACGGGTTCCCGGTTATTATATGTCAGGATTAGTAATTCTTGTCTGTTATTTTTAAACTACTAATCATATTCGCATTTAATTTTTGTTACAATTAACATTAAGCCCTGCAGGCTTTGAAATTGGTCGCCACAACGTCAATTAGCGTCTTTTAAGTCGGTTGTGCCATGGAGAGTTTTCTTAATAACTTATTGACATTGTCTCTCCCTCTCGGGAGCACGCACGTGAAGTTACGTAGTAGCGAGTATTGAATTCCTTACCGACACACGTTTTTCGTACAACATGGTATCGTTCAAAAAGAGTGTCTGTTTTGTTTGAATCTATATTTATTTCAACAAGATCACGTCTTCTTTATATTGTTACTATGTGTACCTTACTGTTACCTGTTATACTTACTAATTCGGGTATCCTAGACAATGATAGATTACTCGATGAAATATTTTATTGAGAAAGATGGGCAACGTATGTTGCCTATATTAATGGGCTTGAAAGCAAATAAAACGTATATACAGAAACGTATGTATATATATTTCTATTACAATTAACACAAAATCTCGTATAATTACAGTTAGCAAATTAAAGCAAGTCTACCTATGTTGCTTAAAATTATTAATACTTTATCAAATTGAAATATAATAATTAAAGTTAGTTAAAGTTTGTGGCAATTACGTGTAACTGCCATAAACTTGTACATGTACCAATGACTCTGTTTTCTGTATAGAAAAATAACTACGAGGTTCCACACCTCAAAATCGTACGATGTATGGTGCGACGAGTTACGTAATTTTAAAAATGTTAATGTTGTAATATTTCGGTGCCAATCTGTTGTCGATACTATGAGTAATATATTTAGAAGCCTTTTTTTTGTTTTTGTTTGGTTTTCTTAAGTCGAGTTTAATGTATACAAAAGTAGTTATCACAAACTCACAAATTCCCTCTATTTTTTTATTATATGTAAATATTAACTAAACTTTGTGGATTATCATAATAATTCTAATATTTTTGTTAAATTTAATACTGTTGTTAATATTTACGATATAGTTCATGAAGGTGTTAACAACATTCTAAACCTCAAATTGTTTCTAAAATAATTCTGGAACTATCGATAGATTGTTCACATCCCTTCAAATAACGCAGCCGCAATGACGTGTCTGTGTCGGTTTCTGTTATGAAATGAGCGAGCCCGCACCATTGGCGAAGTCTCGAAAGTTTCGTCTCAGATGACGACCTGCTTTCTTCCACAGTGAAAGTATAATTTTAACAATTATTGTAAATGACCTTTGCTCATAGTGCTAAAGTTGCAGTATTATCCAATACTGCAACCTGAATTTATTTACATGTAATAAAATTGTTCACTACCTTATTTAAATTGACTCGGCACCGCTTTATGATAAGAGAATCCCATAATAATAAACGAAGGTATAGCTACTGCAGCATGCGACAAGCTGCCCCTTTTTTACGAGGAGGAATCCATTTACGGACCTACCCGCCACTGGCTAAGCGGCGGGCGTGTGTGGGGTTTACATACCTCAAGAGCGGCACTGGGAATACCCACTAAAACTCCGCGGTAACTCCATTGCCCTTAACGGGGGTAACCTGGATTCTGCCTAGCACTTCATCAGGTTACCTCCATGCAGCCCAGCCTTATAACAGAGCTATGCGCCAATGGAGATCGCCCAGAGTTACTTCGTGCGAGGGGAGAGGCACTCAGCCAGGGGCTCCGTATAATGCCACAGACGGCACGAGTTAGGCTCCCATCACGTTTGGAAGGAGTTGTCCGAGAGCGGCTGCAGCACCGCACATCCGGGAAGAGAGGAGCCTGAAGTGCTCCTCGAAATTGCTATTTACAGTTCTTTGTATACTATTTGACTAAAATTTAAACTAAAATAAAAACGAAATTTATTGGATAGTTTACGATACATTGTTTTATTTAAAATGGTGCATTTTGCGAGAAAATTATTTGTGTCTTACTTACTTTATCGATATTAATGCATAATAATAATAATAATACATTATTAATATCTTGTCAAAATTATAATAGTACATTTTTTATAAACAAAAATTATGTGTCTCATTTGTTTCTGTGCTATATTTTGTGTACAACAATAAACTATGACTTTGATTTCCAAACGCGTCTAGCATCGATGCGTACGATATACGATGTAACTAAACCAGTCCAATGTCATCAGAATTAATTAGACTATTTCGTGTAAAAGTACTCTACCTTTAAATGATTATTTTCGATTTAAATATTCATTAAAACATAGTATTATAGAAAACTGATCAAGTAAATAGTTAGGGGTTGTACTTAAATTTATGAAATTTTAAATTAACTTACTTCCGCCCGTTCAGACCAACTAGGTCTGCATAGCGATGAAAAGGATAAAAGAGTAAAAAAATATATAATATTTTTTATGCAAGGTCTAAAGTATACATAGATTATTTATGTGCCAAATTACATCCACATCCAAAAAAGTGCATTATAATTTTTGTACTTTTTTATTTGTTCTATGCAAAAAGTATCTATCTATACCTTGACAATAATAAAGGTTATCGTTGTACGTATAATTCATATAGGTGGGGTTATAATATGTAGTTATACTTCGAGTAAAATTTGTAAATATTGATAAATAATTTTTATTTGCCTGTAGGAAATGATCGATGGCGCTTCCGGTCCGCCAAAAACGATAAAATATTAAATAAAACTGACATATTTTTTTAACGCTATTTATACCTAAATTAATTGTTTCTATAGTATTATTAAGAATGACAAAATGGTAACTCCTCCTTTCGCCGAATTATCGTTTCGCCGAATTATCGTTTCGCCGACTTATTGTTTCGCCGAACTACTAGTTTTACATAAAGAGAGAGAGAGAGAGAGAGTGAGAGAGAGAACCCGGTAACAAAATTTAATTTAAATGGCGTCTATATGAAAGTATCTCATTACGTTTATTGGTTAGGTTAGGTTAGGTTATGGTGATTTTTAATACATTTCCAGTAAATTGTATTATATTTATTTTTTTCATTTCTATAAATGAAGCCATCTTTAAATTTTTGAATGCGAGGGAGGGAAAAGGAAATTAATATTAGGGATCTTTATTTAATTGTTAATATTCAATGATATGAGAATCCAAAGAAAGAATAATTCGGCGAAATGACAATTCGGCGAAACGACAATTCGGCGAAACGACAATTCGGCGAAACGACAATTCGGCGAATCGAGGGACAATCTGACAAAATAATAACTATCTTATGTACCAGCATGAGTTATAAATCGGACGACATAATCACAGAGTCACAAAATGCAGTCATAAGAGTTATTGCGGCAATCTAAAGAAATAATAAGTTCTTTAAATAACAGAGTGCACACAAAAATATTTACCAAAAATTTTTATTGTAAAATTAAAAGAACTTTTTGTCTACATTTAATAGAGGTTGTGTATTTGATCCGTCTCCCGTAAGTACTTAGAAAAAAATCTTGTTTCAGATTTGTATGGCGCTGTCCGCGTTGTACCATACGTTCTCGTGTCGATCCGAGTACGACTACCACGCATTTCTGATGTACGACCTCTTTGGGATAGCGCTTTCCTTGCTCGCCATATACACTTCTGGAGTCTACTACGCATTCTGGTGTCATTCTGTAAGTACTAACATGTGTCCTACCATTATAAATCTACCCGAAACTTCATGGACAAATGAAATAGTTTTTCGGCTTTTAAACCCACATATGAAACATTATTGTGATAACCGAACGATATTATTTTCTATTAAACTTTTATTTAGAAACTTTGTAGACTTTTTGATGGACAATGAAGTGTCATATAAGCTCCTGTTTTGATGTCCACTTCTAAGAACTGCTGAACTAAACACTCGGTTAGTTTTATGCGTTATTAAATTCTGATATCGAGACTTTGTTATTCTCATTGGGTTAAATTCGCCGAAACGAAAGTCATAAGTTCCGGCAAAAGTTGCGTGTTGAACTTTCTTCTTGCTGTTTTTTGTAAATAGAGGCGAAGATGCAAGGGCTAATTTATTCTTCTTATATGTGCATGTAAATAATAGCTTTATATTTATTTTAAATAATTATTTATAAAAATAATTAATAAATACACAAAAAATAAATATGATTCAAGGAATTATTTTATTATCGTTCAATGATTTCACGACTATTGTACTCATTAGTGATATCCCATCACTCCTTTAGCCATCTATCTTTACTTTAATTTTAGTCAATTTTAAAAGACAACTACACTATTACCTTTTGAAAATTATTAAATAAGTAAGTTTATTAAACAAAAGCACGTGGGTACATTTGCAAATATGTAAATAGGTAAGTACCCTATCGAACTAAAAATTGAATATCCAGTTTGCTTATCTTTATTTGGAATTAAAAAATAAACAATATAAATGTAACAGTAATGACATCACAATCAACTGTATTTACAAAAAGATATTTTTATTTACTTTTGACGCTCTACGTTTCGTTCTGTTTTTAATATGTTTATGTAATAGCTATGTGGCGTGTCTTCGTGTTAGCTAATAAAACCTTTATTTTTACACAGTCATTTCTGTCCGCATTATTCATGTTAATTAAAATTCAATATTATGGAATTTTCTTATATTCTACAATAAAAATATGTATAATAATAAATGTCTTCTCGTTATCCAGTATCCAACACCAACTTTTAATAATTGTTATTATTTATTATTATTATTATTCTGATAACCGTTTTCTCATAGAAATGTTACTAAGATAATATTTTTTACTTTTCTGACAGGATATCTTGTTATGTTGTTAATGGAGTCGACATTTGATTTGCAAATCAAAAGATTTTACGTTCTCAGATCAGAAGAGAAAGTATACTCCAGTGATCATCAGTTGTTAAGCGCACTTAACTCAATGTACGTAAAGATAGTTCCGTTAGTATCTTAAACATAAATAAATTTTGAATATGCTGCTTGTCATTAGGCTAAGTTAGTAAACATGTGTTTGTTTAACGTCTATAAAAATATTTAGTGGAATTCCACTAAGAATAGTGATAGTAAGATCTGCGTTTGTAGCTCAATAGTAGTAGCGACAACATCAAAAATTATGTGACGACTAATACAGTCGACTTTTTATTGTTTTAAAACCTTTAGGTTTCAAACCCTACTAATGTCGATCCCTGTGACGTTTTATATATTATTATATTCTTTATTATAGACATAAAACAAGAGTTTTTAAACTAGAAAAACACATACAAAGGCTATCTCTAGAAAGTGATCTAGCCTACCAACTATTACGTAGAGGTAGCCTACGGCCTACCATTACAGTTGCCAGGCATGGTATACATGTTTTACTTTCACTTATAGAACACACTTCATAGCAGCCAGTATCAGATGCTCACAGGTTTATACGCAAATAAAATATACAGAGTCAACACATCTCGATATATATATTATTTTTGGAACTAATTGATATTACAATGACCCCTGTTTGTAAAATCAAAACACTGTTTAATTTTAGGGTTTCCTTCTTGGTGACATATAATATTTTTTATGTTAAATCAACTAGAATTAACTTATAATGTTCCGTATTTCGTAAATGCTCAGTATAAATATTGACATTCCTTCATGTATTCGATTTTGCAACATAGCCATATTAGAGAGGCCATGGTGACTAGAAAATGTAGGCATCAGTCGACGATCTGTGTTACACAAAGATTTCGTATAATATTATTTTAGTAGGTAGGCTTAAGTCTAATAAGGTTATTAGATGAAGTAAAAAAAATCATGTATAAGCAATATTATTTATATCAAGATTTTATTAAATCTAGATTTTGCCCTGGACATCAAAGTAAAATATATGCTAAAAACCCGTTTTAACTACACTAAATCATAGTGCTCTGTAAGGTCAAAACCTTTTACTACTACAGATCTACAAGTCGAATAAATCGTATCATCAATAAACTTGAAATATTTCGTGTGAAACATTCGTTTAGTTCTAAGACTTCAAATTGTCGATCAATATGCGCGTGCGCATCTCGTTATTACAAAATCGTAGAGACACTGACCTTACTTTAGCGATGCACGTGAGCACATTTCTTTATAAGATTACTTGCACTTAGAATGTACATGGCCACGATAAATCTAATTATTTCGCATGCAAACTTATAAGGTTTCTGATTTTTACATTTTGTTTACTTTGTATCCTTATGATATATTAAACAGAATAAACAATTCACAAGCTTAACTACGTGTATTATGAAGAAATCATCATAAACTTATTAAAGTAGGTATGGAGGTACTTAGCATTACTATAGTTGTTATGCGATAATGTCAATATTAATAGGGCATCTAAGTACATAGTCAAAAATAGTCTAGAATTTTAAACTTTACTACTCCTATATAATACACAAAGGTAAGACATCTACTGTATTTCGTTTTTTGGTGTATCAATGATCGGATGTCACAAAATATTTCTCTGAAACAGGCGTTGAACCTATGATCCGTTAATCTACTAAAACACCTTTTTCTTTTTTCAAAATGTTGTTACCATGTAGCTTGTATAAAAAAATCATTCGACTTTTAGTAACGATACTTAGTTTGTTTTTGTAGGTAAAATTTCGGTCACTGCAATAGCGGTCAGTGGGACAGATGAGAATGTTTGTCTTGCCACGGAGCGTCTATGAACATACGAAATGTTAATCATCAAATCTTCACTTCTTACTCTAAATGAAACTGAAATTTATCCCATAAAGTATGGTGTTTGTATGCAAATGTATCAAGTTCAATATTTAACTGATTGTTAATGTTATTTGGATTTACACAATGCTAGGATTACATAATTTTCCGGTCGAATTTGGAGATGCTATTGCGTTGTAAAAAATGTATTATGCGGTAGAACATCTGTTACGTAAGATCATAAGCATTGAATAAATCCATAAGTCATTAACATCTATGACAGCCGTCTGGTCGAGTGTTCAGAATCCCTGTATTAGCCAGAGGTCTCGGGTTAGAATCCTGGTAGGGGCAGATATTTTTATGACTAGTACGAGTATTTGATCTCGAGTCATGGATTTTTGTATGTTTATTTAGTATATTTCTGATATTTATATATATATTACTATCTACATTTCTTCGTTGTCCTGTATCCGTAACAACAAGCTCTTAATGATGCTCACTTTGGGTTAGATAATAGGTTTGAGTGTGATAAATATTTATTTATGTACACATAAATGATTAAAAAAATCTGACATACAACAATTGAGTAGCAAAGGTAAATATTATTATAATTAGATTATGAATTTTATTATGTTACACTTGTTCCACGTCTATGCAACTAGTATAATCAAGAGAAACCTGTAATTAACTGTACTCTACTGTTATAAGCATTAGATAAGATTCGTTTTATATTATGATGTTGATTTTGTCAATATAATAAAATAAAATTATTTTCTCTTATATAAGCAAGCATAACAGTTAAAAGTACTTTTTAGCTTATTCTGCCATATGACAGAAACTCATTCCAGTAGTTTTTGCAGCTGTCAACATTACATTTTTTGTCTGATATCCCTACGATACTTTTTATTATCAGTTTAAGTACTTTTTATTGTCAGTTTATTCCGTCTAAAAGTACAGCCACGCACACCTGCAACACCTAAATCCAGCGGTTTTGTTGGATAGGCGAAGTTTAGGTTTACAAATGGTGTTCATATTCAATACACTTACGAGACGTCGATGTGTCTTAATTGAGAAACTCGTCTCTTGTCTACGAGTCATGTCAGATAGATAGTTTGCCTCGTAGTTATACCTTTCGTGATCAGATTATTTTCCAGTGATTGTGTTCTCGCATCGACATGTTAGGTAATTCGATTACAACCCTAGGATACTGATTTTCTGGTTGTCCTATAAGTGATATCAGAGAATTGAGTAGAACAGTATATATCGTTATTGTACGTCAGCTAATTCTAAAAGAGAAATACATAGAGAACAGTTAACTAACTCATTCGTCTTAGTCATACTTCCGAATAGTGTAAATAATATTAATCCCACAACTAAAAATGATAATGCGTACTCATTGAAAAGTTGCTATTTCTTCCAGGAGCTGAAAGCTTTCTATATGATATCGGTGACGCTGATCTTCGTGGTGGCGATGATCCTGCAAATCCCGCGACTGAACGTGCCGTACCTGGTCAAGATGTGTGTGTTCATCGGGTGGGCGGCCTATGGAGTGTTGCCAACGTTGCATTGGACTTATGCTATGGGAGGCTTTGAAAATCCAATGGTGCAGGTAATTTTTTTTTAAATATTTTATTTTTACATTTTCGAACGTTACAACTTGTATTTAAAATTGAGTATATTATCAAAGTTCCTTATAGTAAACAAAATATACATATTAAAAGATATTTAAATTAGAGATATCCTATAATAAGTTCATAGATATACAATTTCAATACAATAGGCCGGCCCATAGAGTACACATACACTCACTACGTTTGTGTGCCACCAACGCCATCTAAACGTTAAAAGTTATTCAAACTGGATGGAATGGAACGTTTAAAAAAATGAGTACACGTCAGATGATTTTCTTTACCAACCTGTGTTAAAACGAACAAAACAATATAGAAATTATTAAAACGTTCAAGCCGTTTTTTGAGTTTTAGCGAGACGATAATAGAACCTACAAGAAAGTATTAAATTTATAATACAAAAGTAGGGGTAACTACCAATTTAAAAAATAATAATTTGTATTTAAATACGCCAGAAGTTCTCAAATATTTGCATCGATATCAATGATGTCAGGTACCACTGTCTGCACATGTTTGGCATTTATTCTGTTGTTCCGCATAGTTGGCAGTTATTGTAATGTGATTTAAATAATTTGTATTTATTCATTTCAGATGTTCTTCCCTAGAGTCATAGGGATGTATATCATCAGTGGCACTGCGTTCGCTATATACGCCTTCAAGGTATGGGATTTACCATTCATATTTTTTTGTTTAATAAATTTGGAATTGTTTTGATAATAAAGACAGTGTAGTGTCGATGTACAATTAGTACTAGCTTTAAGAAGACTAGTACTAGCTTTAACAAGCAACTGCATTAACTTGGTCATCGCAAGCGACACATTCCTATTCGATAACTTAATTTGACAGCTAAAGTGATAGCCACCGAATTATTTAGAGGTAATCAAAACTATATTCTGATAATCAAATAATATTTTCAATGTGATACTTGCCTTGACGCAGCAAGCAATTTGCTCGATGGTCTTCACTTTGTCTAAATAAGATAACGAACAGGTCGGTAGATTAAGGTTTTATATTTAGTGCAACACATCGAAGCTAAAATGATTATCATATCTGAATAATAATCTTTGGAGGTGAAGAACTTTTTCTGGTGACACTTGCAAATTTTTACTTTGAACTTGCAAAAGTTTAAGAAGACCTATGAAAAAAGTGTATATGTCCCATTTTGATGTTAGATTTTAGCCTTAGTTCTTACGGCCCAAAGCCCATTTTAACAGAGTATTTTTTACATAAATTAATCTTCAAATCCCCAGGTACCAGAACGCTGGTTCCCAGGTAAGGTGGACTACATCGGCCACTCGCACCAGTGGTGGCACGTTTTAGTGCTCGGCGCGCTCTACTATTGGCACAACTCTGGCATGATGTACGTGCAGTACCGCATGAACCATGGCTGCGCGAACACCATGAGAATATTTTAAAGTCTGTTTTTGACGTTATTGTTGAACAACTAAGTCTAAAGTTCCAAATCAAAAGTTCAATGGGTTTCTTTCATTTTAATCGACAAGGATATTTCAGAAACGTCAAATGACCTCATCTTTAATTTATCTAGATTAAATATAAATTTCAAAGTGTATCTAAAATGACGCTAAATTATTTCGAAGTTTTATTAGTTTAGTAAATTGTAATTAATTTAGACGTTTTTATAGATAAATCTGCTTTTTTCTTTTATGCGGTGATATATAAATAATATTATATGGTTATATTGTATATTAAGTCTGCTTAAAATATATTTCTTATGGATTTCAACGGCTCTGTGGTCAGTGTTCAGATTTGGATGACCGGGATTCAATTCCCAGTGGCGACAGAAATTTTCTGGTGGTTTTGTCTACCTAACACCAGGTTGGGCTTGTTGTTAGTCCTTCTAGCTAGCTAACATTATGTTACCTAAGTATGCACCATAACAATAATGCATAGCATTATTGTTGTGTTCAACAGTTGAAGGCAAGAAAGCCAGTTCGTCTAAGGCTAAGGAATCCTTCTGTAGTTTTCTTCCAAATTCGACCTTATCTACATTTACCATCAAGTAAGTTGAAGTCCAAGAGCTACCATTATGAACAAATATAAAATATGTAATTCAAATGAAAGGGACCCCATTTGAACCAAATTTAGATTTAGAGTATCTGCTACAAACTTAGCAATTTTGTGAAACATTGACTCTGGATTACAATACTTAATTTTATTTCTTTTTTTACTAGCCAGGTGTTGCCAGTAAAAAATAATTTAGCTAGTACTTAACTTACAATAGGTATTGAAATAATAAAAATGGAGAAATACGTTTTTATTCGAAATGAGTAATTTCACTACTGTGATTTATTACTGTTTGTGACTAAAAAGTTCAGAGATTAGCAAGATTCACGTGGCGGGCGGCGGTGGATTTCATAGCACAACATATTAAAAAAATTTAGAACAAAGGAATCGCTTAATAACAGTTAGCTTGTAGGATAATAGTTTTCAGCACGGTTAGGTAAAAAGTAAAAATGTAGAAACAACCACTCATTAGTATATCTTTAAGTAGATAGAGAATAAAATATACATCTGTGACTCAAACTGACTGACAGTTAGTGGTAAATTTAAGACATAGGTAAATTTGTAAGGGGGGGGGGGGGGGGGTTACAACAATGTAATGCTTATCCTTTTGTGCTTAATGAAGCACAAACTATTTTAGGTGGCACTTAAACCTTTTGGATATTAACCGTGATGTAATAATTTTTAAACATATCACCTAAAATTTTGTAAATTAAACAATAATCTATTTTTAAAACTTTTATAACTTTTCTCTTTTAATATGTCATTGGTCCGATTCTGAAGACATATTTATACCTAAATTGAGTATAGTATGTCTTTCTCATAATGTGTAAGCTTTTTAGAAAAAGTTGTTCTTAGACATAAACATTAATTAGGTCGAAACACACCCTTTTTATTGTCAA
Organism: Acentria ephemerella; assembly: GCA_943193645.1. NCBI lineage: Eukaryota > Metazoa > Arthropoda > Insecta > Lepidoptera > Crambidae > Acentria > Acentria ephemerella. The sequence continues at coordinate 9,676,898 of OW971881.1, forward strand.
TTATTAATTTGACGACATTTTTCATTTCCTATCTGCCATATAACCATTAACAGATTTTTTGCATTTTCATTCGACGATGCTCATTGTAGCAACGTTCCCGTGAATTTGACAAGTATTATTTTTCCGGCCATTTTAAAAGAAAGAAATGGGCCTATTCAACATTTTTAGCAATGCAATTAATGTTGTATTGTCGATATATCTTGATGTTTCTTGTTACAAAGCAAAAGCAGCACTTTCAGACTTGAAACAGGGTCAGTATATCATGTACGCTGTTGACGATATTATAGTATGTAGATATTTATATAATACGAACAAAGTAAATTAATTTTGATTTGGCATATGATAAAAGTAATGATGATAATTATTATTGATATATCTAGGTTAGTTGATTAATCTGTTCATGAACAATAATGATAAAATATACATTATGCAAAAAAATTATAAAGTATTAGTAAGTGTTATGAAAGTACTGCTTAAAACAATCTTATTACAACGTAATAAGGTCAATCGATATAAATAAAAAAAAAAGTGTTTTTTTTAAGAAAGTTAACTTCAAAAGAAATATGGTTAAATCTATTACTAGACAAACACATTTCTTTTAAATTTATTCTTAAGAAATAGTTATCACACTGAATAATTATTCATATTATGGATTTTCTGAAATAATCTGATCTTTTTAATATTGTGTGAAGGACAAGGCGTTATTACTGGATATTATTAATCACGGTTAATTATTATTATGTTTGTAAAGTATTGCTCAATGGCTTTATGGTGCTTTGCTTATGTTGGCTTCTAAAGCCAGTTAAATTTTATTAAAAACAAAATTCTAAAATTGTTGTAATCAACCTATGTAATAAGCAATATTTGTAATATTATAACACTATATTCAGTATTATTCTTAATGAACAATACGATAAATTACGTATTTTCTATGAATTCTTTATAATTTACATTATACGTTTGGAGTGTAGTTGTTACCTTTCCTACGTCTGAGTATATTTATTTATTAATAAATATATAACTTACAATTGAGAAAAAAAACATGTACATGGGTGAACTTATCTCAAAAAAGATATCTTTTCGAGCCAACTCTAGCCTTAGTTATATAAAACAAATATTATATAAATAATTAAATCAAACACTCAAATAATACATAAATACTCATGGTAAATTCGAAAGGTACTCTTTTAATTTTATTTAAAATGTGCACGGATGAACTATCACGTATAACCTTAGGCAACTGATTCCACAGGCGCGTAGCATGCACAGTAAAGGAATCGGCATAAAATTTGGTATTTGGAAGGGTGGACGAGGGTATTCTTAAATCTTAAGATAGAAATTGGGAGGAAGATATTGGAACCGGGAACAGAGATTATTAGAAAGTTGAGGATAATTAATTAAGATGGTTAGGTTTTTATACAGGACATAGAGGATGCGTACATTTTGACAATGCCTAATAGGGAGCCATTTCAACTCTTAGTGAAATTTAGAAATATAAGGAATGAATTCTAAGAAACATAAAAATAATTAAATAAAATTAAATATTGCTCCCATAATACCTTATTAAGAACTGTTTGATAGAAAGAAGGATTAATATTTTATAAATGTGAATGAACTACGAATTTATCGTATTGTTAAGTAGTAAAATATTGTCTCTGAATAAATCATACCTATTTCATAATTAATGATATTAAGCAAAGTTACCTTCACCATAGTTAGTTACCCTATTTATGTTAGTGATCTAGCTAGACAATTGATATTTTTAACTTTTTGTTTTATTTTATCAATTTTTCATATTGAATACATTGTATATTATATTATATTTAAAAGTTTCTGGATTTGTACTTAATTAAACTTTGTTATTGCATTTAAACTGTGATTTATATATAATTGATAAAAATTTATTTTTGTTGTATTTTTTACTTTTATTATTTTAACGGTCTTGGGGAATTGGGGAAGAAAACACAATTAAATATATACAATTGTTAACATGTTTTATTTTATTTACGATGCGATCGAAATAAGAATAGGTGGATAAATGGGTTTGTCAGCAAACTGTGACGACATAGACATGAACTAAACTTGAGACTGCATTTTGTTTTCAAAAAACATACAAAAGTTTAAAAAAAAGTTTTTTTAAATCCACCTGTATTAGAAAATTTTAAAAGGGTATGAATAACATAAATATTAGCTAAGTATTAATATTATATATTTGTTTACCTGATAGGTTAGGGGGTTAAGTTAGTGGTGCCGTCCTATTCTTATTTGACTAGATATAGCTTATTATTGCAGCGACCAGCAAGTATAGTACTTTTGTCAAATAATGCGTGAAAATTTACGAAAAAAAATCAAAATTTTTTGTTAAACTACAACAAACATTTTTCGAGCGCCAAACAGTTCCATTTGTTATTTATTTTCAATGAGTATGTTTTTATGGCAAAGGTTTTTATGAAAACATTTTTCCAGCGTCAGGTCAGCTTATTTACCAAAAAAAAAATACAAGAAACTAAAATAAAAATCAAAAAGTTTCAGGCTGAGAAGCCTGAAACAAGGGAGAAATATTTTCAATAAATTTTCTATTTGCAAGCCTTGGGAGAAAAGAATACATTGCACCGGTATCCTGGAGCCAGAAATAAAGGATTAATCATATAAGATATGGCTTTATACGCTTTAATTTCTTTTGTCTTTCCTATAATAGGGGAATTAAAAAACAGCAACAATTTTCGTGGAAAAACATTCTACGTTGCTGAAAATTATAAAAAGTAGCGACATCTAGAAGTGAGTAGCGAATTCAAATATGTTTTTCTTTTTGACGATAGATGGCAATAAGAAATAAGTGCTAATATTGTGATATAGGTGGCGCCACAAGAAATATGAAGTAAAAGTAGTGAGCTAGTAGATGTGAAGTCTGTTAATAAATTGATATTATTCTGTCGAATAGTCAGAGGGCCTGGAAAAGGTGCATTTCGATAATGTAAAAATGTCCCATACATTCAACAATCAAGCTCGATTGCTAAGCGAGGGCTTATATCAAATCCTATACATTTTTATATTGAGCAATTCGATTTCGATAATTGAACTGCATCTTATCTAGTCCCTCAGACTACTAACTAGAGGTGCTTCCGATTCGAGTAGAATATTGCATGAATATTTGTACGTATGGCAAAACCAAAAAGGTTTATTTATACTATAAAAAAATTATGTTTATCAAATGTTTATTACGCATTACGTATTATATTTCTAGGTTAACTGACTGAATAAAACGTATTTTTTTTTATTAAACTCAGCAAATGACTCGACTCCACCTGATGATAAGTATATTGATATAATATATTTAGACTATACCTAACCCTATAGGTATAATTGTAGAACTTTTTATAATTAGAGCTCATGCTCATGATGAAGTTAAAGAAATATACATGTACAATCTAATATAAAAATCTCGTGTCACAGTGTTTGTTATAGGACTCCTCCGAAATGGCTTGACGATTTTTTAGATATGCTTTGTGAATATTTGGCAGGGATTTTAAACCCCTAAGCGACAAAGGCGGCTCCCTCCTGTTTTAAAAATATTATATATGGAAAAACAACGTTTGTCGGGTCAGTAGAAAATATATATTATAATTAACTAGGTATACCTCTGAGAAATTTTAGTAATTTAGATAGGTAAACCTTCTTGCCGAAACCCCAAACAAAATTTCAAAACCGTTCTATATATTACAAAATAGGTACAAAGATACTGAGCGTTGAGTTCCGTCTTTGCTATTTTGTATTAAGGAACGCGATAGTTTCAAAACTAGTATAACTTTATATATTGTTACTCAGCAGGTATGTATGCAAGTATAGTAGGAACATAACAGCAGGTATGATAGGTACATAACGCACTCCGGTTTTCCAGCACGTAAATAAGGGAGAAATATCAAACCAAACAGTGATTTCACATATCAGCGAGTATAAATCCTTTCAGTTGTTGCAATAAATGAATTCTGTGTGCACATTCGTTCGCGCGACAGTTAAACCATGAGGTTTGGGAGAGAAAAAAGATAAACGCCCAATATTTTCATTGCGCAATGAATGGAGGCAGTGTTGACTCAACGTAGTGGAAAATAGATAGGAAATTTTTTTCGTGGAATCACTATCAATCCAGTCGGAATGAGTGATGTTTATAAAGGTTTTGGTTTCCATTTCCACATTACGTTGTTTAAATATCTTATATTTAAATATTATGTAATTTTGATAAAGACCAATGATAAGGTTTTTGTAGTTAAATGTTTCGTGTTCTCTACGCCCTCGACGAATGCAGATACGGAACACTTCGCTTTTATTTTTCTTATTGATTTTATTAACTATATATCATTAACCTACCTTTTTTTTTTTTTATCGACGGAGAATGCGTTACGCATACCCCGGTGCTTATGGGAAGCGCCGGGGTTATGTGGGACTCCTCCCCCAGAGTGGGGGCCCTACCCACTAAAAACCGTCGTTTCTCCAGCAGGCTGCATATGAGGACGGATGCGGGGAGCTCATCGCAGACGTCCGCATCCGCCCCGCAGGACGACCGTTTCCGGCCACCGCCGCTCCCCGGAGGGATGGAGTACTAACCCGCAGGCTTTCCTCCCCACACACGGAGACGTGGAATGCGGCAAGGGTCCCACCCCCTACCGCCGTCCCCCGCGAACCTTGCAGATCCGCTAGCCACGACCCCCCCGGGAGGAGAGGTCCACTGGTCCTGAGAAGGACCGTTTGGGTGTGGCCGGCAGAGAATTCTCCGCCGCCACGGGCTCAGACGTTGCCGTTGCGGGGACACAGGGGGCTTAAGAGCCCGCCCGGCGCCGACAACACCGTCACCGACGACCGGCCGCCTGAAGCGACCCGCCGGTTTTGCAAACCGGCCATCCACCGACCGCGAAGGGTCCGCTAGCCATGAAGGCTCCCACTAAGCTGCATAAAAGCGGCGCGCAGCCTTGAAGGCCGCCATACCTCGTCTCACCGGACAACTTCCCGCCACAGTCAAAACGCCGTACACCCGTCTGGGCCGCGCCTTACGGTGACGCCGGAATGAGGTTAGACTTATGGGCTGGAAGTGACCCCCGCGGAGGTTCATCACGTCTCCGCGGCTACCAGCCCTGCGTTCCCAAAAACCGGGTCGGGTTGCACGGATACCACCACGTGTGCCCACGGCACGGACTGCAGCGCGGGCTCTACAAAGCCCCAAACTACGACCCGAAGGTCCGCTGGCCTTGACACAGGCGCGAAGGAGATTACGCATACGTGGGGCCACAACATACCCCACGCATAGCCGCAACTCCTCCACCCTGCCTAATGTGTACCGTGCATGAACCAAGCCCAACGAAACACTTGACCCATAACCACGGTACCCACCAAACAACCTATGCCAATTCCGCCCAACACTGGCCGCTGAACGGCCCGCCACCTTAAAGGCAGCCAAACTAAGCAGCTAAACAAGCCTTTTCGACAAAAGGCGACAAAGCGCCACGAGCGAACAACCGCTCCCCACTCACCGCCACAGAAGGCGGTTCGCGGGCCTTGAAGGCCCGCCATTCCACGAGCCGAAGCTCCACTGCCCCGCGAGAGGGCCCCACCAGGGTAATTTTTTAGAGAGGTTTTCTTCCTCGCGACCCAGCGCTAAGTACAATGCGCCGAGCCCCCGACCCCCACAAAAACGTGAGGTCTACGGGATTGTGTGGCCATGCAATGCCCGAAGGCAGCCACACGGTGTCAGAGTATTGGCCAAATAGGTATCCCTGTCCTGAAAAGGACATGAATACATAAGTGCCCAGGGTACGCCGGCCGTACTCATTGTGAAACCCACCGTTCGCGCCAGATGCAATAGCATCGAACGCGACTGGCGATCCCCCAATGCATCCAGCACGCGAGGAGGCTCTCTGACCCAGTACCCCATCATTAACCTACCTACCTTATTATTACTACCTAGCTGACCCTGTGAAAAACTTACCATCTTGTAAATTATTACATTTTTTTCATATATTAAACCCTTATTAGAAAAATATATACAGCATCAGTTAATTTTATGATTAATAAGTACATTAATTCTTTCCGTTTCGCTCACCTCTCATCGTTGTGCGAGTCAATTAGTGGCATTCCAAACATAGCTTATAATTTTTTTTGGTTTGTGAAAATTATCATACCTAGTTATTGTAGTTTTTTGTGGAGGAGACGAGACGAGATCCACAACTCATGAGATCATTACACGGTTCTGATGTTTTGAGATATATTAAAGATGCAACTCATCCGACTTTATTTTATATAATACTTGTATAGATTAAACCTGATTAACTACTTCTAAACTGCCTATAAACTGTTCTTGGATGTTAAAATTAATAGACGGCACTACTCGATTTAGTAGCTCCATCTGATTAACAAACTTTATAAAATCAACTAGCTAATACAGTTCACTATTCATTATAGAAAACAATCCAACACATTGTAATGTTTTTTTTGAGTGTTTCTTCTTGAATTGGCTGATGTACTGGCTATTCTATTCTATTCTAATATCATGTTTTTTTTAAATAAAAAAAATCAAATTAAGAATGCGAATAGGTTTTTAGAAAGTGATGAGGTTACACCTTAACTTAAAGGCACGTTTCGTGGACCACGAACCGTGAATATGATGTTAATAAGAATGATTGATTAGGGGCGTATCTAAATGTAGTTAGTAATTTTTACTCGTAATTATTAGATGCCGGTCTACATGGCAATGTTTACTTTATTATCATGTCATACAGCCAGAACTACTTACTGGTTTATTAAGGAAGTTTGAATTATATTTGTTAATCAATATTAAAAGGACGCCATCTTTACCAAACACTATAAAATTTGCTGAATTTTTTCACACACCTTTTTAGAGTTGATTGTGATTGTAACCTTCCATAGTCTGAAATATCGAAAGCAAGCAGTTATGAATATTCCTTTTACATCACGTGTGTTACACACATGATGGACTTATCTCAACTCACCAATTGAGTTTTGTTATGAATATATTATAGTATTCTTAGGATTCCAAACACAATAACCCAGTTATTGTGTTTGGAATCCTAAGAATACTACTAGGGCTTTAGGCGTTATAATTCTAAATTTGTAAACCTATTGCTCTGTTGTTTCTCTCTGACTAAACACAAAAAGCTATCGTCACTATACAAATTAGTAAGGTTATGGAACACGTCTAATCTGATCGAGGTCACGTGCCTTGTCCCCGGAGACCGGCCTGACGGATTGGCCCTCGATCAACTGCGACGCGAGCGGTATGGGCCGATTGTCGTATTTCACTTCGTGTTAGTTCTGATAGGACATTTGATGTTTCATCCCTTCGACTCGATAATTTTATGATATACCCTATATAAGTTTCATAAACCGTCGTGTAGCTGCGGTCTGCCAGCGGTTTGCGATAATATGCTGAAAACTATATCTTATTTGAGGGTACTTTCCAGATTAATAAAATACTTAGTTTTTTTGACTTCAAAACTTTGAGTCAAAACAAAGTTAAAAAAAAGTTTTTTTGACGTCGATCCCTATTTTTTATTACGACCACAAAAATTGCAACAATGAGTACGTGTAGCATTCAAAATTTCGTTTAAATTAACATTTGTAATGTAACATTAATTTAAATTTTGGTCGCATGCGCTAATCTTCAAACTCCAACTAAGAGAAATTAGCATATATCGTGCATAGATCGTTCGCGTGTCCGCCCATCGACGGTATTTCACTAGTATGCTAATTCATATTTTATTACTCATCAAAGGATTACCGTACGAAAAAATTGTGGGCACGAGCTTTAAACTGTGGGTTACGAAAATAAATCATAACAAAATACAATCTTTTTTTTTGACGAAACAACAAAGGAAATGTCAAAAACTTCCCCGGTTATTAATTTTACCAGTGACACCAGTGTATGTTTTTGTTAATAGCTTCTATTGTGCCTACTTAATGGGTTGATTCCATATATAAAAAAATATATTATCACATATTATGTACAATTTAAATTTGTTTTCTTCTAACGATTGTCAATAAAACAATTTTGACAAAAAGAGTTATTTAATATTACTGACTTAAAGCAATTGTAAATCAAAAATCCTATAAAAATCTATCTCTCTCTCTAAACAGACAATGACTGAATGAATCTATATAATTACATAAGATTTAATATTTTAAAAGAATATAATACTATAAAATAGTACATGAATGAATGATTTTTGTTTGAATTTAAACATTATATAAATTGAAACACATGGCTTATATTATTATATTCACTTAAATATACAGCGTAGTCTCTTTTATCCATTTATTTTCTAACTAACTTTCTCCTGTCTATCCTAAAATTTGTTGTGCCCTACAGGGTCCAAGTGTCCATTTGTCAATAATATTCCTAAGACCTACATGTATGTAACAATGGAACCCAAAATAAACAATTTAATTAAAAATGTTTACTTTATGTTTACGTTTCTTTTATATTGTAAATAAATAAATAAAATGCCTCCTTTTTTTGAAGTTGGCTGTTTTTCTAATGTCCAGTTTCAGTAGCTAACCAGGGTTCTAGAGCTTGACAACATGGCTGTAAAATGGCTTATGTTTGTTTTGATTTATATGTTTATTTGTTTCCACGTTCCCAATATTTATTTATTTAGTTATCTTACATTACCTCGTGCCCAGGCCAGTGCCATAATTAATTAAGGCTAGGGAATTGTAATGAAAACTACAACTAAGTATCTATTTTGTGATATAATCCATTAATTAAATACTTTTTCAACACACATTTGTAAAGATATAAAAAAATCATAATTAAACGGTTTGGTTTTTTTGGTGTGTACACATTATCCTAATCACATTACGTGCCGTATTAATTTAAATATATAGGATGTATAGCCATGAATTTAAGGGTTAATTTTATTTACTGTATTCAAGAATAAATTTATATGTATATATTTAAATAATTGTATATTGAATTATTGACACACCGGTGATCACATGCATTAGGTTTCATTAGGTCTAATAGTATAATTTTAAAGTATAATGTAAGTTAAAATTGTATAATTTAATAGTATTATTAGACCAGCTCTCAATTGTAAATATTTTTAGAATGTAATGCGGTAAATAGTTTAGTGATGTTTATTTGTTTTACTTCATTAGTTTTTATGAAATTAAGACAAAGCTTTAAAGGAGGCAAAATGTTTTAAGAGTTTTCATAGTTTTATGTAGAAACGATATTATTTTTTTGCACAGGGAATAATCTTTTCAAAAACAGGGCAACAAATTTCTAATGTAATTTGGTGTACATTAATAAATTAAAACACTGCATCATGTAGTTTAAATTGTTACAAATTGCTAACATTAGGGTACACGAGGTGTTTTCTCAGCTAGAAATTTGGGGAGTCGGAGAGAAGGTAGGTATGTAACGTAAAGGGAGGCGCTACCATGATTAATCATGATACATGAATATGCATGGGCCTTAGGGCTGTCAGACGAGCTACCTTTAAATAATATCAAATTAAACATGTAGGCACGTACCTATATACATAAAACATAACGTTTTGGCCTTTACTTTGGGACGGGTTTCAGATAAAGGAATATGGTAATGGTAACTTAATATTCTTCGGTGTTGCCTTAGTTAAAGTTATGTCCACGGAAAATACTTAAAATACTGCATTGCTTGATAATGGAGTGTTGTTTTTTTTATTTAATGACCATTTCAAAAGTCCTGTAAAAATATTTCTGTTAAAATATTTTTAACGTTTCAAATGTGAGTAATAGAAAAAAAATCTTATTAAATTAAAAATAGAAATTGGTTCAATATTTGTTTATATGTAATGCAATCTAGTTTAGAAACTAGCAGTTAACGGTACGCTTTCTCGTATCTGGGCGCAATAACTTACTACATTATCATCATCTTCAATTTCCTATATATATATGTCCCACAACTGGGCATAATCTTTCACACATGGGAGAAACATGGGGAGATTTGGGCCAAAACACCATCAACTTGGTTAAATACTGCTTGTTGGGTGAGTACAACCAATAACGGGGACCAAAGGGTTGGCGTGCTTTCCGAAGCACGGCTTTAGATAACTAATTTTGATTGACTCCGTTGGGAAAGTTGTTTCCGTAATCGACTCTACTAGATGTAATAATGCAAAGAAGATACTGTTAGTAAGTGATGCGTTCGGAATTACAGACGAGGACAGCTATGGTAGTTGATGAGAAAACCATAAATGCGATTGAAACGATACTTTTAGTGTTTAATGTACCTACTTCTAAGAATAAAAATATTATATCGATATTTACTTATGTTAATTCCCATACGTGTGCTCCCGTATTTGTAGCAATGGAGACTGCAGTAAAACAATTAAACAAAATATACTTATACCACGATTTTAATAGGTCGAGAAAAAAGATTCTTCGCATTTTATATGAAAATTCAAGAAATTCTTGTCAAAGTTAATTTACATTTTATTACAGTATATATATGCCATTTTGTTCGTAGACTTTCTGCCATCTTGTAGGTAGAGACATTGTAATGATGTGGCCTCCTTCGGTCCATCGATTTAAAATTGCTGGCATTTTTTATTCGAACAAACATTTAAAAATATTACGTGTCAAAATTGACATTTCTTAATTTATTTTTTAATATTATAATTTTCGTTGGGAAGCTCTTTTATCTCTATGTATCTATCGCTTCCCATATTTTAAAGGAACCCATAGTTTGGGTTCCTTCTTCCTTATACTTTAAGTTACGTTACTGGAATAAATGCATTGCAAGTAAATTCAGCTATGTTTTTATTGCATTGATCACCACCAAACCGACTTCAACCCTAGCCAAGAAGGCGCAAGGTGACAACATGATCCCGTTGCTGTAGAAATTTTGGGACTTCTGATCAAAAAACGCAACAAGTAGTTTTGACAGTCCTCTCTTGATGTTAACTTGACACTACCTAAAGAATTCTGAAGAGACCGAAACAGTTGGAAATCTGAAGGTGCAAGGTCAGGGCTATATAGCGGATGCATTAACACTTCCCAGCCAAACTCTTAATTTTTGCTGAGTGGCTAAAGTTGTATGTGGTCTAGCGTTATCGTGATGAAAGACCTCAACCTTTCTATTAATCAATTCCAGCCGTCTTCTCTCAACTTCTTGCTTTAATCTCATTAGTTGTTGGCAGTAGACATCCGAATCGATGGTTATACCCGGAGGTAAAAGCTCATAATGAACAATACTCTTCCAATCCCACCATAGACAGTGCTGCTTGCCAGGTTAACCTTTTTCGCACGTTAATCTTCTTCGCACGTTCTTGTCATACGTGATCCACTTTTCAACACTAGTTATCAATCTGTTCAAAAACGGTTCGGTTACATTACGTCTCTATAAATAATCGCAAATGAGTACACGGTACATTAGGTTTCTTTCAGTGAGCTCGTGTGGCACCCAAATATTGAGCTTTTTTGTGTACCCAGCTTTTTTAAATGAGTCACAACAGTTTTGTGGTCAATTTCCAGTTTATCAGCTATGTCGTAACTGCTGTTATGCCGATCTTGCTTCACTTTTTCAAAAATAGCATCCATTTTATCCGTAATAAGGCGACCAGAGCGTGATATTAAAATTCCCGGATTGAAAACGGTTAAACCAACTTTGTGCTACTCTCACATAATTAAAAAATACATAAATCACAAATAACATAAATTTTATCTATAGTTACTTCAGCCAAAATCCAATGTTACAAAAAATGATATTTAGTATATTTGTTTTGACTTAATATTAATAGTCAAAAGTGACATAATGTTGCATGCCCGCTCGGTAATTCATGCTTTTATCGTCTTGTAAACCATGATTAAAGCATAGTATAAGCACGCTTAAAGCATGGTTTACAAGAGGAGCAAATTTTTATATCTTTTCAATAGATGTACACCGATTACTCTGAGATTTTTGATGCGATTTAGATGATACTGTTTAGTTTGATGATAGTTGCCGTTGGGTCCAATAAAAAATTAATTCAGATCGGTCCAATAAATGCAAAGCTCAAGCCGAAACAATTGCTCTTGAATTTAAAATGTATTTACATTTAAAAGCTTTTAGAGTATTTTAATCCAATGACAAACAGTCAGGCAAATCAACAATATTGATGGTCATCTATCTAACTTCGACTTTAGAAACAGACAACTAAAAATTGTCGAAAAAAATCTATTAAGATACTAAAGTGTAACACAGATTAAAGAAGTTTTACTCAGATAATTTATTCGAATACACTCAGGGTCAATACTAACTCACAGTACCGCATAATAACCCATCATATTTACACTGTGCTCGATGTAGCAAATACAAAATTCATCCTGCAGAATAAACAGGCGAAATTACCATTGCCCATTACTATTTCTGGCTGGCATTATCATCTAAATCGCATCGCGCACCATTATGGTGTTTAGGTATTTGCGCACTATTGTTAGTGCCGTTGTGTATAAAATAAACATTTGTTATGGAGGGGCACAATATCGCCGGTCGCGTGGATCCCGTATTAACATGAGAATGGAGGCTGATGTATGGCCAGCTCCGCGGTATCGTTCTGGCTTTTAATACTTCCTAACTCCGTTAGTGAATTGTAACTGGGCTTTTTATTACGTGTTCAATTTAAGCTTATATTTTCATTGTTTTTGTCGCGTTACCTAGCTGGGGAACGGTGTGGTGTTGGTTCTTATTTTAAAGTTCAGACGCTCGCGAGGATAATGCTTTTGGTGCTTTAGTTTCGATTTAGCTTTGGTATTGATTTCGAAAACAAAGCTAATTTCGGGCTGCGAAAAATTTATAGATTGTTTTTACTGCCACCATTGCAGTAAAGTTTATAATGATGAGATTCAATAAACAAGCGTTCGCTACGAAATTTTGAATAAAAAATCAAAACATCAACATTATTATGAAGACATAAATGCACAGCAGTAACGTTTCTTAATGTTACTACTCTGCTACTGCCTTTAAGTAGTTAATAATTTTTAATAAAAGGTGAAAACTAAATAGTATTGCAAATAATGGACAATCAATAGTTAGATATTTGAAGCCATAGATTATTATAACCTTGGACTCAGAACATATGAATTCCTTAACAAAAAGAATAGTGTGTTTGAAAAAGTGTACGTTCAAATGTTCGGTGACCATCGAACGATTTGAGACCTTACACCTGATTTACACTTGAAACTGAAAGATTTAAGACTGAAGTTTTAGCAAGTTCAATGAAATACGACTTTTGTCGGAGGCAGAAAATATCGATACATATGTGTCGTTGACATCGAACAAAAGTTGGTGAATTCTCAGAAGATTTTTGGAACATGTCTGTTGATTATGACTGAACGCATAGACCTAAGATCGAAGTGTGAGCAAGCTTTTGAATTATACAATTAGGTAGAAACTGACATAAAATTGTTTTATTGCCTATTTTATTCGAGTTGTATTTATTTAAAAGCGCAAAATAAATTTTACAATAATCTCACGCAACAAGATCGCAAAAATTCCCTGTCGACAACAAAAGAGCCACTCAAAACAATTAAGTAATCTGGGGGCGATGTTTGTTCTACGCCACTGGGGGCTGCTCTGATTAAATCTAAACTGAATTTACACGGGGCGTTTGCTTCTATCATCCTGATGACACGAGTTCCAAAAGAGATTTTAGTTGTAGAATAAATAGTGACAGAGAGATCGCCAATCTTGCGCGCGTCACGTGACCGGCGCGTGCGCGTCGCGTGCTCGCCCCTGCAACAATATTTTGGCGGGAAAAGGGGCATTTTTAATTCGAAACAGGAAATATTACACGCTAATTTTGTCACATTTGGGGTAAAGATTGATTTTCTGTGGCAAAGTAAGCTTTAACTAAGTTGGATTATTAGTTAAGGACATAATAGTAATTGAATTTGCATATAAAAAGCAAAAACAATTCTGAATATAGGTTTATTTTATTATAGGTAGTTTTTTGTATATATGCATGCTCTTCCTAAACTAGGTTTCTACCATAAATTTTTAAAATGTAGAGTCTAGATCTTCACGTTAATTTCCCCATTTAAAAAAAACATTGTTACATTAATATTCAATAATATTATAAGAAGTAGTTAAATAGTATTTAAAAGGTTGAAAGTAAATAATTTTTTTACAGCTAAACACCGTCAGAACTTACTTTAAATTCAATTATGATATGCACCAAATTGTATTAATATAAAGTGGTAGGGTTTCATTACGATGCCTTTAAAGAAATTAGAGTGATTGCGTCTATTTAAATAAAATGCATTTTTAATTTGTTTTTTTATTGTTTAAAATAATAATATACCGTATATGTGGTCAATTGAAAACTGTCTTTAATTCGATAAAATTTCGTTAGTTTACAATTGAAAAAAACGCGCATTAGTCACTGGAAAAGGTTTGCCTACACGAAAGTTTTTTTAGTTGATTTAGTGAGACTCCTGTAGAGTATCTTTATTGGATTTAGACCGAGTATATTTTGATGGAGACATAAATTTTTAAGGATACTACCTATATATCGTACCTGTATTCTGTATTTTTCGAGAGTACTACCAGTTCCCAAGTGTAAGTACCAATCGTTTCGAGACGTTTCAATCGAAGTTGTATTCAGCTTACAAATGTTTTAAACAATGCTAAATGATGTGTAAGGGAGTAACAAGTCTTGCGGAGTTTTTGCCTGTTCTTCTCAGAATAAGACCCCCGGTAGCTTTACAAACGATGGCATAGATTGAGATTCAATCAGTGTATGTTTAGAAATTTATTACTTAACATTGTTTTACACGTGTTTATGCTGTTCTGTAGTCTTAATTATAAAGTATTTCCTAGTCTTTGTTTTGATGACATCATCAAGGAACATTGTGGTACTACTATACATTTTATAGGCCGTAACTCTAACGTCTCAGCTAAAACTGCCGCTAGAACTACGTTAATTAAACTAAATCTCCACATATAGTTACCGGAGACGGGCGCCATAATTTCAATTGTAATTATATGTAGTGGAAGTAAGTTGAACTATCGCCGTTAAGTTTACGAGGCGTGTGATTGAGACTGCTGGCTGGGGTCGGCTTATTTCGGGCTTATTGATTACTCACGGGGAAATAAACTTTATTACAATTATTTAGTTATCAATTTGTTTGTGTAACTGATAACATTTCATTTCATTAAAGTTTTGTAAGTATTAATACTTTACTCGATCATTAATAACAACGCCTATTATCCAGCTCAAAGTAATCATAATTATTGAATTATATTATGGGTACTAGGTAACTGAAACATATTAAAAATTATATATGTATATGTATGAAGGTGTTAGGATATTAGTATATACACAAAAATTACTATGACTCGAAAACAAATTCGAATCTAATTCATCTGTAGGTATTATATTCTATTGTATTATTTTTATTCATACCATTCCTTTATATCTTTCTCTATAATACAAGGTTGCTTAGAAGAGATTACTTAACAGCAATAAAGCTTCATTATTCTATTGTTTTGTTTTAATGATTTGTGTGCAATAAAGGAATAGGACTGTATTGTGAATTTGTGTTTATCATACAAACATCTGCCACCTAGTCTCGACTCAAACACGGAACCCTTGGTCGAGTAACCGCAGGTAAACTAGACTTTTACTGACCGCTCGGCCAGCCGGTCGTTGTCAATATTATTCATATTTTTCTATAATTTTGATAACCTTTAAATTTATTGGTTGACTTAAATACGAATTGAAAACTGAGGCGTGATGAAAGTTAAATCAATAGATGTTCTTACAGCGTTAATGTTTTAATGCCACGTTTTGGTTTCAACATACCTATGGTAAATTTAGTCTGTTTTCTTTAGAGACATTCCGAATTTTATGAATTAAATAACCAAGATAAAATGTATCTTTCCAAAACCTTGACGGGGAACAAGGGAACAAGGAAGCTCACAAACTATGTTGAACTTTATAACTTCAGGTAAGAGTACACTTCATTATGTGTAATAATAGAGGTATTAGGAATAGGAACTGAATAAGAACCTAATGCGCCCTCTTTGCTTTCTTCTTATTTTTCTGTATTATAAATTTTGGATAGATAGGTGGTCTGTTAGCTTTGATTGTTACTTTAAGTTCTATATTATATTTATATTTACCAATAAATCCGTCTTGCTAGTTACCTTTTCATATACGGTCCGTAACAAGAGGACTGCCTGAGTGAATATTTGACATAATGAGCTCTACCACGTTCTCAACGATAAATTCTGAAGATCCATAAAGATTTCATTCGTCTTAATTTTTAAATTGCAATTATATAGAATCTAGAATATAACATTTATTGCAGTTTGCATTAGTAAGATCAAGTTAAAGTGAATTAAGCGTCAGCGTTATACGAGGCGTGTGATTGAGACAACATTGAGAGGGTATCTACTGTTTGTATCCCTACACAGGTCCATGGTTATTTAGTATTTATTTATTTTATTTTTGATCTAATCTGAAATACTGACAAATAATCATACTAATTTTTTTTAATATAAATCTGAATGCAATGAAAAAAAATTGTATACATGAGACAATATGGAAAATTTTACTATAAATTCTAATTTACAGTGACATATTCCTTTTTACTCAATTTGGTAGAAAACATAATCGCAATCGGTATTAAAGTATATAATTTTTAAAGTATACAAAATAATCAATCGAGTCTCCGGCTCTCACACACTATATAGAATCTATTTTGTTTGATATGTAAGTACAGTGCAAATCACTAAATGGTTGTTTTTTTAAGGTTGTATAGCGTAAAGTGAATACTTAGCAAAGTGTTAACGAATCGAAGCAAAATACAAGCGTAACATATAACGCTTAATGTGCAGTCGTTTGTAACTTTGAACTGTGTCTTGATACTGAACGCAAAAAATTATTTAAATTAAATTATTTTACTCTATAAAAAAACTACCACTTACAAAGAAGAATAATAATTCAGAACATGTAAACATTGAGATGATTTACAATTTTCGTTCGTATCCGACTAAATACTCGTTTTCTTTACGATAATATTCCAAGTAAGTATATATCGTGCTTAGTGTCCACCCTCCTATCAGGTAACCCTTAAGAAAACGTCACCCAGTAATTAAGGGTGGTCGTAAGCCATCGAAACAAACTCAGACCTAAATTAATTTAGCGGAGGATGCGCTGTTCTTCGGAAAGTTCGCAAATTGAGATCTTATCTTTTAATGCGGCCATAGCGGCCATTTGTTGATTTATTTAGCCATCCGCCTTTGAACTTTCAGAAATTTGAAATCGATACGGGCGTTAGAAGATTGGCTACTTGTCTATTTATTATCAGTCAATTTCAATGACAATGTATTCAGGTCTTAAGTATATAAAGTCAAACGCAGGAGATACATAGGTAACATCATTCTATCTTATCTTGTCTAGAATTGAAAGTACTTTCGCTACCGAATCACAACGAGAAGAAAATTGCTATAATATTCTACTAGGGTTTCCTTTACGGGGGGCTATTCTCCACAAGTTTTAAGTTCATGTGTTCAAAGTGATTGACTTCCTACGATTTTCTTATAACCATTCATTTTAAAAAGGTCCTGAAAATGAACGATATAGCTTAGAATATAATGATATTTCAAACACAAGCATCTATTATCTAAACTTTTAACATCAGTTTATTGAGTATCCATATTTGATACACGAAACTAATTACATCTAGTACATCACGGAGAAAAGTAGACAGTAATATATATGGACATATTTGAAGTTGAAGAATAAATTAACATACAAATACCCTTGACTGCAGCTTCGAGTGTCTACTGGGATTAGGTCTACGGTCTCGTTAAGATGATATGGTTTGGTAGAATGACCATTCAATTTATAGAATTGTTTGAATGGCTCCGTGGGCTCCGCGGCCGTTATGTTACGAAACAAGTATGCCGTAATGATGGCAATGTTTCCTAAGATGGCGTTGTTTCCGTTAATTTTGATTGTTTATCCTAACAAAGTGGCATTTGAATGGGGCCACGGCGCGAAGAATTAATCTGAAAGCCTTCGTCTTAGAGCGCGGGCGTTTCAAAGATCGTGCCTATTGTGATTGCGAAGGGAATCTGCATAATTTCGCTTCATTAAGGCGATGAAATGATTAATAATAGGGATCTTTTAGACTAGGCTCTGTTGACGCCATGATTATGTTTAGGAGTGAGGACAGAAAACGCTCTAAATAAAATCGTCTCATTTACAATTTTCGTTCAACAACTAATTAAATATATCACAAATAAATACTTTCGACTTCAAAGCTGTCAACATAACGCATTACCATGATTTTTATAAGATAACCGAGTTAGAAGCTTAAGCAAAGTTAAAGAAAACTCTTTTACTAAAAATGTTGTTTTATTCGTGGTCCATATATACACTCGTACATATAGATAAAAAAAATACTGTCATTATATTATATGTAATAATTACGTGGAATTAATTTAGTGGAGTATTATTACTTTACTGTTAATTGAGTATTTTAGTAATAGGAAAATTCTTTTATTTAAATGTTATAGTATATATCTATGTAGATGTAAATTATATGCGAACTCTGTCCACTACAAATTCCTGTCGCAATTAAGCAGTACCTTTGTACTTAGTTTTTTAATGTCAGTTTCATTATAACCATTCATGTGTACATAAATAAATAGATAAGTAATTAATTTTACGTAGGACTCGTATTATCCCTAAATAGTTTGTGCTATCGCCCCTAGCACTGCATTGTCACCCTAGCAGTCGTTACAATAGTCTACGATTTTCTCAAAATATTATCCCACGAGTTTCTATTGCTATATTAGAAAATTAAAGCAGTATCGAAGAGAACGCTTTGAATATTCAAAGAGAATAAATTATGTGAGGTGGTGGTGGAAAGGGGAACAAATCGTTGGGATATTACAAAATCTACATTGAAATGTAAGGTAAATATAAATTTTACGGGTAAATTGGAAGAATTAAATTAAAAATTTTGTTTACAATAATTTTCTTTAATAAATCATTATTGCTGTGTTTGCTTGTGTGCATGTGCATGTGTATGTGTTTTTCTTTACTATTTAAATTAGTATTTATAATCAACAATATTTAGTGGTAAATAACTAGTGAGGAAATGTAGACTTCCTATTCTAATCCTGATTTAAATAAATTTCGATATTTAAACATAAGAAAATCCATGGTATAACATAAGAATCCCCAAGGTACTGTGTGAAAACTTTAATTTGGTATTATAAAACCAAACTATAACTCAGCACATAGATAATGTGTGTATATTTTGTTAGAAATAAGAAATAAGCAGTACCTTTCTAATTGTTCTAAGAGAGTTGTTTTTTAACAAATAATTTTTAAGAAAAAAATATATTGAAACATCTAATATATTCCTCTAATCTGTTACCATACTACCTTTACTCAGAGCGTCCTTAATTTTAAGGGGTGGTTTCATAACGTTACTGATAAAGTGCTGACTATTTACTTTCAAACGAGTGATAAAATTAATTTTAAAACTATATGAGTGCCTAGATCAAGATCCCGCGTAACAACTGGACTTATATTTTTCTGCTAATCTAGCTGCCCTCTTAATGGCCATTCTGTGTAAGACTTTCAACCCATTAAGTGGTTTATTAAAGTTCACATTGAAAGAACCTAGTAATATTAATATAGTAACCTTAATATTAAAATGGTGATCGAAACCAATTTGATATTCTGCCCAAGTGTTATAATACAATTAGAAATATTAATTTTATAATTAAAATATTAATTATAAACATACTTTGTAAAACATTCATGTTATTGATTGTTTTAAACTTTCATGGTCTTTAACATGTACATAGTTATTTACGGGATTTATATCATGTTCCTTTTAATTTTTGACTTCCCGATATTGTCAAATGTCTGAATTTCAGTCGTTTGTTTGTGCACAAACCGGATGATAAATGAAAAAAGTGTCGTTTTGCGATCAGATAATGGCAATGATAGTATTAAAAGTGAGTTCAGAGTCAGTGGTACCGGTGTCACCCGCAAATAAAACTACGAAAGAGGGTAGATCAATATTTCAGCCCATAATATCTCACCCACAAAATCGTCAGTTATTTCCGTGAGCGCCAGCAGCAGTGCCGAAATATCGGTTACTGAAAAACAAAAAGGCTTATATCCCATAAATAATTATCTACGTATCATGTTATTTCTGTATTAAGCAAGGTCTAGAATTGAAGATAACTGAAAAATAATGACATAAATTGGAAACTTTTATTAAGCACTATATCACAATGAAGTTTTGTTTATCAGGAAGGAAAGGAGTAAATATGTAATATAAATTTAGTTTGGGGTTATGGTTGCTTGAGAGTATCTCTTATCACTTGAAACCTGAGCTTCGTACAGCCGTAGGTTATGATAGATACAGTGTTTTGTTGACTGACTCGGTTGCTATGTAACGTATTAGTTGTATGATTATTATTTTTATTAAATGAGTATGTGATACAAATAAGTTTTTATTTAAAAGGTTAATAATACGTAGATTTTTAGTATACATTCAATTGTATTCTTAACATTTAAATTTAAAATACCTTTAAAATTACACGGATGTCAATAACGTTTAAAAAGTTTTTATCTTTCTATTGTAATATGCATTGTCATTTTCAATTAAGATATATTTTCGATTTACCGTAGATAGCTGTAAAATATTATAAGTATGTCTTAGAATGAATAAATATTTTTGTTAGAGGAATGAGCATTTAAAAGTTTAGGAGAGTTATTACTACTAAATAGTTTGGAATGACAACTAACCAATTATTTAGTTTCAGAGGATTGAAATTTAACTGAGGTTTGTACCTAATATTATTAACCACTTCGTGTACTCAATGCAAATTCCTAGCAGAGCTATTGCTTGGAGAAAATCTAACTCCCCCAGTTATAATAAAGACATTAGTTATTGAAAGTTTGGTAAAAGATTTAAATGTGTTAAGTACAAAACAGGATTCCACTTTTAATTATCTCCTTGAATAACTATTTTTATTTTTATTAATAACTACTTTGCTATTTTTCATTTTACAATATATTATTATCAAACTTAGTATAAAATATGTACTACATTTTCAATTAAATGTTTATATTTATACTTTTGAACAGAGATTTTGTGAACAACTCTTAAGCAATTTTATTTACACACTATACGTAAAAAAATGTTATGTCATATCCATATTAAATTGTCGAAAAAATCAGAATAAAAATTAATGAAAATCCAAATGCTTTTTTAAATGGACACAATTACCAAGTTCTTTGAAGTCGTCAAAATCAACCCTACCACCTCGGCGCAAGAAACTCCTCAACTTGTAAACGTTTGTAATGACATATACAAATTACGGGTCAATCCGGTCTTATTATTAATACAATAATTATTATGATACTTCATTGAGCAACTTACTCTCGCGATTAAGTATCAATAAGATAACAGGGTGTGTTTGTATTTTAAATGATTTATAACCACTTTTACATATTTAATATAGAAAGGTAAGCAAGTAACAAGGAAAATAAAGTTAATTAGTACATAAAAGATTTGAATGTCCGTGACGACGTTGAAAAAATCCTATAGAGATAGTTGATTGCTAATGTTACACAATAACATAACAAATAAATAACATACCATGTTACAACATAACATTATAAATACTTAGATATACTACATAACAAAAATATAAATATAGGTAGATATGTATACTTTATATTAACCCATCTTAAATAAATGCATGAAGTGGTTAATAATTGTAAGAAAATTTAAAAAATATAAATTGATAAATAAACAAGCAAGTAATAAGTTTTATTTTTCTAAAGACTATTTGAATTTAAGACACTGTCATTTGAAACACTAACTTAAAATTAATTTCATATTAGCTTGTTTGAGAACGCTAATAGAGCTTTTTCGAGTTCTATATTAGCTTTTGAAATTTGGTATAAATGAAACAATAAATTGAGTTTGCTACTTATTTCACGGCTTTAATAGCAAGTAGGAATGTAGGACTTCAAAACAAAAATGTCACATTCATCTTAACTAATGTATACATTGCCATAACCTGTAATTTTTACGTCATAAAAGGCTATTTTATATTTAAGGCTATTTTTTATTTTTTACTTAAATGACTCAACGCAATAAGTAACATAACTTTGTTTTAAGAAAAACTATTAATTGCTCAAAGATACATAACTAATACCTTAATTGCAATAATGTGAATAACCACGATAATCATAAACCTATAAAAACTTACAGTTCGAACTAACAATGATTTTGATTCTTTTTCTATTTATTTATTGGAACACAAAACAGAGTTACAACAATTTAGAAATACGACATATAATTAAATTCACACATAATAACCCATAACCCCAAAATATTGTGTACATAGCATGATTAAATATTAAACGAATGAGTATCTTCATATAATACTAAACTTCTTTTATTATTATTATTATTATTATATTAATTTTAAAAATTATACAACTTATTTTTTTAATAATTTAAGTTTTTAATTTCAATGTAATTCTATACTTAATTCAATTTATTATAAATATTATACATGTAATTTTTATGACATTATTATTCTGTGTAGACTTTTTAATTTCATTAAAGGTAAACTTATTAATTTCGTTATAATTTATTTATTGAATAACGGGTAAAAGGCATTGGTATACTGAGATTTTATATAATTACTTATTCACAATTCAATTAAATAATTACATTTGTAATATAAATAACTACCGAAATATTTACTGTCCCTACCAATTTTTTGGTTTTATCTGCACACAATTCACATCAAACTGGGTTGGCTTTTGCTGCCGACGGCGGGCGTCGGTCGTAGCATGCCGTCGGCACCCACAACACCGGACATTCCTTGTAGCATTTTTCGTAACGCACTCGTAGCAGTTTCGTAGTCATTGTAAGCGCACATAAAACACATTTGCACATAGAATTAAATTTAAAAAGAGCGAGAGTACATAAAAAATGTGACATGAAAACCGTCTGAAACGGCGGGAAGTTGGTCGCGAACGGGCGGCGCGCGGCGCGGCCATGTTGGTGCGCCACGCCCGCGTCGCGCCCATTGGTCGCCGCCCGCGAGGCGGGGCCAGCGCGCCTAAATGTTGCCAGCTTTTTGAATAAATAATTTCAGTAATTTAAGTAATGAAGGCAATTATGGCGTTGTTTAGCTAAGTTTGCGCGGCGGCGAGTGGGAACTTTATATTTATACCGCTCTCTTTATGTATGCCGACGCGCGGTTAATGCGACCGATCTGTTTACGTTGCGAAGCGGAGCAAGCTTTTATTTATTGCTACTGACTCCGTTGCACAGTACGCGATTTAAACTGCAATTATTTTGTTTGCTATAAGGAAAACATATTGCGCAGTTCAAACGAGAATATGAAAGAGGCGAGTTTGCCGAAAGTTATGAGAACGCGCTTGTCTGTAGATTTAATGGCAAGATTTTATCTGCAGGTATTGCTTTGTTAATGTTTACAAATCGTAGTTCTTTTCAATATACTTAAGACACCCATTGATACTGTTTAACGGTTGAATGGGGCGCAATAAATTATATATGTTACTAACAGGTCATAAAATAGGATCAATGTGAGCATCACGTCATAGCGGACCGTCGAAGATCCGCTGTCCACGCTCGCGGCGAAGTAAACAGTGACGTCACGTAGCGTCATAGAGCCGATAAAAAGTCGATTTTATTCGCACAAGTTCGGCCAGCTGACTGCGTACTGCGCCCCGCGCTGCACGCACTGAATTTCAGCGTTGTGAGATTGTAGTGAGCGAGCGAGAAGTGTCAAGGGGAGCATGGACGTGTGAGAGCGAGACGACGGAGAGGCGCGCGCGACCGCGGCGGTGGGCGGGCGGCCGGATGATGTATGGAGTGGTGGAGTTAGGTTCAAATTGCTCCGGGAAGTGGCCGAGATTAGAGTGAGCGCGGGCCGCACCGCGCCGCGAGCGTAAGCCCACTTAAGACTGTTTTTAATACTAGTATTTTTTACGCGATCCCGACAGGATTTAGCGGATAAACGACGTCGCCGCGATCGTGCGCTTTGATTTATCGGATTCGGATACGGTTTGTTTTCTGGTGTTTACGTTAGTGGGTGACGGCCGGCCGCGGGTGGACGCGCGTAATCCCGTGGCTTGTACCAGATTATGACGGATATCATCGGATATAGTGTACACACACTGTGAAAACCTACTTTCCGTGGAAACATTGAACTTAAACCAGTTATAATTCCTTGTTCCTAAACTAATTTGTGACAGTGAGTATGATTTAACTTTATATTACTGTTTTGGTAAATAATTTGTAAGTAGGAATCGTGATACCATCCCTTGTGTCATGTTATGGGTAGCTGATATATCTATGAAATTTATTGTACTACCTATAAATCAAAAATCGACAAATAAAAATCATATACATTTTGTTACAACATTAACGTCGGAAGCGGCTTATTTATTGTGAGATTTGTAACGTTTATTAGCTTATTAAACTAAGTATCATAAATGAGGCAAAAGGAAAACTAGATTCCATAAAATCTAACAAGACTCCAACACGTGAGTAAATTTGTTTATTTACATTAGATACTTTAGGTTAGTTCTCTATAATGTTAAATACCAATCAATTATGAGTTTACAGGATGGCACGCTAAATTGCAAATAAAAAGCACTTACATAAAGTTTATTTTTACTTGACTACTTGAAAACTAGACGACTTAAAACCATATTTATTGCATATTATAATTTAGTCCAAGATACTAAACAAGAGTTGCAGTCTGGCAGAAATATTGGAGCAAATATTATAATATGATTAAAATGTTAGAGAGAAGTGTTGTATTTGTATAAAAAATGGCACCAAATAGACCTCATATAAAACTCAAAGAGTGAACCGAAAATTTTAAGAGAGACTCTTGAAGTGCTGCCGCATCCCGCGGGCGGATGTGTTCTTGTAATTTATGTAAAATGTTAAAAAAATGATAGTAATATTTACATGTCAAATTAAATAAAAATCCATAAGAGGGAAATAAATTAGTTCGAAGTTTCAGTTTTCCAAAAAGAGTTTTTTATTTATAATACTTAGGTACCTTCTAGCGTTATTAGGTTGTAAGCTCACTCATAAGGAATGTCTATAGACATTCCTTATGAGTGAGATATTACATGATTTATTACGGTAGATCGGTTACAACCTACCTAAAACAGTGTCCGTACGAATTTTTTTTGTATCTTTTCTGTTTATTTCATCTCACCATAAACCAACTCGGATCTGAAATAAACCATGGTGACTTCTGGATAAATAACTTCGCATATTCTATGAAACCGATGATGTTTGATCGTCAATCTGGTTGCTTCGGCACAACCTAAGTCACCCCACGAACCGCAGCGGAGTTACCAAGGAGTGTAAGCGGGTATCCCAATACCACTTTGATCGTGCACTAGGCAAGCCCCACATCCTCCCGCCGCTTAACCAGTGGTGGATATGTCTGTATTCAAAAAAGATAGTAAGATTTTCATAGAAAGAAAAGATAGAAAATATTAATTTGGCTTATAAACATAGATAGTCAACGCAGAGATGAAAGTAATAAAATATGATAAAATGGCGGTATTATTGCTAGACGCTTCACTTCCAGTTTTTTGGGAGGAAAATTTCCAACTATTATTAATAGTTTAACTCAATTATTTATTATTTTAATATACTATATTAATTTCGATATTAACATAAAAACGATAGTGGTTTTCTTATACTTTAACTCTAATTGTTACGTATAAATCTGCATATATTTCTTTATATGTAGTAACGCAATTTTATTTATAGAGGTCTCAGGTGTATGAGATTTTTTCCACGGGTCATGGATTTTTGTACATTTATTAAGTTTATTTCTGATATTTCTATACATGTTACTTAACGTATTTCTACGCTATTTCGTATCCATAACACAAGTACAATTGATGCTTTATTTAGGATTAGGTAATAGGTGTGAGTGTGAGAAATATTATATTGAATATTATATTTATTTTTGATAATAATAAAATCAAATGCAACGCCTACCATCAGTAGTTTTACATAGTTTTCCACTCCTATTTACACTTTAAAGTAAATTTTATAATTAACTATAAAAGTTGTTTTTTATATAAAACTTATATATTGAACAATATATTTAGAATTAGTGGACAAAGTCAAGAAATTAATTAACCACTTTCACAAACTCCTAAAACCAGGTTAAACATTCCTATATTCTGTGTTTTAAACACAGTATTTCAATATAAAATTATATATTTTACAGCTATAATGAAAACAAACTGATCAAACTATTTTATAAAATTCGTTTATTTTGCCACAAACTATCTCTATATTGTTTAAAGGTAAAACAATTTAAGTATAACAATTAAATTTCTTCAGAATTAGGTTATGACTATTATTTATTCTGGTATTTGTTTTCGAAAACAAAAATTTTAAATTAAAATTAAATAAAGTTAAAATTTTAACTTAATCGGTAAATAATCGGTTAATATTTCAATGCAGTTATTTCATGAACGTACTATATCAACTTGTCTTAGGAGTAATGAAGTATCATTACATACAACAATTTTAATTTCTTCAGTACCTTCTGACCTATCTCAATGTAAACCGGTAAAATGTAATATATACTAACTCTGGTAGAGACTATAGTACTTAAACGATACTTATCTTTGATTGTGTTTCTCTCATCTAATAAAACCTGCGCTCAGCCCTAGGACGCCCTTAAGTTGTTGAAAAACGGGACATTCAACATTATAATCAATATTTAATTATATCTTATATATTTATTTTAATTGTTGGCATGTTATATAACATACTATACATTAAATATGTATTAGCTTTATCAATCCACTATTATGTGTTTATTTTTTCTTTATATCAATAAGCTGCTAGCATTAATCTTTTTTCCATATGCGTACCTGAGTGCAATGCACGAGGGCATTGTAATTTGGATACTGTTCCGGGTTACAAATGAAAATCAGTAATTTGTTCGTGGGTGACCCGACCAAATATAACGCTGAAGTGTCGCATAATTTGTACTTCTGCAATACACACACACACAGACACATGTATATAAAACTTTTTATAAGCTGTTTTGTGTGTTGACACTTTTATTATTTGTACTGTGTGGGTGGACTTATTATTTTTTTTATAACAGTGATAACAAAATGGAAGTTGAAATTTAATCACGTAAAGTAAGATATATTAAAAATTATTTTCTCTTTGCTAAATTATCACATCATGCTGTTAAAACACTAGTATTATTTAGAACAAAAATACCCATACCCATAGGCAATTAAATGAACTCACCACTCACGGTTTTTCATTGTTTTAAGTTTAAGATGCAGCTCAACGCTGTTATGATATGCGCAGGATTATTAGCATTTCTCAAATATGCCTCGTATTTTTATTATTGTTTTTAATAACAATTTATTTAGTACATATTTAAATACTATAACTGGGTCAATTAGTAAATGCCCGGTTGATACCCAGTAAAATTATGACTATTGCCTTTATAATTATATCTATTTGTTTTCTCATACATATTCCCTGTTGTGACGATTTAAAAGAGCTTAGTAAATGTCTATTTAAATAAAGTTAATTTGACTTTGACTTTAATTTTTTAAAATATTTTCTTCTCCAATGATAATCATTATTTCATTCAGGTTTTATAATTTATCATAATTTTATTAAATAAACACAAAGTACTAGCAACGTTCTTATTCAGTCATAATAGCAGACAGAAAATTATAGATTCCATAAAAATGTTAGCTATTTAAAGTTATCAGTGATGTTAATATGCAGACTATATTGGATTTATTTTAGAGTTTTGAGATTTTAGTGTTGTTTGTTCTTAATTTTTATAAGTAATATCATATGTATCCTAAACAGTAATTGTCATAAAAGAGAGGCAGAAGATTTCTTAACTTTACTGAGTGTGACAATAGAATTGATACCATTATCCATCTAATTTAACTGGTTAACACAAATTATTCTGGTGCGGTACGCTCTCTATCGCTGGTACGATATTTTATCAGCTTGATAAGTTGATAACACATAGATAAATTGACATGACGTCGCTACAAGCAACGGGGACACAAATTTTTAATTGAAACACTAATAGTATGCGGTATCTATGATTACAATGAAATGAAACATAATTTGAGAGTTGTGCAGATTATTTCTGTTGTAGACATGTTCTTGTCAAAATGCCATGTTAACACGACAGTACCAAACTATTAACAATGTCATAAAATGCTGTTATCAGCAGATACAAGCGATACAAATACCCGGAGACAAATATTTACCCTTGTATCTATCTTGTCAAACAGTGTTGTTACATATGTTCGACATTCATCGTTAGCGCGTTCAATGTTGTTAATATCATCTGAATTGTTCCTCTACATTGGCATACTTAATCTAAATAAAAATAATATAAAAGCAAAAAAATAATAATAAAAATAATTAAAAAACAAATATAAATAAAAATTCACAATTTATGAAAGGTTTGTCTAGAATTAATTGTTATTTTTCACGATTTGAATATTTCAACTTACATACTCGACTGTACTTTACACAGATACTTATCTAGTGACCAGGTGAATGTAAGTTGCCCTGTAATGTTTATTTATTATTTCATAAATAGTAAATTAAGAAATGAAATGAAAAAAAATTGAATTAATTTTGAATGTAGCAAATAAATCCACACGCGAGGTTAAGTTCCATTTGAAATGATTCAAATATAGTTGTAAATAAGTATCAGGTACCGAAATGATCAACCAAATAATTGATTAAGCAGCAATGATGACAAGTGACAAGCAAGGGTATTCGACTAACAATGGTTACCATTAGCTCAACCACAAAAACGTAGGCTTTAACATGATCCTAAGAATCAAAGTTAGTTTAAAATTTTATATTTGGATGCAAACAAGTAACCAGGTCCGAAAGACTTTGGCCGCATTTCAAATCGGTAGAAACGATAAAACTTGGTCGCGTGGCAACAATCCCAGCTGGAAGTAAAATTCGAACGAGATGGCGTTTTAATAGAGCGAGCCACTTTCGCCAACTTAAATCTTTCGGCTTAAAAAAGGCTTTACATCGGTTTAAAGGGATAACAGAGGCTCAAACGCTCAATCGCTGCCTTTAGCTTTGCCCAATTACTCACCACGAAGCTAAGATTAATATCTTTTATGCTAGTCATGATTCGAAATCTTTGGTATTGCTTTTATAGTTATATTTTATTAACTTTGTAAATATTTGTTTATGTTAATAACAAAAGACAGGTAGATAAATAATGATGGTTAAAAAATATTGAACGAAACTATTTCATGCTCTGGACAAGATTCGCAATCAGTTATAGTATTTATTTAGGTGATTCTAGATTTTTAAATAATAGAAAATGAACTCCATTATTTTAGAAATAAACTAAGTATATTCACTGATCATGTTTGTATAACGACTTTATGAAAATAACATCAGATTAAAAAAATATATACACAATGATATTCAAAGAAAACATAAAATATGACATATTTATTTAAAGTATAGATTGTTGATATATTGATATTTTACATACGAAATACATTCCAAACTTTTAAATAGCTGTAGTCGTTATAACTAGCTGAAATTTTTCACATTCTCGCTTCGACGCGACTCTTCCTCTTTTTTCTGAATATTGAATTTCAGTCGCTAGCTGGCCGCATGTAAAAAAGGCAATTAAGCCTATAAATCACTTACGTCTGCCTTTTCCTACTTTTTCCTCTAGACCATTATGGTGTTTTATACGATGGCAGCCGTCGGCTAAAACAACGATCGGCTATTAAATGTTGAAACGCGGTAACAGACTTGACGTTATTGTGCTTCAAAGAAAATAAAGAAACACTATTTAATAATTTCCAGTAGATATGTCTATCTATATTCGTTAATAAACTTTTAGTAATACTATAACAACAACTTTTAACTATCAGAATATATTATATCTTGAAATACATAGGTTTTAAATAAAAAAGACTTTGTTCTAGTTAGTATCGTAGCAAATAATAATCAATTAAGTCTATGGCATATCAAACTGCTGATTTTATTTGTGAGTGATCCACCGGTGAGTCGGTACCTCTAGAGAGCAACTAACTCAGCGCTTTTGTTATCTTACTAACTTTTGTGCTAGTATTTTAAACAGAAAAGCATTTGATAATTATATAAAATGTGGAAATACTCAAATCACCAAACAATCTACAAAATGACAAGTTGATCAACGTGATTTAAATAAAGTTATGCTAGGTTTTCTAATATAGTTTTACGTTGATAATATTTGGGCTGTGACTTCAATTCTAAAAATTTAGTAAGAGGCTTAAAATAATTAAATTGATAACAACTTAGTGCGTATATATTATAGGCTTTGTTTCTTTACGAGTTATTAATTAAATTTTTATTAGGTACTTACAGTGTTTTAGTTCTAGCCAACTGTGTGGTAGCTGACACGGCTGTTTGAGTTATTAAAGTTGTAGCGTTATGTATCATTGTAACACCTTTTTACAGTGCTTGTTTTTCCAAATGTTCAAATCCTCGTTTATTTTTGTTTTTGTATCTGTTAAAATTGCTCATTTTGATACAAATGTACTTTTTA
Source organism: Acentria ephemerella (assembly GCA_943193645.1). NCBI lineage: Eukaryota > Metazoa > Arthropoda > Insecta > Lepidoptera > Crambidae > Acentria > Acentria ephemerella. The sequence continues at coordinate 9,707,586 of OW971881.1, forward strand.
AAAAATATAATTTAATAAGTTATATATATTATTATAGTTATACATAAATATTTCCTGTTATGACGATTTAAAACTACTTAGTAATAAAACTTTAAATTTGATAAACATCTTAGTTTATCAAAGTCAAAGTCAAAATATCTTGATTTCAAAATACTCTATTACTAAGTACTTTTAAATCATCAAAATAGGAAATATGTATAACTATTATAATATGTGTTACCTATTAAATTATTTTAAAGCATGTATAAATTCAGATCTACGTATGAGAATTATTTTGTTCTAGAAAGGTGTTATGGCTCTCTAGTAGGATGAGTATTCTAAGATTCGATTTATTCTACTACAATACTATTACGAACTCAAGTATAGTCTTTTTAATGTAATTTTATATTTTAGAGAATAACAAAAAATAATAAAATAAAAATACATCTAATTAATGTGATAAGAAAACTTTTTGAATTATAAATAATGAAGTAGCTTTTATATTTTGAGTACACAAAAAAATAAACCCACGTAAATGATAATTATCATATATAAATACTTAGGATTATATTTAGTATGAAAAAAATGAAAATGAAAATTTCCAAATCAAACTTGATAACTACCATGGTTCCACGTCGATTTTCAAATTTATTTTATTTGATAGAGTTTTATCTTAAGGTTATCATTCCATAGTCACCAAGTCAGGATCTGATGAGGGGGTCCAAGGCAAGTCAAGGGCAATATTAAAATTTTAATGATACGTAATACGTGTTTTATATTTTTTTCCAAAGCTATTCGTGTAACTTTATCCAAAGACAAAAAGACCAGCAATTCGACAATATTTACGTTCACCGATCAAACTTTAGCCTTAGAAACTTACCACTCAAAACGCTGAAAAATTATTTTAATTAAACAAACTAAAAACCGACGTCAAAACACAAAACAAGAAAACAAACCGAGTTCAAAGATATAATTCAAATTAAGATGTTATCCAATTTAAAATTATTTTAGTTGTTTACAGAAATAATAGAAGGTTCGACGGACGACTCCAAAAAATACTTTTAAATTAGATAACTTCTAAAATTGAATAACTTTTTTGAAGTCAGTTTTAGTTTTTTTTTTAAATTTTCTTCAAACTTGCTATATATTTAGATGTCACAAAATCTATACATCTGACATATATTTTGCATATGAAACACTGTTTTACAAATAATCAGATATTCTAATATCTCCGGTATTATTTAGCTTGCATCAATAATGTTTTTAAAAGTAAAGTGCTGATACTTTACTAAACGTATTTTTTAATGTATACAACAATTTTTATATCAATTGGAATGATCTCATTATGAATAAAAATACAATTTTATTTCAGACTGGGTAATGCCCACGGAAGCGTGAATACGCGAGCATCACCCGGAGTCACTGTAAGCCGTCATCATTCACCTCCGCGTGTACAAGGAAGCGCTAGCGGCTGGCATGGAGCCGCTCAGCGAGAACGGGCTCTGCCTGTCGGAGCTCGACTTGCACTCCGGGGGTCACCTCCACGAGTCTGTGGCGGCGTCCGTCGGCTCAGCCATATCGAGTCTGATGGCGCCGCTACATCATGAACCTCAGCACGTTCCTCTGCATCATGCCCCGCCTCTCCACCACGAGCCATTAGAAAAACTAAAACGTAAGTTTTTTAAAATATTCATATTTTAAGTCATCAAAAAATAAAATGATTAAATATCATAAAAAAATTACTATTCATTATCATAAAATATGTCAGTATAAATTACTCCCGGCGGGCTAGTGTCGCTTGTTGTGGTAGATGAATATAAGGATCTTATGATTTATAGTAATTTAGTAGTCTTCGTGCGAAATTTGTTTCTGTCTACCCATACACTCCTTTGCGTTAAGCTGACATGTTAAGAAATCTACTTGATTCACGCTACAGAGTAATTATCTTACTCAATATAGTTTCGTTGTACAACAGACGGACAACGAAAGCTGCTTCTATTGCGATCGGATTAAGGTTGGTATCAAGTTTAACCTGTTTCGTTTGATGTGCTCTTCACTGTATATTTTAAACTTAAGGTACATAAAATATGAATTAACTACTGAAACATGCTGTCTCCAAGTCAAAGTTTTCTATTGTCTATTTTTACTGTATCTATAAATTTACAGAACTTTAATAACTGGGTGAAGGTCACCGCTAGGTATTCAAAAACTACTGACATTTGATTCTTTTATCAGTCAATAGCAGTACTTTTAAAAATCTGTTTTATCTTAAAGGTTTAAAGTAAAAATTAAGCTTTACTGGCTTTCCTAGTGATTATAAGTTACATTATTATGAGTAGGTATGATAACTGCTAGAGCTGGTACCAATTGCGGCAATTGATAATTAAACTTATCTTGATTACATATCTCGTTACTATAAACATAGTTTTCACAATAATATTTTAATACGAAACGTGGAGAAAAGTTATGACTTTTAAAAAACATGGTAATTAGTTTCTTTTGTGAGTGATCACATGTTAATCTTAGTAACAATTACTAATACAACTAATGAAAGATTACGGTTCATAAATCTTTATACAGAGTAAAAAATTCGATGAAATCTCATGAAACATGAACAGTATACCCTTTATATTGGCAAATAAATCCCATTTTAAACTCCTACGATAGTAAATAAAATAAAAGCGACTTTTCGTTTTTCATTTCATTGACGACGTTCTCCAACGAGTCGGTTCGACGACAGTTCAGTTTTTATGAAGATATGTGGCTCGCCCTATACGCCGGATTTACTAAGGGCAAATAAATAAGCATTTTACGCTTTATCGCGATCGCATATTGGCTCCTCTATTGAGATTGAATTTGTTAAAGCTCTGTTTTCGTTCAAATTTTTACATAGAAATCTTATTTAGGCAATGAAATTGGCTGACAAATTTTTCAGAGCAGAATGAAAAAAAATTAAATAAAGCACTTATCTGTAAGGTACTCGTCTTGTCTCGTATACCACTGAAAATAAGCGACAAAACATTCCATTATCGCGGCATAGTGCTGAGTAAGTTACCATTTGGTTTTAATCTTTAAAATGCTTTTTGAGTGTTTAAATTGTATTTCCATAATAATATAATTATAAGCAATTTTTTTCTTTTTATTTCAATGTTATTGATTTTAATATTACATAAAATTCAACCCCGATATTATAAAAACATGTAACGATTAGTTATATCTAAACACTCGCAGATGTCTTTACTGCACAACATAAAAATTAGAATTATAAACCAGATATATTTACCATGTAATTTTTTTTATGAGTATCCCGTTTATAACTTTTGCTTTTAAATGCGTTTATTATCTTTTTTTATCAAAGAAAAAGAAATAGACTTAATTTTTAAGTACAAAACCTATTTTTAAGTAAATTTAATACTACTATTTCACAAATAAAATGGGAATAAAAAAAACATTGCTTTAATAAAAAGTGCACGTGGCTCGAAAATCGATATTCGATGTCGATGAGTTTATTTATGATGGCTCGTGGAACGTCAGAGGCAATCAGGCGGGACCGTGACGCGTTGGCGATGCACCCTGTATACAAAATTAGGGATTATTCACCTCTCCCCCGCTTATCTCCTTTATTATTCTACACGTGACAACGTCAATTTTGATGCTCATTTGTTCTTTTTTCGCGCCTGCAGGTGCTGGCCAGCAATCAAATGAAAGAGTTCAATGGATGCAATTTAAAAATAAACATTATTTTTAAATTGCATCCATTGAACTCTTTGCTAATAAAAATATCTATTATTACTTTCAGAAGGATGCCTTACTTTTTTTTCATACAACACTGGTGGCCAACATGCAAACGGCCCGCTTGATGGTAAGCAATAACCTTAGCCTTAGCTTTAAGGGATTTTACACTCTCCCGTCGCTTATCCTGTAAAATACAAGCATTGCCCCAACATAACTTTTCTTCAATAAGGTGAGGCTACCGAAATCACTTTAAAATAGTTTTTATTTTAATACTCTTAGTTAAAGGGCAGTAAAGTCGTGATAACTGAAATTTGACAATCACAAACTGTCAAAATAAGAATGGGGCCGCAGCTGCGACTAACTTCACTCTAGAAAGGAAAGTCAACGGACATTTAATTAATACTTTCCGTATCTGTGATACGAATAATAAAATATTTGCAAGATTTTCAATAAAAAATATTTTTTGTATATTAAAATTAAGTTTACTTTTGTTGCAATGTTTTGGTAAAATATACGTAATTTGCTGACATTTACATCTTATTCTTAATCCGTATCACAGTTTGCTAGTTCAAGCTATTTATATTTTACTCATTATTACGTTCAGTAATGTAAATTAGTATTATTTTAACTTTAAAATATTCCTATTCACAATAAAGTATAACTTAACCAAGCTATTCGTTAGCTATATCTGAAGAAAATACTTACTTAAGTCGCGACTACTTAACTATCAACGTAGATAGTATAATTTGGTACCAAAAACAACACTTTTATCTTAAATAAACTCATCCTATCAACCTTAGCAAGATTGTAGACAAATTGTACCCGGGAGCCTAATCTGATAGTTTTTACTAACACATCTATATCGGATTACGCCCCACGGTGTTTAGTTACGCAATTAGTCATGCTCAGGGGACGCGGCTTCAATACAATCCATTTTGCACAAACAGATGCTTTACAAAAAATTTGCTTGATTTACCTTTAAAATAAAGATAAATACAGGTGTGGTTTTAAAAGTTATATTGGGAAGAAAAAACATCTTAAATATTTGTTACATTATTTTTGGTACTCGTCGGTGACAAATTATGTAATAGTTGCAAAAATTATTCATAAACTACCAAAATAAGCGCTGTTCTTTTGCTCAGATTAAATATAACTAACGACTTATATGTATTATAAATAGAATTTATAATCTGCCAAATCTTATAACGCTGATTGGCATGTGTCCACCTCATTACACGGCTTCTACTGCACGTTAAAGAATTTGCCGAACTTAGTTTGAGACGTTAAAAAGAGCTTTTTAATTTTAGCATTGAAAATAAATAATCAAATCCTATGTTATCTAACACACCACTTAAGATTTTACTACCCACATCATAAAAGATACTGTTAGCAAGGCAAATTAATATATGTAAAAAACTATATTTAATACCAAACAAAGTGTGTACTAAAGTAAGTTTACGGCTCGTCAATTTTGTGAATTCTGTACATTTATAGAGTAACATTCTATGCAGTTTTTGACGCTGATGCTGGCGTAAACGCAATCATTTGCAATCCATCACCGTTGAACAAAAAAGGGCAATCATTTTAAGTCAATACGAATGAGCCGTCGTACACTATCCCTTTTACTCTCTTGTTTACTACTAAAATCGTGTCTCTGTCTCACCCTAAAAAACAACCCCTCAAAGTCGGTGGACCATTATATTGCGATGATTAGGGCCTGCACTTGCCGCGTCCGCCATTGAATTTAAATGGGGGATTAAACTGTTGTAGCATAGTAGCACATTTTATTTATTAAAGCTCTATTGTGCTTTACTTCATTAGATGATTGCTGTCGTCATCTCGCTTTTGTTGTGTTTTTTTTTAATTATCGATCAATGATTTATGTTCGAAAAGAATAATTTCCAAATAAATACAAATTTCTGATACTCACGCCAATTTTATTTTAGCTATGAGAAAGCGCTTACTAACAATTATTTCAATCCATCTTACACTTACAACAACGATTGCGTTGTTTTGATAAATGAATTATCAAGGTCAACCTTACCTCCCGAGGTCCTCGTATTTCGTAATCGTATCTTCATCAATAAAGATTAATTTATTTCTAAAACTGGTATAATTGGTAACTTTGTACTTGTCATCTAAGTACGTGTTCTTACTTTAAACTTACAAACTTCCACTTTTATAGTATGTGTATAATAATTTTAACTACTTTGTACTACCAATGAAATTCTAACGTTTGAATTAAAAGTTGACTTCAATTTTTATTCTTCTGTTTTATTTAAAATTCGTTCATTCTACAATTTTTTCGATATGACAAATGAAATCTAATTTAGAGGGTTGAATATCCACACCGTTTTTTAAACACCTTGTTTAAAAAGATTCCACCAGTTCAACGCGCGGTATCGAGAGGCGCTTATCCATCGAAGATTGTCCCCATATCCCGAGATTTTTATAAAATAGGCGAAAAACACGTTTCATGGCTTTAATTTTAAATTGAGCAGGTTTTGCGGAATCTTGCTAAAGCCTTCGTTCGTTGATTTTGTCGCTGCCGACATTTTTTTACATCGCGTGTCGCTAAATCGAAGGCGGATCTTATTATTTTTTTCCAAAAATTCGATGAAAGAACTAATTATATTGGGTTTAGGTGAGCTTATAAATCGAGTTATATGGTTCTCCTTTGCTAAAAAATTTAAAAAAATTCGCAAAAATCACAATCCTCAGCTGCTACTTATGATAAGCTTTTTGGGGATTCCGTAGCTTAAATTACAAAAGAATTTTTATTTTATTTATTTATTATCAATTCATTCCATAGAGACAATTAATATAGTGTTTAGACCACTTCGTTGTGTGTTAATACTGATCATAACTTTATACTTTCATCTTTGCTGTGTAGAATTATAAACGGTCTATTAAATTTGTCTAAGGGACGATTGGTTTTAATAAAAGTTAAAATAATTTTTGTGTCCATTCCAAAATCATGGTGCTAGTGAACCCCAAGCCTTATCCCACTTGTGTTGGCTGTAGCCACGAGTCATTCCAAATATTTGTCCGACTCGAGACACCGAGATAATCACTATCAGGATAGACCCGAGTCTGACACACGCGACGCCACTACGGCATGCACGGGCTTGTCTGAATGTTTTTATACTCCTCAGGTGCGAACAAGAATGCTTGAAGGTTTACCACAGACTTAAACTGTAAGTAGCTAGGTAAATTCAAAGGCAGCTTTATTAAGAATCAAAAAAATCATCATCAGCCTTTTGATTCGCTTACGGACAATTCATGCTAGCTCAGAGTCAAAGTACATCGAAGCGTTTATGAAAAATTATATTACTTTCTTAATAATGCTCATATCTTCTATAAAAACTCATATAATGCGCGAAATCACGCGTACTTATTCTACAGAATATGCGTGAATTGGAGCGTTTTTTTAATCTCAGAATAAATAGCATTAGCACCATGAGATAAGGTTGAATTTGTTGTAGTATTGTATTATAAAAGCACAGCACATGACTTGATACAGTCAGATGGAAAGCAGTAGGAGTTCATATGCGAAGGCGAGATTGCGACTTCTTAGACCTCTTAAAGGAAGCCATGTTCTTTGAAGAAATACACGGTTAGGAATACCACGCATCATTTTTCGCTTCAACTCTGCGCTAACATGAGTTGACTCTTACGGACTTACTTGGCAATGACTAAGCGAACCGGCATGTGTAGGGCTCGGCTATCATATGGGGCATTTGATCGTAACAAAAAAATAATTATGATGTCCTCTACTAAACAATGGCGTAGCCCATTTATTGCAAACGGAAACAATTCTGTACAATACAACCATTTCATGAAATGAACGGCCACTTCTGCGACACAACAGAGACATTTATTACAATCTTTTGATCATCAATTGATCTTAGAATTTTGCAGGCATGCGTCAGTTTATTCCACCACATTATTAACCGAAAAATTACTATTTTACAAAACGACAATCAGCAAAAACTCTTAGACGTTAATATAAACTCGTATAAATTTACAAAAGCATACCGCATCATCTAAATATATTTGTCTACCTCGAGCTTCGTCTAAGTAGATGTGATTTATCACAAATAAAAACACGCAGAAAAAATTCGGAGACACACTGTCTGTGATGGCGAGCGAACCGACGCAACGTCACTATAAACTATATTTTTTTGTTATGAAAAAAAATTGCAGCCCCTTTGCACAAACATTAGACATGGGGTACCGTTGTCAATCCGCTTTGATTGTTAGCGACAGTCATTAATTTTCTTTGCATTTTTTGCAATGAATTCGCATAATATTTGTTAAGGCTATAAAAGCAATGCTTTCTCAATTAAAGCATTAAGAAAGCATTGCTGTTAGTTAAAAGTTGTTTAGAAACACGTTTGTCTTCTATCCACAAGTGAACGGTTTCCTATCTTATAAGTTTAACAAAATACCAAAAATTTCAATTGAATATTAATTTAATTTATTGGTAATAATTCAATAAAAAAATAACTCTTAGCAACCAAGCTATCACTTGCATCACTTCTGAAATAGAACGGGGATTAGTGTACCATTCAGGGACATTTCTCGCCACATTTTTTCTAACCGAGAAAACAACTATTAACATGTGCACGAGCTATTAAACTTTGTCATCGACAATTAGTGAGGGCGAGAATAAATAAATTTTGAGACTCACCGAGACATGTGACACGCATTCTAGACGGCTGTTAACAAATTAAGCTGATTTGTTCTGTTATTCTAATAGGGCGAGGTATGGGAAGTGTTCGCGTAGCATATTTTGACAAAATTTATTGGTACCACGCCTCCTTGACGGGTTTTTTGGGGCGGATGCCGTGACATCTGTCGCGCGGAACCTGGTCACGCCCTTTGCCGAAACTGTCATGAATATCTGGAAAAAGTTTAAAACCTACGCCGTATTTAGTCTTATTACGTAAAAAATAGTCTTCGTTTCGAAAAATGAACTTTATATTTTTGATTTAAATATGGAGGCCAATAGAAATGGGAAATGACACCTCTTCTCTGATTACTATCTGAGCACTTCACGGTAAGAGGAGGAATTTAAAGTCATCTCACTCTATTAATTTGTGATATCAGGAAACATTTTTTATATATGCAATTTACAGCTGAACGCAACTTCGATCGATGAAAGAAACGTCTCGATACAATTGAAACTCACACTAGAAGTACCGATTCTTTTCATCAAGTCCTTTATACCGCGCCATGGAGTCATGCTCAAAAAAACTTAAGTAGATATGGGAATTTATACTGAGTTTGATGAACCGTTAGATGCCAAGAAGGTATTTGAAGTATCCCACGAAAAGTTCTGATCAAGCATTCTTACATATACTATATCAAAGTACCTTTTGACGACCGTCTGGTCGAGTGGTCGGTATCCCTGTCTACTTAGCAGATAATTGTATGATAAGTACAAATGAGTACAAAATTTTTACGAGACAAGGATGTTTATATGTTTATTAAGTATATTTCTAATATTTATATACATATTACTATTTCTATTTCTAGTATCCAAAACATAAGCTCTTAATGATGCTTAATACACCTATTAGTTGTGCGTGAGAAATATTATTACATTATTAAACCTAATGCACATACGTTACTGTTCTACGTTTCCCACCATGTCTACTTTGCTTAAAAGTAATCTGACGAGCCGGGTTTTATTGATTCTAGTTATTCGTGATTTTTCACAGATGCTTTAATTGGGCAAAATTGCTTCCAAAATGATTACCAATTTTGCAACACGCAAATCGATTTTAAAAGTAATTTTTGGGGTGAGAGTTTCATTTAATATTGTTTCTTGAAACAACTTAGTACCAATGCCAAAAATTGAATTTTGTTGCCTTTTTTGTTTTTATAATAACGGTTTTTATTTTGTTTAAAACTGTTTTATTTTTCACAAATTTAAGTGGTAATTTTAATGATTAAAAGTAAACAGTTATTGCTTATTTATTTCCATCTTCCTACTACGTCGATTTCACCAGCACTCAAGATCAAACGCTACTGTGGTTGAGTATCCCCGATAAGTTTATTTCATGATGTTGGAGGAGATATGCCCATTAGTGGAACGTATATAGGCTACGCTGACTATAGCAACCTAATAATATTTTTATTTTAGTGAATAAAATAATAAGTTTTAACGAAAGTCACTTTGTAAATCATTCCTAAATACTAAACAATAGTATCACAAAGGATTACCGGTATCACTTTCTATATAACGCGCCCAAAATCGAAAAGTCAAGTAATGACAAAACACAGCATGAAATCGGCAGCAGTGTTAGCAAACAATGAGTGAATGGTGCAAACAGAAGTATTTACTGCACGGATGATTGATTGTGGGCGACAGATGCCGGTAACCCTTGCAATGCGTCCATCTGTCACTGCTCTCTGTTCAGTGGTCAGTTAGACCTTTTTTTTGCACTTTCACTATCATTCTGTTTAGGGCTGAGATGTGTTTTTGATTTCGTAAGACTAAGTTCTATTAGATGATAGTCCAAATTGCAAGTGCCATATATTCGCTTGTAATCAAACCTTTAACTTTTTTACCAATGTTAGATTTTACGAATCTAAACGTTTTCACAATATACCGAATATTTACTGTAACGAGTGTAGTACACGTATCTGTATAATTTTACGTGTTTTAATCAAAACGTATTTTATTCTTTGCGAATAATGTATATTTTACAACACTCAGGTAATACGTTTCCAAAATAATGTCCCATCGCTCGGAATATTACTTTTCGTTTATTCTCATTTTATTTGTCGCCATAAAAGGGAAGAATAACGGTTGTTAAAGAGTGGCAGCACATTGTACACAACGCGATAAATCTTTTTATTTTATGACAAATTGTTGTCTACTGCTCAGTCCCCGGCACAAAGGGCCTAGAACAAATAGCGACATAATAGCCCATGATGGCCAAATACCAACATTGCACATTTGTAAACATAAATACAATGACACTGCCCTACTCCCATTTTGGTTTAGGAGTACACAAAATACGGCATTGTATCGATATAATTTATTATTTTAGGGAGAATGACGTGTAACTTAATAGTACTATGTTTTAGTATTCTGTTTATTATTTAACTTTCCATTGAAATTCTCATGAAAACCGTCTTGATTAAAATTGTGTAATGTTTTACTGTTTCAATATATGATTCAATTTATTTACCAGTAATTATCTGAGAGTTCATTAGAAAATTAATAAAATTTATCTCTTAAGCTGCCAGATAAATGACATTTCAGAATTGTGACGAGACATTTGTGTAAGCGCCATACGTCATTTGATATATGACGTGCAGCGTCGCAACAATAGGCAGCGCTTTAGAAGTCCTCCCGACCACCTCCGCTTCAAGACCCCGTTCATAATTACATTGTTATATATGACTTCACATTATTACCGAAATCATGTTGGTGTTAGTGTCATTTTATAAAGACGGCAGTATTTTGTAAAGGAAAATTTTTATTTTAGTTAGCTTACTATAAATTCAAATAGTGATGTAGATATTTGAAATAAACGCCAATGAAAATAATTCAAAATAAGAAACGTATTCAGCAACTGTCTGTTCGAGGTTGTGTTACCTTTTTCATACAATTTGTTAATCAGGCAGGAATCACAAGCAGGAAAACGTTTAAGTGTTTTGAAAAACCACAAATGGAACAAATCGCACAGATGTCGAATGAGTTTGAACTAACAAACTAGCATCAACGTCAGTTGCCCTCCGTTAGTTTCATAGCTAATGTGCTACTACCCTAAACAGATCGCGACTATAATTTCGTAATCACCATAAAATCTGTATCACCGCACTAATATATTTATGACATTATGGCACCCGCTAATATTTATGCAAATTGAAAATGCACGAAATGGCGTCGTTAGCCGTCACCACCCTAATCCGTACGGAGATGTAATGATATTGTTGATCCTTCATTGTTTAATAATCTCCTTTGAATGTAAGTAGTCGTTAGGACGTATTCTTGGCAAAGATATGTTAAATTTATTAATTAATGAACATAATATTTTATTTCGGCTAAATTATCTGCATACTTTAACTGCAAGAACTTATTATGGATATATTTACTCTAAGGATATAGCTTAACTACTGCCTTTAACATGTATAAATATTCACACTAGCTCGTTCCAATATTAATTACTACGTTTTAGAATTATAATGAAAAAACCAATTGATTAAAATTTGTTAACTTTATGGAAATATAAGTTAGTTTTTATCGTCATGTAGAACGTTTGATTTAAACGTTCCGTTTAACGAAAAATGTGGAAAATAAACCGTCTTTTGAATATATTAATATAGGTATGTTGAAATAAACAAATTAAACTAATTATTTTTTGTTGCATTACGTTTATTTCTTAGATTGCCTTCATTTGATTTCCAAAAAGATTTGATTTGAATTGGGCAGTACTAAATAAAGGTACAATAATTCTTCACGATTTCTATCGATTTTGTTAGAACCGAATAAAAAAATAACCGAACGCTTAGAAAAGTGTGCTACATTTTAAGTTTAAATTTATTATTATTTAAATAAAATTTTTGTTGAGGAATATTGACTGAGTGATTTGATTTGGAGTAACAAAGTTTGGAGTAAACGATCTATTGCATTATAATTTCAATCCCATCTATCACTATGAAATAAAAAACCAACGCCTTCCATTTTATTTCTTATCTGTGGTTGGCATTTTATATTACCTACACGACAGCTTTAGACGATAATGTAAGAACTGCAATTTGATTTATGTTTTCTATTGAATTATTGATAACATTACTAAGAACATAGATAACAGGCTATATCTTTTTTAAATAAGTTCTAGATTCTGCCTCTCTTTTCGGGTACCATTTCGGTTTAAAAAATAAGTTAATTTTGTCTTTGTGACCATTTGTCTACGATTTTCAAGGCACGTTGATGGTTTTCAAGTATGAAATTTGGAAAATTAACTTTGTTATATCTCTTCTTTTCTTTTCTTATATATTCTTATATATAAAAATATATAGATGTTTGTTAGTCTCGCTAAAACTCAAAAACAGTTTGACCGATTTGAATAATATTCATTGTGTTTTGATGGCTGGATTAATTAAGGGGTGGTTTAAAAGCGTTTAATGATATTCTGTCATTTTTCCTTTGGCACTTTGGAATACTATTCATAGATGGCATTTTTCTGAACGAAAAAAAAAACAATGTTACATACGTACATTATTTTTAAACATTAACCAACAATTTTAATCAGTGGGTAAAATTGAATCTTTGTTACTTGTTTTTACCCCACGAATTTTATTGCTTTCATGTTTATATAGAAACATCATTTAAATTAATACGGGCCTAGTATAATAGTAAATATCCATATTGCATTGATTGGTTTTTTACTTTTTACATAAAAGCAGTCTTATAGTGTTTGTAATAAAAGTAGTGATCCTTTTAATTTAATGAATGAGTTGAATTTGTTCATTATCTATACATAAAATATTTTTGGACTTATATTCTATTTGGCAATAGTTTATCAAAGATATGAGTACTTGTCTCCTTAAAAACCTTGTGAGGATTACAACCTACATTAAATAGGTAATAAACAAACAAATTAGAAACAACTTACTAACCCTTTTATTGCTCGTTCGGTCCAAGATACCCCTATCACAAACAAACAACGCTCCAAATCGCAGCACCCCATCCCAGTTGTCATCGCAGTGGATCTGCACCGAATAGGAAAAGTAATTTGTGTCCATATGGGACCTGTGATTGCCTTCTGAACACTTTCACCCCGGCCCTCACCGCAAAATAGTCTTTTGGCCACCAATTTCTCGTCCCCCAACATATTTTCTTAGATCTCTTTTAATATGGCGTCGAGCAACAATGTGTTTTGGTTAGGGTGAGGATATAATTTGTTTTAGGATATAATTGTAAAAACCATTTAATGTTTCTATTTTTTGCCAGTATTTTTTAATAGGAGTTATAGTATTATGTTCAATTTAATGTCTTTTTTTGCTTATGAAATACTTTCGATTTGATGAAGATTTACTAGTAGTCGAAAAAAAAATTAAAGTGCTTCTCCCGATTTGTTTTATGAAAGGAAACTGTAAATTCTTTCTTTGGATATTCCGCTTAAATTATAATTTAATATAGTTACTATTTGGTCAGAAATATAAAAATAATTGACACAATTAAGATAAACATAAGTGAAATAATGCTCTTCACAAGGAGAAAACACACACCCGAAAAGATTTTAGCCTACGTAATGCACTTCGGCCTATTAATTAAACTATGCCTAGTAAAAATTTTACACCAGGCATTTTTACCAGGCTCAGGTGCTGGGTAATTTGCTTGCGGCGAGCAGTGGTAGGGTTGTATGATTTATTTCGTTGTAACGCGCGGTGTGGGACGCACTATTTTCCCTCACCGCCTCGGACCGACCATAAACACTAATTTATAGGCTCCAACCAAGTCTCTGATGTTAGAAGATAATTTACCAATATGTTGTCATAAGTATACATTTACACTTGTAATATTATATTAAAAGGTGCTCTTTTAAGCTGATATGTGTGCTGGACATAATTACAAATTCCATCCAATAAATCATGAAGACAAATATTCAGTCTTTCCCTAAAGTAGTTAAATAATCATATTACTATTAGTACTACTCCTTTGGATGATTCATTTTTAGTGGGATTTGATGTCAAGATTAAATTATACTTTAAATACTAACTTTTTTATTTAATAAATATGATTTGGGTACAATCATACGTATTTTGTCAGAACTATCTTCTGAGGATCTTACTTTACTGAGGATTTTATGCACATTTGATTCTCCTCGTTCCCGCTGTGTTGCATTATATTAAATCAGGTTACGATGAAATTTACAAAAACCTGTAAATTAAATAAAGATTAAAAGAAAAAACTTATTTGTAACATTGCAGTGATAATAAAACTGGATGTATTTGTATTACAGTATGGCCTCAGTATGATCGTAATGTATATCAGAACTTATTCATACATATAGAAATATTTCTCAATAAAGATTACTTTTTCATAAAAATATATTTCATAAGGTGTCTATAAACCTGAATAGAAATGTGTGAAAGATAGCTGTAACCTTGAAAGCTACGTGGCCAATAAACAGAACGGGAGCAGTCCTCGAAGCGTACGTGTCATGTCGCTCCGTGCAATAACGAAACATGAAAAATTTCCAGACGCCCACATCAGACTGATAAATGGCTTCCGAAAATCCAAAAGGAAGTTACAGCTTACTTGGGATTTGGTCTAGAACCTCTCACGTCCCATAACTGCTGCACTCCGCTTTATTACAATTACCATAAGCCTCAAAGTCCCGCACTCCACGCTGGGATGATGAGACTTCATCATTTTGAACCTACTTACAATGACGGTAAGACTATTATTGCTTGGGTGAAATAGAAACCGCGTCTGGGACGTAGTCTCGGGACAGCTACGAACAACTTTGGCACTTACACACTTTATTGTAAGATCGAAGATGGCTTTTGTAGAGCCAGTTGTGCAAAAGTTATGCGCCGTTCGTGCCTCAAGAGCGGTCCACTCTTTACATTTATGTACGCGTACGATACGTCGGTGTCTATTTGGAATACTAATTGAGGGTGTCTAGGGATTCCAAAAAAGGTAAACATACTCTTCAGCGAAACGAAATCGTGTGCGAATTGGTGAATGTTATGATAGCTCCCAATTATCTAAAATCCTGTTCTACGATTAGGATTACTGAAATTGCGCTAAATTTTTTTACATATATAATAAAAAAATTACTGACACATTATTTTGACAGGTGGTATTTTTGTTCATAAATCCTAAGGGAAAACGCTGCACGGCAAACGCCGATAGTAGGACGTGAATGGAAAACCAGCAAACCGCGAAATGATGATGAATCGCGTCAGAGTGGAGGGCTGTCAGAGTGGAAGAGGTATAGCATATCGCTTTGTGAGTGAAAGGGACGAGACTAGGGAAAATTAGCCGATGTTCCCGTGAATTTGTGTACGTTTTCAATGAAGCTTCTTTACGGTAGGTAAAATAGGAATAAAACGGATCGTCCCTAATCCGGCAGCCATTTATAACTTACACGCCATTAATTTGAGTGATAATTCATGAATAGCGACGCGATTGGCCGTAGATATTGGTGTCGGTAAAGTACACAGTAGTCGGACCGCGAGCTGATTTCTTATCACGCCTGTCTTAATCTAATCAAACCTAAGAAAAACCTATACATACTTATAGGACATAAGTATCTAATAGCTTAGCATATGCACTAGGTTTCTTTAAATAAAGAGATTATCATAATTATCTGATGTAATATAAATATTTTAGTAAGCGTAAATAAGTAATATACCTCAACTGCTGAATAACATGTCGAATGCATAGTTTTCATTCAATACATAGACTTGTTAAATGTTTTTTATACTTACTCAGTGTACTGATTTCGATTTTCCTTAAAATAAATTGTCTGATATCAATTAACCTTTATATCATTTTTATAAAAACCATTCTTATAATAAAATAAATCTTCTAAAATACTATACAAACCCGGGTGTAGTTTGCTTCCATTTTCGGCTCTTACTTTACTTACCTTGAGGTGAGAGGAAGGCCAAGACCTACCAAGTTACATCAAAAAGAAAATAATCTAGTGTACCTGGATGCCTCAACAGAACCTCGTCGAATTAAGATTAGTCATTCTTCCCACGGCCTACTGAACAAGAATGGCGAATAAACATTTTCGTGTTAGTGCGGTAGGAACGTACCAACTTTATTCAAGATTTTTAAATATCTACACATACACTTCCTTGCGAAAATTTCAGCTTTGCTTTTTTAAGCAACTACAAGTACTAGATAGCCAGATTAGGATGTTTTTAATATACCCCTGGTTTAACTAGTCTCACTGACAACTATCGTAACGACATGCTGTGACAAGTAGCTGAGTGGGCACCATTTTGGATGCATTTTGATTTTATTTGCTTGTTTTTTATTTTATTTAATATTCAGTAGTTTTAAATGCTCTAAAAAAATCATTCATTCAATAACAATGTGCGTGCAATATATGATGCGGCGGCACTCCCAAGCTATGTTAAAACGAATTTGGAAATATAAGGATTAATAAATTTTTTACTAGTCATTAAGGTAGGTTCTTGAAGTTATAATTAGGTTGTGAACCGGTTTTGCTATATCGAACTCATACAGTATTTATTTCACATATTTATACTTTAGAAAGAAGGTATTATTAAGTGAATTTATAGTAAAATAATCCTCAAGACATTAACAGCACTTAGTTTGCCAAAAGTCTGTCTGCCAAAAATTCCGGCATCCCAGTCCTTATTAATTTACTTCGATGTTATTGACTTTTAAAATGTAAATAAATAACATTATTATTGTAGCATAACTTGTGTTTGTGGTGTAAAGATACAGGAAGAGAGCACTCGAGAACGTCTACCATGTTATCAATCTAATTTTTATGTTAGTATGCAGACGCCATTGCCGGTGGTCTTAAATCTACGGGTGATATTTATAAAGATTAAAATTAAACAGGTTGTGCAGGTTGCGGTAGGTCTCCAGACTAATTTAACGAAGAAAACTTTATAATTTTGCGTTAAAACTGTTTAATTCGTATTTTAACAATATAAACTTATTTAAATCGTATAGAAACACGTATATTATAGCGGAGATCAAATGTCAAGAAGATCGTCTTCTTTCACAGGCTTCTTTCAAAGTTATTTCATCTAGATCACGATAGATGGCGATAGTAGTCTCGTATTCTTAACACAGGTATATAACTAATTACACATAGCACGTAAGTTATTATGTTAAACTACAAAAAAATTTGTCTCTCATCCGTTAAATGATATGATAAACCAATACATTATTATATCACAATAATTGTTGTCTAGGACAAGTACCTGTCCACACAAGACTCTGAAATATTGGCAGATTAATACGAAGCTTTGGAAGTTGACACAATGACAATTATATTAATTCCTTTGGCCGTGGGATGTGAATCTGAATAATATACTGCAATTTAATCTGTTATTTGTACTCGAGATGATTTTTCAAATGTTTGGTATAATACATGTTAAATAATTACAATTTCTTCTAAAAATATTCAAAACATCAACATGATTGTTCCACTCATCGTTCCCACATC
This sequence comes from Acentria ephemerella, assembly GCA_943193645.1. Lineage (NCBI taxonomy): Eukaryota > Metazoa > Arthropoda > Insecta > Lepidoptera > Crambidae > Acentria > Acentria ephemerella. The sequence goes on from OW971881.1 coordinate 9,725,492, forward strand.
AAATATAATACAGAGACCAAATTCTTCCACAGTAAATGAGTCACGGTATGTCAATTCCAAACCAAACAACGGTAAATATTTTTTTTATAAGATTAATATTTGAATAATAATTAATAGAGTACGCCTTCAAATATTCAATTATATATTTATTATTCACTCTATTTTTACATATCTCACAGTGAGGGAAATTACGCTGTTAAAATTTACTAGCTTTATTTACCAAAATTTAGGTTTGGTATTGACTTATTGAGAGTATTAGATTACTTACACTGGCTTCAATTAAAATTGTTTAAATGTAAATGAAATAGGTATTTTATCATATTTTACACGTTGTTTTGCACGTTTGTTTTAAACTGAAATTCTGTAAAGTGCGGCCATTACTTTTATGAAGCATTGTGTAATGGCGGTGATACAATTGCTGTGACAGGTGCGAGGTACAATCATGTTCAACAGTCTTTAATAGAATAAAATGGTAATAATTGAAAGTAATTGAATGATAAGACGCTGACTTCTCCTCATTATACAATCCATTGCAAACATAATGTCAAATCTGTGGCTGCAAAAAAGATAACCTTATTTTTACTTACATTTTTATGATTTCTAAATTTATATCTTTGTCATGAAACTCTAATTCAAAATTGTCTCCACAGTTACTCAAAGATATTCGATATTAAGGAGCTGGCGCTGACTATTGGAGATTTGTAAGCCCTCACAGCATTGAAAGTCAGCTAGCCTAAAAATTTAAAAAAACCTTTCAAAACAGCATAAAAATTTATAAAAGCTTCTATTATCTAAATTATAACATTTATCAGAAGTAATATTTCAAAATGAATTTAAGATTTTAAAATTTACGTCGTAAATTATTTAAAAATCAAGTAAATTTGATATATATTAAGGACAATGGTGACGAACCCATAATTCTATTGGGTGCTTCCAACAGAATTTACCGCTGTCATTGTATTCTGTGACACTAAACACTTTTATGCCCGAATACTTTGAGTTCATCACAACGAGTGACTCTCCTCACGTTTACAGCCCCAATAAAACAATGCAGGCATGCTTATCATGCTTATCAAAGCAGCAAACATAAATTTTATTTGAACGAGTGTCGTTTGCATTGTACGTTTGTACGGCCCGACGTTTGTTCTGGTGAGGTGATAACGTGACACATGTGACTTTAATGTTATTATGTATTTTTTTAAACAACTCTGTTGGTAACTGTACTTTTTAATTTATTGGCGTCATTTCAAATTGTTGCTGAGTTTTAGATGTCTGCTGTTGATATTAATTGTTGAATAGGATTTTAAAATATTACTGTCTTCCATGTTGAAGTTTTATTTCTACACACAAATAAGTTTAACACATATTTGTAATTTGCATACATATTCCTTATTTTATTATTTACAAAGTAGGTCTACGATTATTAAATAATATGAACGCTGTAATTACGCAAAGCAGTGTAAAGGATTTATTTTAAAGATTACATAGTTTCAGACTTTGTTAATCCGTATCTATAAAATATAACATGCTTAACATTCGAAGATCGCTAATTGGTCTTCGATTAACTTTAATTTGAAAACCGTCTCGACTGCAGGCTTAAAAATCTATAGTGGTGCAATAATAATTTCACATAAAAGTACATAAATAGTGCAAATAGAATGTTAATCGTTGGAAATAAACAAAACCGAACGACAATAGGAAACGTCATTTGATTTTTAATTGTAACTGTCTGCCATCAATCGCCTCCGAACGTGACTTTTCTGAAAACAATTGGCTCACGAATGACAAGACGCTACATTTCGATAAACAACAATAAAAAATCAAACGGAAACCAAATAATACTATATTGTTACGTAGCAAACTGTCTATTGTTTATGTGTATGTATGTATAGTTATGTATTGTCACGACTGTTATATCGCGTTACGGGTGTCAAAATGAAATGGCAGAACTGAAATGTTTCTGAATTTTGAGAGTACTCATTTGAATAAACACTCTAAAATTATGTAATGAAAAAGGTGAAATTGAGCATAAATGTGCTCAATTTTTCAAGATGAACTTACAGTAACTACGCAGCTAAGCTTATAGTGCGTCAAGTACAAATTATCTTTTTAAATACTTTGCTACTTGCGTGACTCTATTATTATTTTTATCTTCTAAAAAATGTATATAAGTATTATGATAAAATGTCGGAATCCGTAAAAGTAATAAATGTTTCGTTTTTTAAATTATTAAGCATAGTTAGTATTGATACTAATCAGGTTTCAATTATAATGTTGCTACTTTATTATCTACGTGTTTAAAGATCAGCATAATAGATAGGGACTAATCTCTACTAAGCACTGCGGATAAATATTTATGGTCTGTAGTTCAAAGATTTCTATGTACAATAATAGTACCAATAAAAAAAATAAAACGGAAGCTAAAACTGAAATTAAACCATTTAAAACAACCTGAAGCGATGCGTACACGTCTCGCAGCCATCCACCGCAATAAATTAAGACGCGCGCACATTCATGCTCTGTAAAGGCTAATTTGTTAACAAGCATTTGGGGGGTTAATTATTGCTAAGCGACGGGGCGTCATCGTCCCTTAGCCAACGCTCCACTTTGTCAAGATTGCAGTGTTAATAATGAGCCTATTAGTTACTTTTAATTAGATTTAAGTAAGCGCGTAAACATTTCTAGCCTTCTGTATTATGTTCGTATTTAACCCTTTCGTTGATCGTAATAGATCAAAGGAAATCCCATACGAATTACTTATAGTTCAAATAAAAATAGTAACTATATACCATCTTTGAATATGAGTTAATTTTTTTGCTGAATATTTATCCATCTATTCTAACATGATTTGTACATCAAATATATTTATTTGCTTTTATTGTACGCATATTAAAATATTTAGAGATTTCTTATAGAAATAAGCAGTACCTTGGTACAATTCTCTAATATTCTGTTGTGTCCTTTTAATTGGATTTATGTGTACATAAATTGTTAAATAAATAAATAAATAAATTGTCCAATATTTCATAAAGATTTGATAAGTGACAATAAGAAATAAAACAAACACAATATAAACGGTTGAGACGCTGATTTGAATCGGAAATAAGAAGAGAACGAAACTTCTACAAAATTAATGTGTAACAATTGAAATGTTTTAATGTAATTAAGTAATTAATTGCAAGGTTAATATTAAATGCTTACGAATAAACATTATCACTTTTTTATTAGTTTTAGCAATTTATGGGCAAAATAATATTAATAAAAAATTAATATAAATAATACAAATATTTTATATAATTGATAGTACGCTGAGAGTCTTATCAAGAATGTTACTTGAATTTAAAAGATTTATTACTGCACATTTATTTGAGTTATACAAAGAGATTTTATGGTCTAAACAGTAAATTCTTATACATTTCTTAAAATGAATATTGTTTATGTTTTTATTCTATTTTTTACTGGTTTTTTTGATAATATCGTGTTTTGTCTTCCTTCACAGTATGGGCAGAAACAGGAGAGTTTCGAGATAGTGGGCACTCTTCACTAGCGTCAGCTGGCTCCGGAGTGGACCAGTCTTTGTATGCGCCTCCGCGACCACGTCGAGATCGAAAGCACACTGACGATAGTGAGTACTTGAATGCTTGATTTTATTTGAAAAATGCTTAGTTATAAGAACGATTTTTTTCTAATTTGGATATATTATAATTGGTCTTTAAACCATTAATTGAATGTCACAGTAAATCAATTTAACAAAACAAAATATCATTCATGTCGTTATTTTATATCAGTATGTATGTAACTCAAAAGATAATATTACATGTTTGATTATTTTTATGATCAAAATCCCCTCTTTTGGTTCCCATGCGTATGTAATATCAGTGTATACAAAATCAAAGTAATAAGGTAATAAAAATATATGGTGAGGTATATATAAATGATAAGTAAAAATAAAATGGTCGGTAAAAAATCACCCCTACCCTTGACTTGCATGACTCATGAAAATAGGAAACAGTATATAGATTTTTTTAATCGTTTATATTGATAGATTTGTAAACAATATTAATTGTTGTATCAAACTAATTTTTTTTTAGTTATTTGTCACAAAGGTTTACTTTTGATTAGTTACTTTTACTTTGGATAGCTTGGATAGCACAATAATAACAGTCGGGAGAGAAAGTAATTCTTAATTTGACTTTCTTTTATATTTCTATAAATTACAAATCATGCCGTGATTGTGATGCATATCAGAATTTCTCTTCTACCGATCCAGTTACAATTATTTATGTCATAGATATGTAGAATAGTGAGAGTAATTAGGTAAATAAGTAATAATAAATGATAGGTAATATAAATGTTATTTTTTAAATCAGGACCTACTGCTTTGTTATTCATATTTATTATTTAATTATGATATAGTTAAACGTGCATTTTCTAAATATCAGAATTCAGAAATAGGTTCTTAAAATAAACAATATATATTGGGCATAAACTATGTATATTATTATATGCTAAATGCATATTTAAATTTATTATTGGAATATTTAGTCTCAAAGAAGTGGTTTCATTGATCGGATTACAGAAATTTGTGATTGGATTGGTTTGAATTACGCAAATGTTACCGATGAGTTCGCAAAAATTTCTTTTTCTTATCTTTTCCGTGCTTCGGAAAGCAAGTTAAATCATATGTTTTTGGTTGTTTCTTTATTTACCACCTACCACTCGCTTTTGGTAGTCAAGGTGGTATTACAGTACAGGCCGAACTCTGAAAGAAAATAGAAATATAATTTAAAAAAGAATGAAAATAGAAAAAGAGTATTCTTTCATAGAAATGAAATGTAATTTAGTTGATAAAATCAAAAGACAAAGAGTAAAATACAAATTAATTGTCGTCCTAAATCTTATAGTCTGCTGGGTTAGATTATTATCAAAAATTGATTAGGTAAAGAGAAAACGTACATGATTCAACATAGGACCACATAAAGTGACAAACTTTGTACTGGAAGCAAACTGAATAAAGCGTAGGGAAATCTACCGCAAATAGAGGCCGCGGTTTTCTAATGCTTCGTCAAACAGTCAAACGAGAGCCGGGCGAATACTGACGAGACGATAGAACGGACATTATTATGACGTACCTAATATTTTGCAATAAATCATTAGCAGTAGCTTTGTTATTTTGTCGATAAATAAAACTTCAAGCTACACCTTGTGTTGTCTTTTTCATGTTTATCATTTCTTTTGTTTATGTTAATGTGTACACAATAAATAAAACTTTTATTTATTACATTTGTCAACAATAAATCACACCTACTAATATGCCTTTGAATTACATACTCTGATCTCACAACAAGTTTGTATTTAATTTATAATTAAATATTTAAATTGTGCATTGCCTTATCTTATTTTCATATTAACGACTATCAATTACTTCTAGTAAACATTCCACGTATTTTCTAATGATCATAATTTAACCATTTGTTTCTTAAGTATGTTGCTCGATAAGAGTTTACTAAGATAAAACTTATGAATGGCAACGCGATTAAATTTAATACTGTCTAAACCCTGCTTTAAAGTTATAAATATCATAGATTTTGGAGATAAGTCTCTGACATTTGTGCTATCATTATAATGACAATAATGAAGCATAATAATGACAGTAATGATATGTCATATTATATAACTTCGTAATATATACATATAATTATTGTCATTATTGATATAATTACTCAGGGCTTATACAATATCTAGCTAGCAATCTAAATATCTTAAAACCTAAATCTGTCTTCAATGTATTTTTGTCCAATAACTAAAAAATCACAAACTACGCAACTAATTAAGTCTTCCTTCGAATATCACTCGATAAGCACTCGTTACATAACTTTAAAGTAAATAAGAGTGTACATTAAAGGATACGGCGGTTTTATCTATCGAGTATCAGAGTGAAGTGGCAGCGTGTACCGATACACATAACACATGTATGTTTGAGTTGTTGACGTTCGGGCGGGCGAGCCAAAGGTAGCACCGATGATCGATGGTTCGGCGGGCCTCAAAGAGTGTCGCGATAACCATATCGCTCCATATCGCTTGCTATCGCACGGCCCAGGGTTGACTATCACTTATCAAGGAAAACCTCAAAAATAGGTATAATTAGTTTCAAATGATTAAAAACAAGATTATAAAATATAAAATACATACAATCAAAAATTAATTACATGTGATAAATTTTCCCAAAAAGATTAAACCGGTTATAAATCTTCCTTTAATTAATATTTGATTATTACATATTTGTGAAGATATAATGATACAATGATGGCAACTTGATATGCATTATTACAAATTGGTTAACTGTTTTTGTTTATACTAAGGTAAAATAACTTTTAAATAATGCTTTAACATTTTGTTTTGTAGCGCAATAACAAGCACTTCATTCATTTTATTTTGAGGTGGTAACTTTATCGAATATGTATATTCAGTTTATCTTTTATTTGATGTTGGTTAATAATTTTAATAATCAGGTAGTTACAAATATTATGAAATTAGCTACTTAACCCAATCTGTAGCCACATGGGTGCACTGAATAGATCTTTGACAGGACACTGCAAAATATACAGACGCTTATTCAATATGGGATTAAGCGCTTCTGAGTTTTGTTGGTACTATAAACAGGAACGTAAAAAACCAATGGACCTTCTATGTATCTGTGGACCCTAATCCATAAGCAAAACATTCCTATGGAGAGACTCACAATCGATTGAAATGAATATTCTTTAACTTTGATGTTGATGACTACAAAAACAAAGAAATTTTTTTATCTCTAAGTCATCTTTATTGTATTTGGAATGTTCCTCAATTTAATAAATTATTTTGGATATTTTCAACATTTGATGGAAATTTTGTATAAAATACTGATTTAAATCAGACGTAGACCATTTGCAGTCGAGAGTTATTAATTTGTGTGTTTCGTCAACCCTGCCGAGGCCGGCCGATGTTGTATCGGCCGGCCTCGGCAGTAGCGGTGTTAAGCTCTAAGACCATAATCCATTGTGTTCATTACACGCCAATGACATGGCCACCTGAGCAGATTGATCGCTTCAATAACACATTTACATATGTTATTACTAAGCTTCCATGATGATCTTTTGATAATGCCCAATTAAGAATACTACGACGACGGATCCTATATTTTACACTTTGAAATTTAGTTTTGATTTAAATTCGGGATTTAAAGTGCAAGAGACGTGAGTGTAATCGAGATTCATTTCTTTGTCGCACAGCTCGGGCTGTGGAGTTCTCAACCGGCATACGTATTTTCACAGGAAGTTTTATACAAAAAGGTTCCTTGGAAAGACCTGTGAAAAGGCACCAAGTGGGTTAGAAAGTTGGATGTATTCATTATACACACTGAAAAGACACCGCCTGAGCAGAAGAAGTACCTTCTGCTTAATATTTGGCAGTATTGAGTCATTTGCTAGTCAAGTACTTTTAGACTTCCATTATACCATGTATCAATGAAATAGATGATATCTCCATGTTAATATAAAAATCCTATAAGTAGCTAAACAGCAGGTTTTTAAACTGATAGTCTTAGAGAAGAACCAGCAAGTAACTACTTCATACATCAAATAATTGAAGTTTTGAATAAATGAAAATTAACTAAGATTATTATGTTAATTAGTATTATTTAATTGGATTTCTAAAGAACATTATTAGATAATTTAATAAGATTAAAATCGTATGATTGCAGATAAAAAAATATATTGATTCCGACATGATGTTATGAAAAAATATTTCATGACGATTTTATAAAGGTATATAAGAATTAAGGGACGCTTATTAAATTATACATTATACGTTAAAAACAATCAATTTACAATTCGTTACTTAAACATTCCTGTGATTGTTCTTGTGATGGGTTTTAGTAGTTATGCACGAATTACTATTATCCACTTTTAAAATAATAAAAAAATCAGTTCGTTATATTTTTTTATTTCTCTAAGCAACTTATTTTGTTAACAGATTCAGATTAGATGCCTTAGATAATACCTTATTTATGATATCTATTATTATGACATAATTTTAATGAAGCATTTGTAGTGAACGAGACTGGAATCGATAAACGCATACTGTAACTTCGTTGTCAAAAGCTAATTTACTGCGGGGTAAGACCAATATGGGGGAAGAAACTAAAGAGTTTGAAAGACCAACAAAGGTTCAGGGAATAACACTACCATATTGGCCCGATACATATTGATGTTTAATGTACATTTCTAAACGCAACATATGCCTATATTAAGTTAAAAGTTAACCAAGTATAATTTTCCGAAGTTTTAGTAGAAATAAGCGTGTTTCGTGACATTAAACGCGTCTTCTAGAAATGCGTTTTCCTCCGTGTATCTAACAAATATTCTCTATTAGTCCAAATGTATAACATGAACCAAGTTGATTGTAGTTTTGCGTTTCGTATATCACTACTTCGTTCATCTGTGAAGTGTCTTTGAGTACTTTTCATGGTGGACTCTTTGATATCATATATCCCGAATAGTTTAATAGTGTATTAGTATGTGTCCGAACATTATTAGCAAACAATTCGAGCATTGACATGGGATTTCGTGTAAAACCAATATGAGGGTGATTGCCAACGCTTATCAGTAACGAATTGATGTAATAACACGGTATCTCGGCCCCGCACAATATATGAGAACATAAAAGCACAGTTTCGAGTGGTCACCATAGTTATTCACTAAAGACATCCCTTGTACTTACCTCTATTACTTTCATTAATTTTTAATTGTCATTTTGATTTTGTTACGCAAGAATTTTTTACTTCACAAATAAAGTAAAATAGTCTTCGTTTCACTCTCTTATGAAAGTCAAGATTGAAGAATATTAAAATACTAAAAAGAATTGAGTTATTTTTTAAATATTAATAATAATAATAGTTTGAAAAAACCACCTTCTTTGACTACACACTATGAATGACTTTCGCAGACAATGTGGCCCAGGATCTCGGACTTTTTTATATTTCATAGTTGCCAATATAAGTACGTTAAGAATTTTGGGCGATAAATAGATAATCGCACTTTGATATCATGACAATACTCGTCATATTGAACAAATATAACAGTAATTATTAATAATAATCCTATATCGATCAATTCGTAATCCAAATAGCTGAGAACTAATCCAAGATTTTATTATTATTATTGTTAATTGTTTTAAGTAAACAATGTTTTATTTCCTAATTGGTGACACCAAGTGCAATAAAATTAGTTTAAGTATTATAGTGTTATTTAGGATGTAGTTAAATTAGCTAGACATATAAATTACCACTAATAACGTTTGCTATTTCAGATGTTGCTAAATTTTTCTTACGATTTTCATGACGTTTATTTTGACGAGAATAGATTTTAGAGCTGATATAAATTTTATTAAACGTACCGTGTAAACCGTGTTCGTCGATCGTACCATCAAATTTACAGCTGTGTCGTAAAAGTATTAGTTTGCGCTTGCGTTTAATCCCTAGCTTTAGGTGATTGCTACTGGTTTCAAACACAATTATTCTTATTTTGAAGTTGAACTTAGAAAATTAATCTTATAAATATATATTTTTTACTACAGCGTTAAATATATTTTAAATGAATAAAGGAAGAATGGACTTATTACAAAAAGGTTTTGTTGGTATATTTTATTCTAAACGATATCTTATAAAAGGTGCTAAATATTAACTGAAAAACGAAATTTGGAAGGTTTAAATATGAAATTGCAAAAACTAAAACTTTTTGCATGATGAAATCATAAAAATGAAAACGGCTAATGAACGCACCGTGCGTTAAGATTTAATCGCTACTGATATCTTCGACTTAAAGAATTAATCACGAGGAAGACCTGCTACTGAGCTAAATATTATTATAAACGAGATGGTAGAAACCGATCTGTATCAAACTACCAAGTAATTAACGGCATGGTTTGACATAGTTAACCACAATACTGACCCTATTGCACTAAATTGGTAAAATAGAGAAAGTTCAAAAGTGCCTCATGATGTCTGAATCGCAAAAAGAAGCGCTCTTTGCCTTATCTTGTTAACCTTTGCGTAAATTAAGGGATTTGTAGACTCTCTTCTATAATCGCAAACGAACTATGCAATGGCTAACTCCAGCCTAACCTCAAACGCTGTAAAAATGCCTTAAAGAGAAGTTAACTCACAAAAAATCGATGGTAACTGTTTGGCGGTCACTACATAGTGTAATTCACTGCAGCTGCCTTAGATCCAGTCAAGCAATAACAGCTAGTATTGTACATGAATAACTTAGAATATATGACAAAACTCGTAGCAAAACAGTCCCGACGCATCAAACGATCTTCACCATTATGGCTCCATGATAGCTCAATCACTGCTAATACTAGTAGATACCATTTCAACAGGCCCTGCTCTTATAAAACCTCCGTAATCCTTCGCACTTCGTTAGACTTGGCTCCAACTGAATTCCATACATTTCGCGATTTGGACAATTATTCTGCATAGTCAAACATTGAGAAACAGTGCAAAATGTCTTCACATAGTTGAGTCCAGATTCCTAGAGTTCTATCGCAAAGGCATAAATGATCAAATGACGTTGCAATGAGATGGCAGAAATATATAGACAATGAGTGTAAATATTTTAATTAAATAAAGATATTTACAAATTTGTTACATATTGTTTTTTGAATATTTCAGTACTAAACGGCAATTTCATAACCCCTAATATTAATGAAGAAAATATTAAAATATAAACGTTAGTTTTAATGTTAAAAATGTTTATGAAACCAGTTTTTTTATTAACTAAAACAGCTTTTTCAGGTAATCGTCCACTTACGTCAGAACCAACCATCAAGACAGAATCGACGACTCCAGGTGTTGGGCCAGACGACCCGTCTTTAGACGACAAAGGAGACAAAAAGAACAAGCGCCAACGCCGTCAGAGAACCCACTTCACCAGCCAGCAGCTGCAAGAGCTGGAGGCTACGTTTGCCAGAAATCGCTATCCTGATATGTCCACGCGTGAAGAGATTGCCATGTGGACAAACTTGACGGAAGCAAGAGTTAGAGTGAGTACCTAATTTTTTAGAAAGATATTTATTCCCTTCAAGCGGTGCCCGCGATTAATGGGCATTTCGTTCGCACCAAAAATCTCAAACTGTCCGCTGACTTTCTAACATTCACTTTACTCTTTGCCGTTGTGTACTCGAGTCCCTGTGTCATCATGCGCAAGTCTTAAAAGATTCTTGCCTTAAAAAGGAAAATGATCTTTCATAGAGTCTCTTCCTTTCCGTGTCAAGAACCTTTATCATAGGATCACAATGATTTTTAAAATTTTTCTTTTAAGTAGTCGCAATCGAAGAATCAGGCTATTATTAGTATATGATTTTTTTTGTAATTCGCCAGGTCTCGCTTACATACAAAACAGATTCGAAAATAGTTCATTTGTGTTTAAATTAAATTATTAATTTATTCACGATTACGTCAAATTTTTGTAACATTTTCACTTGTATGGATCGTACGTTTCGCACCTTTTTATTTATAATATTAATTTTATTCAGAAAGCCAACAGCGTAAACATTAATAACCAAAAGTATAGCCAAAAATAACATGGTTACCTAATTTATTCAATAATATAATTGTTATTGTAAGTAAATTTGTCAATGTGGTGATAAGGACTAATTATTTAATTTTTTTAAGGTATACTCTATTGTTTATATTGTTTTAAAGGTTCAAATGGTACTTTCGTTACTGTATCTGTATATCTCCGTTATCTAGTATCCATAACACAAGCTCTAAATGATGCTTACTTTGGGCTGGATATTAGGTGTGAGTGTGAGAAATTATTATGCCCTACAACTTTCCCATGTAAGAAGGAATGTGCTTGGCAGTGGGTCGTAGGTATATGCTGTTAATGATGATATAAAACTATCAGCCCAGCGCTATTATTCAAAGAGTGAAATTTAATATCACAAAATCTTTGCCTCAGTATAAATAAATAAAAACTGATAAAAAGTTATTTAAATACACAATGTCTACAGTTGCCAGAAAGTGTCTTCACTCAAATAAATTGTCGTTCCGCGACATGTGAAAGTAAAAAAAAATATGTTCATAAATGCACGTGGAATATAAATCGTTTGGTTTTATAGACAGAGACAAATCATACGAGTTATTGTTTCATTTAATGTTAGTGTAAATATGGTAAATTGGATTTGATTCGTAATGTGAGATACATAGTTTTCTCAAAGCTCAAAGTTTTTCAAAAGCCCAAAAAACATCTTTTTCAGTAGAAAGTTTTTCATTGCCGCCTATGTAAATGTTTTACAGTGGAGCTTATTTCCCTGCATATAACTTATTTTTAAAGTGTGGTATCTGCTGCATTTTGTAAATTATATATAATCCTTCATTTTGAATTTTAGTTTATTGTATTACAAAGGATAGTAATTGATTGTTGAGTGCCTCTATCTTGTTATCCAGAAGTCCCAGGTTTGATTGATTACTTCTTTCGTATTCGAAGCCTTCTCGTCGAATGACTTCTCGTCGTAGCTATTTTATTTTGTAAAGAAAGACTTTTAGCAAGAAGACAAATAAAACAGATAGTTATGTATTAGGATGTCTAGACTATGTTTGTTGCAAAAAAAATATTGATCGATATATTTTTTAGTCAATAACGAAGACAAACAGGAGAGTACAAAAGATCCATCACAATACGGGGCTAGATGTTTAGCTAATCGTCGCATCCGGCGCGCCTTAGGTATTTTTGTGCTGCGCCGGCCGACGGAACACGGGATCCCTTAATCCGTGTGGATTTGAACCGTCTATTTCGGTCTCTTCATAATCCTGGGCTTAATTTTGATCGCATCCACACTCACTGTCAATAGTTTTGGAGGCCCGTTAGATTCTGCGGCGGGGACGTGTTCAGTGCTGCGGATGCGTCGGATGCCTTTTTGTTTCTTCGCTATTTTGAAAATTTAAATATAGACAATCTTTAAAATTTCCAAATTATTATAGTTTTTAAATGAAAAAGTCTTTATTGGATAAACTTCAGCATTGCATATCTTCTGTTCTTTTTTGTTGGCATATTTATGTTTACCTGGATTGCCTTTTTCTACATATCATCATATCATATTCATAATTAAGAAATGGTATTGATTTGATATAAGTACAGACCTCAAAAAACAAAATATTATTTTAGTATCTCCTGTTTTAAAAGTACGCTTCATGGCCGCAAAAATCGTTACGTATAATGATTTTATTAATAGTGAGGCGTAAATCGATACTGTCCGAACGAGAGCGGTTCAAGTGTTGAATATTAATTTCAAGTAATGTGCTGCACTGAGTCGGCCCTGTGTGTTCTTCAAAACATACCAATTTGTATTCGATAGGGTTGACGGATTGATCTTTACAATATTTATTTTAATTTTAAAAGATACTTAATTGAACATGAAAATATAATTAATAATTAGCCTTACTTAGACATGTTCATTAAGCTATTTATACAATATATTAACATATTTAACAGGGTTTCACTACCTGTTCAATATGTTTTGTTTGTCTCACTTATATGGAAAATGAAGAAGTTAATGACACGAGCGGTGTGTTTTCATAAACAATGTAATTGTAATAAAATAAAATAAATTATCTACTAAATTTATCGTCTGCCATATTGAATTTATGATTCTATTGTGCTAACCTGGGGATTGATTTATGAAAAGGATAATAATTCTGTTTAAAAGAAAGAATAAAAGAAAACGAATTGTGTATTTTGAATACAATGAAATGCATATACAATCAAACGTAATAACTATTTACGCTTTGGTTAAATAACTGTGATTCAGCTTAAGCTCTGAATTTCAAAACGATCCTCGAATCTCTGTTATTTTAATTAATAATTATATCAAGGATCTTTGTCAGCCCTGACTTGGGATTAGCGGGGCCGTCCGATGCTCACACCCGCGCGCTCTTCCAATAAATCTGTGCGCGCGCGCAACGATAAATCGTGCCACATTATTTTTGTTACCGCCTCATTTGAGCCAATGACCCTCTTTGCCGCTTATTGACTCATTACAAGCTAATATACGAGATGCTAATTTCAATGTTTTCTTTAAACCGTTTACATCCAAATTAGGAGTATCAAATCAAACCATATGTTTATGGCATTGACGCGTTTTCTTTCTGAATTATTAATCATAATTATGATATTTTAAATATCACGAATACGATTTTTTGAGCTAAAATATATGAGTAAGTTTCTCGATATAGTTAATTTCTACTTCTACCCTTTCTATTGTATTAATTCTAACAATTAATTATTATGTAATTATTTAGATTCATAAGTCAATGTCAGTTTAAATCCGGTATATATATTTGATTTATATATATTAATTAAATTTGTCAATATTATTTTACTGTCAATTATTTTATGGGCTCAAAGAGTGTTAAATCGAATACAAGAGTCCACCTAGGTCGTATCTTAAATTCTAATTCCAAGCAGCCTAATTTAAAATACTAAATTTTATTTTATTCTTAGTAATTGTGCAAAAAGATCTTAGTACTCATGGAAATAGGTTTCTAATTCCCTTTGAATAATAATCACGTTTGTCAAACTTTAGCCGTCTTGGATTATTTAAACTCAAATTATTAAATTAACTCTTGTTATCGACTACTAAGTTCCCAAGTTTCTAGATAATTTCTAAATTGAAACCATACAATGAATTGCGTTATGCGCTCAAAATCAAAATTCAATCAATTCGGTTAATTGCTGAAGTGAAGTTTGCATCATGTGTATGACGTCACAATTTGCTGATAACCATCCTATCCTTAATTTAACTGCAAAGTATATTTGGTTAGGAGCCCGAAAACAAACACTTTTAACATTTAAGAAAATATATTAAATAATATTTCTTATTTCTTCTTATATTTCATACAAATTAAGGATAATTAAGAGCTTGTTTTACCTATGTATACTAGATTACACAGAAATACACGAACACCACATAGTTTTTATTTATTCAGTGTAGATAAATATTCTAATTAAAAAGAAATGTTTTTGTTATAATTAACATACAACTCCCACTTGACTGTACCAAGGAGATCCAAATAGAGCTGTACGCGTCAATCCAATCGGCCATGAAACAGCTCCTGACACATTTCATTTGCCGCGAATATTGTGGGGTGTGCCGTCTGACGCGTGACGTGGCATTACCACCCGATATAAATATTCTTCTAATAATTCCTAGTACCTGTCATGTGGAACAGTTGATATTTAGAACGGCAGCTTACGACAGATTAAGATGATGAAGCCCGAATCATAAACCCTTTAAGTAAGCGATGACACCTGACAGTATATTTTAATAACTTCAGCATGTTTAGTAATACTAGGTAGTGACATTTGGATCTCCCAGTGTCCAGTATGCTGTGGACAAAATGTATATTGGTTTTTTTTAGCTTCCAGTTATTCAATATTCGTCAAATCTAAGCTAAAGTATGACAAGGCATCTTATAAGAATATATTCTATATTCGTATTACTATGTTTTGAAAAGATCTTTGTAATCAGATGTATTGTTTTCATGTCGTTTTAGCTTTTTTAAATAGTACACACTATTTTTTCATATTTTCTAAAGCCCAGAGGTATAATTCATAAGATTTACATAAAATATGATTATGGATGTGTTAAAGTATCTAAAAATTACAAAATTAAATATGATAATTATTTGTGTGCGAAGAAAGAATATAAAATTTGAAAGTTTTATCCTGATAATTAGTAAAGTCACAGTAAAGAGTAAATATATTTTTGAAGCATTTTCCGTTTAAACATCCTCTCTCCATATAATGAAATAAATAAAAACTCGACAGTGACAAAGGTTGTTTCCCGATCAACAGATGTAAGATGGGAAAACATTTTAGCGTGCGCTTTACGTGTGTGCAAAAAAGGCGTGTATCAAACGAGATCGCGGACACGCAGGATGGCACGGAACATTATTTATTTTACGTGGAGCCGGCCGACTGTACTCGGTGTTTTTGCAAAGGCTTTTAGTGCACGCCCCGTCTGTGCTTGCAAACAGTTTAGCGGGCTTTGTTTTTACACCAGATCTCACTGTGATACGCAATCACGCTCTGATAGATCAGCGAAGGTGCTAATCTCCGTTAAACTCTCGTTAGTTTATATTTGTTTCTGGTGTATAACGTGTCTACAAACATACAGGGATTTTTGGAATGGAACCTTTGGTACCGGCTAAGTGGTTGAATATAGAACAACTACTTAGAGTATTAACTAACAATCTTCGTATATGGAGACTGCTTATTGTCAGGCGTTGTTTATTATATAAATAAAACTTAAGTTCAAATAAGTTAAAAATCATTATTTATTGGAAACCCCATTAAGTGTTAATATGCCATTGTGCATTGAATAGTAACAAATTTTATTTAGGTGGGTATATTTATAAAAGCTCCAAGATAATCATATAAGTAATCAAATAATAAGAAATTTGATAAAATTCATGAAAATTTAGTGACTTAAGGGCTCCAAGATAATCATATAAGTAATCAAATAATAAGAAATTTGATAAAATTCATGAAAATTTAGTGACCATTTCCGTAAATTAATAAGGTCACTGTTGAGAATGAAACACCATGTCGCTTACGACGTGTATATTGAACAACTGATAGAAAAACAATAGAGTATATAAAAATATAAAAAATATGAATTCAAAAATTATATAACATAAAGTAAACCAGCTAGTCCGCAACAGTCCGCTAAATGTATCGAAAAAAATACTAATTATACGTAGATATCAAAATGCTCTTGATTACACAATCCAAAATATAAACTTCAGATATTTTTCATGCGTTACTAAAGTTTTTTCAGATTTTCAAAACATAGTTAATAGTGTACAAAAACTTCGAATTATGTAACGTTGACAAGCTGTGCTTCGGTGTCCCTGGCTGAAACCCAAAAAGCAATAGCTGAAGTGATAAACTGACACGAAGAATTTGTTTTAGTAAACATGCAATAGAGTGTTAAGGTACTTGGGTTGGTAAATTTATTTTATATCGGATTCTCGTGCCAAGAAATATCTGTCTATAAATCTAAACTTTAGTTACCTAACTTAAAGCAGAATTTTGATTCCAATTTATATTGTAATGAACATCTACATAGTAGATGTCAAATGTATTATCCAAGTTGTTTTGATAGTTATAGTGTTGTGATCTTGCGGATTTTCTGTGGTATTACAGAGAGATTTAAATCAATGAATGGAGCATGAAGTCTAGTCATTACGGCTCCGACCTCATTTTGAGCCAAGTCATCTTTCTTAATCATAGTTTATATGCTACAGAAATTAAATTTAGTTACTTTATCCTTTTTAGTTAATAATGAATTTAATTACTAGTGTATTGTGGTAAATTTTCACTTATTAGGTACAAAAACTCACAGTTTACCCTCTTTTTTGTTTAATACTGTTCATGGTGAAAGAGTTCCTTATTTAACCTATCCTCATGCAAAATGTTGCAAATCTTCATATTCTCTAATGACTCCAATTTTAATAGAGTTGGTGACACGCAACTAATAATTTTTTGCCTTCCATCCAAAACGTAGAAAGTTACTTAAAACTGCTGCTGTTTTCTGTGAAAATTTAAATAATTTTCTAAAAAAGCATTCCTTATAATTGTAGCAAATGGATCCTGTGAGTCTTGTGTACCGGAAACCAGTTCGTATTAATAAGGAACTAAGGGATTGTTTAAGAGTGATCTTAAAGGTTTTGTGGTAATACTATCAGTAATGTGTGTCCCGTCATCCTGTCATTTCGGAAACTAGCCCTTAGCTCAGCAGGGTGCATTTAATAATCCACCGGGAGCAGGGATATCATCACTTACTTTTGTTGGTGGATTTTGGGTTTGGAATATCATTGGTTTATTTTCCATTTATCACTTATTTATTCACTTAGACTCACTTCACTCATAGATAATGATGAAAAAAAAATAGTTATAAAAAAAATATTATAAGTTTAATTTATATAGGGCAGAATGGCTTATTCTTTAGTTTTTCGTAACTTATTTTTTTCACCTCGTCGTAATTAGTATGGGCTATCTAACTTCCTTATTATAATTATTATTCTAAAGACATACACGTCTTTAGAATAATAATTAAAATGATTATCCTAAGTAATTATAATAAAAAAATTATAATTTACAGCCAAGAGAAAGAGTTTTATTGGGGTTGATAAAAAACTAGCGCATTGAAAACTCAAATAACCGACCCAACCCAAGATACATACTATGTGGTATGTGTACGCTACAATAAACAAAGCTTTCTTTATCTGCATACCGGACTGCAATTTAGTAGGTAGAGGGTACATATTCCTTAGTTTCGTAACAAAATTGGAAACGAAAACGACAACCCTAATACAGCCACGTGTCAATTCTGAGTTTATACGCTCTATCCGTTTATACGAGCGCGTGTTTATTTGACTTCGCAATAGAATCTGCACAATCGAATGTAGTTCCTGTCTTACTATAAATAAGAACTACTATCTCTTCTCCCCACTTACGACCACCCGTTTGGGATGAAAGCGTAGTTTGATTGATGACGTTAATAAAACTTTGATTCCAGTTTAATTTAAATTTAAGGCAATTTAGCGACCCTGCGGTCTGGGTGACCGTTAAATGTTTCATTAAAGTGTAAGGAGCATTATGCCTTTAGTTTATTGTGTTAAGTTTTTAATAAACTATTATATTATAATGGTTTTGATTTACTTACATAAAATAGTAATTTTCTATGTATCTAAGTAGGTATAATTTAACTCTATGCTTTGAAGTCACTAAATAAAAATCAGTTATTTGTCTCGAAAATTGAGCATTAAAAAAATAATGTAGCCGAATATATCTAAGTTCATTTTATGAAGAATCATATGTGGTTCGGTCTGTCAAAGTCAAACTCAAAATAACTTTATTTAAATAGACTCATTTACTAAGTTCTTTTAAATCGTCACAACAGGGAATATGTATGAGAAAAACAAATAAATGTAATTAAAGGCAATAGTGATAACTTTAAGTGGGTATCAACCAGGCATTTACAAATAGTCCCAGTTATAGAATTTAAATATGTACTAAATAAATTGTTAGTTTTAATTTTAAATAATATTTATTATAAAATTAAACCTGTGACACAGATTGTGAAAAATTCCACAACCACTACTTTCCGTTCCTAGACTTAAGCTTTTAACTAATTTTTAACACACGCGTTACATGCAGTAATTCTGGTTATTTTTCTTTTCATATTTTTTTGAGAAATCTGAACTTATGTAAATAAATTTTAAACAATTGAATTTTCATTAGGGACTTATAAATTTACCTATTTTGTTCCTAAATTATATTTGTAATTTTATGCAATAAAAAATTGTTCAAAACTCCTTTGAATGTTCTCACCAAACAAGCGAGTTTGAAGGAAACGCTTCGCTTTTATTTTTGCAAGTTAATATAAAGTAACTTGCGATGTTCCTATGTATGTAAAAGTTGCCTGTCAAAATTTGCAAACAATTTTGCAAATTTTGACACGATTGGGCTGAATATAAAAAAAGTTAAAAAAATATTTATTTTAATATAAATAATTTTTAAAAAATAACGAAAAGTTAAGCTTGAGAAGAAACTACACTATCATATCAGAGTCGCAAACTTTAGTTCGCGTAATTTTTACTTTTATTAGGATTAGTTTATTCAAAAAACAGGTTTTTTAATTTTTAATTTTCATTTGATTTCTTAGCTATTTGTGCATATTTTAAAAACTCTTTTATTCAAAGTCGTCTTTTAATCCTGAAAAGCCTCGAACTGAATGAATAAATATACTTATGACTTCAATATACTAATCCATTCACTGCGTCTAGTTTAAAGCACCTTCAAAACTACCGTACAGTTTGTACAGCAATGAACTAAGATTTATAGTTGAGGCCTTTAGGTCGTCCCCATTACTTAGTAGGAGCTATCAATCTTTCACGTTCCCTGCATCATGCAGCTTGATACGTTCGTCCATGGGGCATTTTATCTCTAAATTGCAGCTTCACTTCGAGAACAGGGATTTAAGGACATCGACATCAAATCCGAACTATCAAATTCTGAGGTGCAATGCCGATTCCAATATCAGTGAATCTTAACCGAACCATTTTGAACATTTTGACGACTGTATTAATTTAATATATTCCACGGCGCATCAGTTTATGTTCAAATTTTGTCTGTGGTTTATCTGATAAGTGATGCGTCAATAGTCCATGCCTATTAATACACACTTTATTTCTGAGAAGCCGGACCGTCTGTGTAGACTGTTTCACGTTTAAATAAAATCATCTTTTGACTATGATTCACACAGATCCTCTACAAAGCTCAGTGTTTCATTTTCAGTCGATACGTGATCTTTCTTCATTCTATTATCAGAAATGGTTTCATAGAATACTAGGTGCTATGTCTAATACGTACTGTAAAACTGCTTATATCTCGACTGAATAGAGTTTACCAGACGCACGCACAGTGTTTTGTCAAATTAACTTTTAGGTCGTGTGCTTGGATTGGCCAAGTTATCATGGAGTATAATCGTAGTAGTTTTTATTTGATCAAGTCCTTATGTCTCTAATAAAATTTGTCTGGTATTGAAGACCTTTAAAACTATCCTTGAGTGAAGTACAGAAAAGAGGTTTGTGTAGTATTCTTACTAATATTAAAAAATAAGGTGCTTTATATGATAAACATACCCTTGTGCAGTGGGGTCACGTAACACCAATACAATCAATTAGGAAGTCCGATTATATCTTTATTGTTACAACTGTAACTGGCGTGAGCTACTCCGTTGGAAATCACATCATCGTATTGCCGCGACTTAGCCATAACAGTAAAGGGGATACAGGTAATGCCACCATCTATATTCGGCCCTACAGTACGTATTTACTTGTAATGTTCGGGTAAACACATTGTAATTGAGCAAAATTCAAGATATTTCTAGATTTTCTTCTTATAAAGTGCTCTTTGTAAACGTTTGTTCTTTTACTAGGGTAACAAGAAGTAATCCATGGGCCTGATTCTATATGTAAATGTATGTTTTATGTATCCTACTTTTTCGTTATGGATTGGAAAAGGATAGCAAAAATTAGAGAGTATAAACAAACCATAAACAACTTTAGACATCATGTTTAGAATTAACTTCCCAAAACCTACATTCAATTAAGTCGAAAATTTAAAACACTATTTTAAATATCGTGTGGCATGACAACTATCTTTCTTTCAATCATATTGGGATAACGAGAGGCACAGCTGTTAAATTTAGATTAAGATTAATTTAAAATCAGGGCCATTAACATAACTAAACTAAATAGCCGCCGTATAAGTTAAAATATTGATTCATTTACAATACTGTAATATCAAGCAAATGTGGGACTTTATAATCTATACATGATGGTTTTGCTTTTGGGGTGTTCAATTTCACATGTCAAATATGTTTACATTCAACGCTTCATAAACAAAAACCACCCGTAGATAGATAATAGAAACCCAGCATTACATGACAAAAAATTTCAAATATTTCTTTAAAAGTTGTGTGCAATATTTCTAAATGGTCTCATTTGTTAAGGCAACCACTTTCATCCTCCTAGCCGCCCAGGGCTAGTATTATGGCCCAAACTTCTCTCATGTTCCTAAATGGGTCTATGCCCATCAGTGGGATGTATATATAGACTGTAAATGATCTATATGCAATATATTTACGAACATATGAAAGAATTATAATACAGAAATGGACAATTAAAAAAACAGTGAAGATACAATTAATAATATTCCATAAAATATTCCGAAATTGGTATTTTGGTGACCAAAAAATATTTCAAATATTTCACAAAATGGAAAGAAACTATACCATATTTGTGGTCAAACAACGGTATTTTATTTAAAACTTAATAAATTATCCATAAATGGAATGGTTACCTACGATGAGATAACATTAGGGATAAATACGATTACAGTAAAATGTTTATATAAATAGAAAATGTTATAGACAACAACAGGGCTTCTCGTATGTAATCTATTACCAAGGTAGTTCCACAAATACCTATCTATATATCTAGTACATAAGCGAACCATACTTATATACTAAAACTTCATAGTAACATTTAACTTTTAGGAATGCCCCAAAAACCTAAACTAATTTATTAGCTAACTAAACCTATGTACTTGAGAACACGACTAGACGTTTCCATCTAAGACATTGGCCTCTTGGACTCCTTGTGCGACAGTGCTAACGCTAAAATAGAGCATTAATAACACCCTACCCAACATTGATTTCAGTATTTAAATTGTTAAGATTATTTATCATACGCCTAATTTCGTGCTCTAATATCAACTCTATAAACTCTTTTATTGCAGTTAATTAAATCACAGCATTAAGCATTCCCCTAGTAAGCAACCAGTAATGCTAAATGAATGAATGCTCAACAAACATTAGTATCGATTTCGCGAGCGTTAAAAAATGGTCCCTCCTTTGAACGAGGGCGCTGGCGGTCACCATCCTGCAATAATATATTTAAAGGATTAGCCCGTCGCAATATCGCGACCCTTCTCGGCCGCCCGCCGCGCGGCTCTATTCAAATAATGGAAATTATTTCCACATATGTGCACCTAAATAAATATCATTGTCATTATTGAACACCCCTATGCGCATGTGGAGCTATTTTCACCCGTTTGTTCGCGGTTTCGATGGGAAACACCGTATGGCAATGCTTTTTGTTTTGAGAATTATGCTTTTGTGATTCAATTGATGGGGTTTTGGGTTTTCATTAGATTCGGTAGCAATAGTTCCGGTTTCAGTTCCATCTTTGCAATGAATTCCGAGATAATATTGATTAAGTAATTATTTGAAGGTAAACATATAACAGCACTGTTACTTTAGCATAAAACACGCATTTGCTGCGTATGTGAATTTGTGAAATTTATGTTTCGAAAAATAAACGATTGTATATGGGGTGGAAACGACCGTTTATGTTCACTTAACCGAGGAAAGAGGGTATTATTTACCGTTTCGGCTGGGTGAACCCGCCACAGTGAGTGAGACAAATACCGCTGGCGGCACAATATTTATTGCACTCGGTACGTGGATTGCGCAATTTATCGCGGAGATGTCGTCGCACGTCGGGCGATCGATCGCACGGTGACGGACGCGCGCCATACATCACGCCGCGCGTTATCTGCGCTCACGGCGACTTATCGCTGCCTCCGGCCTGCTGTGCTAAACAACGGCATCGATTGTGCGGCGCAGGCAGCGCGGTGGTGCGCCGTCACGGCCGCTGCCGTTCATTTATTGCGGCGATCGGCTCGCGGCCTGCCGGGGTCCCGCCCAATCGCGACGCTCGTTTATCTTCATTTCGTGGCCGCAATTAGACGGGTCGTTGCCTGCGGCCGGCGCACGCGGGCGGGGCGCTGCCGACGCTACGTGGCTTGAATACGGCGCAACGACTCTCTGTCAACTTTGTAATGAGTAAAGTTAATAGCTACGCAACCCAAGTCGCCTGGTTCTGAATCTCGTTAAAAGTTGGTATACTTCGTTATGGTGACACCGGTTGGGTGTAATATCTGATTTTGCAGGTTCCTCCTTTCCTAATGAGGTACGAGTCGAGCATTAATAATTTCACTAAAATCAGCAGGATATTTCAAGTTACAATTTGGACATCTCAATTCTCGCATATTTTAGAGATGTACCTATATTAGTTCCAGTCGTTTTATGATTATAATTTGTCTAAAGTATTTTACATTGTTGCAGGTATGGTTTAAAAACCGTAGAGCGAAATGGCGGAAACGAGAAAGAAACGCAATGAACGCAGCAGCAGCAGCCGCCGCAGACTTCAAGAACGGTTTTAGCACACAATTTAACGGGCTCATGCAACCGTTCCCTGATACAGATGCGTTATATACATCGTATCCATATAACAACTGGGCAGCTAAGGTTCCAAGCCCACTCGGCACTAAAAGCTTTCCATGGCCTGTGAATCCTTTAGGATCCGTTGTGCCAGCGAGTCATCACCAGGGTTCGGTTAATTGCTTCAACACAGCAACATCAATGGGGGGCGTTGGGAGCGGTGGAATGGCAGGTGTGGCGGGTTCGGCGGGTGTTGGGGGTGGTGTAGCACCCTGTCCGTATACAGCACCGCCTAATCCGTACAGCATGTACCGTGCAGAGCCGTGTGCGGTGATGTCTTCGTCGATTGCGTCGTTGCGATTGAAGGCGAAACAGCACTCGTCAGGGTTTGGCGGAGGCTACGGCGGGGTGTCGCCTGTGTCACGCGCGGGCTCGGCGCCGCTGTCGGCGTGCCAGTACGCTGGCGGCGTGGGCGTGTCGGACCGCGTGCTCTGAGAGGAGGCGCGCGGCCGCGACGAGGCCCGCTCGCCGCTGCTCGCGCGCGCCTCCTAGTCGCCGCCCGCGCGCCGCCCCGCAGACGAAGCTCCCACTCAGGGCCTTTACAGGCACCTCTGGGACTGGTTCGACTGAGTGATCGTGCGTAAAGACTCCTCTGTGGTATTATTGAATAGAATATTTGACGTTGTCACGCCTAAAAAAAGTTACTTTTATAAAGAGCCTTCATTATAACATTTCTTAAAATCTTATATCTTTTATTATATATTTTATTGAACTTCAAGTATGTTTGTAATTCTTGACATAAGCCTTTATTACTAGTCAGTGAGGAAAATTTCCCAAATAAACTTTAAAAATAGGTACATACATGTTTCTTCCATGGTATAAACATTACAAAGCAGCACAGCGTCTAATATTCTATTCAGCAAATGAATGTTGATTACTGGACAATGTTGTTATTTATTTGAACCCGGCCTCAGAGGAGTCAATTACTTTAAGCGGTTGAAGGGTGTGTTTCGCGTTGAGATTATTCTTTACTTAAATCGATAAAGGTTCGTATGAAACTTTTGGCAATAAAGATTTAACGATTCTTAGAAGATGTTAATGTAAATATGTAGTTATGTATCTACGTATACCAAAGCGATGTGTGCAATTTTTATAAGCTTATGATGTACTTAGTTGGTTAAGTCCTGTATAGGTTTTGACTATTTAGACTAAAACTAAATATTGTACATATTTTAAAATGTAGACTAGGATTGTTTTTGCGCACAGTTTGTGTAAGTGAATATATTTTTGCCTAATATAAAAATTAGTTTTCCAAAAATTTGCGTTGGTAAACATGGAAAGTTGGCGTGACAAATTTGCAATGAATATTTAAATAAAACTTAAATCAATTCTTGTTACTTTCTGTGTGCAATCACGTTTGGCAATCATAATGGTTACAATATACATATCGAACCTTCGTACATACTTATCTAAATAATTCTAAAACAGATATTTGTCAATTATAACTATAAACCTTTATTCGTTATATAATACGCTATATACGAAGGGTTTTGCCAGCTTTTCAGGTTTTCCTATCTTGGCAAGTAGTGAATATCATTTGTTATCTTGTATAATACTTACTAGTAAAATTTCATTTTTTGGCATTTATTAACGACATATTTGGGATTTCAATAGGTTCAGATTCTACATAGGATAGATAAAATTTTCTTGAATCAAGAAATTCAATTGAAAGTCTAAGAAATAAAGCTAATTAACTAATTACTCCTCTAGAAAAAATAAATCTCTAAAATATGTTGAGAGGGCTTATTTATATCTTATATTATTCGGTATACTTATCTGATAATATGTATTCAATCTTAGCATATTTTATTTAAAAAATTACTTGCTTAATGTTTGGGACTAAACAAATAATAATTGAAATATATTACATCTTAATAATATTTTGTATATTTCAGTGACAATTTATTTGAGTTCTCATTTATTAGGAAAACGATCTTAGTCGTAGTAAAAAATATTTAAAATTCATGTAAATACTGAAACCCTACATAATTTATCTGTAAAATAATTAT
The DNA here is from genome assembly GCA_943193645.1 of Acentria ephemerella. Lineage (NCBI taxonomy): Eukaryota > Metazoa > Arthropoda > Insecta > Lepidoptera > Crambidae > Acentria > Acentria ephemerella. Next base: position 9,751,462 of record OW971881.1, read on the forward strand.
AATCAATGAGATGTAGGTAAAATAATATGTAACTTTTATATCGTCAGATTTAACTGAAATGTAGAGGCGGTCAGTATGACCCGTTCAGTGTATATTTTTTTATTTATTTGAAGGATTTTAAATTGAATATATATAAATAATCGTCTAATATTTATAACAAATGAGGCTATCCTATGTTTGTTAGTATAAATATTTCATGACGATGACTCAGTGTTGTATTTAATACATGCAAGAAAGAATTATTACGAATTACGTATTTAATTCATTTTCAAAGCGTCTGCAGCATATTAGAGCTTCTTGGTATGACTTCATGGCATCCAAGTCCTTAAAAATAAAAGCACTGTTACTTGGTAATTTACATTCATTTCTTAAACATACATTTGACTAGTAAACAAAATTGAAAATGCGCACGTAAAACCATTAAAATATTGAAGCGCTCCTATCTATACCAAAAATGCAATCAGATATTTTAAACAGTATCCGAAAATATTAATAACGTGTTTGCCCAACGACTGACATATTATCGTAGGTAAGATAAACGCTATTTCGTGCAACTAATTTTGCGTAAATAGTCATAAAATGGAACATATTAACTTAAATGAAAATAGCCGCCTCCAAATGAGATTAACGCAACTAGGATCTCATAATTTATTTAAATAATTTATTAACACCCGCATTGAAATGTAAATAAATGTAACTATATGATAGTTGTAAGCATTTCTAACTGTATATTTTAGTTTACGACACGAATTAGATTAACCACATCCGTGTGCCTGAAATTGTTAAGACATTGAAACCTTTTCAATACGAATTTTATAATTCTGCATCACATTAATCATATTTTCTATATAATAACTCTACAATATCTTTGACTTCATAATAAATGTGCAACGATTTTAATTAAATTGATCTTTAATATAAAAAAATTGGGTTTAAAAATCTTGGCAATACCAAAAACAGTAGTTTTAAGAATTCTGTAAATAAATTGATATACTTAAACGTTCATAATTAATTATTGTTTGTTTAGTACAAATAAAAGCAGTCATTGTAATTTAGTTGTCAAATTAAATGTTAACTGTACTTATTTTTATTCATTAAATGACATTTTGGGAGCTGTATCTGTTTAAATATTATTAGTTTACAATTTAGCCGAAGGGTCGTCGTGGAATAAGTTCCTGTTGTTACTAAAAATGTAAATAAATTTTATGTCTCTTATTTTAATATAGCGAAAGGTATCGAGGTTTTCGTTTTATACATATCAAACAAAATGTCTACAAACAGCAATAGTTTGTTGAATTTTGTGTAACATAAGGAAATAACAATTGTTTTGTAACTTAAAAACCTCTAGTCATAATAAAAAATGTCACTGAGAACTTTGTTGTTTTATTTAAGTCGCTTTCCTATTTTGACTGTAAAGCAATTCGCTACTTCGTCGTGAAAGGAAAGGTAGCCAATATAACTGCGAGGTATTGGGGGTATTAACATCTCTGGTCTACAGAATGTTAACGAACCGACAATGTCAAGTGATAGCTTAATGATAGAGGTTAAACTATGAAGTTCCCGCTTAGTACTGAAAAATGCAAACAATTTTCTTCAAATTCAAAAATGCAAAATATAGTCCTTTTGTGATTATTCTAGAGGATCTACTTTTCGTTATAATAATCGTTTATCATATTTTTATTAATTAAGAACATCTTCTTTTCCACTTTAAAAAATTTAAAGTATCACACCATGTAGGTTTAATTTAAATTTAAAGTAGCCAGTGCGTTAAACTGGCATACTCAAATTTAAACCTATATATATAACTAAGGTATCATCATTTGTTTATTTTAGATTCCTTAAATAAAAAAGTATAAATAAGAAAAGTATAATTCAAGGATGTCTGCTAAATATATCTGTATAATTCAGTGTACAGTGTCTGCTAAATATATAAGTTACTTTTCGATATTCCTTACGAATTAACTATAAAGGGTAGTAACTTTGAAAATTATGTTTTTATCATAGTTTATCGTAACTGGCTACCATATATTTAATTATTTAGTAGTCGATTGCGGTATAAGTTATAGAATGACTGAAAATTTAAATATTTTTGCATATATCTATCTATATATATAATATATATGTGTATATATATATATATATATATATATATATATATATATATATATATATATATATATATATATATATATATATATATATATATATATATATAATATATATATATATATATATATATATATATATATATATATATATATATATACACATATATATGTTTGAGGAATTATTACAATTTACTCAAAAACGCTGCTACAGGTGATTTCATCTCCCTATACTTGGCAAGCAAAATGTATGGGCGCAGGGATAATATTAATTATATGTATTTTTTGTACATCAATACTCATTGAGTAATAATTTTGATCCGTAATTTTAAATTTTCAATTCAAACATTTATTTCTGGCCACATAATAGTTCCATAGTCAGAAAGATACAAATTACATTTTAGTTGCTCATTCAATTTTCGCTTATATATGTAATATTTGATATATAATTATTTCAATAAATTTTTCGTGTATAGTATTTTTATAGTAGTTATTCAATTGAAAATAAATGTTATTTAAGAAAGAAGAAAATAAATATAGGTACCCCTGAAAGTCTCTGAGACGACGAAAGCATTCAAAAACCCTTCAAAACGCTCCCCAAAGTGAGACGTTATCTACCTCAATCAACAATGATTAAGAATTTTTGTCGAAGTCTTTAGACTTCGGTATACAAAAACCGTCAACTACGAATTCCTAATCACTAGCACTAGTCAAACTTTGGTTAATATACTAACAATTAGAGCAACCGGCAACGATTTACACTTATAACATCTCGACTTCTTTTTGAATTTCATAAATCACAGTATACGTGCGTTAAACCTAATATTGTAATTGTAATAAAATTCATGTTAGCGTAAGTTGTTCTTCGAACCATTCATCGGTGGGCTGTCTGAGGCTACGTCGTAGCTGCTACGAGAGTTTCGTAGCGTGTACACCGCCAGTATGATAACTAAATAAAAGTATTTTTTATTTTGCATGTATCTGTCGTTAGTAACAGAGGATTTGTTTTGAAAATACTGTTGCTTAGAACCTCATGGAATCCTTTTTGGTGATATTAAAAAATATTCAAATGGCACACCGAACTAAGGCCACTTGACGAAGAAGCCGTTCTCAAGCATGTTGACAATGAGGAGTGGATTATCTATTCATAAACAATATAAATTGAATCGTAACATTAGTTAATCTAATTCAGACTAAGACATGTAGAGGAGTTTCAAATTGTTTCTTTCATATTTAACATCATAAATGGTTGCATCCTAGCTTCTTCTTCTTCTTCTTCCGTTTTCCGCAAACCGACGTCAATTGCACCTGTTTTGCTTTGGAGGGTGTGGGGTTGGTTCACACCAGTCATCCTATAGGAAGACACTCAGTGCTTTGACGTCACAAAATGGTTCCCGGAGGCTACCCCGGTTTGTTGCCCGGTAATTGGCCACTCCGTTGCATTCCAGCAGTACGTGGGCAGCAGTTTCGTCAGTCTCCATGCACAGGGGACTATCTGTGATACCTAAGTTAAAAAGGTGTCGGTTGAAATTGCTATGACCAGTCAAAGCCCCGTTATTATTCAAAGTCGTGGTCTGCTTAGTTTTATTACGGCTTTGGAAAGACGAGGTTCGATTCGGAGTAAGGCGAGTATTGCCTGCCTAAAGTGTTCCAAAGTGTTCCAATATTTTACATGTAAGTATTTAATATGTTGTCCAATTTTACCTTTAAACCAACTTGGAGATAAGTGGATAATTAGTTCTGGCCTGATAGGTTTCGTGCCTAATCCCCTTTTTGCTCGTTCGTCCACAACGTCGTTGCCCCATGCACCGCTGTGTCCCTTGGTCCAGTGTAGGGTGATATTTTTTTGTTCCTATCATGTTAAGGGTCAAGTGGCATTCGTGAATGTGGCTCGAAGTTAACACGTTGCCATCCAGGGCTTGTAGAACTGATTTGCTATCTGAGAGAATTAATATATTGTGGTCTGTTACCTCTCTCGCTTGTATTGCGTTTGTTGCTACAAGTATGCCCATACATTCAACGGTTTTGGAGCTAGAACCCATCGTGTGCCGACCATCCTGCGACATTGCCAAAGGACAACGCACGCGGACTATAAGCTTACGTTTCCCGTAACTGCTCCAGTTTAACTTGCTGTCTAAAGTCACACCCAAATATTTTACCATTTCATCTTTTGATAGAACAAGTGTTGTTCTAAACATGCTGGGCAGGATAAAGTTTCCTAGATTCCGCTTCTTAGTGTACGTCACCAGTTCCGTTTTATATATATTTTCATGTTTATCCTAGCTTATGTACTAAATATATTATATAATTTATTTACTTTCTATTTAGTTCTACCTGAATGTTCGTCATGCTCAAAATTATCATTTAACTGAATCTTAAAAATTAAAATCATATTTAAATGTTTAAATTAAAATCAAATTTGTTTGCCACCGTTGAACCGTAAACCTCCAAATCCCAGAATTGAATCGCGAATGGCAGGGTCAAAACTCGAGCCAATAAATTGTGAACAATTGATACACGCCGATCGGTGACATTAAGTGGAAAGTATACAATAATCCCGGTAATGATTATCAGGAGCGAGCGCGGTGCAAACACACAGTTTCCAGGTGCTTGAATCCCGCCGCTTTAAGGATTTACTCCGGGATTTGGTTTCAATATTAGCTGCCGGCCGAGGTTGGGCCATTCCGTTCCACCCGCACCTTTTTTATTATTTTGTCGCATCGTTTTGGCTCTAAATGGAATCATTCTGCCATCTACATTTTTATTTTTCAATTGCTTCCCGATTAGTGGGATTAGTCGTATCGCTTCTCGATTCTTTGTTTCTTTTAGCTGGCTTGACTAAAGCTTTGGTGGTAAATGAAGCAGCCGAATATATTAAGCCAATTAATCGAGTACTAAAGTATCAGCTCATAAATTCTTAAGGTTTACATAAATTCTTAAGGTTTTGACTTTATAACAATCATTTCATTGGGAAAGGAATGAAATAATACTAGATGAGTAAAGATGTTTACTCTCATAGTTATACATTCCAGGGCACGTTTTTTGTTGTATACTTACTCAAGAGGGCATAATTCCGTAGTAGTATAGATACACGACCACTTACCATGCGAACCTCTATAACTCGTATTGTCTATTCATGAACCAGACGCCCCTACCGGGATTAATACATGGGGAGTCCCCAAAGATATTTCAGACATTTTTACTTGTGTTTGGGTCTAATTAGCCTTGTTTTAGACTGTTTTGTAACAGCCTCTCAAAAGATCTATAGTGAAAAATTGAAAAAATAAAAATATCAATTTTATAAATTCACAGCCTGTTGCTAAATATTTCAAACATCAATTGATTCCTGCGTTTTCAATCTTAAAATAATTAATATTTTTTCATTAATTCAGGAAAATAAACAGTTCGTTAATCAACAATGCAGTAATCTGAAATGTAAACCCAACAACACTGTCCACAAATTAGATAAATAAACTTAGAAATATAGACAAATTGCCGAGATATAAGTTAGTTAAATTACAATATCAAAATTTAAAATTATATCATTTAATCCACTTAATAATTATTAATACTGTAAACTGATTTAATTTAGAATGTAAGTTTGTAACGTACCGTAGGATTTCAATTGGAGATAAAATATATGCTATGAATTGATATTAGGCACATCAAGTTCGACATTTCATCGATCCACTTTCGACTTATTTTAAATTGGAATGAGATTATTACAGTGCGTTAAAATAAGACTTTAATACGTTAAGATACCGATTTTAGAAAAGACGAATACCTTCTCTCCTGTTCTTTTCGGGCTAGATTCGAATTAAATCATAGTATTTAACTGTATGTATCCATGCAGAGGCCAATGAATAATTTACCATTGACTATAATGATACTCATACTGTAGAACGCACACTTATTACATGTTTTGGTAATTCAGTTGTACTTCAGCTGACTTCACTTTCAGCGGAATATAGGAGGCCATTTGGAGAGGCAATGTGCTAACGCAGAATCCATAACGCTAGTTGGCTGTTGAGGACAAACCTCTTAAATTGTATTTTTGAAAATTTTATTAAAATAAATATCAGGGTTGACCTTTTAATAAATTTTTTTATTATGCCGTAAAAATATAACAATAGAAAGAACTGCAAAACAAAGTTTTTGCTGGGAAAAGACTCTGTGAGACCAAAGAAGACTGTGGTGGTCGACGGACTGGAAGCCTTAAGTTACTCAAAGCATAGTTGGTACGTTAAGTAAAATCCTTAGAAAAAGGTCTCTAAATTGTAACGCAGAATACTTCTTACGTAATGCAGTTTAGGAAACAATGCACGATATAAAGAAATATGATAAGTTGCATGTTTGTAAAGCGTGGCATTGACGTCAACCACCGGCCGTTGAGGCTCCGAAAATACGATTGTTTGTTAACGTTGTTATTTATCAGTGAGTCAATGCCGAGTTTTTATTATTCGCTGTTTAATTAGGCGACATTGTATTTGTTCACCGTTTCGAATTTGCTTACACAAGAGTGGTGGTCGCCTCGCCCGGGCGTCATACCCCTTATCACCACTATCTTTATTGCGGCAAACATGTTTTTTATTTTATCAAGGATGGGGCATGTTCATATATGAACATGATATCATATCAACCCTTAGACGCTGAATATTATATTTACTCAAACAGAAGACGTCACATGGTACTAACGTGGAAAAATGTGAAGATGCGTGTGCGACGGTTTTACGCAGAGTTTATTTGAGTTAGAACTTATTTAACCAAATTTTAAATGGACAAATAAAGCACCGTCTACTAAATGACTATTGTTTTTAAATTTTATTTATGTGTTTTAAATAGTTCTTTGTAGTAATTTAGTAATGTTAATTTCACTTTTCTTCTTTGTTATTACGCTCTTGTCATTATTTTGTCGTTATCGTCTTATAATGAATGTGCCTTTCACTATCAAGCGCCATTCCTCTTGTGGTCCATTTGGTCTCCTAGAGGGCGTAGTCGGTTGCTGCCTTAATATCGTTTGTTTACCTCATAGGTAACCTATCATGAGGACTGGTACCCTCCACTCTGCCATGCACCACTAGGTGCTCACTGGGAAAGGCGACACGTAGTGTCACGTGTCCGAAAAATGTGAGGATATGTTTCTGGACTATGGAGAAAGGCGATCGAGAATCTGCGACGAATGTGATCGTTGCAAAATCCTTTACTAAATACGATCACTTCACCTCAACTCAAGGATAAATAATGTTTTTAAATAAATTCACCAGCGTCCTTTCTGAATGGAATTATTAATTAACTCACCGCCTATGCCACGTAACTGGGAAGATATTTTAAATAAGTTCTTCCTTGCCTTGTACACTTCTCTATATAAAATTATAATATTCTATTCATTATATTCCATCATTACTAGTTTAGCATTATGTTTCAAATTTTGTTTTTATTTCAAAGTTTCAATACCAATCATTTAATATTTCTGGCCCAGAATTGTCTACCAACTACAAATCGGATAGTGACAATGTGAAAGACTTGAATGTTTTTATTTACCGAAACTTACGAAAAGTAATCATATACACTTCAACCTACACTTCCTATAAAGTAAAGAATATACACTAAAGCATATACACTTACACTTCCATACTACATCGACACTTATTCCATTAAACTATTTTTAATAGTATTTATTAGACTAGTGTGCAGTGTATAGTGTATATATGCTAGTCTTGATAGTAGTTTAAATCTATAAAATACATGTATATTTATAATCTATCCCTTTTCAAAAAGTGCGTCATAATGAAGCTTCCAAATATTCTTTAAACGCAAAGAACATCATAATAATATAATCAAGTCAATAAAGACAATGCATCGTTAGCAGCTGAAACCTGCATTTCAGTGGCAATAATAGCCTACGTCCCCATACATAAATTATAGTACCATCACGAACAGGTACGCTCGCCATGTCAATAGTTAACTGAAGAAGAGGGCTAGATTTTGGGTGGAAAGGATCAAAACGGGATTAGAGGAACGACAACCAATCAAGGGTAACTGGACTGATATACCTACATGAAATAAATAACTTAAAAGGCACCGAGCGATATCCGACCTTAATGTGTACATCTGAAGGTGTAATTTGTGTTGCCTCGTAGAATTTATTGATGTTTTGTTTGGAAGGGAGGGTAGATGGATGAGGGCGAGGGGCATGCAACCTCCGCAGACAATCTTACAAGTTAATTGTGTTCCGTGCCCGAAGCGGCCTGACTACAAAATAATATCGCGCTCAGTGTACAGTGTTGCAATGTTATCTTGTTACCAAACCTGTCCACAGTCTGGTAACACGTAAGCAATTTATTGCTTGTATACAAACCTACGATATTACAACTTATATAACTAAGTAACTTTACTCAATTATGTATGGTACCTACTTCCTCATCAAATAAATTCCTAATAACGATAAATACTTAAATACGAGTATGTTAGTATTTATCGTTATCTTATAGCCTTAAAACAATATTAGAGGCCTTATTTCGTCACACTATATTACTCTTGTTCGAATATCAAATTTTATTCGAACGAACGTGACACGCACAAGCATTGTGTAGGTAACTATACAAGTTATGCAAAGGTTATTATTACGACTGTATTACTTAAAAGAATATTTGAAATTTATTTTAAATATTAAAAAAAAAGTTTTTAAACAAATTGCATGTTATTTTTTTATACTCATTATTAGAAAATAGATATCTCAGTGAAGATTTAATTATTATTGAATTAATAACACAAAAACAATCAATTCTGAATTATTTTAACATTATTACAACTCAAATTATCTATCATCCATTTCCTTAGATTTTAGAATTATATATTTAATCAAAAAAGTACTACTGATTACTTAATGGGATATCCTATCGTCTATATTTTAGGAACCATCGTATTGTAAAATTGAAACTTTCATTCCTAAATTAAATTAATTTATTCCGTTTAAGGGTACGAAAATTTAAAAATCCTTCCTTGAGTACTGATAGCTCCTCAATTAAGATAAAAGAGAGGTGCTCTGAAGATAAATAATCTAGTGTAAAATTCTTGGTGCTAGATAAGGACTTGGCCCAAAATAAAGCACTATAAAATACAACTCTACAATAGAACTGTCTAAAGAAGCATTTTGTTTAAACTTTGTTATTAAACATTGTTTAAACAAAGTGTTGAAAATTTGTGAGGTTTAAAATTTTGCTTTAATATATATATTATTCATCGCTGCTATCGTTAACTTTAACCAGTTGGAATATTTTATAACTCAAACCATTAGTCCATTGCTGGTCTCTTTAACAGACTTTACTGTAAACCTAGTGACACTTATAGTAAAGAAAAGGAATTACAAATTTAAATCGATTGCTATCGATATCACAGAAAAAAATAAGGGGGTTGTATCGAGCAAGTTTGCTAACAAAATAATATAATTCACAGTAAGTATATAGAACTATGCAGCAGGGCGGGCGCCTTACCTAGAGCGGGCGGGGCGGTGGCAGGCGGGCGCAGTAAATAAATATACTGCGACGAGGATTTATTGCAAACAATACTCGACTCATGCAGATACATTTCTTTTGGGAAAATGGACTTGATTATCTCTAAGGTTAGTCTAGTAGTCATGAGTTAAAAAAATAGTAGAAAGGCCAACTTTAGTTTAAATTGTTTTTATTTTTCAGTATAAGTACCGCCTGCGAATGCATCTTTATAGAATATAATAGCAAATAACAACACTTAGTTTTGAATGAGGCGACCGTTGAGGAAGCTTTGTATTTGCAGAGTATGCGGTAGGTGAGTGACTAATCTCTTAACCTCTGAGTTTTTCACGGGTAGTACACACATGAGTTGTTTGCGTCACCAGACTATACTACTATAGTCACTATATAATACACTTACCATCAAGCAGGCCCCGCAGGTCTTCCTATGTCTGCATACAAACAAATATGTTCCAATATTTAATTTAATACATTTTTATTTCTCCAAACCGTGTAAAAAAACAATTGATGGTATTCATTCTTTCATGTATCTAATAACTTTCAGCTATTTTAACAGACACCTTATTATTAATTCTTACTAATATTTGTAGTGGTTAATTAAAGTCTGCTTTTACTGAATAAGATAGAAGAGAATTACTAATACCTCACTAATTATCTCTACATTTATGATAGGTGATATCCAAAGGTTCGAGTGGTGGAAACAGAAATTGGGGGGTTAAGAGGGGAGGAATGGGAGAATGAAGATTTACGATCGAGGCATAACGAGCGCTAGATGAGGCGTAAAGAAGCCCAATTCTGGTTATTATACCGTATAGTACCTACATGTATATAGAGTACATACTAAAGTAAACTGTATGAACTGAGTAATTTTTTGCTTTGCGTTGCTAGTAAGCATTTTGTTTATGAAAATTATGGAAAAATGAGTTACTTACCTAATATAAAAACACGTTATATATTTCATATAAATGGAAGCCTTCTCTACAGATATTTTTTAGAAATCTTTGCTTCATTTTCTATTATTTTCAAAAACAGCTTAACACCTAATCCAAAAATAGCTTAACATTGATGAAAATTGTTAATTTTAGTTTTCTGATCTCTATTTATTATTATTCAAACACACAAATATGGCAGTCAGATGGTTATCGATCTGGTTAATGCTTGTAGTAATAATTCTTGATTATTAATTTTCACGATCGCTTAACTCGTATTTATAATAAATAAAATTGAGAAAGCCTTGGGACAATACGAATGGTCAATATTAAAAATAATGAATTAAATAATCATAGTCCAAAATTAAATAGTTAAATTACAATATCAAATATTCTAATAATTGTATTGACATTTAGAAATATTTTTTTTTCTACAATTTGAATTCTATGTGTTTTATAAAATATTTTCATATTAAATTGGTAATATGAGGGGTTAAAGTATGAAATTGACTTTTAGTATAGTAAAACCTCGATATAAAAAATATAAAAATAGGTTGAAAATAAATTAAAATACTTTTTTGAAAATATGTACACTGTACATAATAATATATGGATAATTTGTATATCGCTGTTTTCGCGAATCCTCACCTTCTACTGCTAAATATATGATGTGATTATCATGGCCGCTAAAAATTGTTTACATGCGGCAACACTTGAAATAAAGCATGCGTCATATTAACAAGACGTTATAATTTTTTTTACAATTGACCTGATTTCCTGTAAGAACAGGAACATATAAAGATATATATACACATAAACAACATATATGAACATATAAAGATATATCCGTAATATCGAGGTATTTATTACAGTACTTAAAATTAAAGAAATATTTTTATCAATTTAATAGAATAATTTAATCAAAGTATTTCTTGATCTCATAAGAAGGTAATTATTTTCTTTGTGATAGAACTCTGGAGCCCGACTCAACTGTGAGTAGGCATTATGTAGTGCTTCTTGAGAAAAAAATGTTCTTTCATGAATAAAGTTATCCAAATCGTGGAAACAGATCATTGAGTACAGAGTAGGTTCCCTACAACAGATAGTTTTTAAGTGCAGTTCCTGTAATGTTAAAACGGTTTCTCGAGCAATGTCAGGTTTTGTGCTCCACCAGAGCAATAATTATGAAGATCGATTAATTTTGTGTTTAATGTTGAAAGTAAAAATAATGGAAAGTCAAATAATCGATTGTCAGTTTTTTATAATTTAGAACGCTGTCTGTTTCTGTTAGTTTGTATAAAGCCTGTTTTGTGCACTGTTATGTTAGTTAGCCTGGGGAGCCTGTGGACTGTATTTTGGAGAAAAATGGGAAAACAAGGAAACCACGTCTTGACTCGTCACCGGTATATTGACAACAAGAAAACATAAAAACAATCTAATATCAAAATATATTAAAAAGTAAACTGACATATGAACAAAACAGGCTTTATACAAACTACCAGTAACACTGTCTTTATCGCGTAAATAAGATTAATTTTGAAATATTACAACTTATTAATAAATTCCTTTTATTTACAACAAAGAGAATAGAATTATTATTTATCGTCTTCTTTTTAATCGTCGTTTTAAAAATACAATATGGACTAGAATTAACTAGACTTTTTACCGACGTATAAGTGTTATGTTATATGTTTCTTTGGAAAGTAGAAAATTGGAAAATGTTTAGTAGATATGAAGCAGCAAACCAAAATGGCGGGTGGTAGTTATCAGAAGGGTTGCGGCAGTGGACGCGTAACTAATTTATGGATTAAGCACATTTGCAAAATGTAATTTGTATTCATTAAAGCACCGACGCTACGTGAAATGTTTTTAAACGCCTTCTGTTATTTCCAAGCCGTGAAAATATTTTTTATTTGAGTCACCTACAACATTATTATTACAGAATTTATGTAGAAGATGTATTTGAAGAGCTGTCGTTGGTTATCAACTCACTGGTGTTGATATACAATAGAAAATATATTGTGTTAAATATGCCGAACACGAAGTACTATGTAATGGACAGCTTACTTGCTATTACTTAGTTCTATTAGTTGAAATAGAAACATAAAACTTCATTATATCTTCGTGTTTCGTAGTTCCTCACCAAAGATTCGGACATATTGTTTTTTATTAGACTCGGGTTATAACAGATCTTCCTTACGCCAAAACCCTTTTTGTTCATAATGAATTACGCAGCAGATTTTGTGCTGAAGTTTTGAAGAAATTGCAAGGTAAAATAATATACTCTATCTCAATAGTACATAATTTACTTGTACATTATAAATTACCTTTTCAATAAGCAATATTAAAAAGAGCCACTCTTACGGAAAACGTCAACTTTTTGTATACAAAATAAGTGTAGGATTTGAGCACAGTAAAAATCTATGTGTTGACAGTGATTTGAGTTTTTTCTTCATAAGCAAAGTGTGACCAAAATCAAATCTCGCTCCTATAAGGGCGTGAGCTCTAGCGCTATCGGCGGGCGCCTCGTCTCGCAACTTTATTGTCCTGTCGTTCAAACACGACAGAACCTAATAGAATTAAATTGGGAGAGGCGCTGCTCCGTTATGTGGAAAATAATAACATGGAGCGGTTGTTATCTGAGGAGTTTTCACGCGCCGGTGGCAGGGGTCTTCGTTAATGGAAATCCGGCCAATGATAATCTGTTTTCTACACCATTAATCCTGAACTAAGTCTGAGTACAATCTGCGGCGCCTCCGGAGTGCGCCTCGAGTTTTATGTGATCGTTAAGGTCCACAATTTGTGGAGTCGGGCTGTTAAGAACCTCGCCCCTATCCTCTCCCAAATCCTAATTCCAACCGTGGACTTTCTTAATCTTACGATATCGAGCTCAAGGTAATTGTTTCAAAATTGTAGCTAGGATAGTGCTCGCCAATTTGGAGTAAATTACTCTGGAACACTGTGTGTCTTCTCTTTTATTAGACGGGCGTGGGTACTAAGATTACGCGGCTCCTGTAGATGGAATAAGACTCAATGAGGACTGAAGTTTTACAGTTTAAATGCCGTAAACTTAATACGCAATACAAGATAATTATAGCGTTGCAGCTTAAGTAATGTAGATGTTTCAATAACAGTTGGGATTGTTACGATGTATGAACAATACCTACTTTATTTTTAAAATCCACAATACGTTTGACACGATACGTTTTGCTGTGTGAGTGCCGGCAGTCTAGCAATAGATGAAGAATTTCCGTTACATTTTATATTTTTTGGTTCTTTTAGAATGATTTTATTTTTCTTTTAACAATACGCTGGTAACAGATTTCGAATTAAGCGAGACTGATATGTAAGTTACAGATAAATTATCAACTAACGGGAACTTATTAAATTCCGACTATAGTAAACTATCCACGGATTGTTTTTTACGAACCATGGTATTTTGATGTAGGTCAAAATTCATCGCTTAGCTTACAAAACCATCGAAGATAGATTATTGAAGCCCAACATTAATGATACATATATATAAGTTATGTACGCATGTTTGGTTCATCTCACTTCACACTTTGGTGTGATGTGTATGTGAAACGATGTGATATGAAATGGAAAATTAGTTGCCGTTTGTAACTCAGACTACTAGTTCGTAAATATTTAAATACTTATTAAATCCGTAATTTTTAGTTTCACACACTCACAAGTTTGCTGTTGAAGAACGCTTTCCTAGAAAAGAAGTTATAACAGATATTTTAAAATTCACCTTCACAACGAACGTAAACATTTTAGAATACAGCAACATGCTTCGTCAATCGTTATCATTGTCACCGTCACATCGATGTTTACCCAAAATTAATTTATTTACTAATAGATACTTGTTTAACTAGCTTTGTGGTGACAGAACAAAGTCAACGGTTTTATTTGCCTACAACAGGCATCATTTATCTGGACTTCTATATTTTTCTCTTTCTTTTGCTATATTTCCAAAATAAAGTAAATTGTGTATAACGCAAGAAAAACAATTAACTGATTCCCATTCTTCATTGCAACGGCTATTTACGGCATCAGGCGACAATTTAATTTGATTGAAACAATACGATACGATTGATTTAAATGATAGTTTGCTGCATTTTAATAACCCACCATTGGATAGTTTTGCTTACGAGGAGTAAAATTTTGACGTATATTACACACCGACATAAAATATCAAAATTCAGCTTTTTGTAAAGAATACTATCTTTTGTTAGTTTATTGAAACCCAGCATGTGATTTACATTGATTTTTATTTGTGTATAATGATAGTATCAAACATTAAAACTCGCACTAGTTGTCTTTGATCATAAAAACCGCAAAAACTACATGTTTGAGATTGTCGTGTTGAATCTCGTTAAAGAATTTCCGCTTTTTACGCTCCTTTCTTTAGAACAATTTATATTATCATAATACTTGACATATTTCTACAAAAAACATGAATATTCTCTTAATATGACTAATATTGTTCTGTAATTTAAATGAAATAGTTTTTAACAAATTAAAAACAAATCCATCTGTAGGACTACGCATAAAAAACTTTGCAAATTATAAAATATAACTAAATCGGAGTACTCACAGTTAAAACTTTTTAATTGGTTACAATGCGTCGAACTGTGAGTCAATACTATTAATAATAAAAGGTACAAATGTAGACAGGTATATTTTTTATTTTATCTTAACAATACTTTTGTATAACCATCAGCAGAATTCTAGATTTTTTAATGTACTACTCAAATGGAAAAATATTTATTTATTCTAGCTAAGAGTAAGAAGCAAATCAAATAGTATAAAAATACAAAAAGTTGCTCAATACCATAGTCGTTCGAATCAACATATCCATTCCCAAATCGTATATCTGCGACAATCTTTCTCCGAGTGTCGGAGTCAGCGCCCGAGGAGCATAATAAAAACGAAAGTAATCATGCAAATTGGCATAGGAGGAGGAAAGTTGAATTAAAAAGCGGGGCTGTCCCAGTGGGGGGAGGGAGACCATGCCTTAATGACCGCAATGGATGAACGCCCTAATCCGACCTCTAAGTTTCTCCTACAACCTTTTGGTAGTACTTACTATTCAAAAGAATGATTATTATGGTTGCAATAATAAGGATTGAATAAAATAAAGAATTGAAGCTCTTGAAGATGTTTAAAAATTTGTCACAAGATTTGTTATCAGAATTTTTATCATAATATTTGTTTTAGATTTTAGTACATAATATTTTTATAAAAAATTGATAATACGTAATTTGAATGAAAATTATCCATTAATAATATGTGTGTTTGCGTAAGTAGGTACGAATTTATATTTCATGATAAATAATTAATCAATAAGCGAACTTTACACATCGTAAATAACGTAAGACTAGCCTCAGTTCGCACAAGTCCTAATCCTGGTCAATATAAAACTCTAAAAGAATCTGTATAAAATATTAACTCTTACCTCTATCTTTTTATAAGATAAAGTCCTAAATCAAGTTATTAAAAAGGATACTACTTCGACAGGGTAACAGGCAACAAGCGATAAAAGTCAGGTCAGCTATAACGCGCGTGACGCCGACGCGCTCGCTCGACATCATCAAATCAACATTTGCAGATTCACGAAGATTTCCCCGGGAGATTTAGAGGTGGAAGGAAAATAAAAAAGTTCGTAGAGGAATCCGGCTTGATCCCTGTTGCCTTTATGGTAATGCTGGGATGCGTGTATTCGACTATTCAATTTATATTTTTTCCCTCCGCCTTATTCCTTTCTCTTCGAAATTATCTATCCTTCGAATTTCCTTTCGCACTGTATTGTGTACAAGATTCGATGTTTGTGAATAAGGTACGACTTTCGTCGAAAATATCGGAGATAACCGCGGTGGATTGGCTTTGTTCCCGACTTCAAAGGAGCTCGCCCTGAAAATATTATGTGTATGAAATCGGTTGGGTGTCGACCAACTTTCCATCCAATATTGCACTTGTTTTGTGAACAGTGATTTGGGGAGCACTAATGTTGACTAATGGAAAATACATTTTACGTACCATATTTTTATTTAACATTTTGTTGACAATGAATACATAAGACTACGTGGTCTTTTAACAATATTTTTGCATAGAATACAATTTGAATATAAACTGAAACTTTTTTCATATAATAAAAAAGGTAAAAAGACTATATCTTTTACAAGAGGGGACAATTTAGGTTATAAATATGTACGCTTGACACCATAATAATTAAATAGGTACCTATTACAACAAGAATAAACTTTTTTAAAATATTTTTCTTTGTTGAAATATTGGCTTTTTATATATATGTACAGAGAGATGTTTGTTTACTTTTGATATTTATTCAAACAAGTTTTCTTTGTTACAGAAAGTCAGTTCCTTTAACTAGCAATCTAACAATAAAATCAAAATAATTAAGCTTATTTAAATAGAAACCATATTGTTAGATATAAATCATGTCACACCTACTTTTCAGTCAGTCTCTTCATAAAACCGTGAGTCCGCCAATAACAAAACCTTATTTTGTAAATACAAAGAACTAATTAATTCAAAAGGGAATTGAACACGATAAATTGCACTCTATTACTTTTCTTATAAGATCCACAATGTAATCGCGCGTCCTCGCTCCCATATGTTAATACCCATTAAGTTCGTATTATTAAAGTAGAAGGCAATCTGTACAACGTTTTAATGTATTATGTAGAATTATAAAGGCGTAGAGGCTCGCTCACTTCTTATGATTTATTCATGAGGGAAGAACAATTGGAACACGCCGGCTTGTGGGGCGTTTCAGTATAGAACGTCAAGTGTTTTATTAAGTAATTTGTTTTTCACAAAGATTTATTAGTGTTGCTACATCAATTATTTGTTTAAAATGATTAGAATACATGAAAAAGAATAACCTCATATATAATAACCTTATATAACCAACCAAATCTTCCAAAAAAATCTAAAGTTTTACATAGGAGCAGAATATAAGATTGAGTTTGTACTCATAATATAACAGCTACCCGCAATTAATCTTTTAAAGGCTACATGAAAGTTTATGTGAACATCAATGTTCTTTATATTTACTTAAGAGAAATAAAAAATTATGTTGAATGTCAGTTAAATTCTATTGTATTGTTTTATAATATATCAATTTAATAACTGCGAGTATATAAGAGTTTATCTGGTTTAAAAATAATAATCTATTAATGCAGTTTTAATTATTTTTGAAAATAAATATAAAATCAAATCATTTTTGTAATTGATACAAGCGTCTTATTATTGCTACTTTTGGGCTCGATGAAAATAACGCGAGTGTAAACTTATATGTAGCGACGTCCAGCCTCCTTGCAAGACAAAGACTTGGACTTGACGTGACTGACAGAATTTAAAATTTAGATGATGTTCGACAACTGAAGTGAGAAAATGCGAGTACGATATCTGAGAAAATAATTGCTCAGTCATTTTTTTTAGTGGACAAGTCCAAGGCCGTACAATATAATTACAATGAAAAATAAAACTATGTTTCTGTTTTCAAATTGTTCATGTAAAGATAACATTTGCATCAACAGTTGTTTTAGTAATAGTAACGCGTTATTTATATCTGATATGTATTGTTTTTATTTTAAATTCGAAGCTCTTAACTAGAATAAACAATATATTATATTTTGTTACAGATATAAGGCTTCTGCACATTAATCGAGTAGGTACCTATGCAACATTGTTTGAAAGTGACCCTGATAAGCCTAAAAAATGGCGTCAATTCGTCTTCGGAGTCGACAGACCATTGCAGGTTTCGTTGAATTCTACACTGTTATGAATGACTTTACATAGACCAATTTACACTGCCGTTTCTAATGCGGGTTTTTGAGGCAAAAGACACATATTTCTCAATATTTATGTATAAAATATTCAGTTATCTATACAAAGTATAAAAATATAATAATTTCCGGTTATAAAATATAAAACATATTGTCTTCGTTTCAATAATTATATTATTATTAAGGTAATTCATGACTGAATGAAAACTCTATTGACATGATGTAAAATTAAAAAGTAAAATATATAATTCGCGTGTCTATCCAAATCACCAACCAACCAATACCAACAAAAAAGCGATAAAAGAAGAACACAATAAAACCGGTTTCTATGAATATTTTCAGTGAGTCTGTCGGTCTGTTTGAACACGATAATCTCTGACACTACTTAATGAATTTTGTTTCAGTAGTGCCTGGTTGTAGGCTTTGTTTTATCAAAATTGGATGTGGAGAAAAACGTAGTCAGTTACCGTTATTTAACATGTATGCTATATAGGTTTTGTTAGAAGCAAATCTTAGACCTAAAATTAGACCTAGGTCTAAATGAATGTCCTATGATGTTATTCAGTAAATTTAACACTGTGCCGTAGCAATTGCACTTCTTACTGCAAATGCAGCCTCTGAGTCAGACATACATAATTGTGAAAAATCGCATTAAATTTGTAAGATGTTCAATCCAGACACAATATAATTATAGTGGATATAAAACCTATCATACCTATATATTCATCCCACTTCTGGTCTCTGACCTTTTTATATGCGAGAAACACATTCGGTTTGGCTGGTGACATTGGTTGCCGTAACAACCTGGACCACCGAATGTGTGCATGATGAAAGTTTTCGGAGTCAACACCCACGCTGTATTCATGTAAAAGAACGAAGGATAGAAAAAACAAAAGATTATTATATAAACTTGTAATAATAATGAGAATTAAAGTGCAAGGGCTGAGAAGATTTTTAAATACTTTAATGTAAATAAATTGTGCAATAAAAAGACACACACAACCATAAAATCAGGGAAAATACGCAGACCTTCAACAGACAGACGACAGACAGCTTGAAGTTTTCAAATTTGGAAGCAAGAAATATTACATAGTTCCAATTGTTTTAACCAGTACTGGTATAATTCTACATTACATCCACCAAAGTTTAAAGATTCTTAATTTGAAATCCAATTCCTATGTCGAACTCCAAAAATTCACCATATTGAATTCTAGCCACATTGTAAGAAAGTTTCCAGAAGTAGAAAGCGAGACTTTTGTGATCAAAAGACAGACTTGAGATTCCAATCAAAACTATGGATCATAAGAAAAAAAAATAATGACCAGGACAACGGTATGACAGCTTCTTTAGGAGGGCATATGCCTTAATATGGGAACCGAAACTATTCTATTCAAAACGAGCTTAATCGTACCTTATTATATTAAATTAGATATTACCCGTTAATGTTAAGTTTCAAAATAAGTAACAAAATTAAAACAAAAGTATTATAAAGCTTCCTGTCTTTTATAAATTAAATGAATTGACAGAATTTGTCAAATTAAACCTACCCACAATAAATTGACAATACCACTGCACTGATTCAAGAGAACGACCCCGGAGAACCTTTTAAACATATCGAGTGTTTCAGTGCAACGAAGCAGCGATACAACGGATTGTTTACAGAGGGGGCGATAGGGGTTATGATGGGGGGGAGACCCGCGGGAAGGGGGCAAGATGGCGGCGTCGTCAAGGCAACGGTGCACTCGCTTCCTTAATCGACCGTCGCAGCCTCCCGGCCCCCACGTCTCGGACTCTCGTTTATGTATTGTATTGCATTCGTGAACCGACTTCCATGTTTCATGACGGTTTAAGTAGAGGGGATGCGTTTACCGATTAACCTTTTCGTGTCTTTTTGGCATTTTGAAAAAATAGCGCTGCATGGATATCTAACAAAATAAAAAGGTTTTACTGATAAAACAGAAAAAAATACCTTCATAGAATAATCCTTTATTAAGAAGTAACCGGTTCGTAATAATAAGCTACATCTTACGTTAATTTTGAAAAAGAAATGTAAAGGCCAAATTTTTACATTAAGTTAACTATAAGTACAAGTAATTTATATTATATTAGAAAAAGCATGGGCATGGGCTTAATAGGGAGATTGGTATTATTTCTTAATATATATTTTTTTGCATTATTAAAGCATTTTTGTTAAATGTACAGATACGTATAAAACTTTGCCGTCTTTCAAACGGGTTTCAATTAATATCTTTTTAAGGAGTACTAAATAATTTTGCCACAGAATACAAATACAAATATTTTATTGTTTAAGAAATAAGTATTACATCTTGTATGCTTACGTGCGACATTGCAAAGAATATGTGAAACGGCTTATACAGTCTGTCACAATATGTAATTAAGCAAACGACTTAGTTGTCTCTCACAACTGTCAGTATCGACTAGATACAATTGCACAGACACAACAGAGACCTAGTGTAAATTAATAATAATAAAATGATAATAGTGTAATGAATCACAATTGGGCTCAACAGAATTATAGTAATATATATTAAAAGCGTTCTCCTAAAACCGTTGGAGTAACAACCAATCCCTTACCGAAACTCATAGTCAGTTAATTTTAAATATGTTATTTTGTGTGCACCCAAAATTTTACCAATTGATACGCCTCAATGTGTCAAGATGTTTGAAGGGTACTAACATTAAGACAAAACTGGGCGAGTCGAGACGCAAACCAAATTCAAGTGGTCCACTGTAGTGACGTGTCGTGACGTGTAGTGGTTATATGTATATAACCCATATCGGGCTTTAATTATGTATCACTCGTAAGCGGAACGGCGCCGATGGATGGGTTAAATTTATAAAAAGAATAATAGTATTTTCAAGCCCTAATAACTTACAATAAAATATATTCCATGTACAAAAACGTGTAAACCTACATCAAT
This sequence comes from Acentria ephemerella, assembly GCA_943193645.1. Lineage (NCBI taxonomy): Eukaryota > Metazoa > Arthropoda > Insecta > Lepidoptera > Crambidae > Acentria > Acentria ephemerella. Next base: position 9,772,763 of record OW971881.1, read on the forward strand.
CATTAAAAGCAACATTCAAATATGATTTGTAAATATACCGACTAAAAGTTTGTGCCGTGATCAGTCCCCGTAATCCAGTGGCCGGTTGCACCAAGGAGGCAATAAAAAAGAGTTATAGTTGAGAAAAGGAAAGTCCCAAGTCTCGGCCGCGCGCCGTTAGTTAAGGATCAAGAGCTCAGCTCTCTGTGGGCGATAATCATAATTTTTACTTACAAGAGCAAGAGCACGGCATTAGTTGGCGGGCCGCGACAAATCTTCCCTAACTGCGGGCAACTTCGCGACTGAAGCTCGACTTGACCGTATATTTTGTGGACTACAGCTGCTTTGGAGCTAAATTGCAGGTGTGCGAGGCTACTTCCGATATCGACTGGAAAGTCTACATTGTCTTAGGGTTGGCCAGTTTTTCTGAAAAATATCGATCCAATTCGAAATATGATGACTCATTCACGAGAAGTCTAAAAAAAATTTACTATATTTTTGATTTGATTTATTACTTCGTTTTTTGAAAAAATCCTGGAAATGAAATTAACCTTCGTAATGGTAAATTTTTTTTCATTTAAACTTATTAATCTTTTTTTATACAAAAAAATTAAATATCAGGTTCGTGTATAAAATGACCTTTCATTCACTCATTTATTGATTGCAGTAAACTGTACTAAAATAATTTCGATTGATATTCACCGTTTTTAATGTCAAGTAAGTGTTAAATATCTCTCAAGATTGAATTACGATTTTCAAAAGTGAGTAATCAATTCACTGGATGATTCAGTTTACTATAAATTGATTAAATAAAATTTTTCGTCCTGAATTATGGATTTGCGCCATCCCTATATTGCTTAACTATATTTTATACTATAGAAGCTGCAATCATCGTATAAAACTGAAGCGTCATTGAGCATTAAGGAGAAGTTATCTCAATTCAACAATTTTCAAATGTCAAATTTTTTATGTGATACGTAAAGATAACTCGCGCAGAATACGGAAGGTGAATCATACTAAAATCGATAGTCTATCCATTTTCCTGAAGTAAGGACTGCAACTCATGCATGCATAAAACACAAAACTACGTAAGTATGGCTTCTGCGATTCCGTTAATCTATACCAGAACTGTTTAACTACCACTATTACGTAATTAAATATCAGCAAAAATATTTAACTTAATAACCATGATTATAAGTTTAGGTTTTATTCGGTGGGCTGGACTGGACCTAAATGTAAGATTTTGAGTTAAAGTAAAAAAATTTGTTCATTATAATTAGAAATTAAAGGTTATCGTCCATAAACTCTATCTACTAGCTGAGGTACATACAAACATACATACAAGACATAAATTCAAAGTATAAACTTTTGTAAATAACTGCGATTAGGATATACATAGTTTACTCATAGTAATATCATTTGGAAATTCGAAACCAATTAATGGAATGATAGAAACCATTCGCAGGGCTTGTAATACTTTACATCAAATTTCTATTATGAGGTGTGATCTGAAGAAAAGAGAGTCATGTCACGACAGGGCTGAAGTCCAGTACGTTCGGACGATGGGCCGCATTGAAGTGTTATTCAGAATATGTGAACATCGCGCACGTGGCTGAAGCCATAGAGTCATATTCTTTATGATTTTTTTTTAAATCGTATTTCTCTCAATGCTCTCAACATACATATATTTTTATAAAGTACATTTAAACTTGATAACTATTTATCACCAACGAAACAACATCGAACATTATCAATCTCTTATATTAAATACTTCTTTGCAATGCAGTCGGAGGTTTAAAAAAAATTCATGATTTTGAAGACAATAAAATGAGCCCAATTTACAATTTTAATTATTTAAAAATAGAACCGAGTCTACATACAATACCTACTTATATTTTCGAAGACAAAACTGGGTTAAAGTTTCCTAAACAATCTTGTAAATAATGGATAAGTAGATACAATAATTATAAAATATGTTTTTATTTAATTACAAGTAGAATACATTTTGTTTATTACGAAATTGCTACATCTCTTTTAATATCTAACAAAGACTACATTACTTTAAAAATTAAATTTCAAATATATAATATGTAAAAGTAAAACAAAAAACAAAGTTATAAGGTCAGCCAGAGTCTCCACTCCGTCCGTAAGTCGAAGTGCTTACCGGTCGCCCGAGCGGATTTGTTTTATGCCCACGGAAGGCATCGACTTACCGCGGCCGCCGCTCCAGTCACCTTAATTTTATTACGGACTCGCCTCACCCAGAGGAAAATCTCCTAATTGTGTCTCAGGAAAACATCGTCCTCTGAAAATACCAATTTTGCTACCGCGTGACGGAGAGCCTTGTAAAAATAGAGTTTTGCGCTAGACGTAGGTTGCACTCGTATTTAGTTAACGAAATAGCTTATTTAGCACGTAATTTAATTTGGACATTGAGTACAAGATCTAAAGAACTAAATAAGGAATAAATTGTCAATATGTAAGTGTACGCAAGCGCATTCAAGCCGACTGCAGAAATATGTTTTTTTTTTGGTTTATTACGTTATGAGAAGTTAGTATATAAGAATTGTTCAAAAACAAGTGCCTAAAAGTTAAAACTATGAAAAGTGTGTGAATGGAAAGACAAAGGAGCTACCTTCAAACAAATAAACAAACTACGTACCTGTGGCTACATTACCCATGCGAGGTTAGCTTATGAAAATATTTTTAGACCAAAGAAATTTATTCTTAAAATCTTGATGCTTTATACGTATCATTTACTAATTTTATGTGATGAAATGTTGACTTTTAATGTATTTGGAGACAAAAATTGAAAAAATTCAAATCTGTTATTTTTATACCTACTAACCTATCGCCTATTTACAATATACACATATTTATTAGTACATTTATTTTTTAATTAAATATAATAGGTAAATAACTCGAATGAATTAGGCTAAAACTTATTTATTAATAATTTATTGTGTACACATAGATATTAATATAAGAAATTAAAAGAAAACAATATCAAAAGAGTTCTTATTTCTAACAGAAATTTCTTCTAACCCACCTGCGATAGAATAAGTGCTTGGGGAAAAATAGAAGTCACGTGTACTGATAAAAGAACATAATAAATTACAATGATGATAACTTTTCAACGAAGAAAAGTTATCAACATAATATAATTTAAATTAAGCATTTGTTATCGAATACGCATTTTTGCTATAAAGTTACAAAAATCTAAATTAATTAATTAATTTAAGATATTTGATTAATTAAATTTCAAAACACCCTCCATTGTAACCAAAGTACCTACTACAAGAAACAGAGCAGAAAGAGACCGAAGATGAGCCTGAAGAGAACTGCATGTAAAGGAAGACCAAAGGTAAAATGAATAGACTAGGAAATAATAAAAGTTTGGATGTTGAGAGAGGTATGGAACAGAACCGGTAATCAGACGGGCATGCATATACATTAATTATGAAATATCCTAAGAAATTAATTAGGCATGAATAAACATATATAAATCATCAACAGCTCAAAGTTCAAATATAATTGATTTAGATTGCTGCAAAACAATAAGAGTTAATTTTCGTAAAATAATAATTAAAAACACTTAAGTACGTATTGGTAGAGCTGGCAATCTCTTTGAACTTTAAGAAAAACAGTAATAACAAAATACAGAAACTACAAAACTTTATATCTTTTATGCAGAGACCAGTAAAAAAACTAATTGTTAGACCTGACATCTAGCGGTGAGAAGCTAATAATTTTTAAAAGTAGAGTTTGTGTCGCCATCTTTGGTGCAATACAATAACTGTTTATAATATAGCGAGAGGTCGCTTTTACAGTATTAGTGATGTGTATTATTTATGTAATTGAATATTTTAATTGAATCTTTTCTTATAAATCTTTTCTATATATTATGGTATAATAACAATATTATACCATAATAAGTAACTTACCAAATTCAAATGAAATGAAAGAACTCTGTTATTTTCAAATTGAGTGTTAATGTGAATCAGGAAATTTTAATGTAATTTATGAAAATTTTATTTATCAACGGCCCAAAAATGCTGCATGCCAATGCTGGTCAAGTTTTTTTTGCCGATATAATGGAGACAAACGGCTCGACTTACTATCTGCAGCACGAATGAGCTTGAGAATACAAACTTTTTGACCCATCCGGGGCCAATAATAATGTAATTTAAATTAAGCATTTGTTATCGAATACGCATTTTTGCTATAAAGTTACAAAAATCTAAATTATAATACCACCATAACACCGGTGGCTATTTAATTTGAATTCAGATATTTTATTTTCAGATTCAGAACGTTTATGAGTGACATATTTCCGCGATAGCATCCAAACGACCAGACAGTAAAAGACTACCTATGAGTATATTGCTGACTTATTAATATAATTCATTAATCCGAAATACATTTTAAACAGTACCAATTACTCACACCTTTTATTTTACTAGATTAAAAATACTGGATTGAATATTAAAATTTCACATTACTTAGTGAGATATTAGCTTGTAATGTAAAATCTGATTTTTACCTATTATTTTTGGTGAAATAAACAGTAAAAATGCGGTATTTTTCTTAAAAAGTAATATATTTATATAATTCTAAAAAATCTCTTATCGATGTTTCAATTGTCGGTTTAACTGAATAGTATGCATCACTCTATGCCGTAGTTGTTATTCCATCATTCTGTCTTATGGTGACTTGACATTTATTGTGCCCGTGATCCGTTTTTGACATAAATATTATTTATCAACCAATACGCAATAACAAGTCAAATTATTGAGTAGTTATTTAGTCTTTTACGCGTTAAGATACAAGCTCAACAAAACTTAATACTCAGGATTCTCCACCATAATCGTCAGAAATGACGAACACTATAAGTGTTTGTCTTCTAATTGCACTCTTTTGTTGTACAAGTGAGTAAATATCTTTGTTTTCAACGCCGTTTTGGGTGTAATTAATTGTGTCGTATAATTTATCTTCATTTTTGGGTTGTTATAAAGCTATTTAATACTTTTTGCTTTAGCCTAAAGCTATTTAATGTCTTGACCAGTATTGAAATTCTACCCACAATCTATTAAACCATGCAATAAAATATAAATATTAAAGCGTCGCTTAAACAATACTGAACAAATTTGTACAATAGCATTATAATATCTTTGTTATTGTATACTATAATATTTTGTCATTCTACATAATATGATATGTACTTCTGAATAATAAATTTGTTTAATAGATAATAAATCACCCGGTAGATTTTTTGCATACAATTTGCTTCTTTTCTTCTCTGAATATTATATATTGTCTTTCCTTGCCAGTTTACCTTTGGTTACAAAAGACTATCACTCTAATAATTCTAGTTATTAATTTTTATACATTTGTATTTAACAAAATATTAACAATCATTAGTACTATATATTAAACTGTGAGAGCTAATATGAGTTTTCCTATCCATGCTGAAATTGATAATCTTTAGTATGAAAACAAAATACAAGTAACTTATGTTATGCTATAACTAGTTTCTCATTATTGATTTAAATACAATATAAATATATGGATATTGTATCTATTAAGTTATTTCTACCAGTGGATACCATTATATGTTTGATTATTTATATATATTTTGAAAAACATTATTACATTATTCAAATATTAATTTTATTTTAAAAAGAAACAAATTATTATGAATTAGATTGTATGGTGGGACAAGATTTAGTGATTCCTTCTATGATTATTTAATGTATTGTTCCTATATGATTTTTATAAAGTTTGATGTTATAGTATATATTAGAAAATAATCACCATCTGTTACTTTTCTGTATAAAGTTTGGATTTTCCAAATATTTTGAACATATAAAACAAGACTAATATATAAAGATTATACTTATCTCAATCATATAATGATTAAATACCTAAACAGCATACCTATTTGATAAATAATAATTAATTTTATTTAAAACAATATAAAATTATCTAAATGTTTCTCATTCAATCTGTTTTAGTGAAATAAAAATGTCTTTTTTATAGGTCTTATTATTTTTATATTGTGAATATTATTATGTATTATAAAGATCACTTGTTCCTTTAATTTACTAGTTACTAAATAACAAGAAGACTGATGTCATGAAATTATAGTGCATGCTTACCAGTTATCAACTCCCTAAACCACCTTACTATTCATATCTTAGTATGAGTTAAGCTATATTTAGATGAAAACTAAATTGAAAAGTTAATTGTCCGAAATCATAACCAAACCTATAATACATGTTTATCAAATCTATACTAACTGTACTTATATTTGTTCACAGATTTGACGTTAGCTCGACAAACACCAAAAGCATGCACCAAAGGCCCTACTTACTGGTGCGAGAATCTCAAGTAAGTTCTGTCTCATGTATTAATTTAAACATTTATTCACAGTAATATTTCCATGTTACGTCCCTACCACTTCCTATTATGACTAAAAGTGGTTAGTGTAAATATTGATCTTTGGTTTCCAGAATATCAATGAAACTGATATCAAGTGATCCTTGATATTGCATGTTATCTCTTGTAGTATCATAAATTATTGTAAAAATTTTATTTACTAATATATTTATATGATTAAAGGGTTCTAAAGTAATATGTAGTCTCAAGAGTCTATTGCATACATACCAGTTGCTGACTCGCTAACACATATTTATTATTCCCATTCTATAGTCAGACTTTATATTACGATCATGGCAGAATTATACAGCATGTTTCGTATATTCGTACTAAGCCAAATCCCACCCATGTTAACATAGTCATAAAAATATTATTGTGATATAAAAAATTCAAAATTGTAAAATTTATTAATTTTTACTGATCAAAATATTTGTATGGAGTCATTTAAAAATAATTATACTATTTTGAATTATTTATATCACCATAGCATTTATGTGTTTGTTAAAATGTGTAGGTTTTGGCTTGATAACCCGGGTATGTACCAAACAACCTGTATATTGCTGAAGTTAACACTGTAAAAATATATTAAATACATTGGTTGGCTTCATTTCATATGTTAATATAAGTAATACTATTGAATTTTGATAAATTGAAATTCATTATAAGTTGCTCATGTACTAAATTGAGAAGTTATGGAGTGGTTTCAACTTCTACAGACGCTTACGCCTAGATATTAACCTTTATAAAATGCATAAATTCATAACACTTAAAAATCTGTTTATTAAATAACAATTTTTTATGAGTTTAAACATGATTTTCTATAAACCTTATTTGCCTCATGTAAGTATAATTAAATCGAAAAATGACAAAATTTTATCTCACATTTCATTGTGTCATGAGATATATTATCAATTATGATGATATAAATATTTAATCCGGTGAATCATCACAGGCAGGGAGCTGAATGCGGGGCCGTGGGTCACTGCATAGCCACTGTATGGGAAACACAGTTATATGAAGTCCAACAGAATGACGTGTCTGACAAATTCGTCAGACTGTTCCGCCAGTTAAAGGATATTAAGGATATTATGAATGAGGTGAGTAAACTGATAAAAAGGGTATTATAGGTTAAGAACTATGACATTAATAACTATAAAAGCATACACGAATAAGATAACCATATAAATAGGGGCATACTTTAAGAATTAATATTTAGTAATAATTTTGAAATTGGAAATTTTGACTATCAAAGTAATATGATAGGTTGATATGTTGAACAGAATATAAACAATCGTAAAGCATCTTCATTCAAGAAATTTTTTTTTCAAAGTTAATTTACATTTAATTACAGTATATAAGTGCCATTTTATTCGTGACTTTCTGCCATCTTGTAGCTAGAGATATGATCCCGTTGCTGTAGATATTTTGAGACTTCTGATAAAAAAAAACGCAACAAGTAGTTTAGACAGTCCTCCCTTGATATTAACCTGAGACTGCCTAAAGAATTCTGAGAAGACCAAAACAGGCGGAAATCTGAAGGTGCAAGGTCAGGGCTTTATGACGGATGCATTAACACCTCCCAGCCAAACTCTTAATTTTTACTCAGTGTCTACATATGTATGTCTAGTGTTATCGCGATGAACGAGTGTGGTCTAGACCCGTTCTATTAATCAAATTGCTTTAATCTCATCAGATGTTGGCAGTAGAGATTCGAATCGATTGTTCTGCCCGGCGGTAAAAGCTTATAATAAACAATGCCCTTCCAATCCCACCATAGACACAGCATCACCTTTTTGCGAGTTAATCCAGGTTTTGCCACAATCTGTGAAGCCTGACCGACTTATGACCATGACGTTTATCGCACATTCTTGTCATACGTGATCCAGTTTTCATCGCCAGTTATCAATCTAATCGCAAATGAGTACACGGTTCATTAGGTTTCTTTCAGTGAGCTCGTGTGGCATCCAAATATCGAGCTTTTTTGTGTACCATGCTTTTTTCAAATGGGTCTAAATTGTTTTGAAGTCAACTCCCAATTCTTCAGCTATATCGGAAATGTTGATATGCCGATTTTGCTCCACTTTATCAAAAATAGCGACCATTTCATCCGTAACAGGGCGACCAGAATGAGGTGCATGTTTGACATCAAAATTTCCGGATTAAAAATACTTAAACCAACTTTGTGTTACTGTTACTGATACTGCATTAAATCGATAAACCATAAACCAAAACATTATTTCAACGTTGAAGTAAGTAATAAGTACGAAGGGTTAATATGACGGTCGATCACTTTTAGGCGATAAACCTTGATCGTGTTATGTATTGTTAACAAGTCTAATATATTCCATTGTTAGCTTATAACGTCACTAAGATATCAGTTGTTGTATAAGTTCGACCAGTTCTACTAGAAATGGATTTAGATCCAAAATGTTGCTACACGTAGTTTGAAATTCAGTATAAATAGAGTAATTTTTTGTGTTCCGTAGCAATTAAATCGTTTACGGAACTTTAATTGAATTTGTATTAAGAAATGTTCCAATCGCAAACCATGCTATTTAAGATTATTGTTACGTGATCAATTTTAAAGTGATTAGGTATAGTTTGAAATGAACAAAATTTTAAAATTATAAGGCTATCAAACAGTTATTCAACAATATTTTGAGACGATTGTGCATATATATAATTCGTATCTATTCACTTTGTACACATTATCAGACTTCATCAGACTATTAATTATATTTTTCAAAGAAAACAATAGCCTGTGGCTACACCAATATTTTTATAATAATTGGAGATATTATTTGAATATGGTCAACAGAAGAAATATTGATAAAAAGAAATACCACTTATATGTGGTACGTGAGTATATATCGTAATTGTATATTAACTACTCATGTTTCACTTTTGTACTAATAGATAAATCACTTTGTTATCTTCTACAAAATTACAAAGCATGTCTTGGTTTCGTTAACGTAGTATTTCGTCATAAGGATTAGACAGTGATCCGTTTTGAAAGTTCATAATTTACGTAAGCAATAAGCGCTGTGTTAGGAGCAGCCACTTATAGCTATATTTTTAAAACGATTGATTAAATAGATTGTCCCACGGAGCCATGCTGGAGCCGTGGTATTGTTTATTCAAGTCCTTAAAAGAATTTACAGTAAAAATAGAGGTTTTTAGTTTAAGCTAAGGCTTTTAACAAGTTTACTCAGCGATTTTTACGAACAGACTTAAAATAATTAATGATAAGCACTTTTAGAGCAATCATCGAACAACGTTGGAGATTTGCGATTCAACTCTAATATATTAGGAGTTGAATCCGATTCAACTTATATTAATCAATATTAATCATGAAGACAATGATTTTAATATCAATCGTGAATTTCCGTACAAACATTACAATAACTAATAACTGTTTCTTATCGTAGGAATACTTAGGCACAAGGATCAATTCGGAGTGTCACGACGTGAAGCACGCAGATGTGGCCCGCATCTGCAAGGAGAACACAGCTGGACTAGAAAAATACTTGTATCATGTCCTGACTTCCAAGACTAAACCAGAAGTCATGTGCCAGATTATTGGCATGTGCAACAATAACAAACTGGAGAAATACGTCAAGGTAAGAATTAACTTATCCTGCACATAACACAATCAAAAAATTCATCACCTCTGTGAAGTTTTTGGACATATCACCACCGCACAGGCCCAATGAAGCTTTGTAAATGATCGTGGTTGCTCAACTGGACTATCACTTCCATTTCAAAGTACGGTGGAACTCAAGATTACTAATTTTGACGATCTCGCCTCCTGTTTCCACCACAACCTGACGCTCAGAGAGATTTCATTACTCGTTTCTTTATCGCAATGCTCAAGGCGTGGAGTTTCTTACAAAGACATGTATTTCCTTCATTTAGTATGGGCTCCTTCAAAAGAATCGTAAAATACACCTTTTGGGCTGGCAAGGTTCAGCTGGTTAGGTCAGTATATCGCATGCTGCACCAGCTACCTTCGCATATGGACTCTTTTTGCTTTATTCCAGAGGACTTTGAGCCACTTATTTTAAAAGAAAGCATAACACTGGATTCACCACATGGTGCTAAGGGAAGACTTACTTGTTTATTCATAGAATAGAGTATGTACCCAATTTAAAATAACTTTTTAAAAACGTGAATAAATATTGTTTATTGTTTACAGACAAAGAATACAGCTGATACTATTAAGCCTCAAATACATAAAGGTAGGCAATATTGATTCATTAAGTTACCTATGATTTATTATTATAATATTAGGTGTGTCACATTTCCTAGAATATTTCGCCTCTAAGAAACTCATTACCAACTATACAATTGTCGAGTCAGACATGAACTTTGTACAGTGACTGTTTGTATCAACTCCTCCGATGTCCGCCGTGCTTACTCATTTTCTATGTAACTCAAGATATTAAGCGAGTTATATAGTTTATATTTTTATGCTATGATTAGCGACCCGCCCCATCTTCGTATGGGCAGTTAACATAAATTATTGTTTGCAAATTTTAACATTAAAAGTAGTTATTGTGATATAACTGTAATAATTAAATATATGGTATCGCGGACTTTTTTGTAGATATTGATGTCCTCTTTAAAACTATGGTCCGCGGCTTCATAACTTCCGCAGCGGACAAGGTTAAGGTTTTTTTGTATTTTTTTTTCACACGTTGTGTTACATACATTATCCAAGTTTTCATAAGGATCCCTAACTTTTTTAAAATATTCTATCGCCTATGTTCATCAGGTGTAATAATAATAAATAATGTTGGATTCTAAATGTGAAAGAATTTTTCAAATCTGAGAGTAGCAAACTAACAAACAATCAATACTTACCTCTTTATAATATTAGTACAGATATATTGCAAATTTTTTTATTGTATTATAGGGGTGGCAAACCTTTTGTGGGCTTTAATTCCTCTTTTTGTTGGTTATTGAATGGAGTAATTCAAAACAATAAATTATTATAATTTCTATCTTAACACCTAACAGCCGAGTAAAAAATATCTTTATTCTAGGTCTTATCGGTGCGTCACGTTGCACTTGGGGTCCTTCGTATTGGTGCAGTAACTTCAGGTATGAAAGAATTTTATAAATAAATTGTAATAAATTTAACTAAAATTACTAGTTACTTGAAAGGCAGTTGAACGGCGTGCTTGGTTTTATTTGGTTACGAACTTCTTTCTGCAAGAGGAGTAGTTTGTAAGTGAAGGGGTAATGTAAGTAACTAAGCATGTAACAACTCTGTTGTAACTTATGCATGAAATTGTAAAATCTATTGTACACAGAATCACAATAAAAAAATCTCATTCATCTTATCTTTATCTTATCTAAGCATCAATAAGTATTTTTATAAGTAAGTGAAAGATTGTTATGTTTATTGTGAGTCATCCTTAGAAGATACACATTACACCCCCAACTTTTCTTTTTGGACTTTATAAGCCATTCAATCCAGACACATTTTGTTTTTATTTTCTGGAATTCAATGAGTATAACATTTATTACGATTGGCAGGAAAATATTGTTTTGTGTAATAATTAAATTCGGAGTTATGTATTTATTCTCTTGATAACAGACCGTCAATCAAGATTGATGTTATGCATTATTGCACATGATATTTATTCATGAATAATTTAAATATATAAAATAAAAAATAAAACGATTTTTAATATACTATTTTTAAATGTTTCGAGTTAGGTATGTCTACCAGCTCTTTTATTTCGTTTTTTGGTGTTAAGGGAAGTGTATAATCACTTATCTCACGTCTCCTCATCTCTTACCTCTAGATTGTTGACGATTTTTACCGATTGTTGGTACATCACTATCAAAGAAAACAAGGCCCAAAATCCTCATTTGTTTGTACTATATCGGCTGGCCTGTGCCCAGTAGTGGGGTGTATAAAGGTTTTAGATAATGATCATGATGATAAAATCATTTGTACTGCATAGGCGAAGGTGACCGATTTCTTTTAGTTGCATTCTTTGACATATAAAATTGTTTTAACTTATTAAATCGCAAATCCTAATAAATATAACAATAGACTTATCATAATTTTGTGTTGTCATTTGAGATATAACTCAGTAATGGTTATTAATAATTATTCGTTACTTCCTGCCACTGCTCGTCCCACCACTCGCAATTGTTATCAAAAGGTCGAAGGTACGATTTACACATTTCTAGCAATATCTCTTCAAATATGTTGAATAACAATTTTAAACAGCATTATAAGAAAATGTTTTCTTACATATTTTAATACCAAAAACAAGGAGAGACTTATCAACCTCCTAAAACTTAATAATTATTTTTTAGGAAATCATTCGTGCAACAGTGCATATTCACTCATTTATCCACACATACACGAGCATATGTATTCATATATAATTATTATATAGCTCATTATTTCAAATACCTTTTATTATCTGCAAAAGGAATATGCAAAACTTATTTTTGACATCAGACTTACACAGATTTAACTAGGAGGTATCTTCTAATGTACCTTTCATAGGAATTCATTTTAAACAGTCTGTGAAAAGAGATAAACTTCTTATTTTAATTATTTATATTCTAAAATCATGAAGTTGAAGGAATTGATTAGTAATAAGGATAAAAACTATGCGTAAATATCTTGTTTTGAGAAATATATTGTGTAGAACATTTATTATTTTATTTTATTAACCAAGTTATTTTTCCAAGGTAATTAATTCGTACAGCAAATCTATGTTTATTAATAATTTACCGCAAACGAATACAATGTACCTTTGTATTTGAAACAAGTATTGTTTTATCCGATGTAGAACGTTGGTTCATGTTGCGTAATACCATTTCCAGTTCCGAAACACGCTAACCGCGTTAACCGATGCGTAAAAGTGTCTCAAATCGAATTCGATACTGGCAAGTATAAATTGCTTCCTGAAAATGTCATAAAATGATAATTAAATTTTATTGCTGGAATGGAATAGAATATATCTTTATTGCACATCAACAAATTCAAAATGAAATACATAGGGAATAATTTGCCAACTCTGTACAAAGAACGACCGTATCACTATAAGCGATATCTTCCAGGTAACCTTAGGATGGACAGGATTAAAATATAAAGTACTTTCTAAATGAAAGCATATATACACTACAATATCTTATATATATTATTCATATAACAAATTATAATAGAAATATGAAGATTTCTAGAAAATTACTTAATGTTATAAAAATAAATTTTTCGACTCCGCCTGTGATGAGTAATGAATCCTGCAGGAATATAGATACAGGGGTTAATGAATTATGTATGATCTAGATCAAGTTAGTATCTACCTATATGAGTAACAAATTTCAGCAAATATCATATTAACTTTGATTGGTTGATAAATTATCTCATTAATAATAAATAAATAAATAAAAAATAAATATTCTTACTTTTGAAAAATTGAAAACGTTTACAATTTTAATAGAATACATTAATTTTTCAGTACTGGCCGAGAATGCAGTGCGACAAAGCACTGCGTGGAGAAGGTTTGGTCCAAAAAAACGTATCCAGAGGACCACGACAGCGTTTGCCAAATCTGCACCGACATGGTGAAGCAGGCGAGGGACCAGCTCGAGAGCAACCAGACACAAGTACAAACAAATTCTTTAACAGATATGTTGAACACACAAACATATTTATGAAAAAGTTTAAACTATCAGACAACAACTCGTTCACACCTTCTTTTAATTATTATAAGAAAATATATAACAAAAACATACAATACAACTTAATTTTGTGCAGTTAAGGTCGAAAATTTAAAACAATATTCTAAATGTCCTAATTTTCTACTATAAAGAAGAACAAACGTGATTTAAATGTTGCACTGAGATTAAATTTATACATACCTAGTTCCAAATCATAATTTATTTATTAAAACTGAAATTATGATTTTATTTAGGATTTTCGCCACGGTTTTGCCTCATGCACCATACTGATAAAAATATTTCTATGATGGCATCGAATAAAGCCGTTATATCTTGATTGTTTATAATTAAAAATAACACAGTTGTGTATGCTACATTATCCATTGTTAGGTAGTCAACCTTTGTTGCATGCGAGACACTAAACAAAACTAAGTTGTTTCTTGAATCAGTAATAGCGACGCTCCAACTCCAAAAAAAAAATTTTAAATCGGATAACTTCTTAAATTGAATTATTTTTGGCTTTTTATTGTTTTGATATCGGTTTTTAGTTCGTTTAAAACTTTATTTTCACAATTTTGAAGTTATTCGCGTAGGTACATACATTTGTGCGATTCATTATTATTAATATAGTTATGTTGTAAGGTATTTGACAAACATTGAACACGAATATTCGTATTCAATGTTTATCAAAACAGTTTGTTTTGTTTTTCATGTTTGTACTAATATAAGTATACATTTATTTTAGATAGATTTTTGCAATATTTATGCAAAAATCTACCCATTAAATATTATTAAAATATGAAGTCAAATGACATAATTATTGACAGAAAACTGTAAACTGTGAAAGTTAATCATAAAGACTACATCAAAATTTACACGTCAATAAAAATGACCTATTAGAACAAAGCTATTAGATTGGTGGGCATGTATAAGCGGAAAGGTACTAAGTCATTGACCGATAACCTTTAACGACGTGTATTGTTTTTGTTACTAAATATAGGTGACCGTTGAATCTATGATAAAATACGACGTCAGCTATCATACGCTTTTTTAATTATTTTTTTTATCGTATTAAAAACTTATGAATCTTAGATCGGTTAGAGTTATATTTTTGGTAGGACGTTTTTTGATTGGTTTAATGGATTTATAATAAAACATAATGTTTATGGTTGTTTATAGCGATTCAATAAGCCGATTGAAGGATCAATGAAGGATCAACCCTTTTAATACCCCTTTTAATTATTTATTTTTAGGTCAAAAGTATAGTCTATCGTTAATCAATCAATTGTCCTGTGACAATTGATTTATTAACTATCTGTTAAGAAAGCAGTGAAACATGTATTATGTCTAATGTATTAGGAATTAGTTTACTTAAAGCCAAAATACTACAGATACTGCTCTTTCAGAGCAGATATTTTAGAATAAGGCCTTTTTTCGGAGGAAAATGAGAAGATAGAAGTGCAGGGCTATGTCGTATGTATCAAGACTACCCATCACAACACCCCCGTGTAGGAACGCTTTAAGTTAAGAATAAGAAAATACGAAATAGAGATGTAAGACATCACAGCTCTGAAATGGAAAAACTTTTAACTGTCATGACATGCTACGTCATATCAATTAAAAGTTTTTCCATACTAAATTACCAATTGTAAATTTTTATAAGTTTTAGCGAAACTAACGACTAGCTATATATTTTAATATATAAGAAGAATCGTTGGGTCAAAGAACTGTGATCTGAAAGAATGAAAATGCCAGAATAATATTTGGTGAACCATTCCAAAATGCATTTCTTCATTATTGCTTCAGGAAGAACTAAAAGAAGTGTTCGAAGGCTCCTGCAAGCTTATGCCCATCAAGATAGTAGCCAAAGAGTGCATCCAGCTGGCGGACGACTTCGTGCCGGAGCTGGTGGAGACGCTCGCCTCGCAGATGAACCCGCAGGCCGTCTGCTCTGTCGCCGGCCTCTGTAACAGCGACAAGATCGACCGCCTTCTGGAAGCTCACGTGAGTAGATTAAAAAATTTATCCTTGCTATAAACGGAAGTAAAACATCTCAAATTTTAGAAAATACAACTGTACACAGGCTGGTAAGGTGGAGGTAGCCCGGGCAGGGTGTCGATGTTGCACTAGCTGTCTTCTCATATGGTTTCCAACTGCTTACCATCAGGCAGTGTCGAGTCATTTGCTGTACTATTTTAAAATTAATTTTATTATCACGTAAATATAATAAATTATAAATTAGTTTTGTGACTGATGTAAATTAAACAAGCGTTGTATTGAGAGTACGGGGACTTATTTCTCATCCTATCCATATATAGTTCATCGTGAGTTTTACTATTTTAGTGAAAAGACAAATTTTAATGACTAGGTTAAAATTGACGTTCACGCATGTATGAAGTTTTAGTAAAAACTGTTTTTGGCTTTGGTCAACTCGCCTCACCAAATACTGCTTCCATTCATTTTACGAGTGACACAACTGGTCGAGCTGTAAATCCGTGTAATAGTATATGTTTGGCGTATACCTAAGCACACACAATTACACGTTGTAATTTCACAAATACATTTGACTGCTAATGTTGTACGTGTGAAATGGGTCCAAATTTAAAGTCTCGTAAGGAAAAACTATCTGTAAATAATCTAATAATTACCGAATCTGTGAGTCAATGTTAGCGAAGTATTTCTTATCATCAAGTGGCTTATATTAGATATCAGAAACTATGACGATAGATCATTAATGTCAATTAATGTGTAATTAATAATGTCCTAGAAACAAGTCCGAAAATGAGTAATTGTTGATTTTACAGGTTGCAAAAACTACTGCGACACCTGGATGTTAAATTAATTTGTGACGTCACATGACAATCACAAATCCTTTAATTCTATAATAATATCAGTTTTATATTGTTCATCGAACAATAGATGTATGTTTTTATTATTCTTGTAAATGACTTAACAGCTGCTACTACTGAATAGATTTCAAAAAATAAAGTTAAATATTTAAGTTCGTAAGATATGTCGCGTCTTATCAGTAACATAATTATAAGAGTTCAATACAACGTTTATTGAAGCGTAAATGATTATAATTGTTACAAATATAATAATGAAGTCTACTGACCCCACATCGTGCCATTTTATTGACATAAAGCTTGCTAGGGTTTTTAACTCACTGAAGCTTGAATATTTTTTAAATATGTGTAAAATCTTAATTAATACCTTTTTTTTCTAGGAAAAGAAGAACGTGCCAAAGAAATCGGGAACACATCAAGGTATTTTGTTCAATAATCAATGACAAAAATAAATTCTCTAATGAATAACCCTAATTATATTTTTTATTCATTCTGTAGCTCATCTCGTTGGAGCTTCTAAGTGTACTTGGGGACCATCATATTGGTGTAGCAATTTTAGGTAAGTTAATTTTTGTATACTTGTGCATTAGAGTTAAACCTCTGAACCTTAATCTGATTAGACGTCTCTTAATCTAAAGTCGTCACCTAATCTAAAGTATCCGACGTTTCTCAATATAAATATAAAAGCTATATTTTAAAAAAATGATTAAGTGACTAGTTGCTTTGTCACACATCTAGAGCGTAGAATTCTTTTATGCACTCTCACATTCATATAATAATATATATTACAAAAGACACAAGAAAGGGCACCTTGTACGCCGCCAAGGTGGAGTTGGCTAGGACTGTATGTCCCATACCGTACTAGTTATCTGTCAAAGTCAAATAACTTTATTTAAATAGATTCATTCACTAAGTTCTTTTAAATTGTCACAACAGGGAAAATGTATGAGAAAAACAAATAAATGTAATTAACACTAGATTTACCAGACCAGTCATTTAGACTGGTCGTGCAATTTCAATTCAAAATTCCTACTATATTACACATTTTTTTTTCAGAAATGATGTTATGACTTTTGTTGCTATAATTAGAGAGTACGTTTTATAAACTTAATGTTATTTTATATACATTAGTAACAAATATAATTTTTATTTTTGACATATATTCAAATCGCTGGTATATCTAGTGTTAAAGGCAGTAGTGATAACTTTAAATGGGCATCAACCGGGCATTTACAAATTGTCCCAGTTATAGAATTTAAATATGTACTAAATAAATACGTGCACGTGAACTAAACATAATTATTATTTTGTAATAGACGAACATTACAAATGAATAATTACTCATAGTACAGATGAATGCTCATTTTTGGGTATTTTTTAATGCTCTAGTTTTGGTCTAGTATAAATGGATTCATTACACTAGACCAAACGCACTATTTACTGGTTCCTATGTTCTATCTGCAAATAGCGATAGCCCTAAGAATGCTATGCAAGAAGCTGTAGTAAGCTTATTATTTATTCTATCAGTAGATACTTCAATCACAGATCTATGCTTTTTGTAAAGTGTAAGCGCATTTTAAATTACTTATTGAAAATAAGCAAAATAAAATAAATGTATATAATCTATAAACTACATACATACAATTTCTGAAAATATACTGAATATATAAGAAAGCATTTTAAAAAACCGCCCACAAATTAAAGATTCTTTTCTTTCTGATTAATAAATAGAAATACAATAGATTTGTGAAAACCAAAATAACTCTAAATAAAATTAAAAAAAGAGTTAATAATATATGCTAATCAATTGATGCAAATAACCACACAAGTGATCAAATTAGTCGTAAAAGGTTATCTCTTGGCAAAACACTGTAGCTTCGTAAAAATAATTATCAACATTAAAATGATTACGAAGACGAGCATAATGGCATCACCCATAATTTATTTGCAACTTCAGCACAAATTTGTACATAAAAATGTAATAAATATAACCATTTACCAATAGCGTCGTATATTCTTTTAAAAGATACCATCAAGCATTAAAGTTCATTTTCGTGGTGACCTTGCTGCGAGCTCTTATCTTATTTGTGGTACTTGACAATTTTTTAAATTCAGATTCGTAACTAGTTTTTTCGTCTAAAAAATTGTTTTTGACTGTAACTATTTCAGCGTTCCCTATCTTGCTCTCCGTATAATTTAAGAACTTATAATCATAAAAATACTTTCGAATGTTTCTAACTATCCCACTGATCTTATCCAGAATCCTCATGAACAGTACACTGAAGAATCCAAAAAATCTGTAATAAAATACATGAAAACTGAAATATAAACTAATACATATAAAATACGTAATAGTCGTAGGATTATTCTTTAGCATATTTTCAAATTTCTCATGTGGAATTTTAAAAAATCTGAAATTACCATTGTAATTTAATACACAGCTATGAATTTTGGGATTTTAATATATATAATTGCATATAAAAATAACACTACAAGCAATAAGCGGCATCTCGCGAAAGAGCGGGCCCTAAAATAGGTATAGGTAGAACTTTACTTGTAAGTTATAAACACATTTGATTTGATATGAAAATATATTATTTACTATTACCTCAGTACTGGACGAGAATGCACAGCGACAAAGCATTGCGTGGACGCAGTATGGTCCAAGCAGAAATTCCTACAAGACAACGACAGCATTTGCAAGATCTGCACGGACATGGTGACGCAGGCGCGTGACCAATTGGAAAGCAATGAGACACAGGTATAATTATATACAGTATTCCCCTTATTACGCGGTAGATGGTTCCGCGCTATAGGAAAACGCGTTATAGGGGAATTCCCGTAAAACGCATTTTTACGACCCCGTATAACGCGATACGCTTAAAACTAATATTTTTCCTAAAGGCGTTTAATGTATATCGAGGACTTTAATTCTTGAACAAATAAAGATATTAATCTCCGCGTTATATGGGGAAATGCCCAGGGATGTTCCATGGGGGATTACTGTAGTTATAAAACTGTCTCTACTTAAATTGCGTCGAAAAATATTGTTTTTTATTGAGTTATAAAAAATGTTTGATGCTTAATTTTTGAAAAACCCCCAGTTCTGAATCTTCACTAATTTATATTCATTATGTTACAAAATTAACTGTTCATGGATGAGAATGGATCAAACGTCTTAATTACAGTTGGAACTCAAAGAAGTTTTCGAAGGCTCCTGCAAGCTTATACCCATCAAGATAGTGGCCAAAGAGTGCATCAAGCTGGCGGACGACTTCGTGCCGGAGCTGGTGGAGACGCTCGCCTCGCAGATGAACCCGCAGGCCGTCTGCTCTGTCGCCGGCCTCTGTAACAGTGCGAGGATTGACCAGATGCTTGAAACTTATGTAAGTAGTCACGTGTGTACAGATTATGAAAATTAGATTTTGCCTAAATAAATTATCAACTAGCTGCTGAAATCTCTCCCTAAGAGATTAAGAAAGAGTCAAGTCAGTCAGTTATTATAATTTCATAGCTCTAACTAAACTAATAACAAATCTTTTTCGTTTTGAGTCTGCGTTTATAACCTCATCATTAATGTTAGAATACACGTCGCAGTCTTAATAACTTAAATAGTAATCTTGCCGTAATTATTATAACAATTCTCAGAAAAGTAATTGTTCTACCTACAATACTTAATACTTTTCTGTGGTCATACAAATTTAGATGATTAAATGATACTAGTGTTTGATAAAAGAATAATATTAATAATGAGGCCACGCGGTATAATTGATATTAGTGCACCGAGCCACGTGTAGCAGGTAAAGTTCTGACACAAAATGTACATTGCTTGCACTGTACACAACAAAGAATGGGATTGGACTATTATACCATATTATTCGCAAAGCTCGTCTAGAAATACTGAAAAATATAATTATATTTTAATGTTACAGAACACCCAATTAGCCAAGGTAGTGAGTTGTAACAACTGCCGTCAAACAGTCGGTGTAGCCCGCCGGAAGTTCGACACAAGCTCCTACGAGGATTTCCTGCTTAGTCTTCTGCAAGTAAGTCAAAAAGTTTTATTAGTTCATTATAATCACATAAGAAAATTCTAGGTGAGCACGTAACACATCAAGTAACACACGCTTATTATCATCAGGTGAGATTGTAGTCGACTGCTTGCCTATAATATCTAAAAGCATATACAATTAATTTTAAATGTGTCAGTGTCTTTTGACGAGTCCTTATAGACAAATTGAATTAACCTTATCAACACTTAACAACAACAAACTTAACAAGAACAAAGCGTAGACAGTACAACTCAGTGAGGCTGTCTTATTTTTATTGATGCAGACGCAGATAGAGATGGCATCAGTTTATAAACAGGACTAACTTGCGGATTCACTTAAAGAGGCGCATTTAATGGAAGCACTGCCTGTATAATATTTCAAATTCTGCTGACTTAGATAACGACTTATGATTTCAAGGCACTTAATAAACTATTTTTTACTAAATTTAGTTTAGTGAATATATTAAGTGTTTAGTATAGTGCTTAGTTTGGTATTGGTGGTTCTATGAGGAGGGCTCTTAATTTTTAACCTTATCCCCCACTCTCCTTCTTGCTCAAGAGCACGCGTAATAGTTCAAGAAGTTACTCATTCACTGTCTAATTTGTCGCACAGTCAGATACCTTCATACAATATGGGTTCCTTCGAAAGAGTCATGAAAAGACACTTTTTTGGCCGGCAAGGTGAAAGTGGCTAGGGTTGTGAGTTGCATAATGCTCTACCTATCTTCGCATATGACTCCTCCTACTGCTTACCATTAGGCAGTGTGAGACATTTGTTGTTATTTTTTATATAAGAAAATTCAACCCCATCTGAATATCTATTGAATGCGGCTCAGTTCGTGAAAACCCCTTCTTTTAACAATTTATTGTAATGTGAATGTTTGTTTTTTGCCGCACACAGGTGTGCCGCAACATGGACTCCCTCTCGGACTCATGCTCGATGCTAGTGTTCAAATACTACGAGAACATTCTAGAAGCCGTTCGCAAGGACCTCACGCCTCACAGCGTCTGCCACCTGAGCGGACAGTGCACTTACAAGTTCCACTCGCACGATTACTACGTCCTGCCGAAATTGGAAGACAAAGTCACTGAGTTAGTATTAATTTAGTGTTTTGAGGCAGGGAAAAAAATAGTATGATTTCAAGATTTCTGAAACATTACAAAGGTATTGGATGAGTTATTAAACGCTTTCAGTATCATTGAATCTCTTTAATTACAAAGAAATGATCAACAAACAACTTTGCTGACAAAGTTGACAGAATCTGTGTACATTACATAATAAATTAATTATTTAACTTAATTAGTTTCATACTTGTCGTAACTCAATTGTCAAGTAAAATACAATGAATTTGGCTAAACTAATAAACCTTTTATAAATAAAAAATATTTTATTGTGATTTACTTGTTCTAATTAATCGGTAAATTGAGTAAAATTAGTTCTTAATGTAATTATCAAAGTATAATTAATAACTTTAATTGTTTCAGTGATGTCCCTTGCGAATTCTGCGAGCAAGTTGTGAAACACCTTCGCGATGTCCTTGTAGCAAATACTACTGAAATTGAGTTCTACAAAGTTCTGAAAGGTTCGTTATATGTTTTAACACTGTTTTAAAAAATAAATTATAAGGAACAAATAATTGCCTAATATAGATAAATTGTAGCGCGAAGTGGTGGAGAAGAGACTAAGCAAGATCCATCATATTATACTTTTAATTGATTCAAATTTGTGTGAAGAAGTAAAACCGACTGGAATAACTTGAAACCACACCACGTCAGAGAAGTAGCTGTATTTAGAATGAAATAAGGTCGATGGTAATAAATTCACCGTTTCTGCGTATCGTATATTTGAGAAAAAGTAAAGTGATTTAACCCATATTTGGTACGGTACATATTAAGTATTTTTTCTTATTATTTCTTTAAAGGTCTATGCAAACAAACCGGTAACTTCAAGGCGGAATGTCTCCATTTAGCCGAAGAATACTATCCTATCATCTATAAGTACCTCGTGTCGGACCTGAAACCAGACAAAATTTGCAACATGATGGGTCTGTGCGGAAAAAGTATTAAACCTAATACTCCTGTCTCACCTTTACTGCCCCAAGAACTGATTGTCAAAGCTAGATTGATCGGTACTGACGAGGCTAAGAGCTATGATAGTGGAAAGGTAAGCTAAATAATTCTCTTAAAAACAATTATAGGGTTGATTAAGCAAAACGTTATCAATTTTACATTTCAGTAAGTTTGATATTTTGCTGAAAACGTCTCGACTAAATTAAATAATAATGAGTGGAGTAGTGGTTCGAACACAAGTTTTGATTACGAAAATAAAGCGACTCTCCATGGTTGGTCCCTGGATGGGACAATCAAAATTTATTATTATGAGCTCCTCCTTGCTTGGAATGCACGTAAGCTGTTGATCCCGGTTGTTACGGCAACCGCATTTACTCACTAAACCGCATCGGGTCAGCGTTGTGGTGTTATGGACCAAACTCCTCATTAGCCTATATACATACATATATATAGGCTGATGAGACACACACACACACACACACACACATATATATATAGGCTGATGATGGAAATGAAATTAACAAACGTGCTATTGTATCTTACATATTTTGTCGAAGTGTATGTTTGATGTGCGAATGGTATTGTTTTATACCAAAAAGGCACTGCATCGTGCAATATATGGAATGCATAATAATTTGACAACATTTTTTTTATTCGATAAATAAATTGTATGTCAGTAAGAAAGAAAAATTGCAGAAGGAACTTTACATCTACGATCACTTCCGAGTTATATCAATGTCTTGAGAGTTGTTACAAGTCATTTAAAAACGCTCTATAAAAATGCTCTCTGCTTGTCATGTCACACGCAAGGACAAAATTAATATCTTTATAATTTACGCACACTTATGCATAATTGGAAAAAAATTGTCACATTAAATGGGGTAAATTAAAAGTATAAATATTTTTAACGAATTGTTCAATACACATTTCGCCTTAAAATATAACACCACTTAATTTCGGAATCGTACTGAAGAAATAAAGTATCTGTTATTTTTGAAATAAATACCGAAAACCTAAATTTATAATTGTAATCAGCAATATTATTAATATGCAGCATCATTGTCGGTGAATCTCGTTAGATTTTTAAGTATCCCATTATGTATGGTGTAAATGGCCCAGGTGCCGATACCCAGCAAGCAGACCAACGTCCGCATCGTGGGGTCGGAGCCGCTGCCGCCGTTGTCCCTGGAGCGCATGTTCGTGCGCCTGCCGCAAAACAAGGCCGCGTGCTCCTTCTGCCAGTACTTCCTGCACTACCTCCAAGTTGAGCTCAGCGACACTACCACTGAGGTAACGCTACCAGTAATTAGGACATCGTCTCAATACGGATTCAATAACCTGTTCTAATTTTTGTTCACATTATGTATATTAATCATTTAGTTATGTCATTTATGACCACTAGTCAAACTTCCATTAAACTTGCTTGAAATGCTTAATAATATCTATTGTTTGTTTTATATATATACAAACAATTTGCCAGCATTCATATTTTATAGATCCACTCTATAAAATAAATGTTAAGAGAGAGGTAGTTTATTTTATAAAATATGATATGATAATAAAATCGCGCCAAACATCAATGTTGTTATTTGTAAAGCAAATATTTTTTAATGGTCATTAGTATGAGAAACTCAAGTTGTGGGTTCGATTTAATTAACTATGACCGCTGATTAAAATGCTGTAAGAATACTTCTTTAAACATTTAGTTTTATAGTTCAGAAGTTTCTTTCGTAACTTCTGAACTATAAAACTAAATGTTTCATCGGAGCTTTCCTTTATTTAGGATTGCATGCATGCATACAATATTCAAATTTACTTCAAAATACAACGACTGAGAGCTTCTCTTGTAAGTTCCAAAGTTTGTTTGAGTAAACACCGGTACGTGGCGGCGTTGTCATCGATTAAAAACTAAACCCGCACACCGGAGTACAAGATACGCCATAGTACTATTAGCTGGAGGTAATTTTTTTTATTTTCTCGCAGAAAGCGATCACAGACGCTGTAGATGGCGCTTGCGACAAACTGCCGGAGTCTATCAACTCTGAATGCAAGCAGTTCGTGACGCAATACGGGCCTGCTGTAATCGCCTTGTTAGTGCAACAGATTGACCCCGCTAGCGTAAGTTATTTCACACTAATTTATTAATAAAAAGAACTGGCTCTCTAAGAAAACTAAGTTAGATAAATTAGTAATCTAGTAGTTCACATTTGTCTCGAAAATAAAACATCATTTAATTAATAAGATAATTTACAAAACAAATGTATATTGCGGATATCGCCAATAGTGACAATTTTTAAAAAAATTAATGAATCAAGTAACAATTATCTTATCTTATTATTTTTAAATTTTCTTACTTCATCAACGATCTTAAACGAACTCCTATAGAATTAAGACAATTATATATTACAGGTTTGCCCAGCGCTGGGATTATGTCCTCAAACGCAAGAGATCCGCCAAGTGGCCATAAACTCTGAAAAAACGAACTGTCCTTTATGCTTATTTGCCGTTGAACAACTCGAGACAATGCTCAAGAACAACCGAACTGAGGTGAGCGAATATTACTTATCTCTACTACATAATTACGATATGATTAAAGAACTCTGTAGAAAGCATTTCATACATATTTCTCCAAAAAAAACTAAATATACACTATATACAGGATTACTCTGAAAAAGGTTGGCAAATATACAGAATTAATATCTTTAAAACAGTAGTTTATTTAATTTATTAAAATTTTTAAAAACAATTTCCTAAATAACTCAACAAGGTCAAGTTGTCATTTATGTTAATCCATTCTTTTTTATTATGCCGCCTGTGCCGCACATTGTATAGCCCAGCTGGCCAAGCATATATTGAAAATGTACATTACATAGAAAGAAATTCCAACGCCATAATAACTTATTAGATAATCATTAGAGTAATAAAGCATGAAGAAAGCAATTTTTTAATATAAAGCACAGCAAATGACTCAACACCACCTGACGATAAGCAGTGCAGTAGAGGAGTTCATATGTGAAGATAGCTAGTGAAGCATGCGACATACTGCTCTAGCCACCCTCACCTTGCCGGCCCAAATTGACTGCTAGGAGATATTTGTAGATGATAATGTAATATTTTATCGGCCCTTTATTCTATATATAAAGCTTAATTACTGTTCATCAGTCTGGCCACAACTCAAAAAAACGACTAAGCCTATTTGATAAAAAATAACTGCTTTTGTTCTGTTCGCTTTAAACCTGGAATGATTGATTTAAAAAATAGGGTAAACACTAATATTTAAGCTTTAAAAACACAGAATTGGTAATTTGCTAGGGAAATTCGACGTTTATCAATACAAAACTCATTTCTTCCATAGCTACTTCAAACAGCTTTTAAAAGATAGCGTTAGTGTTAGATTGTAGGATAGGCAAGTTTGTAGGTAATACAACATGCAAAGGGTCAAATAGTTTTTATAGTATTACATCATCGGAAACAATCCTATCTTACAGGCCAGCATCCGTCACGCATTAGACAACCTGTGCACCCACTTGTCCAGCAAGCTTCGCACTGAGTGCACAGACTTCGTGGACGCGTACACCGACCAGCTGGTCCAGATGCTAATAGCTGACCTGAACGCTCAGGAAGTGTGCGTCTATCTCAAGCTCTGCGATAACACTGTCACCGATCCACTCAAGGTAACGCTGAAATGATTGTATCATAGGATGCAAGCAATATTTAAAAAAAATATTTCTAATATTGTATGAAACAAAATACTTAAAATTACATAAATACAGACAGATTTAATTTCTAAGTAATGATATATTTAACTAAAGAAAGTCCTCAAAAACTCGGTATTAAAATTTTGTACGCTTGCAAGGTGATAGAAACGTCACTCAAGGGTGAGGCTTGCCCTTAGAGCAATTGAAATTCTTAATGGAAGTTTATGTTAGTGTCAAGAATACCCAGCACAGTCTATTATTAAAAATAACTTTTATTATGTTCGTAACCACAAATGATTATAATGTCCACAGTGCTTTCAATGCTATTTCATATATGTTTATGTTTTATCACTCCGTCTTATTTGTTTGTGCAGCTCTCAACATCGGTTAACGCCATCGACAAATTCCATGAGAAACCTTCCTTGCATGGCGATAGAAACAACTTTAGGAAAAAGTCAATGTTGCCAGCCCATATGCTGGAGACCAGCAGAGGTGATATTGGTGAGTACTTGCAGCCTTAGTGATTCTTAGCGATATAAATTAATCTAATAAAAGTAAAAATAATATTAATAAATGAAACATAATGTACACTTATCCCTCGATTTACGCGGTACTCGTTTTACGCGGTTTCACTTTTACGCGGTCGGGACACGCGAAAGAACAACCAACGAAAAAGAAAACACTGATTGAATTAGAATTCAGCAGTGATGAAACGGAATAATAAAATTACAAATTATAATTATGCTTTTAATTATAAACATGTTATAAATTTATGTCGAGCCAATAAAAATTTCTTTCTTAATATATATATTTTTTTTATGCAAATATAAATACATATGTGTACATACAATGTACTCGTTTTACGCGGGTTTCTGGAACCTATCCCCCTACTTTATATAAACTTCAAGTCTCGGTTTACGCGGATTTTTTTTTTCTGGAACCTATCTACCGTTTTTGTATGAACTTGGAGTCTCGATTTACGCTTTTTCGATTTACGCGCTTTCTCTCGGAACGTATCTACCGCGTAAATCGAGGGATGAGTGTATATTTCTTATCAAAAAAATTAACTTTATTTTTTAACTTTCAATTAATTTGTAAAATAAGCAACCTTTTGTATTCAGAAACGAATGAAATCCCTGACAACACAGTGAATGGTCGACCAGTAAGTCGCGTATCGCAGAAGACTGTGTGCGTCGTGTGCGAGTTTGTGCTCAAGGAAATTGACGACCAGATCAAAGACAAGCATAATGAGGTACGAAA
The DNA here is from genome assembly GCA_943193645.1 of Acentria ephemerella. Classification (NCBI taxonomy): domain Eukaryota; kingdom Metazoa; phylum Arthropoda; class Insecta; order Lepidoptera; family Crambidae; genus Acentria; species Acentria ephemerella. Next base: position 9,800,800 of record OW971881.1, read on the forward strand.
CTTTACCAGAAACATATAATAAACTCCACCATGGTAAAACTTAAGTTTATCTTCTTATCTTTTTCTTTCAATATGGGTTAAAATTATAACAATTATTTTAAATTAATTAAAACAAATCTCGCGATCGGAAAACTATTACCATTAATACCATTTTATTTTCCTCCGCCGCGTATTGTTATTTATACTTATATTTTTGTATAATGATTAATCGGTATATCTCTACTTACAATGTTTAAATATATATATTATAGCTTGTTATAAAATATTTCAATATACGTTTTTTGAACTTCGAACCTTCCCTGCCCTAAGTAGAATTACCTACCAAGGTTTTGTCACAATCTAATGAATACAAACAAACATTTATCATATCAATTAATTTCTAATTATTCCGATTAATTTTCAGGATGAAGTTAAGAAAGTAGTCCATGGAATTTGCAAACATATGCCCAAGTCTGTCCGCAGCGAGTGCGACAAGTTTGTGGAGAAATACGCGGACTTAGTGATCAGCTTGCTGGCGCAAGAGTTAGACCCTGACGAGGTGTGCGAGGAGCTTAAGCTGTGCGAACCTACTGACCACACTGGTGTCTCTGCGCCGACGGCCTTCGCTGATGTTAGAGGTAAAGGTCGGTTTCACTTTAAGCATCTCAATAGTATTTCTCGTCTCTCTCCCCCTTTCTCTCTCTATATACTAATGGCCATTAATGAAGAAATTAAATTAAATAACTTTGCGTCACGTTGGCTAAAACCGAAGAAACAAAATCAAACTAAATTGGCTTAAATTTTATTTTATTATTTAATATTGCAATTAACTAAAGATGCAGTCGAATTCTTATAATGACCGCAATTTTGTTGCTGTAAAACTAGGAAAATATTCTTTGGATAAATGTTAGCTGAGGATTGATAAATCGCCTTTAATGAGTCCGCGCCTTTAACAAACTGCACTACGAAAAGGAAAATTTACAAAAGATTAATTAGGGATGTTATAAAAAATTAAATTCAAATTGTTTATTCTACAGAGGAGATACTGGACTGCGCTGTTTGCGAGACAGTTGTAATGGCCGTCAAGAAAGTGCTATCTAACGACAAAATTGACCGAAATATTGTGCACGTGGTCGAGAAGTCGTGTAGTCTTCTGCCAGCCAAGTATTACGACAGAGTAAGTCACATTAATTATTATTATATTTATATTAATTTTACGAGGAAAAGGCTAGAGAATGCTTCTGAGTCGTAATTTTAAAGATTGAACACATTTTTGTACTGAATTACGAGTAACGTTGACGACACATGAGAACGAAGAGTGTTAGTGATTCAGACAAAACAGAAAAATGTGTATGAAAGGGAGTACTTTTAAATATAATCTTTGTAATTGACCTTTTGTTACGGCAATCACTTTGATCCATCAACTGGCTATGGAGCAGCGTGACGGCTCAAACTCTTCATTTGTTTTTCCCATGAAGAAAGGCCTGGACCCAGTAGTAAGACATATATAGGCTGTAGATCAATTGATGATGACCTTGATTTCATATTCTGGTCTTTTAGCTTCAAATGACTCTCTGCCCACTATTTTCATATATGATGAAATTAGTGGGTTATACATAAGATGTTGATTATGATGATAATCTCATAGTCTATTTTTTATTTATTTATTCTAATATATTGTATTGATAGTGTCATGCCATGATGGAGATCTACGGTGACAGCGTGATCCACCTGATGGAGGAGTTCGGCACCAAGGGCGTGTGCCAGAAGATCGGCATGTGTGGTCCTTCCGGTACTGCCTACATTCACATGCATAGCGGCAAATGATGCAGTAAGTGCAAAACATCAATTGTGACGTCGTTACTCAAAAGAAATTATTTTTACATGAAAATTAAATTCATCACTACCAACCATAGTTTGTTGTTAATAAAAAAAGCAGTGTTGCTTTAAATATGTTATGATTTGACTTATTGAGTTCACAATATTACTCAATGCAAATGATTTTTTTTTAATGATAATTAATCTTAACTCTACCAACCAGTTTGTTGTTAACGATTGTAGTGATTTAGTTGAATTTCCCACTAATTTCTTATGCCGAACTTGGCATCTGGTTACGAGCTAGTAAGTTGAGTTTATTTTTAATTATTATTATTGTAAGTTTTTGTCGCGCAATGTAGAACTTAGTACAATAAATAATGGTAAAGACATATTTTCTAATTGCATGTCGTATTCACCTGTAATGAGTATAACATTAAGCATTAATACTCTTAATTACTTATAATATTCAATTGTATCCACTCGCTGGTGAATCTTATTATAAAATTATATTAAATTAAAAAGCAGTGTTGCTTTAAATATATTTATGTGACATATAGACTTCACGATTCTACTCAATGCTGTTGCACAATATCTACGAATGTGGTGTTCACAAGGGATAGCCAAATTCAAAACTATACAAAATTGCCCAAAATACTCAAACTAGTGTCGAAGCAAATTCAGTGGAAACTGAAAGGATACATTAGATTTGTGAAAATTAACTGTCTTGATAAACAATTGTCACGACACCGTATTTTTTAAACTTTATTTTGAACATTTGAAAATGAAAGAATTATGAGACTTTTTCTCTGGACATTCCAAATCACGCTCATGGATACAAAGCGCTGTGATCGCAGTGGAAGTACCATTTGGAACGACTTTTAGTACACCAATTTCATACCCTTTGTTAATATTTATCAATGAAGACTATTGGCTAAGAAGATATTTCGCATACTCGAATAATATGACTAAAGACATTATTATAATTTTGTTTCAGAATCTGCTGTCACTGCGGAGTTGCCACTGCAACTCTAATCTCCCTAATTATCAAATAAGTTTTGTTTTTACCAAATCTATACATAATTAAGTTTGGCTCATAAAGACAAAGGATATTGTGACTATTTTCTTTTGATTCACGTTATTACGTACTAACGTGATTTGTTTTGTGCACTGTGTATAAAATGATCGTGCTTTTAGTTTTGGTATCAATATGTAGAATGTAGTTAGGTGAAAATGTATTATTATTGTACATTGATTAATAACAAAGTGTACTTACTTATGTTTCCAGCAAATAGTCACAGTTAAATTTTGTCAATTTTTATCATGAGTTTTTATCGTAAGTAAACACTTCATTTTCTATGAAATTATGTCTGCTATAACAAACACAGATCATGTAGCTCATCAATTTTATTTGGAATTTGGATTTGTTAATTCACGCTAGACTGTGATAAGTCATTTGTAAACTGTTTCTATAAAATAAAGCTCGTAATTCTATTTACAGATTATTATTTCTATATAAAACAGTCAATTATTAACTGACTGTTTCCGGGTTGAACACGGCTCAACAAATTAAAGTTGAATCCAAACTATGAACATAACCTATAAAATTACTATATAAAGATTCAAATTCAGAAAATATGTCATCCTCTTATATCTATGAGTCTTAGCCGATTGCAAGCCTTACCGTGGGCTTAAAAAAATAGGCAAATGTATAGATCAGGAATTAAAAATTAAAATACGGTCCCCTAAGCATTGAAACCAAACAATAATCAAGTGGAGTTTTCGTATTGATTAAAATTTCATTGTATTTAATTTCAAGTTTAATTCATTTGCAATTTGCAATGGTTTTCTTAAATCAATAGCTATTTTCTAATATTTCACAATAAATAAATTTTTCAGTAAATAATATAGCCAAAAATACATCACCTTGGCCGGCCATATTTTTCATTAGTCAACGCATGCGAAGGAAAAAGTCGCCCCATCCCTGGTCTAGATCGTTCTCTCTATCTAATGTAATAAACCTTTATTATATCATCATAACCTTTAATAATTTATTTATACAGAATTCTAAAAACACTATAGTACATACTATTCAATTTCATTAATCGATAAATCACCCTTATTGATATAAATATACAAGTGATTTTAAATCATAATGATAGAGGTGTACCATAAAAAATCTTGAAACTAGTATAAAACCAAAAACAAAGTTAAGATATCCACTCTCTTCATTAGAGATTGTATCAGTTAAAAAAATTAAAGCTGTCGCGGGAAGTATTGTTTACGACAGGAATTAAATAAGAAATAATGAAAAACATACACACAGAGCCACATAGACGCATAAGAACCGACGTCTCCTATATAATATATATTGATGTTATTTAATAAACGACTCCTCTGATGGTTGCGGGGTATGGCAGCGGTGGTCATCCCGCTCCTCGGGCGGCTGCGGTGCCTGATCTGGCTCATTAGGGTTGTGGCGGCGCAGGTGGTCGGCCAGCCACAACACGGGCTCCGCGGGCCGCTCGTGGGCCAACGCGGTCAGCGAGATCACCAGCGTCGGCGTCAGATACCGCTGGATGTAATCCTCCGCCTGCCAGTCTCGGAGTATCGGGCCCACCACCACTGGAGTATTAATTGTCAATATAAGCAAAAGACAAATACTTCTATCATCCTTTGATAACTAATAATAATAATATTCTGAGATATACACCACCTATTACTTAGCAAAGTAAAGGAAAATATATATAATATTTTATACAATAGAATATATCTTTATTGTCAATTCAAAAAGAGAAATACATAGGGAATATTTAACTAATTTATAATATAAGACGAAACAAAAATATATATAAACAACAATGTCCCGTAAACTCGAGTTAATCACGCAAATATTATCCCAGCTGGGACTGGCACCCGGTATCACTGGCCAAGTAGCCTGCTGCTATGCTAACTGACCCTTCGGCCCTCGACCAACCAGAAATGAAACTGATTTTCATTTTGGTACTTTATGTACCTACTCCTCACAGTTATGTAAATACCTAAGTTAGAATGTACCTAAGATATCCTCGAAAAGATTCAGTGCTCTCTTGAACGAAATAAAGATTGAAGTTAATCTTTGTTGTTATCACAGGGAATGCATTGACACGTTTCTACTTAGTTTGGGAAAGCTAGGGAGGGAGGGGTATGATATACTCTCTGAGTAACAAGAGTGACCTGACCAAACCAAGCACTTTGCATTGTTGTAACGCGCTGCAGCAAAAGCTGCTCGTAAAAACGTCTACAGCAGCGTCGCAACAAGCCCTTGGTTGGCTCTTCTACAGCTTGAGCATGGTCTGCGCCAACCCATAAGGCATTCAATTCCTGAGTCCAATTAAAAAGAAGCCCTGTCTATTATTACCAGTAGTTTGTCACTCCTAGCTGTTTTGGGACATTTACAATGTAAATTAAGATTTGTCAAGCAGTCATCAATTAGTAAGTGCAACAAAACTCACTAGTAGGGAAGAAGAAGTGTATCTCTCTGAGCGCTTCTGCGTAGTTCTCGCTGCCGTGAACCGCATTGAAGTAGTCGCCGTACTGCGTGCGTCTGCCGTAGCACGCGCGAATACTGTCCGGCCAGTAAGCTTGTGCCTCCGCGACCCTACCAGGAAAAAGCTACTATCTGTAGGACTTACGACAATTTTGTATGTCCCCTTACACAGTTCGCATACAGAGGTGTAAGGGAGGCCTAATAGTCGTAGCTGTTTCGAGCCCTCGCAACTCGTTATAATATACCGCACAAGGCCAACCGGACTCTCGTTTAGATCTAAAGACATACTCTTTAACATTCAAATATAAAAATTATGTTGCTATAACGGCATCAAAGGGATTTTATGTAATTAAAGTTGGCTTGTAATGTTGAAAGTTTCCACAGCATTTATTATGATAAAATATTATATTCTGTCATTAAGACCTAAAATAAACACGCCTCCGCGGCATAACCGCTCGTGAAAATGTCGAGCAATAAATGTAAGTATGTAATTATTGCTAAAAACTAAATATTAGATAAATAAAATTAATATAAATAAATAAATAAAATTGTTTTAATTTAATAACCGCAAAGTTTTGTAAACAAAATCTAACTCTTTATTTTCAGTCCCTTTGTTTCTTACCGAGCAGGCCCCATAAGAGTGCGCCACCGTTGTATGCAGTTCCTCCCAGCCAGCACCAGCGCTACGATGGGCCCGCTAGATATATGCGCTACGAGGTGCGGGAAGTGGTGACGGCCGTAGTGCCCGCTATAAAGCTCCGCCGCTTGCTCCGGGGTCAGGCGCAGTTGTCGTTTCTGGAAATCAATTAACTTCATCAAGGAAATACACTAAAAACTTTTTAGAAGTTACAACAGTTCGAAAACATGTCACCTACAGGGTTAAAAATTTCGCAGATAAATAAAAGGTATAACAAAATACACAAAACAAAAAACTACACTAATACACAAAATGATCTCTCTAAATTATAAAACTAAAAATATAAATAAACCAGTATGTCCATATTACACTGGCCCCACTAGAAAAGTCAATGGGAATGCTTAATTATTTTTTTATGGTTTCTATAGATAACAGCGGTGACCGTCGAGTGCTGGGGAATATATCATAAACAGGGTTGTCATTTAAGTTACACTTATCGTTGCATATTATTGAAAAGTATGAAAAGAAATGAATAGTCATTTTTAATTTAATAAATAGTCTTATAAATTGACCGTTTTCCGCTAGAAAAGTACTTATTTATATTATATTAATTTTCCTGCTTTACCTTTAAATCATCATATATTGATGCAACCCCGATGTGAAGTATCCTGATTTCAGACACATAAGAATTTCTTCTATTATGTTATCGTCACGGCTTTTGGACAAAAATATGTACAAGTATTGGGAACAAATTCTACTTAAGGTTTTCTCAAATCTAAAGAGAATCTCAATATAACGACTTTTATTTCAATACTTATCACCAAAACTCAAGATTTATAAAACATTATTGTGTTATTATATTATTTTGCTTTTATATTATTTTCTGTAAAATTTAATCAAACGTTTTACATTTAAAATAATATAAACCTTCACACACACACACTACCTACCGGATAACGTTACTGTTTCCTGGCAGAGAATTAGTTTTAGTCATCAAGTCCGTTTATTTTAATTATTTGTACAGGCAATATTTTTCAGAAAACTTATCAAAATAATTTAAATATTACGGTCATTTAGCTACCATGTTGGAATTTTGTTCTGTTACAAATTACCTGTTCAATAAAATTATAGAACAGGTAATTGTTGAACATTACTTTAATTTGTAAACTAAATATATATTGAAACATTATCTTTATCAAATGCTATTTTTTTATAAAATTGATTTTGCAAAGTCCATTGTAACGTGCTAGCCCTACTTACAATTAACAAGGGTTGTAGCAGAACATGACGAGGCGCCCCTCCGTAGCACTCCCATAGATTTGCATATCACACAGCCCTTCCTCAACCGCCTCCGGTCATCTCTATATAGGACTTATGAAGCTACTTCGTTTTTTTTACAAAACGTGTTTATGGTATAAACTTTGTTTTTTATCCTCTAAATCTTCGTTATTTTAGGCAATACAAAAACGAAACGTTAATACAAATAAAGTACTAATAAATAATATCTTAATAAATAGACTGAAATGTAAAGAAAAGTATATATTATACAAAAACACAAACTATCTTTTATAGTCTCGTTTTACCCTTGCTCTATTTTCTGGAATGAAATTATATTTCATTAGGACCAGTTTAGAAATTAATCCAATTATACGAATAACATATACGTATAAAGTATGATAAAATTTTATTTACTAATTATTCGTAAAATATTTTACGTAAGATGCCAGCCCTGCAAACAAGGGATGTGAGTGACGCGGATATAATGAGGCTCCCCTCGTCGTGTGCTCTCAATACGAGTTTTGCTTATCAAACCTTAAAAGAGGAGACGATTAAAGTATATTTTTGTATGCTCGTAAATCTGAACATTATTATGTTGCAGGACTTGTTAGTTTAAAAAACCTCAAATATTTTACATAACAACCAAACAGTTTGTAGTTGTATTGCAGGTCGCTTACAAAGAGTTGTGAAGTATAAAATTCATTTCATTCAAAGAATATTTAATGTTATTTTACTGACAACAAATATGTAATATACATATGTAATATATAACAAATATGTAATATACATATTTGTATAAGCTATTCTATAGAAAAGAGCGAAAGTTTTGACTCTGGAAACTCTTGAAGCAAAAGAAAATTTGCAAATGACAACCCTATAAAATAAGGGGATGAATACAACCCTTCGCCGCGTGCTTTCGAATAAATTTTGCATAACAACGCATAGCAACCGCGCCCGGCGGACAGCTCTCCTTCGAAATGTTGAATTTCTATTATCTCCCTTTGAGATATATAGAATAGAAAGTTGTACCGGTTATTATATTGACCTAATGTGGTCTATGTTGCCGTTAAGTACAAATCAAAATCATACAAACTATCCATTATAGATTGAAGCATTAAGTTCGTATGAAAATGAAATCAAACGATATAAGTAATAAGACATTATAAATGTTTCCATAATGTAGTATTATTACCAATATGATGGTCTAAAGTAACTGAACTAACTCATTACTAAGGCTTATATTCATTAATCACGCTTATTTTCCGCGTAAAGTAAGGTGGGCAACGAATAAATTTAACAAATACAAATAGGCTACGCTACTAACCGCCTGGTTACTGCAAACATATCACCAAAATATAATATTAACTTACAGCGAGAATACCAAATCCATTGCTAATAATGGTATTCTCAATAGCCTCAGCATCTTCATAAGCTTCTGGCTTGATCAGTGCGAGGGTCCTCTCTGAGTACGAGTGATATTCCGCCCCAGAGTCAGTGGAAGCCAACGACATGTTTTATACTGTTATATTTTTATTAATTCAATTTTTTCAAGAACTCTATCTCTCTTTTGTACTTGCAAATAACGAACTATTATTTTGTTTGTTTACGAGGCTTGATATCATAGGATTCTGACAGCTGTATTGTCGTATGTAGTTTGGATAAAAAAAGGTCGTATTATATAATATACTATGTTGTTTCGACATTCTCTTTTGGTTAGGAAAACCAAGGTTTTATATTACTCTCTGATCTTTTGATATCAATTTCCAAATAAATAATTACTATTATTACTTCTTTTAAATAGAATAACTGTTTGTTATATTAACCGTTGTTTATTATTATTTTATTATATTAACTGTTTAAATCAGTCATGTATGTAAAAAATCCATTGTGTTCGTTAATTCATTGTTGCATTTTCAAAATTTTCTAATTTCCTAGTACAAACAACATTAAAACAATGTAGAACGATTTCTTTTTTTGTAGTTTATTCATGTTTCATTTAAAATGGAAACCATCACCCACCAACCCACAGGTCAGTGTGGTGGAACCCTGCGAAGGAGCATATAAACATACTTCTATGCTTTCCATATTTAATTATCTTCATTATCACTGCAACAAGGCAATACAGCAAGATTTGCGGGCTGTCTAAATTGATATCATGATGTACACAAAGTTTCTAGATCTAATTTATTTTTAAAGTTTCATGTCAAAATTAAGATCTGCTGTAAAATATACGATTATAATTACATCATTATTCAGTATATCGCAAGAAAAACATTGGTTTAATACAGTTATCGCTGCGTATTAAGCGGCACGGCCGCCACCCCATTCCATTGTCTTAATACCGCAATCATCGAAATTCAAATCGATAACCTCCGCTACAGGCTATACAGTGCGATTGATACATAAAGTGTTAGTTATAGTTATGATATAGCTTCAATTATATTATATTTAGTATCATGCTAATTAAGTTCGTTTTATCTTGACATTAATTAGAGATTGAACGAAGTTGAGCAGCGTATGAAAGCCTTCGAGCGGTGCAGCCTCGTACATCCTATAAACAACCAATCAGCAATTGCAGACGCCGTTAAATAGGAAAAGTGGCGCTTTTCCTACCACCCCGCGCGAGGGGCCTGCGTGCGACGAGGCGTGGGGGCAGGGCGGCCGGCTGGGGGGCGCGGGGGGGTGCAGGGGGCGCGCTCTCAGTACCCCCCGGTCACAGCGGCGGCACGACGCCTCCCTCGCACCCGCGACATGCGTTGACCCGTCTCCCGCCACCCGAGAACGACCACCGTATACATGGACAACTCTTGCCTCCTCGACCTCCTCATCAGGTGCTTCGCCATGACCGAGCCCGAGGACCTCAACTTCACGGCGTTCACCGACCTCTGCCGCCTCTGCTCGCTCAAGAGTGGCCCTAGGCTACACATCTTCGACAAGGAGTCAGAGCAGAGGCAGATACTGTTTAAACTAAGGACTTGTCTCCCGACTATGGTGAGTACTGTTCGCTCTATATACGCCCTTCGCTTTGTCCTTGACTTTATGCGCCTTCATCTTTTCTTACCGGTCTCGTATGGGCCACTAATAAATATACTTAGTAAAATAGCAAATTTAAATACCTACAGTGTCATATAAAGATAAATTTTCAAAATAAATGTAGCACGCAGTCCATGTATAGCCACTAAGAAAAATTTTCAAATAATTGGAGCCGTAGCAGACGCCTGTCGTAGCCTCGTAGACGCCTAGCGCCTGCGCGCTACGATCGCTACGATAACAAGGAATTAGGTTTATAATAATGCTGCCCAACTTACCTGTTGATTTTCCATAACATAATTTACTTATGTAACATAAATATAATTCAATATGTCAACTAAAAGTAGACGACACTAGTATAGAAGAAATAAAATAATTAAGTAGTAGGTACTTATTATCCTATTTTACTCCAAGTATTAAATGCACAAAATACCAACAATACCTACTTACCTACTTTAATGATAAATTAAAAAAGAAATGTGCTCTTATAATTAGCCATTATGAAAGGGATTTCAAATTAAAATTATATTTTGAATTATAATTATTTTTAATACTGTACATATCATTTAAAGTGGATATGTATTACTATGACTGTACTATTAGCATTATTTGGCTTGAATCCAATTGTTTCAAAATGTGAGCTGATCCATGTCGCAAACAAATGTAAATAATAACGGAATTTTAGAGAAAAAACAAGTACATCGTATCGCGTGGCGTCTACCGTGAGGCTGTACGATGTAGGTCACCGGTGGGATAATACCCGGAATTCCCACCGAGTGGGATGCGGCTACTACGTAAGAGATCTGTGTATAATTTAGGTATACAAACAACAATATAAAAATATTTCCGTACCAACAGCAATGCTTAAATTTTAAATAATTTTTGCTGTTTTTAAAAACAACTTGAACTTGAAAAATATTATCATTTTTTCTGTATTGTATGTTAAGTTTACGTACCTTATAGCTATAAAAATATAGTCTCAACAAAAAGAGATGAACTTACTAGCAATAAACTAAGTGTAATAATTAATTATGCGTAGCAGAATTACAAACCACATTAAATACGTTTATCGTCAGACTTATTTTACTTCATCTCATCTTCCAAACTTTTCACTTAAACACAGACTAGATAATAGAATATCAGACGCAGCGTTCAAGTTACAGAATAACAGAAGGATAAAATCGATATGATAGTTAGACATTGTCATTTACTTTGGGATCAATTTCTTTTTAGATGTTATCTCGTTCTGTCATCATAAGTAGCTTTCACTTGGTCTTGTTCTTCCCGATCTCATTCACTCCAAGTCTAACTAGTCATTCTGCGGACATTCTCCAGCAGATCTCGAAAGACGACTTCTTGCCGAAGAAGATCTGCGAGCGATGCGTCACGCGCCTGGACCAGCTCTACGAGTGGCGGCAGAGTTGCCTCAGCACCGACTCCGTGCTGAGGAACTACGCCGAATCTATGAGGATCGTCACCTCTACTATCAACTTCCAGGTCAGTGATACAAGATAGTTTAAATCTGTCATCTTCATTAGGAAATATGAGACATGCTCAGTTTAAATTTACTTTGAACAATAAGAACGCGTCATAGTGCAACTAATTGCAAAAGTTACGATTTAACGCAACTTCGAGCGGTAACTCGTTACTTTTAATCGATCTTTGAAGTAATCTATGTATACGCAGAATGTTTCTAGGAAAGACATATGGTGATCTCACCTTATAGAAGAAATGGTTCACTGAATAGGCCCTAGTAATTAGTAGTATCCTCAGAGGAGTAAATAATGGTAGTTGTATCATTTCTTATTAAGTAGATAAGAAACTTCTCAGTAAGCTTCTACGCAATGTAGCTGTCATAAGCTTCACCGTGTCTCTGGATAGAAAGAGCTCGAAAGAGTCGGATATGATACGTTCTTTATGAAAAGCCCAGCAAATAACTCGATACCGCCTTATGATAAGCAGTAAAGGTGTCCATATTTGAAGATAGCTAGTGCAGCATGAACAAACTGCTCTAGCTACTTCCAAAGTTATAGTATCGTAATATCGTATAATTTACTAAAATTTTTGAAGATTTGCTTACAGTAAGGTTTTGGATCGCGACCCATAATTCAGGGTTATACAAACCAGGCGGCCTATTTGCATGTATTATAATTTTTACTTAGATCTGATAAGAAGTAGTTTAATGGTAATGAAATAATTTACAAAGCTCCGATCATTGTTAAAGAGAAAAACCTTCTTTGAATTAAAATATCCCCTAATTACAGCCTCTTATTTTATTCGAAGCAGTAAGTAGTCCTATTGACTACTATGTAAATAAAATATTGCAACTCATAATGACATGTTTATTTATTTTTTATTATTCATATTTGTGCGATTTTCTCAGGACTTTTTTTTCAATTGATGTTCTGATACAAAACAGTAAATTCAAGACAGTTATGACAGTTTAATTAAAGTACCTGAGATCTTTAAGCTGTGGAAACACCAAAAAAATTACTAAATATTATGCACATCTGAAATGTAGCGATATATCCTTATCGTTGCTGCCACGATTAACTATTGATAAGTACCGATCAATACCAAATGCCAAAAATAGCTCACATCTTTACCTACACGATGACATAAAATACAAACTTGGTTGTATATATAATTCCATACACGTAACTAAACAAACTAAATTAGCCAACGCGTAGAATGTTTTCTAGCTACAGATGGAAGAACAATCAATAATATTTTTTATCCTATAACATTCCACAACCTATTCTGATATCAATTTACAATAATTACTATTACTACTACCCAAGGTGACGTCATTAAGAGTGCTAGAGTTTAAGGAGATCGTAAAACATGTTATTTCACTGTATAGAGTTTAGTAAAGAACAATTGATTTTTTATTGTAATTTTTTCCCCAAAAATTAAAAAAATATTGGTCCTAACACTGTTAAGTCCTAAGGAAGCAGATAATATAGTATTTATACGAAATTTATTGTGATGCGAGTGAAGGCACGCGGCGGGCGATGCACGGAGCGGCCCTCTGTATCGATCCGCGCGGCCCGGCGGTATCGACCTCCACCCACCGCCGTCGTACCAATCTCAACCTTAAGTCTACGCAATAACAAACAACACAACCGGCACTTCCCGCACGCTATTCCCGACCTAAGATATACGAGTGAAAATACACTTTTCAGTACTGTGTCTTTGTTCGTTCTGATAATGAATTATATGCTTTATATGGTAGTTATAAGGTTGTCAACGAAGCTCGATGAGCAATATGACTATTAGGAAATTTGGGCATCGGCTACGCATGTCCAGAAACGTTTTGTTTTTATGACACTCGTTTTGTAAAGGTAATAAAGGCGTTGACGAATATGCCTCCAGTTATTTGTCTTTCATTTGGTCGTTTAAGTACCACTTCAGTATCTAATAACATCGTATATTAATTGTAAAAGTAATTTAATTGTTATTTTATTAAAGACAATAACGACCTTTTTGGATCATTCAACAATTAATAGCCTCTATTCATAGTCAGCAATAGCGTCCTAGTGAAAGCAGCGTCTATATTTAGCTAGAAAATATAGAACCACCACCTCTCCCATCCCGTGAGGCACACGACGAGAGTGCATTAGCACGCACCGCATCCAAGGTCGAAGGTGGCAGCGAGCTCGGGGGCACAGTTAACCCTGACCTACCGAGAGGTGAAGGATATTCCTACTACGGCCTCCCCCTGCCTGCCGCCGCCCGTGCCTCCCTCAACACCACTTGCACTGAACGTTTCCACTTCCCCACAATCCCCACTCGTCAGTAGGGTGATGACAGTCACAGGAACAAACACCCTGCCTGAGCTTCGAAGCCAATCTCCCAACGAGTGTACATACGCTGAGCGTACACCAATCGAACTTCGTTACCAATTAAATGGATTATTTATTTAGAAATTAT